>CM053622.1:588544675-588613437 GCA_028646595.1 Phalanger gymnotis
CTGATGGCAGAGCTGCCTGACTTGGAACTATAGTATTTTTTCCTCCCCATTGACCTATCCTTAGTTGTGGTACATACCTAGAAGCACTCAAGGACTGGGTTCAAATCCTGGCTTTACTTCATGTGTGACCTTGAGAAAATCACTTAATCTCTCTAAGCCTCAGTTTCCGTATCAGTAAAATGAGAGGGGCTCAGGGGAATTTTCGATTGGATGGTCTTTGAAGGTCTCTTCCTGGCTGAATTTATGATCACAGTTCTAAAGGCTTCAACTCTGCTCAGAAGACCATGAGATTAGGATACCAATGGAATGAAAGCTTTTCTAAAGTTAGAGGAGAAACCATGAAATCATCTGAAATGCACACACACACACACACACACACACACACACACACACACACACACCCCTTTATATGGTAAATCTACCTCCAATTAACCAAAAGCACAATTTTGCCCTGACAGGGAAGATTTCATTTGGTCCACATATGACTAGGGAGCCGATTTCATTTCCTGTAAAAAACCCCCTCAAATGCTGCAAAGTTACCTGACTCAGCTGCTTGTAGAAATCAAATTCAGTCAGAGATAACAGCTAATCATTTGTCACAGTAAGAAGCAATTCCCTGAAATCGGAAGGGAAAACCTGCCGCTTCAATCCGCAGGTCTGTCAGATTGCTAGAAATTACATTCTGCTCTGACTAACCTCTGCACTTGTATTGCTAACAACAAGCAGTCTGGTCTATCAAAAGAGAATATCATACAACCAGGAGCAGCTTTTGATTTGTTCTATTCCAATAACCTGAGAAAAGTTTATGGACATGCATTGCTGCCTAGACCTCAATTTTCCCCAACCTGCATACTGTTTTGAATTTATAGCTCTATAGCCACATAGTTATATAGGTAAAATTTACAGGCTGATCATCTAGCACTTCAGTGTAAGAAAATTAAGAGTTGATTTTATAACTGCCCGACCGATATTTGCACTTTGATACTTTGAGGAAGGATACACAGTTTGGAAGCCTCAATTAAAATGCCAAAACTAGGAAGGGGGGGAAATTGATGAACTTTATGGAGAGGGAAGCTTTCAAAATGTAATTCATATTCTTTAAAAATATTTCCTGGGAGAGAATTAAATGTATAACCTTCTATGCAAACACTATTTGTGTAGCAGTCATGTTATAAGTTTAATAAAAAGTGATGTATCACCTCTGTTTGTCAGATTTATAATTCACATGGCAGTCAGTAGTGAATCTGGGAGTTTGGCCACTAGGGATTTTTTATACTCATATGGAGAGGAAGTGTGGTGTAATGGATAGAGAACTGTGCCCGAAGCCAAGAAGATGTGTGTTCAATTCCTGCTGCTGACACATACTGGCTGTGCGATCCCCTATCACTTAACATCTCAGTGTTCAGCAGCATTCCAAATTGCAGAGAAGGGGCTGACTTTTATTTGTAGAGAGAACATCCTTACCTGAGAGTTCTTTATGCCAACGAAACCACCAGATGTAGTCTTATCAAACTGTAGCAGCAGCTCGTTCTCAACATATCCCAAACAGGCCATACTATTTTTGTTGTTGTTTTAAACCTATTCTCTTCTTGGCTTTTTTTCATACAGTGACACCACTATTCTTCCTCAGTCTTCCTTGTCTGAAGTCTTGTGGTTATCTTTGACAGTTCCCTCTCCTTCTCTTCTCACAGTCAATCAGCTACGAAAGCCTCTAGAAGCAATCCCTGAAACATATCTAAAATTCATCCCCTTCTTCTCTATTCTCATAGCTTCCACCCAACATAAGCTCCCATAACCCCCTTCTCCTTATGGCAAGAATTTTAATAAGTCTTCCTGTGTGAACTCTCTCCACACTCCAATGCTTGTTTCATGCACCTGCTCACTAATTCTTATCATGCATAGATTTGGCCTTCTCTTTTGCTTAAAAATCTTAACTATGTCTTTAGGGTTTACCAAATAAGACTCAAATTTCTTGGCCTGGCATTCAAGGCCACAATCCAGTGCCAACATACCTTTCCAGCCTTCTCTCAAATCATTCCCTTCTACCTACTCTATGTTCCAACCTTATGCTGTCTTCTGAACATTTCTAGCACTTTTTGCTTCCTCGTGCCTTTGCTCATACTGTTCCCTATTCCTGGAATGTCCTCTCATTCTTCACATCAGTTGAATTTCTACCCATTGTCTGAAAACATAATTCAAATGCTCCCTCATCCAGAAAGACTTTCCTGATCGTGCCATTCCCCCAATAATGACCTTTTCTCACCCAGAGATCACCCAACACCTTACCTCATGCTTGCCATCTGCTGATGTATAAAAATAATTAACAATAATAATAACTCACATTTATACAGCACAACACTTTACCTACCTTACTTCTTTAAGGCTACGCTACGTGTCAGATGTTATTATCCTCATTTTATAGATGAAAAACTGACATTGAGAGAGTTATGTGACTTGTCTAGAATCACAGAGCTAGTGTCTGAGGCAGGACTCAGGTCTTTCCCATTTCAAGGTGAAAGCCCTATCCACTATGCCATGCTATGTATGTACCAGATGCTATTGCAATGTAAGCTTCACCATGCTAGGGACCCTCTCTTATCTAAACTTTTTGTCTCTCCTCCTCCTTCCCCCACCCCTTACCTAATCTAACCTTAATAAATGTCCATTGAATTGAATTGAAATGAATTATCTGTTGATTAGGATGTTCGTGGAGTTGATGAAGAAGGGAAAAAAAGCCTCACGTTTTCCCTAAACTTAATTTTTAAAGAGGTGTGTTATTCTCATTATTTTATACAAGCCTCAGGAAAGGTTTTTGCTACCCAAGAAATTAAAGACAGAGCAAACTTAATTTGAGGGATTCTTTATTTTGACAGGAAGTATGTCAAATAAGAGAGGGTTGTATTTGAAAATAGTACTTCAGCCAAACTCTTTAATCTAACTGTATCCCTTGTATGGTAATTCCATATAAGTCTGATCATATTTTGAGGAGCTATCACATTCAGACTATTGTGCAAACCATTACAAGTAATGAGCCTGCCATGTAGGGTTGATTCCATCTAGAGTATGTTCTGTTCTGGGTGAGGTTTTTTTTTCAAGAGCTTTTTTTCCCCCACCCTGGAATCAGCTGAAGATAGAGTGTGAATAGTGACTCTGAATTTCCTTTGCTTTTGTCAAACTGTGTCACAACTGTAAAGCTATTTTAATAGAGTTTATTTGCCTAGGCATTTCTTTTCTCGAGTAGTAGTGGAAAAGAAAGGAAAACAATCATGTGAGATTCAAGTATAGTAGAGTTGATATGAGTGGTTGTAACAGCTTCCATCATAAACTGTTGCATGATTGGTCTGTGAATATTTAAGTTTCTTTAAAGTTCCTAAGAGTCCTTTATTCACAAACTTTGTCTTTTCCTTTTCCACTATTAATAACTGCCAACAATGGGTGTGAGGTAAGCATGAAAGCCAATCCTTTGCTTCACTAGCCCTAATTATTCCTACCCCTGACTTCATAATGACCCCGTTGAGTAAGAATTGTAAATACCTCAGTGTAGTGTATATTTTTGTTTGCAAATATTAATTATACATTTGGAACCATTGAGATGTTGGGTAGGTTTTTCTTTGGGGGTAAAGTGTCATTGCCTAAGGTGTCATTCACTACCACAAACACACCGAATATTTTCCAGGCTTGGCCTTTATCCATGTTGTTTTCCTTTGTGGAATCTCCCAACTCATAGCTCTGCCTGTTGAAATCCTACTTATGCTTCAAGGATCCAGCCAAAATGTCACTTCCTCCTACAAAGCTTCCTCGCTTCCCAGTCATTAATGACCTGTCATTCAGAACTCATACAGAATTGTAAACCTTTCTTATATGTTCAGGTTGTACTTTATATTATAGCAGTAGGCAGCAGACTTTCTGAGGGCAAGGACAGGACTTCATTTATCTTTGTATCTCCTTCACTGACTAGAACAGTATTTAACAAATTTTAAAAAAATGTGATTTGATTCCATTGCTATATGGAATTCCAGGTGAGGAAACTCCCTATCCCAATGGAGATCAGCAACTCTTCTGTAGCTTAAGGTCTTGGAAAATTGCCTGGGACAATAGGGAACCACTGGAGCTTCTTGAGTGGGAGTGACATGGTCCGTTCTGTACTTCAGTGATTTGTATAGAGTTATGTAGAGGATGAATTGGAGAGGGGAAAGACTGGATGCAGGGAGACCAGTGAAGAAACTATTGAAATATACTAGGCAAGATGTGATATGGATCTGGACTCTGGTGATTATTGAGAGTTGAGTTGAGAGGACATAGATATGAGAGATACTGACATGTTAATAAATCAATGACCAACAGATTCCTAGAAGCCACAATAATTGTTCCTGCCTTTTAATTCAAAATAGCATTGTTTTGTAGTCCCAAAAAATCCTTAGGTGTTTTCTCTTTGTTGAGAATCATTTGGACAGTGACTACTTTTTAAAAATTACATGCTTGGTGACTATACCACAAAGAGATTTCACAATCACACAACAACGAAGCCTTCTGTTAAGTGTTAGGTAGTCTTGCCTTGGTGAACAGCTTTTCATTTTGGACCTGCTAGAAGTTATGATAGTTATTCTGACTCTGGGATTGGGAAGTAGCAGGGTATATTGGCAGAAGCTTTGGATTTGGAATCAGAGGTCTGCCACTTATCCGTGTGATCTTGGGCAAATCACTTAACATCTCTGGGTCTTGGTTTCCTCATCTGTAAAATCAGAAGGTTGGACTATAGCCTCTAAGCTCTCTTTCATTTCTAAATCTGTGCTCTTCCATTTATCCCAATCTCTCCTTAATCTCACAGTCACCTCTACTGAGTCAGAATGATGAAAGGTTTGGAGTCCATGAGATATGATTAGTTGAAGGAACTGGGGAGGTTTAAAATGGAGAAGAGAAGACTCAGGCAGGATATGTCTTCAATTACAAAAGGATGTCATATGGGAGATATACTAGATTTATTATGCTTAGCTCCAAAGGGCAAGGCTAGAAGCAAAGGGTAGAAATTTCAGAGCTCAATTAAGACTTGACATAAGGAAAAAAATTCCCAACAATTCTCACTGTCCAAAAATGTAGTGGGCTGCTTCAGAGCATAGCAACTTTCCCCCCTTTGGAGACCTTCAAGCAAAGGCTAATGATGAACCTACTTGGGTAGGTTGTAGTGAAGATTCTTTTTTCTAGTATCAATGACTTGATATATACTAAGGCCTCCTTTGACTTTGATATTCTGTAATTCTATGATTTTAATCTTTTCCCAAGCAACCACTGTGGCAGGTAAGACTGCCTCTCCCGGTAGGAACACACACAGAACAAGATCAGAGATACAATCGCCTTAGAAGACATTCTATGACAAGTATCTCAATGGTTATACTTCCATTGATTATCTTAATAGCCCTGGTCATTTTCTTAGGTGTAAGATAACTTTGACATGGAATTAACAAAGAAGTAAAGAGCCCATACATATATAATCGAGTGTACCTAAGCATGAATAACATCCAATGAGAGAGAAGAAGGGCTTTCTATAGTTTTGATACAGTAGAAGAAGAAACTCCTTTATTTCTCCTTTAAAGAAAGTTCAAAGTGGAATAGTCCTTCACACCTAACTCAGGTGGGCAGGATAATAGAATGGAAATTACTTTAGATTGGGAATAAAATATATGCATTCAGTCCTGGCTCTATCACTGACTGCCTGTATAACCATAGGCAAGTCATTTGACCTGCCTAGGGCTCACTCTCTTCATCTATAGAATGAGGAGTGGAACTAAAACCCCATCCATTTTCAAATCCCATGATCCTATTTAACTAGAAAAGCATTAAGAAAAGAACAGGACAATTGGTCCTAAACCAAAGTAGGAGACAAAGATACAAGTTAGGTTTTGGGAAGAATCTTTTAACAATGACAAATGCTTAGCATCCATTTGAATTTCTGAAGAGAATGTTGGAATTTCTTTCCCTCACAGTTTTTACAAATGCCATAGGTAACTGTTTATGAGTTTAATTTTTCTTCTTTTAAAAATTATCTTGTTTTATGGACAGCTTTTTTAGAACATCATATTAATTTTAGAATATATCCATTCTCCTCTGCTGCCCAGTGAACCATCCCTTGTAACAAAGAGTAAAAAGGCAGTTCTGTTAAACCAGACCACATATCAACCTCTCTAGCAGTTTAGCATATGTAATATTCCATATACCCATAATTCTCTACCTCTTCAATGAAATGAAGGAGATTTATTTTCTATTAGTTTAATTTCATCTGAAAGCAAAAAGATTGTTGAAATATCCTTGTGAGCAGAGAGGCAATGTGGTGCAGTGGAATCGGGCACTGGAATCAGGAAAGAACTACTTTCAAATCCCATGTCTGATGATTCTTAGTTGTGTGAGCAAGATCAAGTCACCTAATCTCTTTCCGTTAAATGTTACTAATACCTAGAAGTGCCGACCTCACAGAACTGACTGTATATAAAAGGACTCTGAAAAACCTAAAGCACTCATTAAATGATATCTGTCATATTTGTTCCATTCCTAGGGTTTTCTGTGGATACTTACAACCAATAGTGAGCTGGAGCCAACTTGAACAGGCACCGAATTGGCAAATGAGAGCCAAGTGTTAAATTTTCAGTATGAACATTTACACCTTGGAAATCAGCAAATGCTATGAAGCAGTGTTTCATTATAAAAACTGATGGAGAAAATATTAATAATTCAGATTAAACTAAAAAGTGTTTCATGGCTTTCTAGAGAGCTGGTTGTTAAACATTTATCAACATGCCCCCTTATCCCACGATAACTACAAATCAGCCCCTCACTAAGCTACCCTCATTCTCCAACTTATTTCACATTTACATACAAATATACAAGGGATATATGACTTTCTCACTAGGAGAAACTACTACCATCAGCTCAGAAATTTTTATGATTTAGATAAGTCTTCGGGGTTTGCTCATGGCCCGTAAAGACTGAATGACGTGACCATGGTTACACAGATAATACCATATCAAAGATTAAATTTGAGAGGTTGTGTCATACGGTGGAAAGACCATTAGATATGAACTTAGAGGATCTTGGTTCAAGTCATGACTCTGCCACTTATTATCTAAATGGCTTTGAGTGAGTTACTTAAACTCTCTTGGCCTCAATTATCTCATTAGCAAAGTAAGGTATTAGCACTAGATGACATCTAAGGTACCTGCCAGCTCTATGTAGTAATAGTAAAGTCCTTTACACGGACGATCCTCAGAATAATCCTGTCAGGTAAGTGCTATTATTAACTCCATCTTTACCCAGGCACTCAGTGTCCAAGGCATGCTTTGGACTCAGGTTTTTCTGACTCCAAGGCCAACAACACTTAATTATGTATTTACGTACTGCTTGCATGAAGCCCAGATAGACCCCTCCCCACCAAACACACTGTTAGATCAACTGTATAACCTAATTCACATTACTTCTGTCTGTCTGTTGGCATGCTATGTTTTCTGACACGAATAATAATTCATATTTCTATAGCACTTTAAGATTTGCAAGTGATTTTCTTTATAACCACAATATCATGTAGAGAGTGTGATTATCTCCATTTTACAGATGATGAAACTGACTATTCATTTTCCCTTTAGGAATTTTGAGTACAATATGGTTATATTTTAAGTAGGGTCTCATGCTTAGTCATGATAGAATCAAGAATGTATATATACATGATGAGAACAATTGAGGATCCAGGTATATATTAGCTTGGTTTTCATAGCAGATTTGTTGTTGTTGAGTTGTTTCAGTCATGTTTGACTGTTTGTGATCCCATTTGGGGTTTTCCGAGTGAAGATACTGGAGTGGTTTACTAGTTCCTTCTCCAGCTCATTTAACAGATGAGGAAACTGAGGCAAACAGGGTTAAGTGACTTGCCAAGGTCACACAGCTAGTAAATGTCTGAGGCTGAATTTGAACTCAGGTCCTCCTGACTCCAGGGCCCTATCTACTGTGGTACCTAGCTGCCCCAGCATATTTATGCACCTGTTATTCTACAGCAACTAAAATTTGACTCACTTTTCTCTTTCCCTTGGGTTATGTTGTACTTCTCTCCTTCCCATCTTTGCTCCTTAACAAATATACATACACTGCAAACCCTTCTTTATTTCTTAGAGTTTAAACAAACACTAATTAATAAAATATTTTAACTAACCTTTCATAACATATAAAATATTCTATTTTTGATCAAATGACATATTTACAAAGCTCTTAGCAGAATGCCTGACACATAGTAGGTACTCTATGAAAGCGTCTTCCTTCCTCTCCTTCCCTATCCTATTTTACATTTTTATAGCTCAGCTATAAACTGATGAACAAGGATCAAATTGGAAATATCGGCCCAATCTTTACTGAAGCATAAAGACTAAGGAAGCACAGGAAGATCTGATTTTCGTAAGAATGTATCCTGACTTAGATTGCAATTTTTATCAGCTTGAAGAACATTGTTTTGAGTGATATGAGAGCATTCACCTTTTCACGCTGGTTTATATTTACTGGATATAATGAAATTTGTACCTTTAAAAAAAGTACCTTCTTAGAGTTTTGCTCACATTTCATCCAGTAGAAGATTGAACAGATACTTAAAACATTTTCCTAGAGAAAGCAAAGGGGGGGAAAAACTCTGCCCATTCTTCTGAAATTTAAGTAGGCAGCCCTTGAAAGATCACTGGGAAAAGTCTGTATTTTCTCAGGTTTAACTAAATAATTTATGCATACTTTCACTTTGGCATGATGAAGCAATTTTAGCCTTTAAAACCCACAACTACTCAGGAGGGAAAAGGTCTGGTTCCTGCAACTTAAATAATTTAAACATCCAGGTGGAAATGCTTTCAGCAGTTTCCCTTTCTGAGACAAAGGAGAAGACTTCAAAATTCTGAGACCAAGAAGAAAGAAGTGATAAAAGGACCAATCTCGGATGCATTTCATTTAGAAGGGAAATCTGCAATGTATGTTGAAGGATGCTGACCAGATAGTTATTTATATAGACATTAGGTTGACAACAACAACAACAACAAAAGGCTGCTTGCCTAGTGTTTATAATAAGAATGTTTCAAAGATTAAGGTCAATAAATGACAGTATATAGCCCATTATTCTAAGTGAGGGCTGGTTTATATATGCTCAAGGGCTAGGCAGATGCTAGGTATCACTGAAGAAGTTGCACTAAATACTTTGCATTTCAACAACTGATTTCTGGGGTTATAGCCATGCAGATATCCTTCAGCATATAACTAACATGTTAAGATCGATGAAAAAGGAAAAGTGCCAGTGCATTCTTTAGAACTATATAATAAGAATACTTGAAATGACTAAAGCTAGGTGGTACAGTGGATAGAGCACTGTGCCTGGAGTCAGGAAGACCTGAGTTCAAATTTCCCCTCAGACCCTTACTAGCTTCATGATCCTGGGGAAGCCACTTAACTTTTCTTTGCCTCAGTTTCCTTATCTTTAAAATAGGGGTAATAATAGCAATAATACAATTGGAAAGCATTTAGTGCCTGGTGCTATATAAATGTTAACTAGTAGAAATAAGTAGTAGTAGTAGTAAGACATTAGAGAAGATGATTGGACTAAGAGAGTAGCTATAAAAAATGACCATCAGTGTCAATGTCCTCTTGGCCTTACGTCAAGTTTTAGTTCTGCCAGAGGGGAAATTCACCTTCTTGCAGATGTGGGGTGACACACTTACAAGAGAGCATAAGACTTTGACTGAAGTCCCTGCCATGGCTTTACTAGAGAGTATAGCTCACAGTTCAGAAGTTTTCTTAGTAGATTTGGTTAACCTCTCCAGAGATCTTATAAGCAGACAAAAAGGAGTCAGGGGTTGCGTGTTGCCACTGCTTGTTAAAAAGGAAAAGATGAGAACAGCAACTCAAAATGAAGCCTTTCAGCAACTGATGATCTGGTCTTCTCCTACAAGGATGTAATACTGAGAGTGGTGAACATCACTGAGCCCACTAGTGTCTGTGTGCTTCTGAGGGCAGGTCAGGGAAACACTGGCAAAGAGAATCCAACTTATCTCATAGAGCTATTGTGAGGGTCAAACAAAACGATTTGGATGAAAAGGCTTTGTGGGGTTGGGGGTGGGAAACTTTACCGTTATCATTTTTTAAAAAAAGGGTGTGCATTTGCTGGTAAATGGAGGCAAACAGGCGCCGTGTACTTGTGAGATTTAGCTGCCCAAGTTTTGGGCCCCACAGCAAGCTGGGGTTTGCCCCAAGTCTGTTCTCAGTGGCCCAGTTTGGGTACCCTAGAACAGGGAGCCCAAAGACAATGTGGAGAAAGGTTACTCTTTGAGCCAACAGGAAACATTCAGCTTGGCAAGAGCTACACCGAGGAGGGCTGCTAAAGCAAGACGTCATGTTCAGATCAAGGCCAATCTGTTATGATGATTTCATCCTCAACACGATACTAGTTTTGTTTTTGCTATGGTAGTGAGTGCGGGTGAGGCCACATCCCTGAAGGGTGGTTCAGGCAGTGGAATGAGTAGGAATGATTCCACACTACAAACATCACTGCTTCTGGGGGTGTTAAGAAATATTACTCTTGATATGTTAAAGAGCTTAAAAGATGAAGAGAGCTAAGGTGTGGAATGTGAATGGAGGCCCAGAAGAGAGCATTGAAATGGGGTGGAGCATTTTCTTTTTAACATTTTTTTTTTTGGCTATCCATTGACTTTAATTAAGCTCAGGCAGGCTCATCAGCATGGGAAGCTTGAAGAACTTTTTTGTTTAAAATGACCTTGTTCCCAAGGTTTCCCCACAACTTCTCTCTGCTCTGTTCCAAGGATGAATATTCACATTCCTGCTCTGAATCTTAGAATTGGGCACCTGGCACAAAAATAAATAAATAATTTTCTAATCTTGTCTAAAGAACATTGCTAAGAACACTGATTATTTTAAAAAGAGAAAATAGAAGAGACCTAACTTCATAATCCTACTAGTTAAACTTCTCACTATATTATTTTAAGACAATTAATTCAAATTTTAAAATAATGAAATTACTAGCACAAGACACTAAACTTCTTTAGTATATTAAATTGGGCAGATTGCTTCTCTCCTTCTAATTATGAATGTAGCAGTTACAAA
The DNA here is from genome assembly GCA_028646595.1 of Phalanger gymnotis. Lineage (NCBI taxonomy): Eukaryota > Metazoa > Chordata > Mammalia > Diprotodontia > Phalangeridae > Phalanger > Phalanger gymnotis. Next base: position 588,555,800 of record CM053622.1, read on the forward strand.
AGAAACTGTCATTTTGATAGAGCAAAAGACAATCTGTCTGCCAAAAATGTCCAACTATAATTCTAAAAAAAAAGTCATCTGCATCAAGAACGTGCTACTTTGTTTGATGTACTGTCTTGTTGGAAACCTAATTTGCTTTCAACCTCTGAGACAACACATAACATAAGTTTGTGTGACTAATTTTCTTGGAAATATGAGTAATTAGAATGAAACCATTTTCATAGCAGGAATGGACAGGTTTTTTAAAATTCACAATGTGTTATATTTATTTTCTTTTCCTTTTAATAGCACTACTAAAGCCATCTAGAAGAGCGACACACATCTTTGCACAGCACAATGTAAAGCCACATGTAAATTGTGAGCTATTGCAAAGTACAGAAAGGTTTATTACCTAAGGTGAGCACTCCCAGAGCTCCTGGAGTATAAAAGCATTAGCCGTATGTTCTAACAAAGTAATAAAAATCAATAAACAGGAACCCCCCACCTGTGCAATGGCCCCAGTGTTAAGTTTTATACATGTAGTAATAGTGCATATCAATTTTCACCACCCTTCCTACGCTAGCTATTACAGGGCCTACCACCACCGGAGGGACTGCTAGAGCAGCCCCATTCATCCCACAGAGTTGTCTAGATGCCAACTCCATTGCATCATTGTCAGTTTTATTCTATCTACAACTGGACAAGGCTGTGGCCTGAGCTTCTATCCACCCACTCAGTACCGCAACAATTGCAAACTGTTACAAGTCCTTCTGAAAGAAAACAGAACCGTTGAATATTAATGCACACAGATCCTAAAAGAGCCTATAATAAGAAAGAGAGAAACATGGAGCCACCACCAAAATATGACCTTGCCCAGCTGCTGTAGTCTGTAGATCATCCAACAGGTTTTTGTTTTTAAAATAAATGAATGACAACCACCAAGATAGAGTAGGATCACATTTTTCTACAACTAGTTGTAAGCTGTTTGTTCCTTAATTGCTAGGATCTTTGGAAAACCAAATAAGTTATAAGAGAAAAGCTAATAGTGTATATACCGTTACTGGTAAATACTATGGTGTTTCAGATCAGTGACTTAAAGGAAATGGGGTGAGGAAAAAGGGGAAAAATGTGTTAGTCAATTCAGCTGAAGTTCATATCAGAGAGTATAGAAAAAATGCATCTTATGTACGAGGTAAAATTATTAGTCGGAAAAAATGAAAGTTTCTAGAAAGAACAGAAAGGGGTAATTACTCAGACAGTACAAAAATGAAATTAATGGTGTTAATTGCCTTTATTTGTAAATTGGTGATACTCCCATTATACAATTTTTTGGTGGGTGATATGAATCAGATTAATTCTCAAAATCAGGATCTAAAGAGGCAGTATCATCACTAGTTTCCCATAAGGCCACCATCACCAAACTTATTTATGATTTAAAAAATCTTTCATCTCTCCTCCTTCTGACATCTACCACCCCTGTTTTTACCAATGGGAGAAAAGGTGGTGTATTAAAAAACCTTTAATATAGTCATATTATTCTATTCACTAAGAATAGGCTTAATAAAATTCCAGCCACTTGTAAGGTGAGTTGGAAAGCTTTGCATAGGAAACTTCATTCTGGGACATTCTGAATAAAAAAAGAAAAAGCCAACCCTGATTTCTAATTGTGATTCAGAGATGACCACTGTGCACTAATCAGAAGCATTTGAGAAGGAAGCTTTGATTCTGAAATAGGACCCTGGTGAGTTCTCTTTCTGTCTCTGTCTCTCTCTCTCTCTCTGTCTCTCTCTCTCTGTCTCTGTCTGTCTCTCTCTCTCTCTCTCTGTCTCTCTCTTTCTCTTTCTCTCTCTCCTCCCTTTCTCCTTCCCTCCTCCCTTTCTCCTTCCTTTCTTTTTTTTGGAGGACTGTATTGGTTATAGTTTTAATAGATGAAAAGGGGGGGGAAGGCCCTTGATGATGACCCCTTCGCCTCTCCTCAACAAAAAGGACAAGGAGTTTTATCTGTCTGAGGTTGCCTCTGATAGTGCTCACAGCATGGAAGTGCCACTCATGGGCACTTAAAGCTGCGTCATTCAGAAGCATAAAAATAGAATAAAGTTGTGCAGTAAATGAGAAATTATGATATATCTCAAGGGCTTTGACATGAAATGAGCAAAATGGACAATCTAAACATTTTCCAGAACCAAAGAAAAAATGGAAATAGAAAATTCTGCCTCAATGGTGATTTCCATCAAGGTAGAAGATGAGGTGTGCCACTTTGCCATTCACAGAGATGTTGTGAGACAGCTAGACATTTCTGGCAATGGAAAGAAAGTGAAGCCATTGCAGTTGTGAACAGCTGGCATACAATAGATAATTTAAGGGAAAGTGACCCTCATGTATAATTTTTAACTGAAGAACTGTCAGGCCCCATTAGTTCCAATAGGACTTGGCAGGACCCAGATAGGTTTATAGGGGTATTGTGTTGGTACAGTTTCTGGAAGAGCAGTATGAAAACATAATATGGGAATTTTGTGAATTTAGAATTGATTTTTTTAATCATACACATTATTTGACATCAACACTCTCTGCCTATGTTTTCAGAATGAAACGCTCAATCTTGCATTCAAATTCCATGGTGAACAGTTTAGAGAAAAGCCCTTCTGAGCGTCTCTATGTTCTATGTTCAAAGGGAAAACCAAATAAGTTATAAGAGAAAAGCTAATAGTGTATATACCGTTACTGGTAAATACTTTGGTGTTTCAGTGACTTAAAGGAAATGGGGTGAGGAAAAAGGGGAAAAATGTATTAGTCAATTCAGCTGAAGTTCATATCAGAGAGTATAGAAAAAATGCATCTTACGTATGAGGGAAAATTATTAGTCGGAAAAAATGAAAGTTTCTAGAAAGAACAGAAAGGGGTAATTACTCAGACCATACAAAAATGAAATTAATGGTGTTAATTGCCTTTATTTGTAAATTGGTGATACCCCCATTATACAATTTTGGGGGGGGGTGATATGATTTCTGGTTTGAAATTTAGCACTCTTAACCTATTTAGCCTTAAAGTTGGTTTTTTTGATCATGTTTTGTTTGCGCACTTGTAATTCCACCAAAACATTTACAGTTAGAGTTAATAGGACTATTGAAAAAATTCATTAGAATGTAAGCTCCTTGAAGAAAGGGATTGTTTTTGTTTTTTCTTTGTAGCCCTGGCTCTTTGCACAGTGACTCTCATGTATTTTGTACTTAATACATGCCTTTTGACCGATTGATAACTTGTTTCTGTTGAAGTTAAATGGATATGAGAAGATTCTCTTTCTGTTTAGTTGGATAGCCTACACTACAAGAATTAAATAATTAAGTCAATGTCTTTAGGTACTTAAATATAACATATGCTCTTAGAGAAGAAAACATCCTTTCCTATAATATAATCGTTTTAATCAAAGTTAACTAATTTGATAGCATAGCTGGGCCTTATAGGTATTATAGAATGTTCTCTTACTAGACACTTTATTACAAGCAGTCATTAGCCTAGCTATAAAAAGGTTAAAATACTAATGTATTTTTTAATTTGCTTAATAACCTAAACAAGCAATCAATGTACATTAATAAACATAATTGTTTTTTTGGCATCTGTCCATTCATTTGGTCCACCTTGTCAGGTCTGGCAAAGACATCGGCGAAAATTTAGCAAACCGCAATACATAAGTAGGAAGCACCAATGAAGCCTTCTCAAATAAGCTTATTTTCTACTCTATTATTGACAAACTGAAACCTCTCAAGTTTCCTATGTAGCTTTAGATTGTGGATGTCTCAAACAATGACTTTGACAGCTTTTTTCCCACTCCAAACATTGTTTTTAAGTGGTCATAAAACAAGCCTTAATGAGGTGATAAACATGTTTACCTTTGATTAGGTGAACTACTTGATAAGATAACATGGAGGATCACTTTTCAAGAGCAAATATGTATAAAGATCATTGGCCATCACCTTTAGACTAGATTTCTACTGGGCAAACAATTACACCGGTAACAACTTGGCACCCAGGTTCATAGGATCCTGGATTTGGAGTTGGAAGGAACCTTAGAAACCATCTAGTCTAATTTTCATCACTTGACAGATAAGGAAACTGAGGCTCAAAGACATTAAGCGAGTTGCCCAAGGCCATACAGATAAGTGAGAGAAGTAGAATTTAAACTCAGAGCCCCCAACTCCACAGCCAATTATCTTTCCATTGTACCACGTTGTTAGATGATCTTTTCCTTTGCTAATCTGGCTTTTGACAATGGGAGAAATAAGAGATACAAGTCGATTCCATGTCATTCATGGAACCCAGAATTCATAGCCGATGCCAAATGGTATAGTAGAAAGTGGAGAGTTGAGAGATCTGGATTCTAAAGTCAGCCTGCTTATTACTGTGTAACTTTGGACAAATCAACTAAACTCTCTGATTCTATTTTCTCACGTGTAAAATGAAAGGACTAGATGGTTCCCAGTGTCATCTCATCATCCTATGACCCATTCTTTGATTCTAAATAGTCATGTTGCAGCTTTAGCTACTTTGGATCAGTCGTGTTCTGTAATTCTAGGCACATTTTCTAAAATTAAGACCAGGAGAGAAGACTTGTTTAAGTCATGCTGCCAACTCTCAGAAAAGAGAACCCAAACCCTAAGTATTTGTTTTTTGTCATAAAAGATGACATTAGAGTGCACAAATCAAGAGTAATATACCCTGCTATAATATCTCCCAACTTTAGTTAGCCTTTTCACAGAGAATGACTTTGAGACAGTTTTAAGAAGGATGGTGTTGCTCTGCCTCACAAACTTAATCTTAAGACCCCTGCATACGCATTAAGTATATAATATTGCATATCAGTGTCCGATACATTGGAAGTACTTCACAAATACTCTGAAAGAAGTCAGTTGATCACCCTATGGAGTGACTTTAATTTTATTCCTAAAAAGACGGTCAATGGATTTCAAGTAGGAAGAGAAATTTGTGAAAACAATCAGAACCTCAACAAGGCGCTAGCCAACAGTACTGGCCGAAACAAGAACAGCAATAAATCCATTGGTAGTGTCACTAAACAACTTTGATGTGCTCTGGAATAAGAAGAAAATATGAATAAAAGGTAACTTATTCAGTGTCACTCTTACATATTTATACTTTAAAAATTAGTCAAAGTTTATGTCCTGAGGTGGCACCTACAGGAAGCCAGATGTGTGCCTTCTGCATGTGACCCAAGACAGGCCTGGAGCAACAACTAGATAATTTCTCGCTCATCCTCTACACCGTCGATCGCGGCGGCTTTCTGAGGTGAGAGAAACTGACAGCACCAACTCTCCAGGGCAGAACTTTCCAGTCAAGTGGATCAACGGACTGAAAATCTCTTATGAATAGTCATTAGGCCTTCATTACAAACCCCTCAAAACCCAGTTCTCTTTTCGCAACCAAATGCCTTTTGTCATCTTCACAAGGTGCATCATTTAATTACCAATTGATTTCTTTATATATGACAACATGTCAGATAGCAAAATGCAGTGTATCTCCCTTAGGGGGGGAAAGTCTGTTAACTATCAGCATGCCAGATTACTGGATCTAGCTCAAAAAAGGCATTTACAAGCTATTTCTCCATTTTAACTAGTTTTTTTCTAACTTGTGGGTTTTTTCCCTTTTCTTTTTTCTTTTTCTTTCTCAAATAAAAGCTTCACCAGGAGGAAAAAAGAGATCAGGCAATAAGAGTCACAAGAACATCCACTTGTCCCCCACTTTCAAACTGGCTAAAGCATCTTTGTGATATACATAATGAATCTTTCCCCAAGTATGCATTCTATGCAGTGCATCCTAATATGTGAGCATATAGCCCATCTTTCTATACACAACATGTTAAACAATTGTTCTCATTATGCCAAGAATTTACCCAGCTTCTGACTCCGCTAACACACTGAATCTTCCTCTTCACAACTGCAGCCTGATAATCAAGTCAGTACTGTATTAATAAGCTGAATAATAAGGGAATTTCAGAAATGTACAGGACTATTATACCGTAACAATAAAACCTCAAACTGAGTAAACCAGAGCAGTCCTGAAGGTAGGCGTCAGAAAATAATGAAACCAGTGTTGCAGTAATGCACTCCATTGTATGGCAGTGTAAATGCCTGCTTCTTTCATACACAGAAGCCACATTACATGAGTCCGAAATGTTCTCAGAGCATCACTGTGACTAGTTGTGATAGAACCTGGCACCAGCAAGCACTGAAAGCTGACATTATACTGTAGGATGTGCTGCAGGTGTGCAGGCCTGGGAACGTGCTCTAATTACATATTTTCCTGCAGAGCAACAATTAAGGTCGCCAAAATAATTGCCAGTTTCTTAATCCCTCTCTAACAAGACTGACATAAGGAATGGTTTATTTTTCTCTGGTTGTTTTGAAAGTGTTCCTCAAGATTTTGGTTTTCTATGGAACTGCATAAAACTAATTCTTATGTTCAAATGTGTGATTATATCCATTGTTAAAAAAAAACAAAAAACCTAGTCTTTGAATTATAGTAAAACTAAAATAATAAAAAAATGTGAATTGTATAACCTGGCAGGTGGTTTCAGCATTTTTCCACTTAAGGAAGGTAAGTATTACTATTAAATGTACGTGTCCCTACTTCTTTCTGAGCTGCATAAAGCATGTGCGACTTCAAAATGTGCTAGAAAAAGAACAGCACAGACTACAGAAAGGAATGCAGAAGATAGTTTTGCTGTTTTTGTTTAAATTATGAGAATTAACAAGAGTAACTATTTATTTATTAGTTCACTTATCCATCCATCCATTTACTCATTCATCCATCTGTCCATCCATATTTCACAGCAAGGCTTAACTCAGGAAGAAAAAAATATGCAAGGTTTATAACTTGTTAACCAGAACTAACTCCCTTTGATATCACTGATTTTCAATTTCCATTTTAGATTGCCTGATGGGTTAGAGAAGAATCATTTTGATCTAGCTCCCTCTCACTTGGTCCCTTTCCTTACAAACCCAAAGTCAGGAGAACATGTCAATTGAGTACTTAACAAATAAATGAAATTATGTCAAGTACATTACTACTTTATAGAGATGTTGATATGGACAGAAGATATAACTAATGGGATTGGGGAGGAAAAAATTAGAGTGGTGAGAAAGAAGGAGAGAGAGATTAAGAGAGAGAGAGAAATTGAGAGAGACAGAGATAGACAGAGACAGAGAGAGACACAGAGAGAGAGCACAAAATTACCCTATAGGTAAGAGAGACTTCATAAAAGGATTAGTTTAGAGATGGGAAGAGAAGTCTTGCAAATGGAAAAAGAGAGTACCAGTAGTTAAAGAGATATAGACCACTTAATAAATGCTAGTTGAATTGAATTGAATTGAATCTACTCCACCAGTGACTGATGCAAAAAGAAAGCAAAGAGGCCTGCCAGGAGAAAAAGGAGAGGAAAGACTTCAAAGGATAAGGAGCCCAGAGCTGTGGAAGAAATTTGCTTCTAATCAGGGAAGGTGAGGAAATCAGGCCTCATACAAGCTGGGACAGTCCCAATTGTCACATTGAAAAGTGATATGCAGTTTGGTCTTGATATTTGAAAGTTACTTTCTTTACAAGGCAGAAATGCTGCAACAACAGCAAAAAAAATGTTGGTAGTGTCTAGCTCCTTTTCTGAGCTTGCCACAAATTATAAGGAATTTCAGTTATTTGAAAACCAGTGTTTGGAGATTTTGAACAAAAAGGAACTCTATGGATAAATTGAATTTGTCGGGCTCAGATTAAATTTCTGAGATTATACTTTTTTAAAGCAGAGTATCCTTGATCTTTCATAAGGGATGGAGAATAGAGTGTGTGAATTGACTTGCTCTAGAGAAGTGAATGTATGCGAATGTGCTCCCAGATGAAAACAGGTTGTAAATGTGATGAAGGTGGAGAGTATAAGGGCAGGAACTGATTTATGCTGCTAAAATTCAGATGAGTTAATATAGGCTACTAACTCTTGCTTAGGACAATCTGAATTCTCTTTTTATTTGTATTAATATACAACTTAGGACCTAATTATTGTGGCAGAAAAATTCACTTAAGAGAATTCAAAATTTTTCTGATAGGCTATTTAGGATATCTCCCATGTGCGAGGCAGATAGCATAGACATGGATAGAGAGCTGACCTTGGAGTTGTGAATACAGAGGTTCAAATCCCACCCTTGACATCTATTAGCTGTATGACTCTGGGCAGATCACTCATCTCAGTCTCTAGAAAAATCGTCCAAGATTCTAAGTTGCTGAGAAGGTGCTGAACTGCTATGGTAGAAGGAGTTTCTTCATCTGAGAATTCCTTAAAGTAATGAAGTCACACATTTAGTCCCTATTCCTATGATATATTTCTGCTTTGGAAACGTGCCCATAAGACACATAGGTAAGTAGTCTGGAATAACTGCTGGCAAGCTAAACATTTTACAGTGAGTACCTCGAACAGGAATAGTTATAGTACAGCTTTTGGCTTAATCACAGTGGCAGTATTGTAAAAAATTTAAAGATAGGGCCATGTCTTGTACTTTTTTAAATCCCCCACAGTGAGTTGAGTGCAGTAGTGATCAGTAAATATTATATTGATTGATACAAATGCTATCAGTCAGTATTGAATACTTAACAAGAAGATGAAAGTCTAAATTCTGCTGTTATCACCCATAGTCTTCAACTTTAAAGTGCATTCATACTCCAAAGGGGATGTCCCTGATGGAACTACTTTAAGTCATATCATACCTCTTTCTAACTTCATTTCCTTGATTTGAGTTTTTCTTTCAACCAGCCTTCAGAAACAAATGCAGAACTGCTAATCATTTTTTCCCTTAGAACACCATTAATCTATTTTTCTTTTTCTTTTTTTTGTTATTTGTATCTCCACTAGCTGTTTTGAAAGTGCAGCAAGCCAAATTATATTTCTTCATTATTATTATTGCTTCAAAATGAACATTAATTTGCTCTTTGGCTAAGTAGAAATTTATTTTTAAAAAATCTCCCCCTGCCTCCATTTAACTTTTCTAGAAAGGTAACTGATTTACAAACAAATTACTTGTGTCTTGTAAAGGATGAATCAGATATGTTTGCTCATTGGATACATTTTCAAGGGCTACAGTGTGGAAATGAAGCTCAAAAAAGCTTCTCTGTGGTCCACAAACAACTTCACGCTATATTACACGTGCATCTGATACAGAAACCAAAGTCTCTGAATAGCAAGGAATCTGTGATCCAGGATCCCTTGCTCAGTGATGTTTTAAATGGCTCATTTGAATCACCAACTTTCAAAGCCACCACTTATAGGTGAACTAAGGGAGTTGATTAGAGAACCTACACCACAATCGCCCATTCCACATGCTTTTTATATGCCATACAAAGCATTACCAAGAAACACAATTTAGAAACGTCCCTCAGAATTTCATCAACTTTGTTAAGTTTAGGGAACTTTAGGGAGCTGAGAAGAACTGGAATCATGCACTAAGCTTAAGCAAATATCCAGTTTGAAAGCACATAATGTTAAGAAGGAAGTGTATGGGAACTTCCAGGATCAAGCTTCGCTTTGAATAGAGATCACATGAGAAGCATTTTGGAGTCATAGCTTTACAGTGTAAGATGATCAAAGCCAAGTATTAATACTTTTTTTTATCAGCTCACCTTCTAAACAATATTTCAGTAGATTTCCTTTCACACAGTGATATTTGTAATAAATGTTCTGCCTTTGTTTTAAAGTCAGTCTGTAGAAAGATGACATCAGCTTAGCAAACAATAAAGTGCCTGTAATATTGTCTCCAGAGGGCTGTTACATTTACTTTGTAGCAGTAAAATTCAATTTTCAAAAAACACTACATGAATGATGTTAGGTTATTAACCCTATCACCACCGTAAAACATCATCATTGTGTGAAGAATGTAGGTCACTATCTAGGAGCCATAAGTTGCTTTTTGTTAAATAATCCATTTAAGCTGCTTTTCTTTCCTATAGCCTGGGTTGTGTCCCTTCTTTTTTTGGGGGAAAAAATATTCCAGCATTTAATCACTAGGCTCTTACAGAGAAGACCATTGCAATTTTCATCCAAAGGAGCTGTTCTTTGTTACCCGAAGATTACACCACCCAGTTTTGGAGTGTAACCCTTTGCATTTACTTGTTACCAAGGGTTGCTCTTCTGGAGGAAGAAAATGAGTATATCAGATCAAACTGAACAAATGGGAGACTCATACCTCTCACAAGTTCTGGGGGAAAAATAAGGACATCCACTGTTATAAATTATGAATCATCCTGCAGATTCAAGACACTTAAAAGTAAACACTTACTTTCATATCCCCAGTGCTGTGTCTTACTTGTTGTGGTATGGGTAAAAGATTTATGTACCTGGAGTAGCTTTTAAAATTCACCATGTTTTTTTTTAAAGAAAAAGGGGGAGAAAAAAAGACATTTATCAAAAGCATATCAGTATGCAAAGGGTTAACTAGTTAAACTTCTACAAACCCCCACAGCAACTTTCCAAAAGCTGACAATAAGTAAAAGAAGTGCTGGTTATCCATTTTTTAAAGGGATGGGATTGGTTTTAGAAGAAAGGGAAAGAGGATCAAACACCTCAATGCAACAAAAGGTTGTGTCAGAGGGCCCTCAATCACAAACCTCCTTCAACAAGAGATATTCCAACCTTCCAGAGCAGTTACCCAGGCAGCGCAGCTAAAAAGTTCCATGACATGAAAAGAACAAAAACTGAGGGGACAGAGGTAGTTATTGTTATGCACACTCCTCTTTTTTTTTTTTTTGCTGGGGCTTTTCCCTCCCCCACAAAACTTTTGCATAAGCTGTTAGAGAAAAGTAATGGTGTGGCTTGCTGAAAAGAAATCCCCCACTTGTAAGCTACCTCCTAGGTTGTGAGGTATGCCCAGTGGCTTCTCTGCAAGCAACACCTGATGAATGGAGAGGTCATCTACATGAATACTTCAAAAGAAGCTTCTGAAATTAATAAATGTCATTATAGCCATGTAAATGTACCCCAGTTTTCAATACTCCCTTGAAATTACATTGATTTAAAATTTTTTTCAGATTTTTTTCAGACAGATTCTGTCCTGTCTACAAGATAGATGTAAATTATTTGCATTTTTAGTGTCCAGTCTTAGAGATAGTTTAATAGCATGAAAAAAATTATCCACTTACATGCAAATTATTAACCAAAATGAACTTTTATTTCCTTTATCTCTTAATGGTCAATTTATGTAGCACATCTTAAACTACTCACCGTTCCCTTGTTTTCTGAAAAATAAATCCTGTTCATATTATAACCTTTTTTTTCTTATGCCAAATTTGTTACTATACTACAGAAGAAAACTAGTTTAAGAAGAGAAAAAATGAGCAAAGTCTCTGGAAAAGTATCTTGACAGCTGACATTCACTCAACAAAGTATGTAATTTAGCTTGAGTTTATCTTCATCACTGGTATCATTACCCTTACCATCTTGATTTCCTTCCAGCTGAAAATGATCTCTCTGGCTTTGTCTCTGTCTGTCTCTGTCTCTGTCTCTCTGTCTTTCTGTCTCTGTCTGTCTCTCTCTGTCTCTGTCTCTCTGACTGTCTGTCTCTCTCTGTCCCTATCTCTGTCTTTTTCTGTCTTTCTCTGTCTCTGTCTCTCCCTCTCTCTGTCTTGGTCTCTGTCTCTGTCTCTGTCTCTCTCTCTCTTTCTCTCTCTCTCTCTCTCTCTCTCTCTCTCTCTCTCGCTCACTCGTTGTTGCTCTTGCTCTCTCTCCTCATGCTTCCCGATAGCATTTTGAATTGTCCTTTGCCCAGGATCATCTTCACCACGTATGCCCTCCTCCTATCTCCACTGCCCCAGCTGTTATACTGTAAGTTTGTTTAAGGTAAGAACTGTGTCATTTTTTTCATCTTTGTAGCTCTAACACTTTACACGGCACTTTGAACATAGGAGGAGCTTAGTAATGTTTGCTGAATTGAGTAAAACAATAAGTGCTTATTGGTGTTGGGCAGTATACTAGATTTTTTTTTTCATCAAGCAAGCTAAATAAATATGGCCTTTACTTCTAAGACAGACACCACTGATAGAACCACATAAAAAGCATACGAAAATAAAGGAAAAGTGAATAATAAAACACATTCATTTAGTGATGTACCATAATGCACGGAAAAGGTATTCAGAACAGATAGTGGTGAAAAGAGTGAAAAGATGATTTGGAAATGATGTTTAGATCTGAGAGTTAATAATTCAATCAAGGAGGGCTTCATGGAAGAGATGGGATTTCAGACTCTGCTTGAAGACTAATTAGATGGTAAATGTGATGGAAAAGGGACTGGAAGAAGTCTTTCAAGACAAACCTGGATAAAGGAATGTTGTGTAAATTAGCCTCCAAGAATCACAGAGGAGTTGGTTTAGAAAGAAGAGGAGACAAATGAAAATAATCTGGGCCAGCCTTGTAAGAAGATTTAAATTAGAGGCTAAGGATCTGGTAGCTGAAGCAGGGTGTAAGAGAAAGCCACCTGAAAGTCCTGAGGAAGTGGGGAGCTTGGTAAAAACAATGAACAGAAAAGAAAACTTTAGCAATTGCATTACATCAACTAGAGGGTGGGGCAGTACTAGAACTGGGAGGGCTGCAAGAATCCAAGTGGGAGATGGCCAAAAGCTGGATTAAGTCACTAGCTGGAGGAATGAAAAGGAAGGGCTAGATTTAGGGCACGCTGGCAGAGAAAAAGTGGCAAGAGTTGGCAACAGACTGGATGTGTGGAGCAAAAGATGATGATGGATCAAAACTGAGTTGAAGGTTCTTGTTCTGGTCAGTGATAAAGAAGGAGGCACTTCCCACTGTACTAAGAAAATAGTTAGAAGAGATGAGTAGTTCTTTCTTTGGCACATTGCATTTAATTTGCAAACAGGCTATCCAATTGTAAAGTATGCTAATATGGACTGAATGCTATGTGGGACTGGAAGGAACTGTTCTGACAGAAGGCAACCTTGGCCTAGCTGATAGCACATAATAATCCAGGTAGTTGGGGAATAAAGTGGGGATTTTTCAAGTGGGTTGATGAATCAGGCGAGCATGGACAGGTAACAGAATGTGGAAATGCCAGGGAAATGGTATGTGGAATGAGGGCTGATAAGAATAGCAATGGGCTAGAACATTGTCGTTTCTCCTTGTAAAGAGGGGAGATGAGACTAATTCTGTTTCAATTGTAAAGTCAAGGGCATCCATGAACATACTAGCTTCTTTGCTGATGTATTTCATTTATACCATAGAGCTCACCACATATGCACAAACACACACATGCAAATAAATGTGCATATATGACCACAAATACACATGCGCATTACACAATCATGGCTTGAACAAAAAAAAAATGAACTCTTGCTTTTTTTTTTTAGCATCATACAGGTACTTCCTAGGAGGTGGAATATTGGTTCCTTCAGCTTTCTAAGGCAGTCTTCTGTTTTTTTTTACCTACATATAAAGCTACCACTAATGCTTCATTCAGTTTTCCTAAATGATACTGTTAAGCATATGTATATACACATATATCAAAGTAGTTTACTCATAAAAGATTCATATTTTAAAATGCTTTTTTCCCTAGGTCTCCCTACCAGGTTTACCTATGTTTGCAAATATTTAAGCCTTGTTAATATGCCCAGTCTGGGGAATTGTGAGCAGTGACCCTCCTTGAGGCTGAGAGCTGATGAAGAAGTGTATTATTTCAGCTGGGAGAACAGCAAAGCTCTGGGATGAGACTGATTGATTAAGACCAGATGGATGGCCACACATAGGTGTGACAAAAATAGAAACACATTTCAGACATTCCAGGCTTGGTTCTCCTATGGCCAGGGAGGTGGATAGACTATGCTACCACCTTATCTACCTCCTGATGTGTTCCAAAATTGAAGAATGTTAATGACACGAACTCTTCTTCACCTTCATTTTAGCAACACTTATCTCAACCAATCAGGAATGAAATTCCACCTCAGAAACAATCCCTGGATTCCCTGCTCCACAAATGACAGCTGCCATGTGACAGGAAAATGCTCCCATTTTTCTCCTTGTAGGATAATCCCTTGTCCAGGTTTCCATGCAAGAAAATCAAAATCTTTTGCAAACATCCTACACTGAAATAAAATCCTTATTACTTAAATTACCTAATCTACATGAAGATAAAAGAAATTCTCTGTCAAGAGAGGTCTATTTCAATAATCCCAACTTTTTAATCACTGGTCAGAAATGAATTTTATTAATCTTAAAGAGGATAGCTATTCATGATAGAGACTAAAAGCTATAGCAAGTCACAGTCACTCTGACTCTGATAATATGCCTGAGACTGTGTGTATTCATGGGCAATACTTTCCTGTGAGAAAAACCAAACAAAACAACACTGTTTTGAATCCTTATCTTAGTCTGAGGCTTAAAGACTTCACTGAAGGCTTGATTTTTTTGGTCTCACTTCACAAAAATCGGTGAATTTTAAATGAAGAATCTAATTTGTGCCTTCATACCCTGAACCTGCGTTTGAAGAAGATGAAATTACAACCACTTTGTTTGGTGAAAAAGAAAAGATTTTAACGTCTTATTGAAAAGGCACAGAGAAACTTAATGAACACAAGTTTTCCTAAGAATCAACACTGAAGAGGGTATGTTATGGATGAACATATTTGAATATTCATCAAAATTAAAGGAAGCACTACAAATTGCACTTTAAAAATGAAGGGCCTGGAGAAACCACCAAACATCTAACAGTGACCAAATGGCATTTTTAAAGTGTGGGAGGTCCTTTGTAGAAACAGAGTAAGGTTTTTTCCCCTCTTGGCCTCCTATGTCCTGCCATGTTCTGTCCCAGCATGAAGTTTTAGTTTATGTTCTCTCTCAAAGAGGCCTGAAACTATTACCTACTTGTTATAAACCTTCTCAGATTTCACCACAGTGGGCTCATCTATAGCTTTTGATTGACAGACATCTTTGGCAGTCTCTCACACTCACTAAGATGTTAGTACATGGCTGCCACCTGAAGAGCAAGGTGGACCCCTGAATCCATACATGCAAAAATAATTTCTCATATAACCTTTCGAATGAATAAAATAAGGATGAATTTAACTACCTTTTAAATTCCAGAATCTTTGGGGTTGTTGATTTTCCTCCTATCGTAGGCATGAAGCAGACATTGAAATGAAGTTTTGATATTTATATGTGTGTATGTATGTATATGTATACACATATACATATATTCCATTAAAAAGTACTTGTTTGGTTGTCTACCCTTTATCATACTTAAGTATTTGAGGGGGGGGAAAGGAGATATAGAATAAACTTGTGATTTTATTAGGTAGAAAAAATTTCCAGGCAAGACCTCTCCTCCAATACAATTTCACACCTTCTCTACAACTTATAGTCTGAGATAGTTGCCTAGGGGCACCGAGAGGTGAAGTCTTTTCCAGGGTCCCAAAATCAGTATGTGTTAGAAGGAAGCCTTGAATCCTGGTCTTGATTTAAAAAACCAACTCTCTACCCACTATACTAAACTGCCTCTAGCAAACACCTCTGGATTCTACTTTGTTAGCAGGCCATTTCTTTTTTGAGAAAAAAAATTCTCTGTAGATGGAGATAAGCTTGTGAAAAATGCTTTCAATTTTGTTCATTTTAGGTACCTTGTGAAGGCAGAAGTAATACAACAGTTTGGGGCTTAATGTTTCTCTTCTTTTCCACCTCAATTACAGGCTGGTTAAAACCATTCACTTTCTTTTAATTACTTATGGGACAGGTGTATGTAACTTTCTAAAGAAAAAAAAAAGTCCAAGGGCACCAAACTATCTGGCAGTTTGTGAACATCTGAAATGGAAATGATTATATCCAAGAAGCTGAGGTGTTTTACTTCTTTTTCACCTGAGAGGAAAAAAAAGAGAGAAAGCTGCTATATACCTGTCTCTGGGTTCTTATTTATTGGGACTCTAACAAGTTTTTTCCCCCTCACACAGAAGTTATTTTATATTTTGCTATTTTAATAGCCATATTTAGTATTTATTCTATTGCCAACATTTTCTTTTTGACTCTAAGACATTGTGCAAGGTGTTGAAATGTCCTTTCACAGAACCATCTAACTTCACAATTGTAAGGCATCTCAGTGATTATCTAGTTCAACCTAACCCTGAAAGAGACTCCTTTAGACATCCTTCCCAACAGGTGTCCATCAGCTTTCACTTGAACGCATCTGCAGGCAGCTTATTTTACTTTTGCATATTCTTAGGAAGTTTTCCCTTCCTTCAAAGCTAACTTGTCTCTGTAATTTGCACCCATTACTCAAGGTTCTGGACCCCAGCTGTGCTAGCCCAATTCCTCTCCGATACAATGGCCCTTCAGGTAAAGATAACTATCATAACATCCTTCATTTTGTACTTGATTTCATTTATACAGACTGCATCTCCAGTTAAGGAATGTGAGATATTAGGTGACAGAATTTCAATAAGCATTGATGTTGAGGTAAGCAGTGATCTAGGATGTCCTTATCTGTAACCAAATGGCCTGACACCCACAGGGAAGTCCACGTGGTGAACTGGGCTTCAAGGGGTTAGCATGGGCAGAGCCTGAAAATACATTTCTAGCTTAGCCCACCTACTCGCTTATAAAGCATGAGGGGTAAACACGTACATGCAAATTATGGCCGCAGTCAAAGGTGGCTGAAGTTAAGATGGGAAATGATGTTTCTCATGATGCGAATCATAAAATCAAGAATAATGGACACCTTGCATTCTCCAAAGGGCTTACGCTGAGAACAGCACCTGAAACAACTTTTTCCCTACCACCTACAGTCCTGAGACTTGAACGGGATGAAAGTTCTCATATATAAATAAACTTGCTCTATCTTTTTCAATTTAGCTCATTTCTCCAGCTTTTTTAAAAATTAGTTTTGTTTTAGTAAGTTGCTAGGCATGCAGAAATCTTAATCCAGACAGTGATCATGTAAACACTTCAAGCATTTAAAAAACACGTTTTTTTCTTGCCATCGTTATTAGATCGTCTTGTGAATGAACAAATGTCAAAGGTGCAGTCTTTCATACACCAGTGGGTCAACTACTAATTTATGCTGCATCTAAATATTAAAAGTTCTCTTACTCAATAGAGATAGCAGGAGGTGAAATGGACATCATCCAGACACTACTTTCAAACTCAACCTACACTGGGTGTTTTGTAATTATCACTAGGACAATGAAGCAAAAACCTTATATATTATCTATTCCCTCAGATAAATATTGGTTTTAATAATAAACTGTCTGGTAGATGTATGAAACCTGTTCACTGTCCTATTGATGTTTTTCTGGCTATAAGAGAGAAAGCAGTATTTTATTTTAAATTTAACCATATAAAAATGGGCAGTACCCAAGAAAATGCTAGCACGATTCCAGATAAAATATACTGTTGTGGGGCTGAAAAGTGCATGCAAAGCAAGCTGCATTATTAGAATGTTTAAATATTAATTATACCGCTGTGTAGTAAAGATGATCAAGTATGAGTGTCAACTAATTTTCTAAAAGCTGCAACATTTACTTTCATCTAAACTTCCTTTGTTAAACTAAAACTAAAAGCCCAGCAAGTTTAGTCTACTTGAGTGTGTTTATTTTTATTGGTTTCTGCATAATTTTTTCTACCATAAACCAACTTTAACCCCTTTTCTGTAATCTCTGCCAGTATAACTCCAATAGCACATCATAAAATTCCTATAATTCTTCAAAGCAATAGAGTTGGAAACAAAAAGCATGGGCACTTTGTAACAAACGCCAACCACAAGCCCTGGCCAGTTACATTTAACCCTTTGAAACCCATTTTCATGGATACGTTTTTAGATTTATGCTATTAAGACAGTTTCTTTTTCAATGTAAGCTGCCTGGAGTTTCTTTGGAGTTTGGAGTCAGTTCCATTGTGTGAAAAATACTGTTCAGGTGGTACCTAGCTCTGATATCTAAGGGGGGCAAGGGCTGACAGATGGGGAGACAGATGTACTGTGTTACATAAAAATGGAGAGACATATTATCTTATGTGGAAGCCTTAAGTGATTGATCTGAGGTGGCCCATAAAATGGACATCTTGAAAGGGCTTATGGTGACGGAAGAGTTAAGCAAAAATTGCTTCCTTTTTTGGCCCTGCCAGAATCTTTTACGTTCTTAGATTCTCACACAAGCCATGAGAATCAAGGAGAATCACTTTGAGATTCTTAAGAGACAAAGAAAGAGTGTGTGCTGAGACTCTTCGGCTTCATTCCGTCACCCATGGATGCTCAGCCAGGATTTCCCACCTGAGACAGATTGCGACGCATGTTCGGATCACTCATGCACAAGAAGCAATACACAAGTTCAGTGTAAAGCCACTTTAAAAGCTCATCGGGTGCATACTTTACTTGTACAAAATACCTTATTCATGACGGAGCAGTGAGGGCCTAGGTAATTACTTGAATCAAGGTGGCCTCAGAAGTGTTTAAATCTACAAGGACACTTAGAACATGAATAATGCAAAATAATTTGCATCTAAATTTTTTAAGTGTTCTTTATTCAAAAACTAAAATGCAGTTCCGATTAAAGTTTGATGAGTGAAAGCTGAGCACTTCATACCCACTGTGAAATGTCTCCTATTTGTGGAAATTATTTCAGACAGTGGCAAAGGGACAAAAGAGATGAAAAAAAACGCCACAAAAAAATCAAAACACAAAAAATTTGTTATTAAACTGCATTACTTTAAAGACATACTTACTCTACGTTCTTTGGTGATTACCAAGTTAATTTAACAACTTGCTTATCAGATTAAGAGTCCAAACCTCCATCCCTTAGGAGGCACAATGAAGCGACTTGGTTGGCTCAATAATTTGCCCAATAAAGTTTGTCATTAAAAGATGTGATTCAGGAATCTCATCTCGTTTTCTCCCTATAGTATTTTTTACTCATTTTTTTAACTTTGAAAATAATACAAACAATATATTCTGTGAGAAGTTAATATTGCATTTGGTTTCATTTAATTCCATTAATATTCCTATGTAAATATGATGTATTTAATCTGTTACTGGTTAATTTGGTTAAAGGCTATAGATATGATATTGGAATGGTTGTAGGAAAAATATTGAAAAGCTGAAAATTAACTAAGGAATTAGGGGAAGCAACTTTTTTCCAGTGGTACATATAAAATCCTGAAAATGTTACTTCTGCTTTTGTCATTTTTTTTTCTACCCATGATAATCAGTTTCAAAAAACCTTTTTTGGTCTTTACTGAGGAGATTCCAGGTGGGGCTTTGTCCAAACATAGTTTTTGACAAACTAAAGATTTTAAAAGTTGTTTCACAGAAGTTATGTTGTAACCCTATTTGCCTAAAACAGTTTCCATTAATGAATATGTTCTGTACTTGAATAAAGAACCAAGGGGAATCGTAGATTTCCACTTTTATCTTTTTGAATTTCAACAGGCTACCAGCACTTGAACAACATTACTGGCTCCTATCTAAATATTATTAGTCTATCATTTACTTTTCAACATCAGAGAAACAATTTGAGAAACAGCTATCAGTTAACTGACATGTCCTCAGCATGAGGAAAAGGACTCCCTAGGTTCACATTTTTCACCTTGAGATCCAAGATGTGAGAACATATTTTTTCATTGAAAAAAATGGGACCTTTCCATCAAGTGCATAAACATCCTTCACAATTTGTTTTGAAGTAAGCCATTGAAATTCAAGTAGAAATATCGTGAGGTACCACCAGGTTAGACAGAGACTTAGTGTCAAAGGAGTTTTGAAGGTAAGCTATCATGTGATTTATAACGCCTAAACTTTAAAGGTTCTTGCAAAGGAAAATTATTTTCCTTCTGTAGATCTTATAAAGTATAAAGACTTTCAATTTATTACACACTCAAAAGCTGGTTTCCACTTTATTGGAATTTTAGATGACTGTGCTTGCCACGCTTTCCTAAGTGAAAGTATATGCTACGTTTTCTTGGGTTTTGAACAATGAAAACATTTTTTAACTCATTGAACAAAGATTTCCCCAGCAACAGACCCCCTGCTCAGCAGGTCACCTATCTTTGCGACAGTTTTTCTTTTCCCACGCTAACCCCAGGGCTCATTTGCATAAGGTCTCTGTTGTGACAATTAGTTTCAGGTGAGCTGATTTCTATGAAGCTTGCCCAAGACGATACACAAGCTCTGGGCCTCCCTGATCCTGGCCCTAATTGCGACTGACTGGCACCAGACACAATCACCCTCTTGATTCAGCAAATTGTCCTGCAAGTAGCTTGTTGTGACCCCGCAAAGCACAAATCATATCATGTCAGTCCAGCATAGTAAACAATGAATAAAATAAATTCATAATGAGCATAATAATAGTTTTTTTTCATTTTTAAAGGCACAGCAGACGAAATGTATGCAAATTAAATCATTATTCCATTTGTGTTGGTGGTAGAGGAGGTATTGTTGCTTAAAATTAAAGAAAAAAACTTTCTAGGAAAATGAACTGTCTCCAAATTGGAAATTCCATTGCTCTATGTATCTGTCACCTAGGGGAAAATCCCCAGGTATAATAACCAATGGATTCTACATTTGTCCTATCTTTATTGTTGTAGAAATAAGCAATGTAGGCATTCACCATCTCTGCAGCTAAAGGCTACATCAATATGCACACTAGCAGGGCTGCCAGGAGTCTCTACAAGATGAAAAAGTACTTGGAGCCAATAAAATTTCACCTTTCTACATAGCAACAAATGTCATGGGGGAAAAACTTCAATCTAGGAAGCAAGAAAGATAACAGTTGAGTGACTTAAAATTAAGAGGTCTGGGAATCATAACTGATTCTAAAATGTTATCAAGTACTTCCTGTGCCCTATAATGTTGAAAGGAATGCTTCATTATTCACATAGCAAGTACAGAAGTATAGATACTTGAAAATTCTATCATCCATCCATCCATCCATCTATCTATCTATCTATCTATCTATCTATTTATCTATCTATCTATCTGTCTGTCTGTCTGTCTGTCTGTCTGTCTGTCTGTCTGTCTGTTTATCTTTTTCTCTCTCCTCCCTCCCTCCCTCCCCATTCCCTCTGTTTTCTCCTACCTCTGTCCTCAGTATCATTCACCAATATGTTGACTTGGTTTCCTATGTAACTATGTACCTTCCAAGTTTTACACTTCTAACTAATTTCAGAAGAAAGAACTTAGGTAAAAGAACACATATAATATTAAGTTGTAAATTGAAGAGCTTTAAACAAATTGACCACAAAAAGTAATGTACTGGGTTGGGGGTGAGGGGGAGGAACAACCTTTGAATTGAAAATCTGTGTATCAAGTTTTAGTCTTAAGCAGTGTAGAGGTCTTTAGCATAAACTATGGAAATGAAGGTCTGGGGACATATTTGTACCATACTTAAAGGATTGTAGTTCAAGAGCAGGAAGGAATCTCAGAGTTCATCTAGTCCAATGTCTTCATTTTATAGTTGAAGAAACTGGTGTTAAGTGACTTGCCTAAGGTCACATCAAGGCAAATTTTGATTCCAGATCCTCTTTTTTCCAGAGTCCATGCTCTTTGTATGTGTATCTCCTTTTGTAAGAATAATAAATTCACTGAGTCTGAGAGAACAAACTCCAAAATAAATATTACCTTTAACATCATACAAATAGTACTTTCTCCTCACCATTCCCTCAATCAATTAGATGGAAAGAAGTCTCTCTTGAGTTTTAAAATCTTTCACATCATATATTATAATACTTTTAAAATTAATTCATTACTAAAATTTTTTTTTAGTTTTTGAATTCATTTCAAACAACATTGTCACATGAAAATAAGAATTAATGATAGACTTTGCAGCCAAAGTGAAGGGGGAAGTACTGACCATACAATTGAATTATATATTAAAATATTATTTTTCATTCTTACTCTATACTCCTTACACTTCACAGCCACCTTTCCCATTCTGTGTTTACAACTTCAATTTTCTTCTCTTCTTACACTTCCTACATAGTTCCAGTCCCTGAGCTCTTCTTCCTCTGTAACCTCATTCTTCACTTTCCCCTCCCAACACAGCTTGAAATTTCTTTTGCTGGTTCTATCATTAGTGGCTTCCTTTTCTATTTCCATTCAGGTTGCTACAGCCTCCCTCATAATCTTTCCTGTCTCAATTCATTTGGTAACCTCTCTACCCACTCTGGTTTCTCACCCACCCAACTGTTCCCAGTTTCCAGTCTTCTTTTTTCTGTAATATCTCTTATTCATAACATTTTACTCCTACAAAATTTCCCTTTGTCAGTTTTTCTTCCTTTCTTCTTCCCTTCAACCTTCCCTCCTTTCCTTCCTTCCCTCCTTGCTTTTGTGCTTCCCACTTGCCCTGCCTCTTTCTCTCCCCTTTTTTCTTTCTTTCCTTCCTTCCTTTTTTAAACTTTCATCTTTCTATTCATTCTACTTATTTTCTTTATAACATTTAATCTCTGTCAATGCTATTTCTTCTTTATTCCTGTGATTTTCTTTCCATATTTCCATAGTTCTTCCTCAGACTTTGTCCTAATTTCTTGCTTGGTGATTTTACACTATGAACTTCCTAGTCACTTCTTCTATAATTCCTCATTTTTTCTTCTATCTCTCTCTACTGGTTTCACTTCTTAGATTTCTTTTTAGTCTTCTTATGCAGTGTTCCTCTATTTATTTCTTCACAATACTCTTTGATCTCTCTTCCTAAATCTATATCAATTTTTTTATTCCCTTTGGAAATTGGGCTATTTCTATTCTTTTTTGCCCTAAACACTTAGTTTCTCTCCCTGGCTTTGTCCTCTATCCTGTGATTTTATAAAACTTTCCTTTTCAACTTAGAATCCCTTGAAGTCACATCAGCATACCATGAGAGCAAGCCAATGTTTGTGCAGAAAATGGGAAACTGGAGAAAAATAATTAAAGGCAGCATGAGGTAACATATAGAGAGCTACCTCAGAGTCTGGAACACCTAAATTCAAGTCCTACTTCTAACACATACTGGTTTAGTGACCCTGAGCGAGTCACTAGACATCTCAGTGCCCTCAGGTTACTCTTAAGTCTCTACGTTTTGAACTATTTAGTGCACTAGGAGAAAGAATTTCCTCATGAGAAAAATCTCTACTCTAATGAAAAAAATAAGTGTGAGGCAAAATAATAATGATTGAAATAGTAAAAATAATTGTATCTCAACTGGATGTACCTAACAAAACTTTCCATGAAAACATTTCTTTTAAAAGAGTCTACCCTTTCTGATTGTAAAGGAAATTTTTGATCCAAACCTTTTGTCTTCATGTAGAGAGATTCAATATGGTCTGTTCACTGTTATGTGACCCTTAAATCTAACTGGATGATTGAGGGTAGGAGAGAGATGTGGTGGAGAGATTCAGTGATACCGTTTTGGGATCCCTGGTAGAGACTCCCTGGGGAGTCCTAAGGGTTAATTCTACAACAGAAGCACATTAAGCTTTTGATACTTGAGTTGACAGCCTGAATTAACTGCTTTGGACACAAAAAATGGTCAAATTAATTGGTTAATTACCAAATATCTTTTATAGAGTTGACATGTAGACAAAAATCTAATGCCAAAAGTCTTTTCCTGTTACCACATGGAAAGTGGTAGACAATATCTTTACAGACCTCAAAATTTCCAGCAAGAAAACTAGCAGACATTGGATGCCTGTAGCCATGTTCTGGGATGTCTCATCCTCTATCATTGGAGTTCATGAATATGGTTGACTAAAAACAAGGACTGGTTTTATTTATTATTTATTTATTTATTTGCCTAAAGGGCTCCCTTCATTTTGCTTGTTTGATGTGTTGACTACTAAATTGGTGCTGCGTGTATAGAGAAAGGGATTGAAAACATTTCGAACTAAATAATAGGTTTCAAAAAACTTTTCTGTATGGAAACAGTAAGTCACAATTAAACGAATGGAAGACAGGCCCTACTCTTCTTTACAGAGAAAGTGAACAGAGGAAAGATATAGCCAAGACAGGAAAAATGGCCAGTTACACATGTGTCTTCCTCCAACCACAGCTCCTTTTGCCATTGTAATATGGTGCCTACAACTGAGTGGCTTCATTGTTCTGCTATTTCTACTACCCTGGCGGTATTGCCATCGACCTCATGATAGACTCCTTACCCCTTCTCTCCTCCCACTGCTAGCAATGATTTACCACTGGAATAATGTTAATTGTGGAGACTCCCCTTACTTGGCACTGGTAAATAGCAGAAAAGATCAAAGTGGGATATTTTCTGCGATATTTGGCCTGGCAGTAGAAATAATATAAAACTGTGAGTGTCCTATACAAATGACAGGCATCAGAGAGTCATCAAGAAACCACAGAAAAAAAGTGGGACCAGTGCTTTCAGGTCCCAGATAGGCAGCTTCACCATATTGATGATCCACTGTGTTGATGAATCAATCCACATTGATTGGCTTTCATGGTGCTGAAATACCCAAACCTTAGAGGCCTAACAATGTCATTGTTATTATCTTACCTACCTCACAAGGTAGTGCCTTGTAAGCCTTGTGTGTTACTATCATCATCATCATCGTTATCACCATCATCATCACTACATTGTCTCATTCTCATCTTTTTTTTTTATAGAATTCAGGTAGAAATGGTCTTGGGACAAGTTACTATCTTGCTATTATTCTTTTTAAAATGAAAGTATTTTCAATTAACAAGCATTTACTTTCTTACCTACCTGTTCCCATTTCCTTCCCCACCCCCACATTGTGAAGGAAAAAAGGAAAATCCTTGTAACAAATTTGCAAATGTGTATAGTCTAATGCACTATTGCACGAGTGAGTAAAATAACTGCTTTTCGTAATTGAATTAAAGTATTGAAATGTGAGCTTATCTTTTGTGGTCTAACTGAAGAAATATTCAGGACAACTATTCCTATATGGTGGTGGTTTTTGACATTAGTGTTATTAATAATATTAATAAACATGTAAAACTGAATTTAGTAGAAAACTAAACATCTGTCCCACTCAATAGTGGTAATGGCAAAGTGAGGCCAAAACCTCACTAAAAATATAAAACTATCCAAACATTAAAAACACCTCTAAAGTTTCTGGAGAATTAACAGTTTGCAAAATAGCGTTTTGAGGAATCAAATGTGAAGTGAATCAGGTACACATTAAATGCAGGATAGACGAAAGGGATAAACAGATAAATGCGTAAAATATTGTTGCAAAATTTTAAATGTTTAAAAACCTGGGTTCTGATAGTCTCTAATGCTAAAAATATTCCATGCTCTTTGGTTCCTTGAATACTACTATCTTAATTACTTCATTTTATCATTTGGCTGCCTTCAATGACATCCTATGGCAATATTCCATTGTGGCATGCTGATGACCCCAGGTTTGAAGGCTATGCCAGTGAAAGAGACTCTTGCTGGCAGGAGCTACCAAACTGAGAAGGTCTCGAGGGTAGTGTAGGTGATGAATGTGTATCTGTTAACCAAGGTTCTGTCTACCTTAGCTTGCAGAGGCTCTTCAGAAGCAAGCTGACCACTAATAGGATGGATTTTTATTTTTTTGGCCACAGCAACTCATGAAGACTATTTACTAAGGCATAGATGCAGTGTGATCTGCATCAGTGAAGGGACTTCCTGCACCAATAAAATTATGGATCTTTGGAGTACTGAAATAGTGGATTATCACTTAACTAAAGAGATGAAAACACGTGATGATGCCTAGAGAGCTGAAGAGTGGAATTATTATCTTCTTTATGTCTACTCCTCCATGATACCATCTACTTATCTTTCTACTTTCTGCACATATCTATTTCTTACTTAGAAGAAAAAAAGAAACAAAGAATACAATATATGCCTTTTAGTCTTACTTAAATAGAGAAAACCTAGAAAAATACATATTTTTCATCTTAACTTCATGACATTAACTCGATTTACCAAAATATCTGAGTTCTTTTAGCTTGTATCAGTCTACCTACCATAACATTTCATTTATCTCTTCCATATGGTTTAAATAATATTCACTAAAACCAGGTGACAGAGTAAAGCTGAAGGCTTACTTTTACCCTCTACCTCTCAATCTGCACAAATTCTGGAATTGGAAGCAAAGAAAATTCAATTGATTCTGAAAAAAAAATGATTTTTTCCTGAAAGATTATTTTGGGGGTGAAACTGTTGTAAGTCCTGTATTGTTTGTCTGCCTCTTTCTCCCTACATTTTCTACATTCTCACCCCTTTCCTACCCATCTTCCTTTACCCCATTACAAAAATATAGCCTCAGCCTTTTTTATTTTACATTTTAAGTATCTATGTCTCATATAAAACAGATAAATGAAAGAACATTAAAGAATTAGAAAACACCATGCAACTATTTTATTAAAAAGAGAAATTATCACGTATTTATCTTAGTGGCAGTTTTACCAAATAAAAATTTAGTTATATAAGTATATATTGACAATTAATTTTATTCTCTTCCCTGTTCCCACATGTATTTTTTTCTTCTTAAATCTCAAAATACCTTGATCATGGTTTTGATTACAAACTACCAAAAACAATTATGGAAATGATCTTTAATATAATAATATATTTTACTGAATGTCTCAGCTTTTTCATTCCAACAACTGAAACAGAGACAATTCTTTGTATGTTGAAATGTGTAATTATCATGTATCCAAAAGAGAGGGTGTAATTTTCACATCTGATTACAAGGGAAGAGTGTAAGTGAAGCTGCCTCTGTAAACTTACACTTGTTTACAAAGAGCACTACCTTTGATATTAAAAACTCTAAACACGCAAAACACTGGAAAAAATCAAGATTAACATACACAAAACTAAACAAAAACCTAAGCATTTTTCTTGGCCCGGCTACAAATAAAAAATCAGTTCTCCTAAACTTATGCTGGCCTACTTATTTCAGACAGTTTTATGACAACTCAAAAATGATTTTATTTTGCCATGATGTTTGTGTCTGAACTATTAAAGGTTAAGGAATAAAAGCATACCAGTTTGAATTTACAAGGAAGTTTCAAATGCCTTTTTCTGCCTATTACTCTTTTTGTTCTGTTTAAACTCAAGAAGGGATTCTATTATTTCTCTCTACAGAACTTATATCTATGTGACTTCATCAGTTTCAAGACTCTTTCTCTCTCTCCTCATGCATATACATGTATGTATACGTGTATATATATACATATATATGCACATGTATAAGTATTCTCCATTTTATTCGCTATTATTCTTACCGCTGATTCACCTTTGATAAGATCAACTTCTGCTTAAGGCAAATTTTTTTTTGGACATGTAGGAAGTGATGATATCAAGGAAAGGCAGGACTGTGATGGTGGATATCACTTACCAAGGAGATTAAAGATAGACATACAGATCATATAGCAGGTAGGAAAAAATGCTGAAAACAGATATCAGAAACCATTTTGTACGATAGACATTCATGATTAGCCCGGAATCATTGCAGTATTTTTAGAAGACTTCAAAAACTGATATTGGACATTAAAGTATGACAATCTGTATTTCAAGAAGATAGAGAAGAAAGGAAGAGGAAACAGAATAGAAAAGACAATACAAGAGGCTGAGTTAACCATCATAAGATCTAACAGTCATTTATTATAAAATAAATCCACACAGCTAAAACCTACTACATTATCTGCACAGATAAACTGCTATGCAGAGGAGCAATACATTGGCTAGAGATATGTTATATAGGTTTCTGAATGCAATGCTGATGGTTAGTCTTTTTCAGTAGTATATTTAGAAATTAGCATAATTATAGTCATGAGAAGCAGCATGGTGTAGTGGATCATGAGCCAGTCTTGAGGCCAGGAAGATCTGGGTTCAAATCTCACCTCTGATAGAGACAGACTGGGAGATGCTGATTCAAGTCTGTGACCTTTCAGATCTCTAGGCAACTCTCTGAGACTTTAAATTGCAGAGAACTTGCAAATTGATCCAGTCAGAGGAAATTCCCTTACTGAAATATTCCTTTTACCAGTGAAAATCACAGGTTCAATTCCTATCCCTACCTCTATGTGACCTTGGGCAAGTTATTTAACACCTTTGGGCCTCAGTTTCCTAACCTATGAAATGAAGATATTGGACTGGATCAGTTCTAAGGTCCTCTTCAGCTCTGGGTTTATGACCCTATGACTACATAACTTCTAATGTTCCTTCCAGCTCTATGATTCTACTGTAGTCTACCCAAAAAAAATCATTTCATGCAAAGACTTGGGATCTAGGTTCTTAGATTGGAGTCTGATTGTTTTGATCCTCCAAATTCAAAGCAACTTAGCAAAAGATAAACTTTGACCTTTACAAAGTTCTTGTGTTTTTAGGGCTTATCACAGCAGGCTCACACTAGTTGCAAGTAGACAGAAATGATACTTTTCTTTGAAGCAAAAACTGGAGATGTTCACATTACAACTCCATTAACTTTCTCCTTGTATGTACGCCTGCTGCTGTATTCTTCCCTGAGCTCACAGTACAACTAACTCATTGTTGGATGAGGTGGGTGTGTCTGGAGGTACAGGCAGTTTCTAGGCCAAGCTAACATACCTAACAACAAATTGATGTCTATGGAGCACCAATCAATGTTTAGTACATAACACATTTTTCACTGAGTTGTTAGAGTACATTTGCTTATATTTTGCACTATTTTAATTTAACCATATTGATCAAACTGCACATTCAATAAGACCCTAGGCACCTTAGGCTTATTAAAATTAGTCAACACAAAGCAAGTGAGCTGAGGAAGTAATGGAAACTGTTTGAAGATTTAAATACAGTGGAACCCACTTAAATAAATACTTGTTAATGAAATAAATCTATTAAGTGAATTCATTTTTTTTCTGACCAAGCCAAAATACATTTGTGGTGGCCTTTAAATGGATACCACTAAAATAAATGCATATATTAAAAAGATATGCTTTTGTTGAAAGGCAAATACTATTCTCATGTTCACTAAGGGTAAGTAAAGCAAGAAAATTTGTATTGACTTTTTTGTCCCATAGACTGTCTTTTGGGTGTAACAGTAGCATACCATATAAATTTGCATAAATGACATATAAATACACATTATTATTGTTCTTCTGGTCATTTGCTTATTTGATTTTATCCCACTAATAGTGGGGGCAACAACCCAAAACAATTGACTCGAGCCATTTGTTTGACAGCTACTAAGGCATATTCATGGAGAAAAAATTTTGCCTTGAACATTCATATTCAATAGCAAAGGGATAGGGTGGGGAGTTGGACTGTCTACTCTTAGTAAAAAAAAAATTTGTTTCACTCTTCAGAAAGTTGTATCATTTCTACGGCATGGTTGAGAAGTGCACTTAAAAGTGTCAACTCCTAAGACTGAGTTTAACGATGATTTGTAATAGGACCCTTACTGGCACATTCAGGGTGCTCAAATATTGTTTTTAAAAACATAACTACTATTTAACAGAAATTTTATGTTAGGCAACATCTTTAAATGATTAATCCCCTCTTTTCTCAGAGGGGTTGACCTATGGTAGTGTGTTATTTTAGTCAAAGAAAAAATGCAGCACACATTAAGGTCTTGATGTAATAATACCTTTTAACAAACAGTGGGTACACAATCCTCTGAGATTTCCTAAACCCCCTTTATCTGGTGTTGCCTTTAGAGGGCCTTGTGTATTCATTTTTTCCTCTAGTCTAATAAAAGATATTAGCTCTTTTCCCTAAGCAAAAATCATTCTTCTCATGAATCAGGCCCTGTACTTGCAACTAGTATGATATTGCTGGCCAGGTTTCACCCCAGTAAAATTCTAATCTATACTTTGTCTTTTAGAATTAAGTAGAAAATGCATATCAGCAGAATCTCCTTTCTACTTTATTTCATTTATAAATTACGAGAATGATGCTATTATATATTATTAATTTCTGCTGTTCTCCAGCTCGGCTGCAGCAGTGAGCTACGGATGTTGGAACGGTGTAATTATGTTCTAGTAGGGCAGCCATCCGTTTCCTTTCAAAAATTTACAGGATTCTTAATCACGCTGCTCATTTGGGTGCGCAGTAGCGAGGATGGCGAAACACAAACAGGGCACGTTCGTTTACATAGGAACACCTGCTTAGCATGATAGCAGATGTCAGTCAGTAAGCAGAACACAAAAGGAAAAAAGATCAACAGCAAACTAGCACCATTTTGACATGGAGCAGTGAAGTCTTCTCAGCAGGGACAGAAATGGTGAGCATTCCTTTTCACATATAAACAGAGGTTCTCTAAAACCCCGGTGTCTTGCTCAAGGCTACCGCTGTTGAGAGAAGCAGGGTGCTTGGGCAAGATGGAGACAAAACTTGGGTTCTAATCCTGACTCTGAACTATCCATGTAGTCTAACTCCTCATGTGGCCTTTTCAGGTAATTCAAGCTTCTACCTTAGTTTTTAAATTGTGAACAGATACTTACCTCAAAAGGGCATTGGAAAGATAATTGGTTAGTAAACATTTTAAAAGTTGCCCACCCCTACAAAAATAGTAAATTTTAGTATTTTGACACATAGAAGAGACTAGGTCAGAAAATCCAAATGAAAATCAGTTAACTAAATGACATAATATTGATCCTTGAAAACCATTTCTTTTTCAAGAAGTTATTTATTAAAAGTCTGTAATAGTAGCTGAATAAAACATTTTGCAGAGATCATAATAAAACATGTTATTTTTGACATGTACAACACTGTTAAATTATTATAATGATACCAGCTACTGTTATTTTATCGTTAAAATGCCTGTCATCATTTCCATTACAGCTGTCTCTTTTCTGGGCTAACATCTTGACCACTGGAAAAAATAATTTTCTGGACCGATCCTTAGCTTAAAAAAAGTCTTTCGATGGGAACTCACAGTTTTCTAACAATTTCTACACAGTAACATGGGGTTATAGAAGGGAAAAAGTCCAACATTTGTATTTTTTTGGATACCCTTTTCTACCATAAGGTTTACAACCAGGTTTTTAAAAGGAAGACTATTCAGAATCCTCTGGTATTTCCCAATTTCTTTCTTTTTCCCCCAAAATGGCTCATACATCCAAAATGGAAAACAGCTATCACACATGTGTGGTGACTAATTTTCCTAAGGAATTTTAGTATTCAGAATGAGTCTGCTTGTGCAGGACTGTGCATTAAAGGCTCCCTGAGTATGCATTGACTTGATACCCAATAATGGCTTCTAAGGAGCCGTTATGTAGTGCCGTGTCAATGATCCATGCATTGAGGACTCCCTAAGTACGCATTGACACGATAGACCGTAACGGCTCAGAAGAAGCTGTTACGGTCTATCATGCCAATGATCTGCGGGTATTGGCAGCGTCTCTTGCTCTTCCATGGAGATTGTCAAGACTCTGAAGGAAGTGTATGAGTTTGATGGAGGAACCATCAAGTGATCTTAGCAACAGCTGTACTTCTCCTTCAGCTTTGAGTGCTTTTTTCCTTAAGTAGGATAAAAATTATTCCAAGATATAAATGATCTAATACAATATCCCTAAAAGATAAAGAATACCCAAAGGATTTTCTCAACATTTGGCTTAATTTTAGAAAGAATGAGAATGGCAAACCCTATATATTGCAGTAACATGAGGAGGGGGCAAAAGTAGAGGTTGGATTTGAGGACATATATAAAGGTTTTAATTGGATTTCCAATATCTATTTTATAGAGGAATTTTAAAATTTCGTTCTGTATGGAAGAATGAATGATGGAAAGAAAAATGTATGTATGTGTATATACGTATATACACACATATGTATATGTATATGTATGTGGGGGTGGGTGGAGGTGTGAGCTTTTATGAGGCATTTAATCCAAGTCTAGAAAATTGCAACTTTCCTTTTACATAAGTACCTATGGTATCTAAAGAAAATTTCATGAAATTGCTTAGAGAATCTTTGGAAGAGAAGTGTAAGTTCAAGAATAAAGTTTTGCTTCACACATGCTGTACCATCTTAAAACAGTAATTAATTCCCTTCTGCTATTTGCATGCGCCACCCCCCCCATCCCAGACACTTATGGAGAACATGGGAATTTTAAATTCACAATTCAGTGCATGTTTCAAAATGATCTTCATTAGAATTTGAAGCTATGACTATAATCTGCCTTACACACAACCAACAGTCCTCTAGCAGTAAGCCTCATTATGTAGTACTATATTTGGACTACCTTTTTTACATTCTGAATTCTTACATTTTAAATTCATTTCTGGTATATTTAAGCAGAGTCAGCTGAAGTATTTTATTTTGCTCTATTAACCAGCCAATTCACATAGATACGTGGCAGAGGTGTGTTTAAAGTCAAGAGATCTTAGAATTCCTTCTATCCAAATATCTTCAGAGGAACATGAAGGAGGAGGAGCACTCTGAGACATCCAAACATGGAAAGTGGTTGGAGAAGCTTGCAGAAATAGTCAAAGAAGTTTGCTAAAAAGAAAAAAAAGGATGGTGGGAACGAAGAAGCCATAAATTAGGCAGAAGTTGCTAGGAAGGAAGGTCAAGAGACACTAAGCACCCAGGGGGTTCTTGCATGCCCTCTTTGTTAAATAGAGAAGGGTCGACTCAACAAAAAAAAAAGTGGTCTAAAATAAGATACCCACATTGTGGGTCACTCCACAATTGTTGTTGAATGGGTGAACAACTGCTTGAGAGTGCATCGGGAGCATAAGTAAGAAAGATCCATTTGATTATTACAGACAACAAGAAAAGCATCTCAAAAGGGATTGAGGAGATAGTTATACAAGATAGTTGGCAAAGCTGATAGTGGAGATGTGAGAGTAGCAAGAAGGTTAGAGACATAAAAAAAATCTGCTTTTAATATTTGGGAATAATATTGTTCATTGACCATATCTGATCCAGAACTTCTTGTGTGTGAGTAAACTAACCCTAACCCTTGAGCCATGGATATTCCAACATCAGAGTTTTAAAGAAGGCAATAGCAGCATTTAGGAAGGTTGTCCAAAAGAAACAGATTTGTGAAATCTTTTCCTTGGAGGAAGGGGTGGAGGGTTGGAGAACAGTTAGGAGGTTTAGAAAGGAGCACAGGTGTGCCTTTCTGAAAATTCAGAGGAGGAAGAGTACCTCTGGTCATTTAAGCTATTAGATTATTCTCCATTTTAATGTCCTCTGAGAGAAGAAAAAAGATGTGCTCTTCTTTCCTCTCCCTTATTTCTTGCCCTGCCAGTCAGGGGTAATTGTTTCTTCTTCTCAAGGAATCACTGAGGCACAGAAGCAGAGTCGATGGTCTTGGGTTCCTAGTAGCCTTATTTCCACCCTAGCTATTTTCAAGCATTATAACCTTATTGCAAACTATTTTCTCAAATATTGGACTACTCACTTTATCTGAATATCTTATTGGACTATACTTTCCCCCTCTCAAACTTTGCCCTCCCCCTCCTCACATTCCCTTGTTGAAATTCTACTCATTCTCTTACCCCTCCACACCCCTGAATCTCCCTTACTGGTAGTAATCACTTGGAGTTACAGCATTTTGTGCCTCTCTTATTCACTTGCCTATTCTAATTTGTATTGAAATTGCTTTTGTCCATGTCCTATCTCTCCTACTAGATTTTAAGCTCCTTGAAGGTAGGTACAAGGTCTTACTTATCTTTGGCTCTCCTCTAGCACTTAACACAACATACCAGACAATGATAACTACTTAATAAAGGACAAAGAGATAAATGTATGGGAAGGGAGGGAAGACTTTATTTCAATTTGTCAGAATGGAATTAATATTTAATTCAACTCAACTAAAAACATTTATTAAGCTCCTACTATGTACAAAGAACTCTACTTGGCATTAGAGATTCGAAGACAAAAATGGAAAAGTCCTTGCTCTCAAGGAGCTAACATTCTACTGCATCTCAAACAATTTTTGAATGGGAGGGTATGGGACATCTAGGAGAATTTGTTCATTCATTAACAAACATTTATTAAGCACCCACTAGTACCCAGAGGCACTCAATTTTAGGAGAGACACAAAGATATAGATAAAGCATTATTCTTACACTCATGGAGCTTTCAGTCTATATTTTGCTATTAAAAACAATTTGAAAGGGTAAATTAGGTATTGCTTTATAAAGCAATTGACAATGCATTCAAAATTGGACCTTTTGGCCAGGAAGTTTGATGTTTTTACCTTAGAAAAATTTTTATCCTAAACCAACTTCCTTTTCCTCCATAGCTACCTATGTCATGAAATACTTATGGAATTGTCTAAACTCCAACAGAGAACTTCCAAGTTTACTAACTTAGGACTCTTTGAATTGTCAAAAACTCTACTGAAACCAAGGCATTTTTTCAAGATTCATGCCAGACTTGATGGGACAAGCCTAAGCTTCCTTTTGAGAGCCAATATGGCATTCCTGTACTAGTAACAGGAGGAAACTTTGGAGTGTGTGTGCGTGTTATTTTTTAATAAGCAAAAGGCAAGAATGAATGGTTCTTTGATTTTATTCGACTTCTTGGGATGTAAATAGTCATTGTTCTGTTTACTATGTGTAACTATTGCTATGTTCTATATAAGGTACAATTAAAATAGACATTTTAACCAAATGGTTAAGATGAAAAGTGACAGAAGATAAAGACCATTGTTCTTTTGGGCCAATGTAAATCATTTCCTGAAAAGGTGCACATTTCTAAGTATATTCTCTAAAAGTCTAAGCCTTTTAAGAAAGGTATACAATGTAAGAACATGCAGCTGCAATTTTTAAAAATAAAAAGGGTACTGTTTCTTTAATGCCCAGCTGGTCTTGAGATGTAATAAAATTGACATATTGATTCCTTTGAATTTACAAATGCCTGTTTCATAAACTCCATCTCCAAAGCCTAGGCATCTTTAGAGCACTGTCATTTTTTTTCTCCAAATGGATCAATTATGTGCCCACGTAATCCTGTTACCTGTGAAATCCATGCATACTTCTCCCATTTGCTGCAGTTCCCAGGCGGACAAACTTGCATTATGTACGCATAAACAAACAGCGCATTTTCCTGATATTAGAGATTGTTTTCAAAGTGAAAGGCAATCTCCAGGGTCCTTTACTCAAAAAAAAAATAGAAAGAAAGAAAAGAAAGCTAGCATACTGTGCCTGTTCCTCTAAGTAACCCCAGTGAATGATATTTATAATTATTACACTACATAGCAATTCATTTTAAATCACAGAGTTTTGCTATCTTCAGTACTCCATTTGCACCAGGGAGTGATTTCTCCATTATATTTTAGCTATTCCATGAAGGTCTATAGCTTTTCATATTTTCCATCTTTTCTCATTTGTTAATTATCATTTTATTTAATTGCAAATCATCACCAAGATAGTCTTTGAACAACTGAAAATAAAAATAAGAGCAACCCAGAGTGAATAAGGTTATAAACTTTGCTGCACAATTTTGTAGGGGAAAAAGGCTTAACAATTTTTCTTGCAGTACATTATATTCTGACTTTGATTCTCCTTTTCATACACATACAAACACATGCTCATACACATACAAACACACCCACATACACATACATATATACACATACACTTTTCTAGACACTTTTCTTGTCGTACTATGGAAACAACCTTAGAAAACTGCGAGAGAGTTTTATAGTAAGTGCTTGCATTACATTGATAGAACTGCCTCAGTGATCTAAGAAGTCTTTTCCACATGTCATATCTATACTAATGTATGCAAACCCACAGAAATACATTCACATGTTCATGTATGCACAGAGACATCAGCACAAAAAATGCATCAGGAACTAGTGAGTGTGAATATATTCATAACACACATTATAACGATATGATTTTAGGAAAATACCTCCCCCCATATAAACAACAACAGCAAGGAGACGTGCTTTTGGCTATGTGTGAACTCCGTGTGAGCAAAATACTGTGTTGTGTATGGTCTGGATTGAAATCTGAATTCTTGCTTCATTCTTTCAGGCTGGGCTGCATCTGATTTTCTACACTTCGCTGGGCACTTAGCGGTTCGGTTCCACTGCACTTATACTGTATAGTTTGTCTCTAAAAGATTCCCCAAATTATGAAGCATCTTGTCTGTTGCCCAATGAGCTCCCCATATACAGAAAAGATGGCACGAAGACCTATGCTGTGTGTGAAGCTTTGCAGGCCTGCGTAGCACTGTCATTGTTCCGGAGTGGTTTAAAAGATAAATGGCTGCATGTTAACCAGATTTGACATGCTGTGCAAAGGCAGGCACCTTTGGTCCCATGACACAGCCAAATAGAAAACACAACAAGCAAGCCTGGCAAAGATGTCCGACATGAATAAAAGCACAACAATTTGTCACATAGTTGTTACAAAATGTTAGCAGCTTTGGGGCTTGCCATGGGATAGCTGAGATAAGGCAGTGTGAAGAATACTGAAGGCTGAGGATGGAGAAGTCAGGCAATGGAAGAGTTAACCTGAAAAAAAGAACTAAGAAGAGAAGTCACCAAAAGGGTTATTTTCATTTGCTTCTGCATAAGACTCAGAAATACCTTGATTGAATAAATCAAATCAAGGTCAGTGTTTTTGAAGGTCAGCTAAAATCCAGTGTGTCAAATGTTCAATTTCTATTTTTAAAGCTCTATAACACTAACTTTTCTCTTTCCAAATTTTTGCAGAAATACCGTATTCCAGAATGACTTTCTAAAGTACTAAGAAACAAGTAATATGTCTTCTTTCAAGCTGGCATGATGAAGAATGGGAGAACTTTGAAGAAGCTAAATTCCTATATACCACACTTTCTGTGTAAAACTGCTGCCTAACACTTATTCTCACCATTCACACAGAGAAAAGACAATCAAAATGATACATTTTAGCACTTTCTCAAATCCGTGAACAACAGGGTTCCCATTCCAAAATCTCTTCCTCTCAATGATTACCATTGCCTGGGTTATTATTACTTTTTTTCTGGCCCTTCCCTAACACTAGTAAGATTTCATAAAAACCAGATGGAACTCTGCCAAAACAGCTGAGGTAGACTAAAGGTCCTGGTGACATACTTTCTAGAAATGTAACTTTTTAACTAGGAAAAATCCTGCTCATGATAAGAAACCTAGATCAGCCTCAGGGATATCTGCCTATGAAAAAGTCTCAGGAGCACTGAATAGGAAAGAGGAAATGTTCGTTTTCTCTGTATATACCAATCACCAGACCCAAAGAGGAGCTACATGAACTAGTAACAAGATGGTCCAAGGAGGCACAAAGATAAATGCCAAGGTTTGAAAGTGGAAAAAAAGTTTGTAAGGGAAAATCATGTTTTTTTTTCATCTCAAACATACCTACTATTGATATAAAACTATACAGCATGTGAAGAACCTGTTGGAAGAGCCTGCTGATTCAAAAACTAGACAGTGTTGAAAATGTGTAAAGAAGAGAACCCAAGGTGAATAAAACGTATGAAAATTTATGCCCCAAGACTATGCAATTCACTGAACAATCTATACATGATTTAATAACAGTAGAGTCAGGGGTTGCCCAAGTAGATTACTTCATTTCCCACCTTGAGCTTGTGGGTGACCAGAGATGGAAGTAAAGGAGAGAGTATTCCTATTGCTAATTGTCAAAAGGGCAGGAGTGGAAGTTCTGTTGACATCTGTGATTCCCTAACCCTAGTGACCTCTTATAAGTTCAGCAACATCAAAATCTATTGCATGGATGGCAACTCCACTCCTCCTAGTCCCTCCGCTCCTGAAACCTGAGCCAAGTTCCATGTGGCTATAGATCTTGTCTCTACTGGCCCTGGGGGGGAACCTAGGAAAGCACTTCCCAGTTAGATGAGGTACAGAGCCTCTCTAAGTGAAGGTGAAATGATTTGCTGGAGAGTACCAAATGGTAAATTACAACCAGCAGGGGGTAGGTGGAGGGTGAGGGAAGAGGACTACAAAGTTAGTTAGCCAACAGGCTTTAGGCCTCATCTCATTATAGGCCTTCTCTTATTTCAACTTGCAATATCAGAAACAAAAGACACAAGAGTTAAACATGGGATAAATGACTACATGCGATTCTGTACAATAAGCAGAGTTGTTATGTCATCTCTCTACTGTGTAGCTAGCTCATTTACTTCCTGAAAATGATGAATACATTTTAGGAGGGAGTGGCCTCAAATCTGAAAAAGTTAAAACATTACTTGTTGAGGTCTAGATTATTGCTCATCTTCTCGTAGCTTTTTTTTTTGGAAAAATTTATCACTTATATTATGCATTTATAGTGAAATTACCAATTATTCCACAGACTGCAAAAATGTAGGCAGAAAATCTCACAAAGGAGAACCAGATATCAGACGGAACTGCAGCAGTTAACTAAAGAAATCATTAAGAAAATCTTATTTTTTTTTAAAGTAGTAGATTACTTCACAGTATGTAAGATACAGAATATAGATCCTAAGAGGTAGGTTTTGACCTCACATCTCCTGTGGCAACCTGACAACCACGCCCAATGTTTTCCTCTCTGAAGAGCCAACATGCTTGAAATTTTCTTCAGTCATTCAGAAAAATGAAGAATATAAATCATTGTTTTTAAAGTAAACTTCTTTATTGCTTTTAGTTTAGCAATAATGAAGCAATCCTATTTCAATAGTATATCTGGGGATAGTTTTGTATTCACTGTGTGATGGGTACTAAAGAGTTGATTTTTTTTTAAATAGAGTACACTAAGAAGTTTTCTGATTGGGGTCTCACTGGAGGTACAGTGTTAGTTAGAAACTTGCGTTTCTGTTTGTTCAGAGTAAGTTTATGAAAATGGAAGGAAAGATAATATTAGTAAGCACAGTTCATTCTTGGAAGAAATCTGCAGTCATAATCTTGTTAACTGTTCTATCGTGGTTCTTGGGTGAGGTATTAAACGTACGGTTAAGGATTCTTTAAAAAAAAATCAAATATTATTATTGTATTTTGAATACTCTAGCTTAACTTTCAAAAGAAAAACTCTCATTATTTCTCTGATTGGCTAACATATCCTTTCCTACTTTGTTAACAAGTGCAGTGTGCTGTTAAGATTCCCTATAGGTCACTATTGATGGGAGCTGTCTTTTTTTCATCACACTGGAAGATTTGAGAGATTACCTCAGGTGCTCATTTTCTGCCTTTGTAAACATTTTACCTTGGCATTTTGTATTGTAAAAGTCTCTCTCTGAGGCTAACCCCTGTGCAATATTGCTTTCAGAAAGTGAAAAATGGATATATTGTGCCATCTATGGCAGCGTTTGTTTAGCATTTGCTACAAATGGGAGAAAAAGGATACAGAATGCATGGATTGATTTTCAAATTACCTCAATATTTTGAAAACATTTTCACCTGCATGCTGAGAATGCTAAGAATGGGAAGGAAGGCAATTGTGCATTTGCTGAGCCTCCACTGCATTCATTTATAAATTACCTCATCACTGACTGAAATTAACACTGATTCTTACAGGCAATTTCTCAATTTCCAATGCTAATTACATTTTTTTTACTTTTAAATTCTGTACCACCTGTTTTGGGCAAGACATCTTAGGCAGCGCGACCGCATTTAATCACAATTTTAATTAACCGCCCTGTAGATGTGAAAAAGAAGCAATTATAATGTAGATGAATGATGATTTTTCTGCATTAAATTGTTTTGTTTCCCTGGTATGTTGATTGTAACACAGCACACAAATACAGTAACTGTACAATTTTTTTCTATTGTAATTTAGTAATTGTTTTTGGAAAACCAGTTTGGGAATGAGTGACTTCATCTGTTTACAAATTGATTGATACTGTTAACTCACTGATTGCTGCAGCATATATTTTGTATTGCACAGCCTAGCATAAAATATAATTAGGCATGCACAGATTTTGCAGCCCCATTTTGGAATCTGAAAATCAACTATAACTGAAGTATGTTTTCCTTGAGCATACTAGTATCAGTTGGGGCTGATGAAACGATAATCAAAACAATAGGCTTTCCAATTCCACCACTAGTAGAAACCCTTGGTTTCGATCTGATAGTCTAATGTAGTAAGTTTATGAATTGTGTTGTACCAGGCCTGGGAGCTGGGGGCTGGCAAGTGGAAAGCTCACACAACTCACTCAGATCAATATCAGGAGAAGCACACAAGTGATGGAAGGAAACAATGATGAAAAATAAAGAGTTGCTGCTTTGGAAATCTAAGGATTGTCACTGACACCCTGGCACAATGCACGAGTGTGCTGTTGCGTGGGCTATCTCCATCTACACATTATGATACAATAAGATCACATTCATGCTCGTGGCTTGCAGATACAGATCATTAAAGCTGTACCTCATTGCAGAGAAATTCAAAGATCTTATTTATGTGAAGCGGAGCTTGTTTCTTATTCAGCCACGAATGGCAGAGGAGAAGGGAAAAGACAGCTAGCAATTCGTGGCATAGGATATACCACATTGGATTTGGAGTCAAAGGACCTTGCTTTGGAATAGCAGCTCTCTCTCTCTCTCTCTCTCTCTCTCTCTCTCTCTCTCTCTCTCTCTCTCTCACACACACACACACACACACACACACACACACACACACACACACCACCTGAGTGACTTTGAGCAAGTTTAGTCAACTTCCTGGATCTCACTCAGTTTCCTCATAAGTAAGTCATAAGAAGCAGCTAGGTGGTGCAGTGGATAAAGTGCTCGACCCAGAGTCAAGAAGACCTGAATTCAAATTCTCTCAGACACCTGATGAGCTGTGCAATCCCAGTAGAGTCACTTAACTGCTTTTGTCCTTAGTTTCCTAATCTGCAAAATGGGAATAATAATAGCACTTACATCATATTTGTAAAGTTCCTTGAAGACATTAAAGCGCTATGTAAATGCTAGCCTAGCTATTACTAGTACATGTAAAATAAACAATTTAGATTAGAGAATCTCTAAAGCCTCTAGCAACTTAAACCTTATGATCCTTTGATTTGTTTATTTTGAACTTGGTACCTAGTTCTACTTATAGCTATAATAGGTATGTATCTATAATATATCTCTTATAGATATACCTATAGTGCATATCACATATGGATACCTATAATATATCTGTCATATACGTTATAGGTATGCATATGTGATATGCTTTATCGGTATATACCTATTATACCTATATGTCACATACATATTAAAGGTACATTTTTATTATGCCTGTATATTTTATATATTATAGGTATGCACTTATTATACCTATATGTACACACACATATGTACATATTATATCTGCAATGCAAGATCAATACTTCTCTTTACATAAGTTAAAATACCCTAGGAATGAACACATTATGCTGACACTGTCCCCACAATCTCTAAAAGTTCTCTTGAATTAGTATTTTCCATTGGTATCACAAAGTTGTTCTCTCCTTTTCCCTTTCTCAAATCATTCGGTAATGACAATTCTGAAATGTTGGTCCATTGGTGATTCAAATTCTATATCACCTGGCAGTTATTTCAGTCAGTCAACAAATATTTACCAAGCACCTTCTATATGCCAGACAGTATGCTAAGCACTGGGGACAGAAAAAAGGCAAAAAATAGTCCCTGCCCTCAAGGAACTCGGTCTCATGGATTCCTGTTATTTATGCCCAATTCAGGAAGAAGGTAAAGAGGAGGAAAGAGCAGTTGTGAATGTTGAAAGGGAAACTATAAATATTCTTAGTCTTCTACTTTGCTCCCTTTATATCCTATCCTTTAGACGATTCTGATCCAAGACAGTTGGCTGAGTAGGTAAAAAGTTGTGCTGGTCTATATAACAACCCTTTGCTATAGTTAGGGTGGTGACATAATTTACAGCAAGTTAATGACTGTAAATGTTGTGAGTTGGCAAGACAATGCAGATACTGCTGGGAGGTGGTGGGCGATTCTAGATGGTCTCCTGGATTGTCTATCTACTTTATAAATATTTGCTAAAAATTATTAATAGAGAACAAAACATATAAAATGTACACCCAGATTCATTTCGAATTCTGAGTAAGAACTTATTCCATCTTTACATAAAATGCATTCAGTCTGCTCTTGGCTGTGCTGAAGAAGTACACATCCAACTCTTATTAACTCTTATGAGACTTGGGCATGAAAGTCTCTTACACTTCCAAAGAAAAACGAATCACATAGGATCTGGTGGTGTCTGTTGGTAGGTTTGAGTCCATTTCCTTCATACTGCTATGTAGAAATTATTAAAACTTATGCCAAGGGACAGCTAGGTGGTGCAGTGGATAGAGTACCAGGCTTAGAATCAGGAAGACTCATCTTTGTGAGTTCAAATCTGACCTCAGCCACTTACTAGCTGTGTGACCCTGGGCAAGTCATTTAACCCTGATTGCCTTAAAAAACAAAACAAAACAAAAATTTATGCCAGACTAATTATCACCTACCTCACCTGAGCTTCTTGTGTGAAGTACTTGATATAGTAAAGGAACCACTAAAAGAAAGGCAACTGATTCCCATAAGTAAAACTGTCACAGTTGAAAGAAAGCACAGGTAGGTCACAGATTCAGTTTCGGCTTCAACTTTGAGACCCAGGAATGCCTTCCCATTGGTCAATGGTTTCCCTCTGTTATTACCTTCCTCATAATAGCTCTCAAGATAGATGCTATGTTTTGCTATTGGAGAGAAGGAAAATATCTTTGAGGATCTCAAATTTTACCCTCTTTTGAGGATAAAAATGGAGTGCTTTGGAAAAAGGAGATAAAATGTTATTTATTTTTTTTCATAAACTTGTTTGAGCAATACTGTTTGGGAAACTCAAAAGGGGTAACATCTGCGTTCCTTCTGGGACTTGATGTCATACCACAGACCTTTCTATAAACAGTTTGTCTTTGATAGGAAACAAAGGGGAGAATACCTGATCTCCAGCTTTAGTTGGTTGCAGCTCCCTGTATCTTCACACCCTGACCTACTGAACATTCCTTCCAGCAAAGAGCTGCTTCCCATGGCTACCTCCTCAATATAAGCTTGCTAACTAATCTCTTAGCAAACACTTGCAGCAAACCTGAAGAGAGGAAAAAGGAGGTGGTGGGAGTGGGTGGGT
This sequence comes from Phalanger gymnotis, assembly GCA_028646595.1. Classification (NCBI taxonomy): domain Eukaryota; kingdom Metazoa; phylum Chordata; class Mammalia; order Diprotodontia; family Phalangeridae; genus Phalanger; species Phalanger gymnotis. The sequence continues at coordinate 588,598,759 of CM053622.1, forward strand.
GGAGAACAACAAAAAACAACGAAAAAAGAAACCTTTCTTAGATAAAACCCAAGGCACATTTGACAGGACATTGGAGTCTAAATTTAGTCCCAGAATCTTAAGTTTTTTTTTTTTTAAGGAATGCTGACTGTGAATCAGGAGTTCTTATGATTAAAAAAAAGCTTTAATTTAAAAAAAAACTTCAATCCAATTTCTCTTGCTTTATTTTTCTTAAAAGTGGCTCAATATTATTATAAACTCACTTTATTTCCATCTTTCCACCAGTAGCAGTGTGACTACACTTACAGGTATTTGTAAATGACCCCTTTTATGATTGAATATCATTTCAATAGTATATCATTTTAAAAGTCCATTGAGAATGCACTGCCTGCACATAAGGTAACCTTTCCTTAGGAGCTTATAGGAAAATCCAGTGTTGAAATAAATAATGACTTCCAACAAATGATCAAAGAAAAATAAATCTTTTACCCTAATAAGACTTTTTTTAAACTGAAATCCCATTTTTAAATGGGCAACAGTTAAGAGGCTAGTGGCAATCTATTTATCTCAAAAGCTGTGTTTTAATGTTGGCTGCATGGAAATTGGACCAATAAATGGGTCCTAGGTTCTTCAGAGTTAAAGCTTTTAAAATAAAGTTGGTATGTAGTATTTGAAAACATATTGTTTGGAATTTAAGTTCTAATATCTAGGAATAAACAGAGCATTAAATCAAGCAAAACTGTGACAAGGCCAATATGCACATGGATGATGCCAGCGAGGCATCTCCAGCCCTTTGTTCACAGCTTAACAAAACTGTGCCGTCACACCACTTTAGTTCAACAGTGCCTGTCGAATGGGCATCAGCAGATCAGCCAATGCCTGTCATACACAGACCTAGAAGACTGTTTGAAAGCGAGGGCTTACTTTCCCCAAGTCTGGTAGGAAAGTGAGAAGGATTTTTAATCATCCAGTAAAGACCCTCTCCCTTCCTTCCCCCAAAGCTTAAAAAAGTAGGTAAACATTTTTTTTTAAACCCACAGCAATCTCTAACTCTAGAGCAAAAAAACCCCAATTTTGAGCTTTTTTTTTCTTTGCAAAGACAACTAGGAAGGTTTTGCAACCACTCCATTGTCTTGCATTTTATTTCTGTTGATCAAGCAAGAAAGTGGCATTTGTCATGTTAAAATAAAAGTTGTGGTGACTTTATTGCAAGATTGTGTCACTTTTCCTATAGATTTTAGAAAATAATTAAATGTTGAAATGTTGAAATCTGAGGGCAGGATCTGACAAGAGGGAAAAAGTAATCATAAATATGTAATTGTTTTTATTCCAATAGAATTCTTTCTGCACAGGAACATCTTGGTTTTAGTTGACCAAAATATATTTTTGTTGCTCTTAGGACTTTTCTCACTCAATTATACGTCTGAATTAGTAGCTTCTATGGAACTTTGGTTCTGTGAACATTCACTGTGCCTTAGAAAAGAACCACAGGAAAATAAGCTTGATAGTCAAAAGGATTATAATTCTTCCTTAGACTTACTATTTAAAAAAAAAAAAACAACTTTATTTTCTTCTCATAATTCTGTATAGCCATTAGATTTCTTTTTCATGCTTTAGTAAGTGCTTTGGTGGTTTCACAGAACTTTTCTTAGATTTAATTAGGTTTGACCACTCCTCTTCAAGCAACCAATCAGATTAAACTAGACTGTATACCCATTGGAGTAGGGCTAGTGCTTTTTGGTCCTAAGAACTTTGTAAAGGTGCTCTGAATCTCAACTACCTTTTAAGGATCCATGACTTTAGAGCTGATATTTCCTTTTACTCAAGTTGAAAAATCTCTCTCTCTCTCTCTCTCTCTCTCTCTCTCTCTCTCTCTCTCTCTCCTCTTATCTCTGTCTCTCTCCCCCTTCTCTGTCTCTGTCTCTCTCTGTCTCTCTCTGTCTTTCACTCTGTGGCTGTCAGTTTGCCGCCTGCACTTTAGCTGTCTCTTTTCCAGTCCCTACCCTGTCAGTTTCTGGCCTGCCAATTTCAACTTGAAGCTTGACTGGGCTGATTTGATGCAAATACCTCCAGGGAAAACCCTGAAACTGATGAACAGTTATGTCAAGTCGATTTTGCACCATCGGGAAAAGGTAACCTCTGCGAGAAAAAAAACAACAAGGTTAAAGAGACAAGGGCTTTTCACGTGTAATACCACTGCTGCACATCTCGTTCACTGTTTACCATCCCTCAGAAATTGTAACTGTCAGAATTAGTCCTAATTGCAGATGCGAAAGCTGCCATTATAATAAAAACAGAGGCAGTGCAGGCATTAAATGTAGCAGCCTAATTTGTGAGACTACTGAAAAGGTAGAGTAAATGAATATTTCATTACTTTAATTACCAGGGACTACTCTTTTCTTGCTGTCTTATGATAAGTGTTGCTGTAACTAGCAACAGCAAACATCTACTAACACATAAAGTGCAATAATAGTACTGCTGTCAGGATCACTGCTTTAAAATACGAGCAGGAAAAAAATATAATGGTTTATCTATTTCTTCGAGATTGCAGAAGTAGAGGATGGCAACTCACTTAATGTCAAGAAAAAAAACCCCACTCAACAGCAACCAAAATCCAAAAAGAACAGTAAACAGGTTTTTGTTAAAAGAATAATAGATCAGAGCAAAAAAAAAACCCAACAAATTAAAGTTGAATATACATTAGAAATTTTCAGTCCTAAAAGAATGCTGGAAAGTGTGAAATGAGTTATTTTGTGATATGTTTAAAGGAAAAATTCAGTTTATGTTGTTTGATAAGACTATATAACAATATAGCAAAGTGAATGTAGTGGGGAGTGTAGGGGAAAAGAAAGCAGGTTGATTTAAAATGATTAATCAAGAGTAGAGACAAATTTATAAGCTGGTCAAAGTTTTAAAGATCAGCTTGGTTAGATTAGAAGAGACTAGCCACAACCTGCCAAGAAAGGACTTTGTTTGAAGTTTTGGAGTTCTGATTCATAAGAACCAGGGAGTATCAATAATTACTCAGTCTTGACACTTTGGAGCTCCCTGGGCACCTCTGCATAAATGTCAATCTCAGGTAAAGGAGTAGGGGAGGGTTGCTAGTTTGTGCAGGGTGGAATGGTAGTTGGGTGGTAGGGGGTAAAAGGAGGGGGTGTTTGAGGGGATTGCTGAGACTGGCTGAAGCCAGCCTGTCTCTGCATTTATCACTCTGTCCCAAAGGAGGTGTTTGTTCGACATCGCAGTTTGACAGCACAAAAACACTGTGGCCAGAAGCCCTATCAAAGAACCTACTGACACGTATCATTTGTGGTCTGGGTTTAACAGGGCAAGGCTACCTCACACTATCTGTACCAGTGTAAAACACGCATTTCTTAGTGATTGGTGTAATCTTAAACTTTTATTTTAGTATTGTAAAGATAGCTTTGAAATACCATCTTTTTACAATATTCAAAAAAATTGTTTTAAGATGTAATGATTTGTAATCAATTTGGTTTAATCTAGGCTATTGTTAGTAATATTGAGGAAGAAGGTGGTCCAAATGCACACAGTAGTGAGTTACTCTCAATAATACACTTAAACCCTAGATTAATAGTACAGCTAAATGATAAGACAGTCAGGAAAATCATTGGTAACTGAGTGTTCTCTTGAAAACAAACTTTGCCAATTAGAAGTCTCCACTGATAGAGCTCTTCTGATACTACTTTTCTCTAATTTTCCAGTAAAGGCAGTTACAGTAAGAAGGCATTAGTAGTTTTTGTTTAGTATGTATTTAATGGTATTTTGTTTGATATGTATAGGTGTGTATGTATGTTTGCAATGAGTGAGCTTATGTGTGTGCATGCTATATGTTTGTGTGAGTGTTCAAATATCCATCACCAAAGTAAAGATGATGAGGGTTCCTTAGTGGACACCGATTGTCTGAAAGATTATTTCTCCACATAAAAATGGCTATAATGGAAGCGATCTGAGTTATTAATATATAAAATGTTATCCCTCAAAACTGATGTCTCATGAAGTAAAATGACTCCATTTTTGATTAAAATAATAACTAAATGTACTCTAGAAGGAACAGGCAAATAGCAAAGTTTCTATGAATATAGTTCCTCAAACATCAAACAACGCAAATGTAATTTTGGCCGAGAAATGTTGAGTACCATATAGGAGGACTGTTAAAAGTGGCTTGGGTCCCATCATCTGAAATTGCTGAAATATATTCACAAGTTAAAAAAAATCTTAGATTAGAGATGCCATGATATCTTAATTCATTGATCTATTATCAAGCCCTTTCCTTAGCTATCACCTTGTCAAGTTTGCCTTTCCACTCCCAAAATAAATGTATAAAGTTAATCATTCAATCAATCAATCGACATTTATTAAATTCCTACTGTGCAACAGACACTGTGCTAGTTGCAGAAGAATGAAGACCTGACATCACCATGATGAGACGCAAGGAACTTACTTAAGGAAATGGGAACCAATAACTAGAAATATAATATGTTTTATAAGTAGAACATTATATCCTTATTGATGACATATTTCCCAGAGAACCGAAAACTGGAGTTAAATATCACCTGACAAGAGCTATATTTCTTCTGATATTATTTTGTAGGCTGCTTCGAACATTTGATTCTTAATTAATATCTCTGAAGATGTCTTCTAAAATGATCAATTCTATGCTAATTTAGTTGAATGATATAAACATTTCATTATAGTTTAACTGAAAAGTTTTAAAGTTCTGAATTTAATTACCAAGTAGTAAAAGTGGGTTTTAAAAAAACAGATTAGAATAACTCATAGAAATCAAGAAAAAGGGATAGAGAATTCGTAAGTGGGTAATTTACAGTAGGACATGACATTTAATTCCAAGGATTATATTTAGATTAAAGAAAAGTCATCTGGAGTCTTAATTACATAGCAGTGTGAAAAATGAAAGGTAACTTAAGTGTGTAAGTTAAACATTTCCGTTTTATGCTCTAATCTTGAATAGCTACTTCAGATCTCATCACCACAACTCAAACTCAGACCAGTAATATAAATACATTTGTAATAATGATGAATCATTCTGACAATTACAATCCTCAGTTGTATAAAGGAAGGAGGTTTAAATGACTTCTGTCTTGGAACATTTGCTTCGTTTACACCTCTTAGGTAGCCATACTTACTTCTTACTCTTCTAGGCACTCTATTTTCGAAGTCTACTGGCTTTGCAACAATGCAGCATGTGGCACCCACTATCGATACTTGTGATTTTGATTAGTGACCATCTCTTTATACTTTCTCGTTTCTCCCTCCAATCTTATTAGATGACACGCTCATCTCTTCGTTCTCTCCCTTTCTGTTCTGCTATGTAGTGGTTTCCTATCAGGGACCTAAGAGAAATGCAGGGCTTTGCACTATTGCTGAGAGGGTACAAAGTTTAACTTCAGTGTTGGCAATCACAGAATAATTCATAGATAGATTTCTAGCAAAGGATATGATTTACTCAATTTTACTCTTTGATTTATATTTGTGTGCTACTGCCACTGCTAAGGTTTTGCCAAGCTCAATTAGATCATGAATGAGATCAGTTTAATTCAGGCCCCAAACTGTGACCTGACCATGGTCTGAGAGTGTCCAAAAATGAATTTTAAGCCTCCCTTTGATTTGCAAAGGAATACTGCATGCTCGGTCGTTCATACAAATAACATAAAACTTAATTATTGGATGATTTGGCAGAAGGCATTCTCGCCAAACAACAGTCAATGCCAGCTACTGTAATGCTGGCGGTACTCTGGGACTTTTGAGTGCAGAGCCCCCTTCTATAAGGGTGTTTGTTCATTATGTCTTAGAGCAAGATGCTTTTTAATGGAATTCAATGGGTTAGGGAGGCAGGGTGCAATAGGAAGGGTGTACCATATTTATAACTCCAGTTAAAAAATGCTGTATCACCTAGAAGGGAAGTGAATCTGCGCTGTCAAATCACCAGGAGGCTGTGACAAAGGGAGCTTGCAGCTTGACACACGGTGTAATAACATAGCAAACACCTTTAATTCTGTCATGTCTCATACCCTTTACTTTCTCACACATTTGTGGCTGCTCTCACAGTGACACCTACACTTTTTTTTTCTAACTAAATAAGGCAATCTTATTTAAACCAAAATGCAACACCTGTAAAGTTATTCTTATGCCCAGCAAAAATAACATTAACTCCTTCCTTTTATAATTCTAGATTATTGCCATGTAAATTCTCAATTTGGTAATGGATAGCCCTGACACTATACAAGTGGAAGTGTATATGACCTCCTAAGCTTTGAAAGATATGCAGTACTTTCCTCTTTTAAAAGATGTGAATGCAGAGATAGTGTGACTGTCAGAAAAAAAAAATGAACTCATACAGGTTCTCAAGTTTATAGCACATCTTCTTTGTAGTTCACAAGCCTTGTATCAATCCCCTAGTGTCCTTTACAGCTACGAGAAAATCTTGAATCCTAGATTCCTCCTAGCTGCCTTAAATTCTTCCTCGAACTATCCCAATATTTTACAAACTATAAATAAAAATAACTTTTCTAAAGTATATGTTGGATTTTTTTATACCTTCTGCTTGAGGTCATTTGCTCTCTCTCAAATGATAAAGTATCATTTGATAAAAATATAATTTGGAGGTCTATTGATGTATCTAAGTCCAACCCAACCAAACCACATTTTAAAAGTTAAAGTATTGCTTTGACAGTTTTCAAGTCAACAAGATACTAGACTTGTTTCAGAAATAAATTGCTAGAAGTAGAATCTGGAAACTCTTCAGGAACCTGAATCTTATCTGCTGAATGAAAGTGTAAGGTACTCTAAGAGTTAAACAGTTTTCCAGCATTATAGGGTAGGTTAATATCACAGCTGCCTAGTAAAGAATTATCCCAGCACCTTACTTAACAAAAGCCTTCTTTTGCAAACAGACTCCTACTTTCCCCCAAGTGTCCAAAGGTGTTTACTGAAGTAAATCTGCCTAAATCCTTCATTGCTTGGGTCATGGGGGTGGGGTGGAGGTTTGGGGTGTGTGTGTGTGTGTGTGTGTGTGTGTGTGTGTGTGTGTGTGTGTGTAGAAGGTGTAGAGATAATCTCTTTCTGTAAGTTCAATAAATCTTCTGGGAAAAAAGCAGGAATCTGTGTCACATGCTTCTGTTCAACTAGTAACATCTCGTTTAGTTTTGCTTATAAGTGAAATCTGCCACAACAGCTATTGGAAAATATCTGTCCCTGTTTGAGATTGTTCATACTGCTATTTTAGTAGATTGCTCTCCCAAAGTTGTTTTTAGTGTGTTTAATCTAATTGCGGATGAAAAACTGTTGGTATCTTAAAAGTGGTTTTAGAAAACTGACAGTTTGGTAGAAAGATAGTGCAGCTGAAAACTTGTCACGTAAGATTTCTGCTCTTACTATGGTTTCATTCCAATACCATTAACTGCATGTTACTTTTACATGTTGCAAATGGAGGCAAATAACACAGTAAAATCTGACAGGTCTGCCTGGAAGGGTTTAAACAGCTCCCAGTAAGCAGGAACTCTTTATGAATAAACTTTCTCTTACAGGAGAAAGTGAATACCACCAAATCCCCTAAAATTTTATACTACCCAGTTTGAGATACCAAAAGGCTGTCATCTCACAAATGTTAAACATCCTTAAAAATCTGAAAAAAGTATAGTGAAGGTGTGAAAATTGTGGCACTTCTCAGCCCTCAAGCTTTTTAAAATTGAACAACTTTCCCCCCCTAAAATTCTTTTTGGTGGTTTTCCCCTCTCCTTCCCTCCCCTTTTGACTTATTTGAGGATTCCTTCTTTAGTTTCCCCTCCCCCACTTGAAAATAGGAATTGTTGTGAGAAGTTTAACAATAATAATAACAATAACAAGAGGAAAACCTTTTCCAACTTGCCCTTGGAATTAGCAGTGGTTAGGCTGGAGATACTTGTCCCTACCTCCTTTACACTCCCCTCCTCAATATAGACACCCACCATCAGAACTAAATCCAAGGAGCACTTCTGGCTGCCACCTTTATCTAGAGACAAGGTTTCCCTCCTCTCTCCTCCCTCACTGTCTTGCTCTTCCTTTTGCCTCCCACACACCCCACTCCCCTCACCTTCCAGGTCACTGTGGGTAAACAATAATAGTAATTAAAACAAAATAATGGGCAGCAGTCAAGAGCTGAAAGTCCACACACCTGACCCTAAGTAGAACAGGCTTCTCAGAGTAAAATTTGATCCCTCCCTGACACTTTTTACCTCAAGTGTTAGAGCGAGTGGCCATGAATAGTACAGGCATGCCATCTTGTAACACTATATGCCTGTCAGAAGAGCCAAGGCTTGGTAGAGCATAAGCTATATAAGGCTTGTAACTAGGGGAAGCCCAACAAACAGCGACAAACACCTAAGTTATTTTACTCAGCCTCCACCCTCTGCTCCCCCCCCCCCTTTCTCTCTCTCTCTCTCTCCCTCTTTCTCTCTCCCTCTCTTTTTTTTTTTTCTTTTCATCTTGGCTTTCTGTGGCAGAATGCAAATGTAGCCTGCCGGCGGTGAAAGGGCTGAATTGTGATTAAGAAGAAGAAGAGCTCCTTTCTTTGTTCTCCCCTCAGGGGATGTTTACTGGGAGAGACACAGCGGATCAGATATGAAAGGCATTCAGGTCAGCATTGATGTGAGCGAAAGTGAAATCATACCTAAGGCATTCAAAAGACCGCCGTGTCAGGGGTTCAGCTAACGGTGCATCTACTGTGTGTGTCTACCCTGGGAGGCAAAAATCTTTTCACAGACCAGCGATTTTTCCCCCCTAATTTACTACAAAATTATAAAAGTTTTTTCCCCTTGTTTACTTCCCATCAGACACCACAAGAGTTAGTGTGTTTTTTCCTCATGGACCACAGAGAATAATTAAAAAGACCAATTTGTATTAAGTCTAGCAGCTAGATTAGCCATAAATTTTAACCATGATCTGAAATTCGCCACTTTTTTTTTTTACAGGTGTGTACAACTCTAGTCTATATATGCATAATAAGAGGGACGAACTATGGAACATTCAGGCATTGCTGAAGATAAAATTCCCTTTGTAAAAGGATAGATATACATATATGGGCACGATTGCCTCTCACCTCCCTCAAGAGACACATAATGTATGCATAAAGTATAAAAAAATACAGCACACCTCAAAAATCAATGTTTTATTTACTTTGTAACTCCTAGTTACACTTTACTGACCACTAACAAAATGACATGACTGTCACCCAAGATAAAATTATTTTAAAACAGTAATTTAAGGTAAATGTTTCCAGATAGTCTAGTGATTATCATCATTTTCATTTAAAATGTTTGATAAAGAAATACTTGGATCTTACTTTAAAAAAAGTTTACACTTCCCAAAACCTAAATATTCTTTCAATAGCTTTTCCAAGTGGTAAGCTGATGCTGTTGGCATAAACAGAAATATGTAAATATATAGATGTATGTGACATAAATTTGAGCAATACACAAATAAATAGGATATGCTTAGATTCTTTGATTTAAAAATCAAAAGTCACATTTTGCCTTAAAGTACTTTTAAAAAAAAGACGGCGAGAAACAGGGCAATATCTTGATGGAATTAAGTCCTTACTGATTTTATTTTTAAACTCTCACATCTTTGTTAAAAAGCATATTTTCTCTCATTTTAACATCTGCTTTAATGGCAGCATTTAATTCTTTATATTTTCAACTAGTGTTTCTGCATCACAGATTTCTATCTTTTCTCTCTTTACTCGAAAAAGACCACTAAAGAGCAATCAAAAAGGTGTCTGACTTGGCCATTCAGACAATTGCACCCTTGTGGGAATGCTGGAATGAATGGTACAGTGGACACCCTAGCACTATTGACGTTATAAACATGTAAATGAAACACATTAGGGCAGACAATCAATTGTCTGTGAGCACTGCAAACCTGCACTCCCTTTCTATGTGACAGGCACAAAATAGTGTCTACCTTGGGAAGCCATGGTGTTGGGAGAAAAAAGGACAAAGAGTTCTCTTTCACACAGAGGAAAATGCACCTTAAAAGCATTGGAATAATGCAGATGCCAAAAACTGTTGTGAGAGAAAGAATTTCCTATTTCTTGGGTTGAATGCCGCATTGCTATAGAAGAACCAACACACTTTCTTTTTTCTACCTTCAGGAGAGACACATTTTTTAATAGAAAATACTCTCAATATAGTATTGGGCTCCTTTAAAACCTCTTGATACTTTTAAACTTTCAGCAGTTTCTTATGTATAAGTATTTGTTTAGCAAGGAACTTTAATCTTGTTTTATTCTTTTTCTTTTCCTTTTTTGAAAGAAAGACTTTGTAATATCAGTTCATTTTTCTCTAGTAACAAGGGAAAATTTAAAGTTTAAAATTCACAGCTCAAACCTTACCCCCAAGAGATAGATCATCAGGGTCAAATTGTCAGCAGGCTAGTGGCTATGCAGCTGAGAAATGCAGCATACTGCTGCAAAAGGATATGCCATACAAATTCAGTTTCCCCAAACTGGTGAAAGATTAAGAAATGAGTCTGGATGCAAAGTCCCAGCCTTCTGAGTACCACATCAAAACTTCCAAAAGACATCTACATACAGAAAAAAAAAGATGAAGACGAATATCTTTGGAGTTCACTAAGAATTGGTACCTTAATACCAAGTCGCATCTCAGTGCTTTGAGAGTCAGTAAAGCATTTTCCTTATAAGCTAATCAACTTTAAAAGTAATCTACTTGCAAGGGATTTTCACACTAGCAAAGACAACCAGGGATGGGTGAGGTCCCAACGCCTGGACCACCTGAAATTTAAAAAAAATAAGGCAACTTCCCTGCCTTGCTCTGTAGCTAGGGCTTTTTTTTTTTTCTTTCAGCTACATCCAAACTTCACCTTAACATGCAGGAAAACCCTTCATCTCAGGAAGGAAAGACACTAGATGGGTCTTTTAGCTGGAGCTATTTTTCTTTTTCTCTTTCACTTAAGCATCTTTGAAAGGAGGCAAGATTTTCTTCCACCCCCACCCTTCTTTCTTATATCCCCACACTCCCTCCCCCAACACCCCCAATCCACTTCAGCAACACTATTACCACTTCGTACTTTTTTTTAGTAGGTCAGAGTGGGGAGGTGGGAGTGAGTCCTTATAAACAATATTATGTCCGTTTGCTTTCTATTCCCTCTCGGATCAAACGCACTGATCCTTTTCTTTACCACTGAAAATGAGATGCTAAAGAAATCAAAGAGAGCTTTCTACTGAAACTTTAGAAAAAAATCAGACTTAACTTTTTCCTTCCTTCTTTCCTTCTTTCCTTCCTTCCGTCCTTCCTTCCTTCCTTCCTTCCTTCCTTCCTTCCTTCCTTCCTTTCCTTTCCTTTCCTTTCCTTTCCTTTCCTTTCCTTTCCTTTCCTTTCCTTTCCTTTCCTTTCCTTTCCTTCCTTCCTTTTTCCTTTTTCTTTCTTTTTAGAAAACAATTTCTGGTTTCCAAGGGACAATGCTATTCCCTATATTTTAAATGGCTGTCTACTTTTCTGTCTTTCTTAAAGGGCTTTGCAAATTTGGGGGGGGGGGCTGGGGGGGAGGAATGCTGGTGCTTCTCCTTAGTCTCAGGCTCTGCGTGAAGCATGAAGGGAAGCAGGAGCATCTCCAATGAGTCCGCTGCAGTAAACGGGGGCAAAGGCAGCAGCAAACTTTGCAAGTTGTCACTGCTGCTCTGGTGGGAGGCAAGACCTGGGCATCTCCGTTCCAGTGAGATTCTTCCTATTAGAATGCTGTATGAAGACAGTGCGGTGTAATCAGAGGATTTAACGGGGTGGGGGGAAGGTTGGGTTTTTTCCCTCCCGCTTCAGTGAAAGTGTTACAAAGTGAGTCAGGCGACTGGGGATCATCTGACTGAACTTTGCTGAAACCGACACACATTCCTGTCTGCGGGCTCCTCGCATTTCTACTCCTTTCCCCTTACCCCCTACTCCCACTTTTCTCCTTCACATCTTATTTTCTGAGAATAGATTTCATCTTTTTACATGGAGGAAAAAACGGGATATTTCCTGCTTTAGATCAACTTTACTCTGATATTCTTCTTCTACGGTTCCTTGCTCAGTTCTGATTCACCTAGTAATTCTGGAAAATGATGAAGCTTAGATTGTAGATTCCTTTTCCTCTCACTTGCTAGATTTATTTTCCTCCAATCCTCCTAGTTTGCTTTTTTAACAATTTTATTTAACATTGTCATCCAATCCGTGTTTCCACCAAGCATCCTTTCAAATGCACAAACAACAGCATCCATTTATCTCCTACTTAGTTTATTCTATTTATACATTGTTGACTTCATTAACACACACACACACACACACACACACACAATACCACCCTAGCTTACTGTTTGACCATCTTTTTTGCAGCTTCTATTTCTATTCTTGTTGTTGTTGTTTATATTCCTTTCCAGGAATTTCTATATGATTTTGATAAGCATCATCATATTTAGTGTTATCAGCAAAGACACAAGCTCAGAAGTGACATCCTTTCCATGAATCCAGGAGAGAAGAAAAATCCACTCAGTTCAGATAAATCCTGGCAATTCCCAAAGGGAAAGGCATTGGATACGTGCTTGACTAGAGAGAAAATGAAAAACTCTTCTACCTGCTTCTTAAAACCAGGACATTGCTCGGGCAGGAAGAAACAAATTATTGAACACAAAGAAAAACACTGGAAAAACAAACTGTATCTTCCCAATTAATTAATTGAAGAAAGACAAGTAAGGGGTGAGTTGGAAAATCATGGAGCCAACATACAGACTTTAGATTAAGTTTTCAGGGTCTTGAGGATATACTTGAAATTTGCAATTAAACTTTCCTCCCCAAAGTGTTCTGGATTTCCCAAGCTATTGACTATACAGGACATGGTCTTTTGAGATGCAACAGAAATGTCATTCAGGTTCATATTTGCTCCCTAAGATTGTTTATTATAGCTAGTGCTACACAGTATACTCATTATCTGTTCCACCTGCAGAGTCCCCATATAGTCCCTCCTTCTCCCCTTTCCATTAAATTGTTTTCAGAAAACATGAAACCAGGTAATATACTCTTCATAGACCTATGTTATGTCTTTACATTAACTGTAAGGCTAAACTAGTTATCTATATCCAAACCAAGAAAAGGGGGTGGGAGTAGGAAGGGACAAGAAACAAACACTCAAAATAGTCTTTACTGCAAAAGAGCACTCCTGGAAACCTCGCTTTAAATCTCATTCTCTTTTCTCGAAAAAATGACTGTTTAACATAAGAAAAAAAAGGCTGCTTGACACAAAGCTTTTGTTATCCAGTTCATCAGCAACGTGCTTTAGATACTTGTAAGGGTGAAAAAAAAAGCCCCACAACAGACATTGATTTTAGAAAATCAATAACCAACATTTAATAAAAAGAACAGAGGAAACACAAGAGAGGAGAGGGGAACATTACGTGTAATTTTAGTGTCTACTAAATTACCCAGAGATGAGGAAAGGGGAGGTCTCCAGTGTGAAGACCACCTTAAATAATGACAGACACAAGAGTAAGGAAAAATGGGGGAAAAAGCCACAAGACTTAAAAGAGGTAGTCTGAACAGATCCTGGGGAATCTCCTCTGAATATATTATTTTACTTGGGTTTGGTTTTGTTTTGATTTTTTTTGTAATACTAAAGCCAAGCAAATAGATCAAAGACAACACAAAGGGAAAAGCCAGTGTAACATAACGAACAGTTTCTGACTAAAATTCCTCTATCACTCCCCCATATGGCTCGACACCTCCGCCACAACAAGAAAAAGACACACACGCACGCACAAAACCTAGAGAGAGAAAGACAGGATCATTTGTCTCCAATCAAAAATTCTCTTCTCTTTGTGTTATTCTCCCTCCACACCCCACACCCCACACCCCAGTCTCTACTTAAATTCTGTAGCTCAGCTTTAAGGAAAGGGATTGAGGTTCATACAATTGTCTTCATTTCTCCTGATCTCTAGAGGAAAGTTGCTGAAAGTGGGGCCGGGAAGTCCATTCAGGGCTCTGGGAGGGGGTGGGGTGGGGGGGCTTTCGACTACGGAAGCAGTGGAGAAACTAGGGAGGGACAGAACCCCACACCAGAGGAGAAGCAGCCAAATTGTGAGCTCAGTCCAGAACACCACGTCCCATTGAGCTCAGCCTCTCTGTAGACTGCAGAGACCAGGGGAGAGGGCAATCATGGGCGACTAGACAAATTGTTTTATCAGTATTATTATGATTACACTGGAGAAGTTTCATTTCATATTTTGAAAAAAGTATTCTCCTCCACCATCCTCCTGTCATGGTCTCACCCCTTCTTCCTCGAGCATCTCCCCTCCCCCAATCTCCCTCACCCCCTAATGCCAATCACTTTTCCTTTTTATTCCCACGATTTTGTTTCGGGCAATGCCCAGTCCTTAAAAAAATGGACCTATTAAAATGTCACCCCTTTTCCTTTCCTTCCTTTTTTTTTCTTCCCTTATCTTCTCTCTCTCTCTCTCTCTCTCTCTCTCTCTCTCTCTCTCTCTCTCTCTCTCTCTCTCTCTCTCTCTCTCTCTCTCTCTCTCTCTCTCTCTCTCTCTCTCTCTCTCTCTCTCTCTCTCTCTCTCTCTCTCTCTCTCTCTCTCTCTCTCTCTCTCTCTCTCTCTCTCTCTCTCTCTCTCTCTCTCTCTCTCTCTCTCTCTCC
>CM053622.1:588613937-588640551 GCA_028646595.1 Phalanger gymnotis
GAGAGAGAGAGAGAGAGAGAGAGAGAGAGAGAGAGAGAGAGAGAGAGAGAGAGAGACTTGCAAAAGGACTCAGTCAGTCAAGAAACTTTCCGTATTCCTAAGGCTCAGCTAACGGGGCTCTTGCTCTCAGATTCATTCTCACTCTCCCTTTCTCTCCTCTTTTCAAAAAATACTCAGTAAATTTGAAGAAAGTCCCAGGATTTGGTACTCTGCCCACTGGATCGGAGACTCCAAAGAGGTCGGGAGGGGTGGGGGTGGGGGGGAGCGGTGAGAGAAGAGGAAGAAGAGGATGTGAGGGTGGGGTGGGGGTGGGGGGTGGGAGAAGCAAAGAGGAGATGTAGTCCAAGAGAAGGGTCTAGGAACCCCCGGTTTCTTTGACACTCACTTTCCCCGGGACTTCCTTGAACTCTCTCTCCCCCTCCAGAAATATACAACAGGCGGATCTCTCCTCGGCCACATAGAAAAGCGATCGCCAGCAAACCCCGGGGCGGCTGCTGCTGCTGCTGCTGCTGCTGCTTATTTTTCCTCCTTCTCCCTCTCCCTCTCTAGTGGAGTCGAAAGGAAAAGTTTGATTCAGGGTTTTTCTTACCGTTTTTCCTTCTTGGATTGGCTTGTTTTCGCCTCTTACACCTGGGGCCATCCGCCATGATCTGCTGCTTCATTGATAAGAGTGGATCAGATGGCAGGCAGTTCGCATGGACTCGGCTCCCTGATTCAGCAGCACGCAGACTCTATCTAACAACCAAACACAGCAACAATGTGGGCATTGGTATATCCCATTTAAATGCAGGGCGCCAAAGGGAGCCCAAATATTCACCCGAAAAGAACCCATCCACGCACCCAAAAAGACTCGCCGGGGTTGAAAACAAAACTAAACTTCTTCCCCTGGCCGAGTAGCTTTGTGTTTGTTAATGTTTTGTGTATTGCACCAGCAAAGGAGATCAGAGACAAGAATTACATCTTCAAAATGAGTCATAACTCATGACCGTATGAGGGAATGCACAGGGTTTTACAGTAGGCTGTTTGACTCAATGCTAGGCGGACCATTTCCTCCGAAAAGTACTTTAGCCCAACATTGTAACTTGTTTTCAGGCGATTTTTTTTCAAAGGAAAACACACACACACGCAGCACACTTAGGCAAATTGATAACAGTAATTACGTTAAGCCTGGTCTCCCCCCCGCCCGCCACCCCACACACACCATCACCCTTTTGGAGTTAAACAAGACGCTGTCCCCCAGGTGGGATTCCCCCCTCCCTTCTTTCCTAATATAAGAGTAATTATAAGCCTTTTGCACCGTCGGCTCCCCCTCTCCCCAATTTGACAATATTTATTCAACCAGCCCTCCCCCCCCATTCCCTCTTTTCACTATTCCATACTGGTCCAGTTAGACAGCTACAGTATAATTTTTCAAGAAAGGAAACAGAAATCAAAACCACTACTGTAATACTTTCAAGCTTTCTAAATGGTCATATCCTTTCTGGCTTGTAAACTTTTGTGCCTAAAATATATATAGAGAGAGAGACACTGCATTTTTGAGTAGAATCTGTCAGAACTTGGAGGGAAGGAACTCTTGGTTTGCAGGATACTAGGGATCTTGAAAAGAAGTCCATCTTGGAGAAGATGCTTTGACTTGAGGATTAGTTTAAACAGGGGGCTATAAAAGATGTAACAGATGCAAACTGTAAAACAAGGGCAATTAACCCTTCCTTTGCCGAACAAATTCTGTCCTAGCCCCAGCACCTATTGTCTGCTTCTATACTAGAAGCTTTGCAGAAAACCTGGAAAGCGAGTATCAGTTTCCACACATTTGCCGAGAGGGGTGGAGGTATAAAAGGGGTGGTGGTGGTGGTGGTGGTGAGGGGGGTGGGAAGTACATATTTTAGAAAGCATCCTAACTTCAACATAGACTTTCAGTAAGACTTTTGCAATCAAGCTTTTTGCCTTTTTTTGGGTGCCATTTCTGAGCTCTCCTCCTGTTATTTAATTGTAAAAAATCAAATGAATTAAAGAAACTCTCATGATAAATGTTTGAGATCCTAAAGGTGGACTGCCTGCTTGCCTTCCTGACAAGTCCACTCCAAAGAAATACATGTTTAACAAGCTAAACAGTTTTGTAGGAATGTGTATGAAGGAGAGATGAAGATTAAACTTTATCTTTGCCAGTTAGTTGTAACTCTGAAGTTAGTAATCTCTACATCATCCTTATAGAGGGAGCACGTAAAATCCAAAAGTAGATGTGTGTGTGTGTGTGTGTGTGTGTGTATGTGTGTGTGTGTGTGGGGTATAAACAAATTCACAGAAGCTGGAGCTTAGCACTCATGAGGACTCTTCGTTTGAGCTTTGCTCTGATACAGGATTCTTAATGTCAAACTACTGATAGTGGGGTCATTTAAACACAATTCTATTTTTCTATGATTAAGTAGCTTTTAAAATTTTATTTCTAATTTAAAATCCTAAAGTCCTGACAGCAGTTTTCTTCGCAGCTGGAGTGACCCCCCCTCTCCCAATTTCCCTTTGGTGAAGGGCTCTAAGTTCCAGTCATTACTTTCACTTCTTTATTTATGATCACAGAAGCTGGGGTGTTACTTCACACACATCCACACAAAGAATGAAATAAAGAAATGAAACTCACTAGGCAGACAAAACAGCAAAGTTTTTGCTTAGAAAACATCCCTTTTCTATGGGAGAGGATGGGAAACTACATCTGGGAGAGAGGCTTTTCTTGAATTTGCTATATCTGAATTGACCACTGCTTTGCAATTATTAATAGGTACATGCAAAGTTTAAGATTCTTAGTGTAATTGATTTTGTTTCGATGCTAGGAGATGACAGCAGATGTCTACCTATTGACTTTGTATATAGCTGAATCACTTTCAATAAAACTTTTGCAAAGATGGAAGCAATATGGAAGCAAAATGCACCTTGGTTACCTGGATGAACAGGTACTGGGGAAAAATTTTGGGGAGGGAAAAAGAAGAGAGAAAAAGGAGTAAGAGAGAAGAAGAAAGATCGAGGAAGAAGAGGAGAGAGAGAGAGAGAGAGAGAGAGAGAGAGAGAGAGAGAGAGAGAGAGAGAAGAGAAGAGAAGAGAAGAGAGGGGAGTGGAGAGGAAAGGAGAGATCACTCCAGGGAAAAGCTTTCTATAAAAGAACTAAGCCCACCTGAAATTCTTGCCCTCAGACTTCATGTCTTACTTCAGAATCAACTCCCATCCAAAAGGACCACGACAGAAAAAGAGGGGAAAATACAATGTAAAAAGAAAAAAAAATAAGGTAAAGAAAAAGAAGAACCTACCTGCGAAGTCTTGTTTGTAGTTTTGGCCAGAAACGGTGAGAAGAAAAAGCATGAAGAAGCCGCGAAGTGTGGGGGAGAAAAGGTGGAAGAGAAGCAGCTCCTGGAGAAAATTGTAAAAAGCCTTGCAAAGAGTTGTCGGAAGGACCGTTATTCCTGCTGGGCAGGTTAGGACTGATCTCTTTCTGCCACTCCAGGAAACACAAACCTGGGGACGGACTGACGTGTTACGCCTCTTCTAATGACATTTTTTTCTTTTTCTTTTCTGTAGAGAAGAGAGGCGAGACCCTGAAACACGCGCCACCTATCTTTGTGGGGAGGGATAATTGAAGAGCACTAAACGTGAGCATCATGTGAAAACGTGATCGCCAAGTTTCTCTCTGGGAAAGGATCTGGGATAGATTATACCTTGAAGTCTCCGCAAACGCTTTAGTGGAAGAAATGAAATTCCACCTCCCTCCCTTCCTCCCTCCCTCCCTCCCTCTCTCTATTCCTCCCTCCCTCCCTCTCTCCCTCCCCCTCCTCCCCCCTCTTCCCCCCTCCCTAACCATCAAGTCTTTGGCATCATTATCCTCTTCACTAAATCCTACTGGATACAAGGCGGAAAACGGTGAACACCATTCACAGAACTGGAGCACTCAAAGGAACCGAAAGTTAAAGGCAAAGATCCTGTGTCTTCAATCAAGATCTCTTCTTCTTACAAAGATATCTCTAATGGCCAGATTTCAGATGCACATTAACTTGTGTGGATTTCTCAGCACGGCTCCCAGAACTAAAGTCTTTGCCCTTTTCTCTAAGATTTTTTTTTCCTTTTCAGATGCCAAAACCATATAATAAAATTATATGAAGAAACTAAATGCTGCATGTGAACTGCATCCTAGGGCATGTAGATCGGGATTCCTGGTTTTTGTCCCAACGTATGCGGGGTTACATTGGACAAAAAGTGTGTTGGACGAAATTCTTTAGAATTGGATCACTAAGAGAGAGTGTGGGGTTGGATAATCTCTGGACTTTTCTCCAGCCCATATATACGTACATATGTATATGTGTACACACACACATCACCACAAGGAGTGTGTGTGTGTGTGTGTGTGTGTGTGTGTGTGTGTGTGTGTGGTGAGGGAGGAGGAAGCAGGGAGAAGGAAGGAGAAAGAGGAACTTACTAGGGAAGGAAGAGAATGATATTAAACTGCATGAGGTCTAAGTTTTTCAGGGTTTTTTTTTTTGATATTGCAATTAAAATAAAATTAAAAAAAGGCTCCACCTTTGCACTGAAGGGATTGGTTATGTAAATATGTAAGGGATTTCCTGGAGAATACAGCTTTCTACTGTATGGTTAATTAAATCATCACTCAAAAGCTTCCAATGTGACGCTTCTGTCGTAATCCAATCAGGTTACGTAGGTCCTAAACAAGAAAGATATTTTCCACATCTGGAAGTCAGCAATTTAGCAAGTACTGCACATTATTAACCAATTCAGAGCCCACTTCCCAGGGGGATTTTTTGAAGTTTAAGTGTTCTTAACCAATGCTCTGCTGTTTTGTTAATCAAAAAGCTGGTTTACACTGCACATAATTGGAACTAATATAGAAGTAAATAAAGGCAGCCAAATTTGTGGATGCTGAGCACAGACATTAATCTGGATGGAAAAAATCTCTTAGCCTCGATCAGTTCAGGCTCAATTCCTTAAAGAACCAACAGGCGTTTCTTGCAGTGAAAGTGCTTTAAATAATCTCAGTGCACAAATAAACTTCCAATTCTACAAGCTTGTGTTATTCTATCTAAAGGTAAATATAGAGGTGGCTACAGGTTTGGATGACTGTCTTTGCTTTTGTAGAGTTAAATCTATTACTGCATTTTTTTTAGTCTGATGAAAACTGAAACAAATGATACACTGATCCGGCACTCTTACTTATATTAAGTTGAGATAAACTGCTTTGAACTACACTTTGAATATGTGCCTAAAGCAAGAATTTGAATGCTAGCAATAGTCACTAGTAATCTTGCTCAAAACTACTCCTCACATAAAAACACCTTTCTCACAAAAGAAGAAAAAAGCAAGCATGTGCATTGCAATATACTCACGTCTTCCAAGGTGCATTTATTTGTTATTTTCTATATTTTTAAAGAGACTGAACTTGTCACCTTGAGTTGCAACAGTGCGACTTGATGTGTGTGTGTATGTGTATGTATAGATATATTTTTTGGAGTAAGTAAGATTTAAGTTAGTTACTGACTTGTCTCTGCTATACGTCATTTCAGTGCATATTTATTAAATAGAGAATTACTGGACAAGTGAATCTATCCTTCAGGCTTTGAGATGGCTTCTATAGCAGAGCAGAATATAAGATCTTCATACTCACAAAAGGAAACCAAATATTAAAGGCAAAGGTCAGATGGTTTTCTCTATTTCATACTTGTAAATTTTTTTTTAATATCATAGCTATCTTGCATCAAGCTCTTTCTCCACTGGTTATCACTCCTCTTTATGTTTTCCTCTCTGTTTTCCTTTTGTTTTTAAATATTAAAATTTTGGGTCTTATCTCCAGGAGTTTGCTTTTCTGCTGCTACCTTGATACTCCCTGAACTTATAGGAACCATTGAGGCGACAGAAGACCACAAACTAGGTATGACTCCTTTCCAGGATATATTTCTATCTCTTGTAGAACATCAGGACAAAGGACCTCATCATATAGCAAACAAAAAGTGTTCTCTTTATACATGACTTTATTGTGTACTTAAATGTGAGGCTACATTTTATCTGACAAAAAAAAAAAACCTTAAGCATTTCCATGAAAAACAACTAATGATTTGATAACTGTGATCCCAGTAATTGTCAGGTGACATGAGGCAGCATAGAGCACTTGATGACCAGTGTCCTGTAGTGCCAATCTCTAGATGCTTTGGGGAAAATCTTTCAGGCTCACTTCAAGTTTAAGGTTTTCATCACGTTAAATTTCCTTGCGAGGTATAAGAAGCTCAGATCCCCTACTCGCCGCTCCCCCCCAATCCCCAAAGCTTTCCTCTCCACCCCCTCCCTGAGCACGCCCCTGCCTGTGTTTGAAGAGACAGATACCATAATGACAAATGCTGTGAAATCAGATTAGATGGAATATTAATTTGAATGGGGACTCCCTAGATTCAAGACCTAAGGCAGAGACAGTTTGAACCAAAGCAGCAAACTGGTTTCGGGAGATTCAGAACACAGAAAAAAAAAAGTATAGAGCTGCCTAGCTTGGAAGTCCTCTTTTCATTCAGGAAAGCAAATCCTTAGGATGAATTGATCTTTCTACAAATGCCCTACACATTAATAATATACTTCCAGATTATGACAGAGGAAGAGGATTAAGACCATAGCTACATGTAAATTTGAAATAATATTGCAATCGACCTTGTAAAGGAAAAATAATCCTGTAGGATTTGCTTAGGTAAAACAGACCCTGGAAAGGTTCATCACAGTTGTGGTAAAAGGAACACACTTTAGTTTTCAAATCCACACTAGTTACGATTTTGTGGTCAATCTCCCTCAATCCCCCCCCCCCATCTGTCAATTTACTCAACTTTCAAAAACCCTGTTCTTTCCCTCCACACTCCACCCCAGAAAGCCTCACAGAGATAAAATGCTTCTCCTTAATGGCATACAAAGCTACAGTCTTTATTAGAACATGACCACGTTATGTTATTTTAGCATATTTATGTATTTTGTAAGAAGACGTTTTTAAAAGCCTATATTTGAATAGGAATTTAACCCTAATCCAGAGGATTATTTGCGACTCGTGTTGGGACTGACCAGGAGAGGCAGCTTCCTTTCCATTTGGAAGTGAGGGGTGTGTCACCGAAGTCTGCTACATTGGGTGGTGATGATGGCAAGGAACCACACATCAAACTTTTTCCCTACATGAAAGCTGATTATGATCCCTTCGTAAGGCACCTAGAAGGGACAGAGAGAGGGGGGAAAAGACACTCTTTTTTTGAAACAAGTGTCACCTTCAAAAGCTGTTACAAAGTGAACTACCCCCTGGCAACCCCAAACGTGTCGTCTCAATTTCTGTAACTTCATAGATTACCTGGCTGCTGCCCAGAAGGCAAGGTGAGCTAAGAAGAACTTTAAAAAAAAAATTAAAGGCCATCTGACCCTTTCTCTGCTTCAGAGACAGTCCTCCCCTCCCCCCCTCCCGCCCCGCTCCATCATTTGACAGGAGCCAGAAAATTTCAGGACCCAAATCATCCTTTTGATTTATTGATGCAAAACAGGTCTTGATGGATGCCACTAATTCACTATGCGCGCACCCGGGGTACTTTTCGTTGCCTCCATGATTTTGATCTTACACCAATGCATCGCATCACATGTAAAGCACCACGTGTGGGAATTCAATCCCCCTCCCCACTTCCCCAGAGTCTCCCCACCTCACTCCTTGCCCCCCCCCCCTTACCCTGGGTCTGGTCAGCTGACCTTTTTTTCTCTCCTTCTTCATCACCCCGCCGCCCCTATTTCCGGTCCCCAGGGTACAGGGGGAGGGCAGGCCGGGAGATTTAGGCTTTGGATGTGTGTGAGCCTGTGAGGAGGTGATGCTAGGGGCTGATTAACATAATAAAGGCCGTGCCTGGAAAAGCCTACAACACGCGACTGTCAATCTCAGTTAAGGGGACAGAAAGGGGACAGTGTAGGAATCACCAGATAACTTAGTTGATGTTGTGTGGCAATGCAGGCCAGAGAATAGTTTAGTCTTCACTCGAAAGTATGTGTCATTAACATTTTCAGACGCCAGCAGCAACACAAGGGATTTGAAAGCTAAAGTGATACTGATACTTAGTATCTCTTCCCTGTCTCTCTCTGTCTCTGTCTCTCTCTCAGAGATTCATTACTCTTTAGTCTCTTTCTCCACATTCTTTTCCTACTTCACCCTTCCTCAATACTAATCCGGTCTGCTATTTACTTATCTTCTTTTTTCCCCTCCTTCTAGTTTTCTCCCTTTTCTTGAGTCTTTTACTATCTCCTAGCATGTGTTCAGATTTATTATTGCATTTTTTTCAAAACAGAATACTTAATAGGTAATTAAGTTACCATCAGGAGATGAATGACAGTCTATGTCTAAAAATAACTACATGGCAAACATGTAAGATAGTAAAAGTCCACCAACACATTAACATAGCATAGTAGGCAGTGAATAATGTAAAAAAATATACCAGTAGTAATAATAATAGCAATGCTAGAGAATAATTTATCATTAATTCAGCCCCCCCCACATATACACCCAAATCTTGCCAAACTATCATTCTCATGGAGGTAAGAAATAGTATTTTGCATGGAGGAGAAGATCTAGCCAATGTTAGCATTTTTCTAATGTGTTATTTCAGTTCCTTTGTATAGAAATCTCAGCATAGCTTATTATAACTTATAGATCAGAACTGGTGACCTTTTAAATTTTGTAAACTTTTAGAAATCAGTGTAACTTCTAAATGTGATTTTTTATCTTAATGCTTACTTTAAAAATTGTGGATAATTCAGGTCAATAAGAAATTTAAGCCATGTTCATTGTACAGAACAAGCCAAATTAAAAACTTATAGCATTGTTATTATTATTTCCTCAATTTTAACAGGATGATGTCTATTAGAGCAGATGGATGAATATATTGACAAATGTTTCACATAATGAACCTTGTCTTTTGGAACTTTTCTTAAAATTTGGTCACATTTCATGGATAGTTATTAAAATTCAAGTTAGCACTTGTTTACAAGTTGTTGTTTACTTTGTTGAATTTTTAAAACTTGTTAGAAGCCAATTTAACTCATATATTAAACAGTCTTTAGGCCTGAAAAATAAAGATACACTAGAAAGATGCCTATTACAGTTCATAATTATTAATTGACATTTTATGATGAATAATTAATCATTTGAATAATTTTTGTATCTCTGATCTGAACACATATTTGCATATCTAATGCCTGGTTTTAAATTTTTTTTTAAAAAAATATTTTTCATTCTCCCAGGACAGAGACAAGAAGTAATAAAATAATGCAAAAGTTTTTCTCCTGCACTTATAAAAGCACATCTGTTGAACTAGATGCTTGCAAAAATACTTGATTTGCACACCATTTCTTTGCCAACGATACATGGAGACATAGATATGTATATTATGCAAAACATATAAAAACAACATTCTTAATAATGAGGAATGCTTTTAAAATTAGGCTCAAATAAGCTATGAAGAAAACATGACTATATAATGCTTTCTTAGTTTACTTTGACTATTAAAATGTTTTAGGTGATATCTATGTAGGCAAAGTTGAGTGGAAAATCGAGACAACAGATAACTGAATCTTATATGAAGTAATTTTTCAGTTCTCTAGTTTATAGTATATAGAAGGGGAATTAAAATTGTGTTAAAATAATTCTAAAGCATATTTTAATCCTGATAGTCTTTTATTCTATGTCCAGTTAAACAAACTATGAACGATTTTAAAAATATTTTTCTGACACTAGTGAAATAAGGATAAGATAGTTAACACTGACATAATATGATTACTATTTTTATTTTATTATCATCTATATTTTTTGGATTAAAACTGAGGGTGTCATTAAGTGAAAGAAACAGAATGGAGGACCTGGCAGTGGTGAAGGTTCTTTGTAATGATGCAAAGGAGATACTATAATTGAAATGAAAAATAAATACTTAAAATAAATATTCGATTGAATGGTTTAGCAGTTTCTCTGCTATATACGACCTAGTTATAATTTGGTAGAAGCATCAACCTTGTACTGAGGCTGAAATGCAGTTCTTAGAAATTAGTTATGTCACATTGTGTACAGCAGCTAGCAGTGGTTTATGTTCTGTGAGAAATTTTCTTTCAGTGTAGGGGTTAAATTTTTAATAGCTTAGTTACATTCTTGAGTAAGACTTGCAACAAAAAGGGCAAACTTTCAAATTCTGAGACCAGAATTTTGGCTTTTAGAAAACCATTTGCTTTAAGACTATTCATAATGAATCAAATGTTCCCTTTCAAAATTAGAGTTATGTTAAAGCTAGAACTAAGTTCAGATAGCTATAGTGAAGAAAACCAATTTTTAAAATGGAAACTAAAACATCTATTACTTTAGAATCAGTAGAAATAATACAATCAATGTAGAAAAATAAAGTTGTTACAATAAAAGATACTGATTTCATTTAACCCAAACCCTTATGACCTTTGGCTTTTCAATTGTATTTACAAATCTTGTAGTTGCTTGCAGTTCCTAAATATTCCCTATTTACTATTCCTTTCCTCTCAAAGATTCCCTAACTCTTGTTCTTTCATACTTTTCTCCTAGTGGCACTACTAACAAAGCAGCTGTATGTTTGCCCAGAGATCTCAGGGATGATCCGGACTTTTTTCAGTTTTCAAGAGGAAAGGGTATAGAAACGTACTACTCTATCTAGAAATTGGCTAGTGATTTGTCTTGATTACCATTATGGAGATTTAACCAGTCTGCTTTTGTGTCATTCCTGAATACTGTCCAATCCATCAAAGAATCAAAATGTGACTTATGAAATTTTTGTTTGGTTTGTGTCTTGCTCTGGGTTAGGTACCATTGAGAAGTGTTGAGAAGACCATGTGAAGTCTTATGAGGTTCATAGAACCTACAGCATTTGAGCTATCCTTGGTATAGCCTTTGAGAATCTAGGGTTGCTTCTACATCATGATAAGGTATTGGTGTATGAAACTTTTGGAGGCATAAACCAGAAAGTGCTGTTCACATTTAGATTATTTTTATGAATTGGTATTGGTGAATTCTACTCTATTTTGTGACTTTCTCCAGTGATATTCAGTAGTCCTAGAGCAGAAACAGAGAAATTGCATTGGGAAGAGAAGGGAGAGGAGGCTGGTTAGGGGTGCAGATTTGGAAATTGGGAAAGGCAAAAGGTCAGGATGAAGAGATTCTAGGAGCCAGAAAGACTGGAGTTCCCAACCTTGAATCAGACACTTACCAGCAATGTGAACCTGGGAAAGTCACTTAACCTCTCAGTCTCAGTTTCCTTATCCATAAAATTGGGATAATAATAGCATTTCACCGGGTTGTTGTGAGGATCAAATAAGATAACATGTAAAGCACTTTGCAAACCTTAAAACAATATTTAAATACCAGTTGTTGTTGTTGTTGTTGTTGTAAGTAGCAGTAGCAGTTATAGGAATGGTAAAATACTGAAATTAAACCTTTGAGGTCAAGGAGGGTTATGGTACAAAAGCAAAAGAAATAAGGTGAATGATACTAGGTATTGGTAGAATATAGAATTATCTGACTAGCAAGATGGTTGAGTAGTTGCTTGCTATAAAATACACAGACCTGAAAACTTTTTTTAAAGGATCTGTATGCCAAATATAGTAATTTCAGCTGAGTTCTCAGGATGAAACAGAAACTTATCTCAAAGTAACTAGAGAACTTTAATTCCTAGACATCTCTTCCATGTCCTTACACCCAACTGCATATGGGTTTCCAGGGTACTAGTGAGCTGGAGGGCTTGTGACTTGGCCTTGTGATGCAGAAATCCTCCAGAGCAATGACCATCTGACATCTCCCTTCCACCCAAGAAGTGCCATGCTCTGATTCTGCCATGCCAGGGAAAGCAGGAGGCAGGTTCACAAACTGTTGCAGGGCTCAGGCTAGAGGGGACCAGAGAGTTGGGTTTGAGGGAATAGAAACTCATCTGTGACCAATTCTCTCCCCTTAGAGGTAACTCAGAACAGGGAAATGGGCTAGCCAACCCTTCTATTCTCCCTCTTTGAGGAGACCGAGGCCACCCAGCAGTCCAGCCTGGGGTGGAGGCGTGAGAGTAGTCTGTGCAAAACTGGAAGAGGGAGGTGTCAAAGAGTTAGCAGGATTCCCAAAGTCTATGATAGGAAATACAAGAAAAAATTAATGGATCAAAGGATGTTTCAATAAAATAATCAACAAACATTTATGAAGTGTCTACTGTGTGCCTGATGCTGTATCAGAGGCTCAAAGGCAAGTAGGAAATAGTCCCTGACCTCATAGAGCTTACTTGCATATTTTCTTTTAAATGTTTTTGCTTTCCAAAATGAAAGGCATTATAAGACTCTAACGGGCCAAAAGCATTTCCTAGTCATTTTTCATGTCATCAAAATCACTCTAATTATAAGTCATGATAAGGGCAAAATGTGACTCAGAGTGGAAATGGTAAAAGGAAAGGAGGGGATTTTAAATTATGGATCTTGGATGTTCCCAGGGATAGTGAGGGCTAAAGTATGGCTTTTTTGAAATATGGAATGGTGAAGAAGATCATCGGAGTTGATGTTACTGAAGAATTGTATGGGCAAATTCTTAGAGGGCCATCAGTAAAAATATTATCCTAATAACGATAGAAGGGGATAAGGTGGAAAGGAAGACTAAGCTGGGTTCTAAATTAATTGAGAAAGATAGGAAAATGCATTGAAGGGCAACAGGTGACAGCAATACAATGTTTCATATATGTATGAATACATACATATATGAATACATATACATATATGAAATATGTGTCTTAATTTTTAATAATTGGTAGTAAAATAAACATTGGTATTGTGATTTTTACAAAGGAAATCTGGATGTATGAAATCAGACATTGAAGAAATGGATACTACGATATTAGAAGAAACTGAAGCTATATTTCAGTTAGATGAAGAAAACAGAAAGGTGACAGCTGATCATTTGAAGCTCATTCACAGTGTTCAGAGACAATGATGTTTAAAGTACTTGAAAATAAGTCCGCTTCACCGGAGGCCTTAAGCAAAGCTGGGAGACGACTTCGGGGGTATTTTGTAAAAGTGATTCTTGTGTAGGCAATTCTTGGGGTAAGCAGACTCTGAGTTTCCTACACCAAGCATCAATGACAGATGAATCACTCTGTCATAGCAACTTATAGCAAAACAATTCCATAAGTCCATTATTTTATACCTCATAAAAAGTATCCCTTTCAATGGTAATAAAACATTATTGATGTGCAGTTACATATTTCCTAAATATTCATGGAATTAGAGCTTTATGTGACTTCAAGAAAGCAGAACTTCCAGAGACAAGGACTACATTTGTAGCAATTATGATGAGATTGGTGGAAAAATGGTATCATGATGATAGCTATTTGTAATCCAACTGTAGAAGTAGTTAAAAACAAACAAAAACACCTTGAAGCCTTAGCAACGTGACATAATTTTTACAATGGAGGATGCTTTTCATTTGAGAATGGCCTAATGTTTGAAAAAACTTATGCCACAAAATATTTTTGAACAAAACATACTTTTAATTAAACAGAACTAACTTCCATACAACCCTGAGGGTCAACCCATGTATGAATACCTATGTAATTTTGTTTTTTTGGGGGGGATTATATTTTATTTAGACATGATGTTATTGTACTCTTTATATGCCACCTATATAAATTGTGGCTTAATTGATGAATCAATAGAGCTATAGAATAAAGCAAACTGGGAAATCAAAGCTGATAACTTATGTACAAAATTAATTTGATTTTAGTGATTTGGAATTACTCATTCAGTTCTTCAGAACTTCTTGTTTTTTGGTTATGTAGCAATTAATGTTTACTTATAACACTGAAAAGTTTTGATTACACACTTGCTCATAGAATTTCCTTTTTTTGTAGGCAGAAAGTAGAAGCTAAGGTATATTTGGAGAAATGAAGAATCCATAGCCTTGGTAGTAGAAATGATTCTTAA
Organism: Phalanger gymnotis; assembly: GCA_028646595.1. NCBI lineage: Eukaryota > Metazoa > Chordata > Mammalia > Diprotodontia > Phalangeridae > Phalanger > Phalanger gymnotis. The sequence goes on from CM053622.1 coordinate 588,627,939, forward strand.
ATCATGGTAAGAGTAGCTGAAAAGCTATGAGTGATATTCAACTACTTTGTTTTAACTTCATATAGCAATTTACCTGAATAATCTCCATAGTAGTGGTAAGAAATTGATGAAAATAAGCATGTCAGTATAATGTATGATTCCTTTCCAGTATGTGAGAGAATAAATTTATGGTAGTATACATGGCACAATCTACTGGTCATTTTGTCTATGCCATTCATGGGCCAGGATACCAAAAAAACCAGTCAGGCAAGGCAAGGATAGGGTAGACTCAAGAAGAGTGGCAGGACTATAACTAGGAATTTTGTGTCTAGGGCAAGTACTATAATTGAGGCAGAGAGTTCAAGGTACATAATTTTATTTTTCAGAAGCAGAGAGAAACCTGGGGACACTGGCATGATGTCTCACCGGGAGGTGGGAGGAACAGAATTGGTGGAGAAGGAGCTTGCCCCAGCTTACCATCTGGTAGCTTTATACTTTAATTGTTCTTGCTAAGTATGTGTTAAGAACTGTTGTTTTTATCTTTCTGAAAGATTAGAAGGCTGTCGATGTCCTCCCTACCAGAAGTCTTCTAAATTTATGAATCTACACAGGGAATATACTGCTACAATGATTTGGCATTAAGACTGACCTGGGCTTTGCTTTGCTTTGTTTTGTTTTTCTCCCTCTGGTACTCTCTCTCTCTCTCTCTCTCTCTCTCTCTCTCTCTCTCTCTCTCTCTCTCCTCTCACACATAGACACACACACACACACATACATACATACACACATACTACACAATGTGTATATGTTAGGTTTGTCCTGGTCACTATGGATTCGTAAGTATTACGCTGTGGCGCATAGATACTTTTCTAAAAGTAGAAGTAGGCTGGTTCACCTTCTGTTCTTGATACCATGCACTCTCCTAGACGTAGACATAGTCAAATTGAGAATTTGCTGGGGAAAAAATCACTGAAAATTCTTGGATTTTTACAGTAACAAGAAGAAGTCAAAAGTCCATTTTAAAAACCAAGCTTATTTATGTTAAATGTGTTTGGAATATTGGAATCTTATTTATATGGCATGTATTTGGAATATCTCAAGAAAATGATAATGATTCTGGGACTTATCTCAATTACCAGTTATCTCTTAGCATTTTTACAGGATACTAACATTTATAAAATTGCTTAAGATTATTTCCGTGTAACCATCAGGTCAGGGTATAATAGTCAACACGAGGAATTCAATTGGACAAATTCAATTCAATAAATGTTTGAATTGTTGAATGAGGAAACTTAAGTGGTAGAAGGGAGATGATACTCAAAGTCCCACAGATAGTAATATAACCATCAGTAGTATTAGATAAATTGAATAGGCTAAAGAAATTCATTTGAATGTTCATTGAAAATTATGAATTTGAGTAAAAGTTGGTTTTATGACATTGGACCAAAATAAATCGGACTTGAAAAAACACAGAATTTGCCATCTTTTTGAATAAGAAGTTCTGTTTGTTATCATTGTTGTTCAGTTGTGTCAGACTCTTCATGACCCCATTTGGGGTTTTCATAGCAAAGATACTGGAGTGATTTGCCATTTCCTTCTCCAAGAGAACCTGTGCCTGCTACCTAGTACCTTTTTTCACTTTGAGCAAATCAAGTCACCTCTCTGAATCTCATTTTCCCCATCTTTAAGTAAAGGGTTTAGAGTAGGTAATATTTAAGTTCCTTTTTAACCCCAAATCCTAAGAACTGTGAAAAATTATAACCTGCCATTACTTAGCCTTTATGGTTTCATAATATTATCCAGATTTACAAAATCCAAAATTGGAAAAGACCTCAGACACCATCTAGTTTAACTTATACCTGAAGGAGAGTCCTCTTTACAATATGCCTGATGAATGGGTATCTAGTCTTTACCTGAAGAACTATGGTGAGGTGAAAACTCACCATTTTGGAAGGTAGCCAATTTCACTTATGGATAGTTTAATTATTGGGATGTTTTTCCTTACATCTTTCTAAAGGAATGATGAAAGATAGGTTAGTGTCCACATCAAGTAATATTTAGTAGGGAAGATGAAATGATTTTCTATTTTAGAGTTAGCTTATTTTGAACCATTAGAGTGAGATCAAATTCAAGTTCCACCAGTAGATAGAAGCCATTAAAGCTATATGCATGCAACCTCTAGAATATTAATGATGCTTTGTGTATAACTATGTTTTTTGACGCAATACGGTTATCTCAGACCTTTACACTATTTTTATGAAATTGTGGAGCAAAGAAGTAGCTTTTAGGAATGCATTTATCCTGAATTTAGCCCTGAAATTAGATCTTTTCATTGTCAGCATCAGATAAATTTAAATACAAAAAGTAAAGCAGTAAGATGAATGGGGAAAATATGTAAGAAACAGAGATATTTTCTGTTACACAGACAAAGGAAAAGAACAAACAGAAGTAAAAATTTAACCTCAAGTTCCTTGGTAATTAGAGAAATAAAAAGTTTTTTAAACAAGTTTTGTTGATATGTTTTGTTTTAATATTGCCTATATTTCTTCTTGCATCCCTCTCCTTGTCCACTCCCAGAGAGCCAAGTCTTACAACATCAACAACACAAATTAAAAAAAGGAAAATTAAAAAAAAAACCAATTCAGCAAAACCAATCAACATAGACAAAAAAATTTAGATTGTATAATATGTTCTATACTCATGAATTTTTATCTCTGCAGGAGAAGAAGGGAGGCATAGTCTCATATCTTTTCTTTGGGGCCATGCTTGGTCTTTATGGTTTTACAACATTCCATTTCAGTTGGTTCATAGCTGTTGTTCTTTGCCTTGCCTTGTAGTCATTATATATATTGTTTTCCTGGCTCTGCTTACTCACTTTGTTTCAGTTCATATTGATTCTTCCATGCTTCTCTGTACTCACCAGGTTTGTTGTTCTTTATTGCAAGTATCATTCTATTAACTTAAATGTACCACGATTTGCTTAGCCTTTCCCCAGTTGATGGGAAGCTACTTTGTTTCTAGTTCTTGGTTACCATAAAAATACTCCTGTAAATATTTTGGTGTATATGGAGCCTTTTTAAATCAATGACCCCTTTGGGGTTTATACGGAGCCCTGACATTTCTGCATTAAGAGGTATGAAGACTTTAATCATTTTATTCACAAAATTCCAGATTATTTTCCAGAATGGTTGTACTAATTCATCACTACACCAACAACATATTATTGTGTCATTTTTCTACAACACCTTCAAAATGAACTTTTCCTATTTTTGTCATCTCTGCCAATTTTTTGATTATGAAGTAAAATATCAGATTTGTTACATTTCTCTCATTACTAGTAATTGGGGGCATTCTTTCATATGGATGTTAATAGTTTACAATTCTTCTTTTGAGAAATATATATTTATATCCTTTGGCCAATTCTGTATTGGAGAATGATCATGGTTTCCCAATGAGAGACTTTACTCTGACTTATGGTGATCATCTAATACATTCCTTAAATTTTTAACTCTTCTAGGCTAGGTCATATATTTTACTTATTTGCTTTATATTTGTGCTACACACACACACACACACACACACACACACACACACTTGTTTCTACGATGACTCTCCTTGAGAATAAGCACCATTTCACTTTTTTAAACTAATATTTCCTGTGCCTAACACAGTGTCTGGCCCATAGTAGGCACTTAATATATACTTGTTGACTGATTTATTGATAATCAGGCAAAGCCTAGTAGTCACCAACTAACTTTAGGGCTGAGGATTCCCCAGATTTGTTTAAATCTGAGGTATTCCTGTTAGTCTAGCCAAATGAGTAGTTGGGGAAAAGGTATAGAGACTGTTTATTCAGAGGGCCAAGTTCATTTACTTTGCTGGCTAAATGAGTTACTCAGAGCCTCATACTGTTTATGAGGCATAGACTGAAACACTCATATCAGAAAGGAAATTGCCCTCTACTAGGTGCAAATGCAGGCCATGTGGGATGTGCCCTTATATCTTATTGTCTCTATAACTTGCCAAATAAGACACATAAATTTTCTGTCTTCTGAATGGAGCACATACAATTTACAAAGCACCTTGGCATACATTATCTCACTTCATCTTCAAAATAATCTTTGGCATTACATATGATTAGGTATGATCAGCCTCATTTGGTATGATTATCCTGCTGGTTATGCAGACAGAGTCTCTGAGAAGTAAAATTATTGATCTACGGTTACATGGGTAATAAATGGCTGAGACAGATTAGAACTAAGGTTGTTAGTCCCAGATTTTTTTGTTCTTAATTCAAGGAATCTTTCTTACATAGCAGGTTATCTTTTGTATCTCACCTTACCATTTTCTTTGCTCTTTCTCTCTCTCCAGATTTTGGTTTTATTGTGAAATACCTATTTCTCCCTCCCTTGACTTTTTAGGCCTCAGTGAGAAGTAAAACTGGCTATCAGAGATGGGTATCCCAAGAAGGCCTGGGAAGCTTTAAGTAGGAAGTTATGGCAATTGTGCCTATGAAATGTAAATTTTCTTGTTGAATTCTATTAGGAACAACTGATTGAATCAAAAAGAACATTCTCCTGAAATTCATTTCTAGAGCAGTCAAATTCTATTGTTAAGAAAGCATAGCAGTATATGTTCTTTGCTGTGTTGCTCCTTGAAAAGGATTCCTATCCACAAACCAACTTTAGCCAAGTAAGAGTTAAAAAATCAAGGTTAGTGCAAACATCACCTATAGGAACAATGAGGGTGGTGGTATTGCTTTCTGTTCCTGGGTATAACATTTTATTTCCAAAATGAAATACCTAAATCATTTACAAAGCAATAGAGATATAACAGTCCCTCAGTCGCTCACTTGAAAAGGAAATTTTCAATACAAATAAAGTCATACATATTTATACTAGGGTAATTCAAAATAACTTCCTCACATAAGCACTGCTACGTTCAAATAAAATCATGCCAACACTTCTGAGTGCACTGCTTTAAGAAAAAATGCTCCCCATAGTGTCCGAACTATTTAAAAATCTTGCTAGCTTTTCAACATACATCAGTTATCTCTCTTCAAATCATTGACAAGAATTTAAAAACTGCTTCATCAGAACAACTGGTACCCTTTCTTATACTCTAAGCTAGAACCTGATCCTCTAAAAAGGGCCATATTTACAGCTCCTTCTGAAATTTAGGAACCATTTGGCTGATACGTTTTTGCTACATTTTCTTTTCCTGATTTAATTACTGGGGGCATTTGCATGAAAACAGGAGAATAGGGACATAAGATTTTTGTGTCTTAGGAGTCTGTCTACTTCTGCTGCTTATTCTCCACCTGTGATTAGAGTCTGTTTTAGTACCATTAAGAGATCAACAGCCAGAATGGAAATTATGGATGATGTTATTTGGTGGTGGTGGGTGGAGGGGTATGCAGAAACAGCGGGCTGGGTCTCAGAGGATTAGAGCGTTTGGATTCACCTCTAGGGTACTTGTTTCACAAAAGCTTTGGATCAGAGCTTGAGAGCTAGAAGGGACTGCAGGAGTGGGGAACCTACGGCCTCGACCTCGAGGCTACATGTGGCCCTCTAGGTCATCAAGTGTGGCCCTTTGACTGAATCCAAAATTTGCAGAACAAATCTCCTTAATGAAAGTATTTGTTCTGTAAAACTGGTATTCAGTCAAAAGGCCACACCCAAGGACCTAGAAAGCCCAGCAACACTCTCATTTTGTAAATGAGACAACTGAGTCCCAGAGAAGGACTTGCCTGATGTAATTAGTGGTATTTTTGCATTATTGCAGTATTATTGCATTATCGATAGTAAGTAGCAGAAGTGGGATTGGAACCTTTGTCCTCTGACTCTAAATCCCGGGTACCCTCCATAACACCATAAGTTTATTAAGTGCCCAATGGAAGACATATGATATTTACATAAGATACTATCCTGGCCCTTATGGAATTTATTGTCTAGTAAGGGAAGATGACCCAGAAATAACTAAAATAAAACACATTATTAGTGCATAGAAAGAATGCAAGAAAAGTGCTAAGTGATGTCTGAGTGAGGAGAGGATATCGCTAATTGGAGGTATAAGAGGACTTGCTGGAAGAGGTGACATTTGTGTTGGGTCTTAAAGACCACATAAGAATTCAACAGGGGAGAGAACTTTCTAGGTATGGGGAATGGCATGAACAAAAAATGGAAACAGAGAAGTAAACAAGATGCATATACTGTAATCTGTTTGGGCCATAGAATACATGAAGTGGAAGAGTATAAAAGAGAAGACTAGAAAAGTAGGTTGACACCAGATCGTGGAGGGCCTCAAATAGCAGGATAAGGAATTTGAACTTTACAGGTAAAAGGGTGATATAACTATGTCTATGCACATGAAAGAGTATAAGATTATATAGTTTAAAGACGACATTGGAAAGGTGGAAGGAAGACTGGTTAGGAGGCTATTGCATTGGTACTGGTGGGTGGTAATGAGGGTCTAAATTAAGTTAGCATTAGTAGAAGTAGAAAGGAGGAATAGATGTCAAAGATATTTTACTACCTGGCTGAATATGAGTGGTAAGAATCAAAGATAGATTCCAAGTTTGGGGCATGGGAAATTCCTGCAATGAATCCACTTACAGAAATAATGGAATAATACAAAGGAGTAGAATTTTTTAAAAAAAATAGAACTCAGCCTGATGTAGTAGACAGAACATGGGACTGGGAGTTGGGAGTCCTGAGTTTATGTCTGGGCTCCAACACTTAATAGTTATACCATCATGGACAAGCCATTTAAACTCTCCAGGCCCAAGTTCCTTGGCTGCAAAGTAAAGTGGTTGGACTAGATGATTAACTAATTACTTCATTACCACTTTCTGGCATTCCACAATAAGCTCAATTTTCATCATAATAAGTTTGAGGTATTTACATGTGAAACATTTTGATGAAGATTTTTAGCTGGTAACCATCGTATAGCAGAAAGTGCATTGGTTTGGAGTCAGGGGACCTGAGTTAGAATCCCGGCTCTTCCTCTTAATAACCACATGACTTTGGCCAAGCAATTAAGAATGGGTCATTGATCATCAGAAGGGTCTGATTTGAGACACTAGAAGCAGTTAAGAAGCCAGGGAAAAAGCTATAGGTAAAGACAGACCAAGCAAGAAGGTAAGCAGAGCAGAGAAGTGGCAAGAAGCTGCGGAGGAAAGACCAGAAGCCTTCCAGTTGAGTCAGCTGATTTTTCAGCTGTTTGCTGGGAACTTACTGGCTAGAAGAAAGCTGAATCCTGCTGCCTTGTGATGATCTTTCAGGGCTCATTTCTCTCTACTTCCTAAGAGCGAGGAAGCATCTCAGGGATATCCTTATACTCCCCAATTTGGTTTTAGAGGGAGAAACAGTGAAAGAAGACCTCACACCTATTTTGTTGTGAGAATGAGTTGGGAATTGACTGGACCATAAAGAATCCCCTGTTCTTTGCAGATCTGAAGAGCTGGGCACCTCTCTGGCTAGTTGCTACAGCATAAATTTCTCAGTATGCTGTTAAGGGTGACTGTGAGCTTTTTAAAAACCCTCAAAAAATAACAGCTTGTCACTGATTCATCAGCTTTGCCCAACAGGAAAGTGGTAAGGGCAGAAGAGGTTTAGGCCTACAGTCCAGAGTCATGAGATACTTCAGACACATGGGTTTCCCAATTCATCAATATCAATCAATCAATCATTTATTAAGTGCCTATGATGTGCCAGGCACCATGCTAAGCACACATGTGCCTCCATGTATAGTTTCTTTAAGTACCTACTTTCTCCCATACTTTCATTGTAGAGTGTGACCTAAGTATATAGGTGGACTATGATCCTTTCCTTATTTCTGCTTTTGCCTTGTGCTGAGTAGAATGATTAGTTTTGCTTTAACAGGTAAATATTATTATCCTCTCTTCTGCCTGGAAATTCCTACTATACTGGAAAGGCTTTGCATATGGGACTAGTACCAGAGGGATGCTATTATATGAGGACTATTCTGGTAAAATTTGTTGTGGTTAACCATGGAAACTCACAAAACTGTTTACTAAGGCATGGATAGGCTGTACTTTATTTTGGCTGAGGGAGAATTCACAACGATGAGACTGCAGATCTCTCAAAGAATTAAAGCAAATCACAGCTAAAGCCCATGTGTTGGTAATATCAGTTAATTCGACAACAAACAATTCATTGAGCACTTTTCTTAGAGAAGTTTAATTGATGTAAAGCAGTCATCACAATGAGGAGGCCAAAAGAGTTGAGAAACAATCACAGCCAGGATAGAATAAATACATTTGACTAATTTCACCCATAAAATGTTAAGAAACCCAGAGGGAGGCCTCTGGTATGCTGGGTAGCTCATTTATATAGACTTAATAGATGGTTATTGGCAAGGGCATCTCAGGATTTGAAGATACAGAAAGTTGTGATTTGCACTGAGAGATTGAGCACTAACATAGATGAAGTTATAGATCCATAGAAGTTTTATTATGCACCTGTTGGGTACAGAGTATTGTGTTAAATACTGCAGAGACAAAAAATTTAGATGAAAAACAATCTTTCCTTTTATAGCACTTATATTCTAGTAAGGAATACAACAAATAAATAAATAGCTATGCTATAAAATAATAAATACAGGAGAAAAGTTGAAACAGAAAGAAATTTGAGATCCAAGGACAGAAATATCATTTCTTATGAAGGAGATCATTGAAGCATTCTTCAAAAAGTATAATTGGGATTTAAAGGATTGGTAGGAATTCATCAGGTAGAAAGAAGTGAAATATGAGAAATAAATGAGAGAGATGAGTCAAAAATAGCAACGAAGTTCTGAATGGGGGAAATTGTGGTTGTTATAAGGAGGACCCAGTTTTTAGAAAAATATGATAAGGTTGCTTAGAACGTAAGCCACTTATGGATTGGGATTGTTTTATTCTTTGCACTTACATGCATAGTGCCTGGCACATAGTAGTCACTTTAATAAATGTGTGGTGATTTTGAAACTCAGTTTTGGCCAAGATAAACAAATAGATTGCATTTATATTTACACTTCTGTTCTCAATCTAATGTTTTATTTAACAAATCTCTGTTATTTTAAAATTATATAAAATTCATGTTGTATACATGGATATCATATATAATGTGCATATATTAAAAACTCACATATAGAATACTGTATGTCCAAAGAACAAAAGTGAAGTTATGGTTGCATAAGGGAGAAAACTGGTAAATAAATGAATTAAGGTCACTTTTATATTTCTATCTTAATGGATGATTATTTTTTAAGTAAGAACGAAAGGTAAGTGATAGACAGCCCAAGTGGTACACTGATACTCCTTAGATACTTAAGGAACAAGAAGAAAGCCTCCAGAATGTTGGATGGACTCTGTGAAGTATTTGTAGAAAAACATGGACAAAAATTGCCTAGGACAAAGGTATAAATGACACAGTGAGCTGTATCAGCTGGATGGAGAACCTCTGCTGATGAAATCATTGTTACACCAAAGTATAAAAATGCCCAAAGGAAGACCTTCTGCTCTGATTACAGATATTATCAAAATAAACTTTTGTCTAAGCTTGAGTTTCTATTATGAAATGCAAGACGCTTAAAATGTAAATATATGGTAAATCAAAGTTTTTTTTTATTTATTCATGGGCATTAACAACTTTAAATGTCTTTTTAAAAAAAGTATATGTGACGGCAAAAGTATTATGGTATTCTAATTAATGAATTTTCGAAGTGTTTCCCTCTTATTCACGTTTGGTCTTTAGATGTGATAAGTATATATGAAAGCACGCACACACACACACACACACACACACACACACACACACCAAATTTTGTATTCATAGTAAATGTGCCAGCCTTGGGAACTTACCAAATCCATCTATCTCCAAAACTGGTTGTATCTGAACGCTAATGAGGCTTACATTTTGGGCAAATTTTTGGCTGAGTGAAGCTCCAAAGTCACACCCGAATAAATTGAAATGAGATTTATTTTAAGTTTAAAGTTAGCTTCATTTGTATATGTATAACCACAGATGTAGGCTATATCCACATTAAATAAATACAAATATGAATCATGTATTTAAAAGCTCAACCAAACACTAATGCTGATTGCATTACTAAAATGTGAATTGGTGGTTTCCAAATTATCTTTGAAGGGTGAATGAAACTCTTGGCTTCTAACCAATCTTCTCTGGAATCTTCCCTAAATGTATTTCAGAAGATGATAAGAGATAAACGAAAGGGAGAAACCTCTTATTCTAATGCTTACATTGTTTTCTCTTTTGAAGAAATTAGGCCAGATTACAGCATGGCAAAGCCCAAAAGGTGATCATTCATACAGCAGTTTAAAATGTGGTGCTTATGAAAGTGAGGTGCCACTAACATGTCCTAGAATCAGACAGAGAGTGGATGTGATCAGAACAAGCTTGCTTGTAGAACTCTTTCTTTCTTTGATTTATAAACTTCTTGCCTTTCTGCATGTGTAATTCTCCCAAAAAGAAACTGTGAGCCAAATTGTGGTGGCTGGTTATTATTATTTTTTAAATGTGGATGAATGTAAAGCAGGAATTAAACCAAGGACACCAGACTATCTTTACTCAAGATTTCAGCCAGATTTTAATAACCCAGCTGTCCAGAGGTGAGAGGCTAATGAGGACATAAGGAATTCCTGGATGGAAAAAGGACAGTTGGCCCAATGAGTCTGTCTCCAAGTTTATTGCAACACACCTCTCTGTATTGTCAGTATATCTTCCAACCCCTTCTGTCTACATAAACATGTCTAGTTGTCTCTTAAACTTACTTATACGTTATGTTTCACTCAGTGTACTTATTTGGCAACTTACTGTATATTCCATATGCCTATTTCTTTTTGAGTGAAGTAGGTTTATGCTCTCTCAGTTTCCTAATAAATATTAAATGAGGTAATATTTGTAAAAAAGCACTAAGCACAGTACCTGGTACATAGTAGGCACTATATAAATGCTTATTCTCTTCCCTGTTAATTAATTTTTATGAATATTGCTTTCAACAGTAATACAATTTTTACAGTTGACATAAGAGACTTGAAAGAAATTAACTTGAAGAAATCCAAAACTGCAGTGCATTTATAATTCCTTTAATAATATAATGATATGATATGATATAATATGATACAATATAACATAAAACATATCACAAACATAATATAATATATAACAAAATACACAATTATGTACACTACTAATAAATAATATAATATAATTCCTTTATTAATCTCTGTTGCAGTTTTAGTAAATATGTGAAAAAAAATGAAAGCAAACAAGCTGGATAAATACCACGGCTTCTCCCTCTACCCCAGGATCCGTTTAGAATGTTCAAATGAGATAATAAAGGAGCCAAAGTCTTACTTAGGTAGTGCCTCTCAATATCAAATCAAGTAGGGAGTTGAAGCAATTACTCAGATATTCTAGGCTTTTTTAATTTCTAAATTATCTGTGCATTTCGTGTAAAAATGTTTTCTTGACTTGAGTAAAGCCGATAATCACTTCAGGCCTCCATATAAATGTCGTGGCAGGATGACCTTTCTTTCACTAGTGGAAGAAATTGTTATGACTCTGCTTTTCAAATACTTCTGATATAGTTTAGTTATCTTGATAGGATTTCTTGAAAACTCTTCCTTTGGGAGGTTACCTGAGTAATGAAGCATCAGAGAGAACCTAGGAAACTGGGCAGGGCCAGTAACCTGAGTCTGGAAAGACATCATTTCTATTTAGGCTTTTGGACTTCACAATCAACTCAGTCTGCAAATGAGACCTTAGAGTAGTCCCTCGGGTTGGAAACTGGAATTTAATGGTACCTATGTTGGTGGTAAGGTGAGATGAAGTGTAGGTCTGGAAATAGGAAGAAAAGGGAGTCTGTTACTTGACCTTAGAAGGTGCTGTTATCTTGGTAATGGTGGCATTGGTTGTTAAGGCATATGGCTGCTGGGTGACCTAGATGCCACTTAATCTCAAACAACAAGTGAAGCAACTGAATTTCACCAATATGGAGATAATAAGACTTAACAACTGGTGAGTAAATTGCTTTAGACAAATAGATTATGACAGACCAAAAAAGGTCTGGGGGAGGGTCAGAGTGAGTGGAGAAAAGCATAAAGTCTGGAGCAAGAATCTTAGGCTATTGGGGGGCAGAGCCAAGATGGCAACTGTAAAGCAGTAACTGGCGTGAGCTCCCCACCAAGTCCCTCCAAAAACCTATAAAAAATGGCTCTGAACCAATTCTAGAACTGCAGAACCCACAAAGTGGCAGAGGGAAGCAGGGCTCCAGCCCAGACCAGCCTGGATGGTCTCGGGGTAAGGTCTGTCCCACACGGAACTCCCAGCTCCCAGCTGAGGGGAGCGGAGCTGAGCCAAGCAGAGCCCAGCGCAGCGCGGCAGACCGCGGACCGACGAGACCAGGAGTGGAGTGGAGAGTGCCCTAGCATGCTGAATTACTGAGCTGGGGCATGTACCAGACCTCACAACCCACAAACAGCAAAGACAACAGAGAAGGTTAGTGGGAAAAGCTGCGGGACGGGACAGAGTTTGCGGTTCGGCCACTGCCCCTGAGGCAACGGAGGTGGGGCAGCTTTAGAAATTCAGCTGCAGTTGCCTCTGGCCCCAGG
>CM053622.1:588641051-588687988 GCA_028646595.1 Phalanger gymnotis
GGAGATGGGGAGAGGGCCTGTAGTTCAAACGCATGTGAAAATCAATGCTGAAAACTAAACATATTAAAAATAAATTAAAATAAAAAAAAGAATCTTAGGCTATTATGACTCTAGCTGTAAGGTATCCTGGAGATAATTTGGTACAACTCTCTCATTTAACAGATAAGTAAACTGAGGCTCAGAGGGAACAGATGAGAATTTAAGTAGTTTTGTCAACCCAAACCTAAAACTCTCCCTAGGAGATAGACAGTTGGAATCCCATCCAATCTAGAAAAGATCAAGGTGCAGCTTGACCCTCGGGGCAAGAACAAAACAGTCTCACAGAAAGGAGGGGAGCTAAGAAGACCAGGCCTAACATCCATTTTCATTTAAGATCTGTGGTAACTTTTAAGATTTGCTGATACCTTTAGAACTTACCTATATTTCTTGTTATTTTAAACCCCTAGGTTTTGTAATCTATGGTTACTAACAAAAAAATCTTTAGAAAACTTAGAGAAGGTTTGTGTGCCTCTTGTCAGCGTCTATGGAGCAGGGAAGAAGTGGAAATCTGTGTCATCTTCCCACAGGATAGGAGAGTGAAATGAAATAGGTAGAGGAAAAAGCAGTAGAACGGAAGTAGACCGAGGGCTCCAAGGAAGAAGAGAGTGGTATAAGGTTGATAAGATAGGGGCCAAGAAATGCTCTTAGATGTTTAACAACAGGAGGCCCTCCAAAATGTGAATAAATATAACTATGGTCGATAAAATGTTGTTTCCTCCACTTTCATTTATTTGGCTCAGTTGAGTTGATCCAAATTCTGTGAAGTTTCTTTCTTAAGGTTCTAGAATCATAGATTTAGAGTTGAAAGGCATCTTGGAGGCCATCCAGACCAGGAGTTTTTAGCCTGAGGTTTGTGAACTTATTTTAAAAAATATTTTGAGAAGTGTATTTCAATATAATTTGGTGTCTTTTGCAATTAATTCTTTGAGTTTTATTTTGTGTGACTATGCATTATTCTGGAAAGGGTTCATAGGCTTCACTAGTCTGCCAAAGGAGCCCATGACACAAAACAGAATTTAGCTTCTGACCTAGACCAATCCCCTTCTTTGACAAATGAGGAAATTGTCAGAGACTTGCCCAAAGTCACTCAGCTGGTAAATGCAAGAATCTGATTACAAATGCTATTCCTCTGACTCTCCAAATCCAGTACTCTCTCCACTACATGTGCTGCCTCCTAGGTGCTAGGTGACCCTAACACCTTCAGAATCTAGAAACTAGGTGTGAATAAGTTTTAAAAGATTTGTTACTTTGGAGATCACAGAGAGACTTAGGAGAAAGTATGAACTTTTTGTAATTTCATTGAGTGTGTACTAGAGTTTCAGAGACACAATTTAGAAACCATCCCAAAATCACATTCACATAATTAATGTGTATTATATTCTTAGATATGTATAAATATCAAGTATATTGTCTTATCTTTACATGCACATATTTGTCACAGTGCAAATACTTTGTCCCTGATGTGTTGGTTTAGTTGGTGTACACATTCTTCATTCTTTACTCCCTGGAAACTCTGAAGACCTAAGTGTTATATAAGCATGAGAGATTTTACTTCTTTTGTTATTTTTGCCCATGTTTAAATGTCAGCACCTTGGCTTCTGTGATGAAAGATGATCCATAGGTCTTTTTCTTTTAATCTGTTTCCAAGCTCAGATACATAATGGTTTATAGAAATGAGGAGAGAAATATTTAAAATTAAGCTTATTTTCTTCCAAACTTTGCCCCCAGAACTATTAGCTTTATAGGCAGTCTGTAAAATCCAGCTGTTGTCACCTTCCCATTCTAAGCCTTTTGAACACGATCCAGAAATCCTCTGTCCTGACCATCACGTATCATCTAGACTGCAATAGTGAGGAGGGAGTGGGGTGAGGTGAGGAGTGTGTCTATGTTGAACTCATTATAATCTTGGGCCTCTCACAGTTAATGGAACTATGTAGGTAGCTTTTAAATGTCTGTATTGTGATTTTTGGAACTTACTCAAGGCAGAAGTCTTAGTGTATTCTGGCTATCCGAGGTAATGCCTAATGACTTCTAGTATTCAACCAAGTTGCTTGGAAGAATCCGTTTCCTGAAGAGATTAATCTCTGATGAAATATTCCCCACATATTTTTTAACTTTGCACAAAATTTTTGATATGAAAGGGATCATCGCAGTCTCTCGCTTAGCATTAATTTTACCCCTTTTATTTACATTCTGCTCTTCCATTGAAACACTGCAAATTTTGTCTGTGTGTGCACCATTAGCTACATTATAAACCACAGATTCTTTCCCTTGTCACCCTGCTGCATGACTGATCCATTTCATACAAGCCCTTTAATACGGTTCATTGATCACTACCTATTATTTGATCATTTACATTGAATTTCCTATTAGCACCTAAAAATGAAAAATTTAACTTCTAAGACTTTATTATGTCTTGACCCATCTGTACCTGCATCCCTGGCTTACCTAAAATTCACAATCCAGACTCACATTTCGAGGTGCCACCTCAATGTTCAACTGGCACTTCAAACTAAACAAGTTTAAAACTGACTTCTTTATCTCCCTACAACCCAGCTTCTCTTCTTGGCTTCTCTGCTGTCAGGGTGCTGGCATAAACAGGTAGTGCCAATAGGTTCATGCCTGACTCAGCAGGATAGAATGGCAGATTTATTCACATAGTCACCACTGAAGAAGACTTGCCAAAAAGTTGTTTTTACCTGCCTGCAGAATCTTTTAGGGCAGTGCCTGACTTTTCATTTAATTGAATAAGAACCAGCAGATGGGCTCCATCATTTGCTAGCTATCATCTCTACAAATTTAACTTTCTTGGCTCACCGAGGCTGTCCATTATACTAGCAAAGAATTGAGATTATACTTGCAGAATAGTTATCTGGAAAGATTATGAAACTTGAAGAACACAACTTCTACAGCTGCGGTGATCACCATCTTCTTTTCCATGTGTGGATTCCATGTTCCCTTCGTAGGATCAAGAGCTTTGGTCTTTGATTCAGTATAAGGTTGTCATGTTTGCAACCCTTGGAGAAAGTGTTCTATTCTGAGGTCAGCAAGGTATTTTTTTTGGGTAACTGGAAGTTGCCTTACATTAGTGGAGTCCACTACACATGCTGGTATTTTGTGATGAGGTTTCTTTCATAGTTAATTGTCTGAAACAGAATAATCTGAGGCAGCTAGGTGGTGAAGTCAGCCCTGTAGTAAGAAGGACCCTGAGTTAAAATCTGACCTCAGACTCTAGCTGTGTGATCCTGGGCAAATTACTTAACCCTGTTTGCCTCAGTTCCTCACCTGTAAAATGAACTGGAGAAGGAAATGGCAAACCACTCTAGATCTCTGCCAAGAAAATCCCAAATGGGGTCACAGAGAGTCGGACGCAACTGAAATGACTCAACGACAATAAGAAGAAAAATCTGAAATTCCACTTTTATTTGCTATCAGATGGGAATAAAAAGAGGAACCCATTGACTATGACATTGTTCTTGTCACTGTTGTTAATGACACCATTATTTGCCTAGTCACCCAAGTTTGAAACCTCAGACTCAATGAATGCATCAATCAGCAGGCTTTTCTCAGCCACTTACTATGTAACAGGTATTGTGCTGAGCATTACGGATACAAAGAGAAGCAAAATAATAATAATAAAACAATATTCAAAGAGCTTATGTGATGATGGAGAAATATCACATAAATATATAGACACATAGGTGCATGGATGATACACGCAGAGGAAAGAAAAGATAACCTTAGAGGGGAAGGATCAGATGACTGGCAAGGATGAAGGAGGTCTTCTTCAGAAGAGGATATTTGAATTGAGTCTTGAAAAAAGACAGGGATGTCAAGTGGTGGAAGTAGGATGGGAAACCATTCCAGGCAATCCCAAGATACAGAACCTGAAAATGGAGTGCCATGTGTGAATAATAGCCAGTAATCCAGTATCACTGGATGTATGTAGGGAAGAGTGTACATAGGGGAGAGAGTAAAGTTACCTGAAGTCTATAAAGTAGGAAGAAATCAAGTGGTGAAGAGTCTCAAGTGTCAAACAGAAAACTTTATATTTTGTTTTGGAGGTAATAGGGAGCCACTTGAGTTTATTGAGCAGGGGTGTGACCTGACATGGTCAAACCTATGCTTTAGGAAGATCACTTGGCAGCCATGTGATGGATGAAGTAGAATGGGAGAGACTTGAAATAGGAAGACCAAATAGAAGGCAATAACCCAGATGGGAAGTGATGAGGGCTTGAATTAGGGTTATGGCTCTGTGAATAGAGAGAAAGGGACATACAAAGTAGAAACAAAATTGGTAACAGATTGGATATGTGGGGTGGGTAAGAGCAGGGAGTAGAGGAGGATGCTAAGATTGTGAACCTGGGACACTGAGATGGTGGCATCCTCAAGAGTAATAGGGAAGTTTGGAAAAGGGAAGCATTATGGTAGAAAGATAATAAGTTCTGTTTTAGATATAAGGAACTGAGATGCCTATCGGACATTCAGTTTGACACGTTCAATGGAGAGCTGGGCACGGGGGATTGGAGCTCAGGAGACTGAGTATGTACATGCACACATATCTTGGGGTCATCTACATATATATGTTAACTGATCACTAAGGGACATACAAAGGGGACATTGATGGAGTATAGAGGAAAAAAAATACCTAGAACAGAGCTTTGGGGCATACTCACAGTTAGAGGGCATGATGGGAGAACTGAAAGAAACCAGTATCTTAAAAACTGAGTATCTAGTAGGAGCAGGCGATCATCAGTGTCACAGAGAGACCAAGAAGAATGAGGATTGATAAAAGGCCATTAGATTTAGCAAGTAAGAGATCATTGGTAACTTTGGGGAGAGAGAGAGAGAGAGAGAGAGACAGACAGACAGAAATACAGAGACAGAGAGACACAGAGATACAGAGACACAGAAGAAGAGAAGAGAGAGAGGAGAAGAGAAGAGGAGAGGAGAGGAGAGACAGGAATACAGAGACAGAGAGAGACAGAGACACAGAGACACAGAAGAAGAGAAGAGAGAGAGGAGAAGAGAAGAGGAGAGGAGAGGAGAGGAGAGACAGACAGAGGTTTTAGGTGAATTAAGTAAGAAGCCAGATTTTAATGGGTTTTGAATAGGGTGAGAATAGAAGTGGAGCCACTAAGTATAAATGACTTTTTTTCATAAAATTTAGCAGAGAAGGGAAGAATAGATGTTATATAATAACTTGAAGGGATGGTAGGATTAAGTGAGAGTATTTTGAGGATGGAGGAGTAATTCAAAAGTGTGTAGAAATCAGGAAAGGAGTCAGTATATAGGAAGAGATTAAAGACTAGAAAGAGAGTAGGGATTATATTAGGAAAGATTTGTTAGAAAAGATGGGAGGGGATAGAATTAAGAGGCAAACCTTTTCATTGGAACCTGGAGTATAGAAGATAGCGGTGGTGGCAAGTAATGTCAGAAGGATGTGAGATGAAGAAGAGAGAAGAGCAGATGGTATAAATTTTTTGGTGATGTAGGGGTCAAGGTCCTCAGCTGATATGATGGAGGAAAGGGGTGCCATGGACAGCTTAAGGGGACAAGAAAGTTTAGAACAGCTGCTAGGGTGAATAGAATAGAGAATAAATTAGAGGGGAGTCGAGAATTTCTTTGTTGCCATGAAGGTGTAGTCATGATTCAATAGCACAAATTTAGAGTGGACCCAATCAGCATGGTTTTGTGGCTTCCTCCATCTCTGTTCAGAAACAAGTGAATAGGAGTGAAGGAGGTGGATAGCAGGAGTAATTCAGAGTTGAGGTTTGGCAAGGCCTCATCTGTGATAGGACAAGTTGGGGAAGGGATTTGAGGGTATAGTGTGGAGTTGAACTGCTTCACCAAAGGGCTGAGATTGGGAAGGGAGGGGAGTGTAGCCACAGCAGGGGTGATAACCTGGGAAAGCACTGGAGGCCCTGGAGGTCATTTTTGATTCCTCCTCCCTCCCTCCCAACATCCAATCAGTTACAAAGTCCTGTCCATTCTTCCTGCACAATGTCTGTTATATTCTTCTGCTGCTTTCCATCACCCCTGCCACCACCCCAATTCAGACCCTCATTATCTCTGCCCTGGGACTATTGTTTGCTAGTGCCTGTAGAAACAGCTGTGGCTCATCCTGCTGAATGGGGAGGTGTGGTCAGTGCTGAACTCTCCAGTTCAAAAGGGCAGTGGGTGCAGAACAGAACACGAGTGAAGCATCATGTTCCAAAGCTGCCAAACTCAATAATTCTTGTTCTTTAAAACTGCTCACTTCAGATTTCCTTCTTGATGCAGTTCTTTGATTGGGTCTCAGATACAGACTCATTCCCTTCTTGGATTGTCCTTTGCTGCCTTGTGGTTGGGCTTTTTGTTGTGATCTTCCTGTCTTTATTTCACAGCATTGCAGATTTAGAATTGAAAGGAGCCTCTGAAATCATTTTGCCTAATCCCTTTATTTTACAAAAGAGGGACCCAGAGAGGTGAAACAGGAGGAAAGTGGAGAAATGGAGATTTAACTCATTTCTTCAGAAATAAGGAAGGGAGGGAAGGAAGAAGAGAAAGGGAGGAAGGGAGAAAGGGAGGGAGGAAAGAATAAAAGAAAAGGTCCAGGACTCTTTCCACTGAACCACCCTACCTCCCCAAATGGACAAGTCTCTTGAGTTCCCCTTAGAACACTGATCTCCCGCTACTGTCAACCACCTACCTTCCATGTACTTTGTTTCTTTGTATCATGCATTTGTTTCTTTGACCTGTCAATAGACTTTATCTCTCCCCTGATAGCCTCTGGTAGCTGTGGTAGGGTTTTCTCCCTGGCAGGTGTTTTCACTCTATCCTTTGGAGGGGATATTTAGGAGAGAACAACTATTGCAGTGCACTGCTAATTGGTTTACACACTATTGCTGGGCCATCTTTCTTAAAGCACGACTCTGAGAGGCAGCCAGGTGGCGCAATGGAGAGAGCACTAGTTCTTGAGTCAGGAAGATCTGAGTTACTAATTTTGTGACCCTGGGCCAGTCACTTAATCTCAGCTTGCCTCAGTTTGCTCAACTGTAAATGGGGATAATAATAGCATCTATCTCCCAGGGTTGTTGTGAGGACCAAATGAGATATTTATAAAGTGATTAGCATAGTGCCTGGTACTTAATTAATGATTTCCTTCCTTCCTTCCTTCCTTCCTTCCTTCCTTCCTTCCTTCCTTCCTTCCTTCCTTCCTTCCTTCCTTCCTTCCTTCCTTCCTTCCTTCCTTCCTTCCTTCCTTCCCATGTCACTTACTAAACCAATCAAAAACATTTGTCCATTAATTTCCTAACAAAAAAGGGAAACTCCTTAGTCTCAAGGGCTTTAAAGGGTCTCAAGGGTCTCAAAACCTGTCCTAGAGCTGCCTTTCTAGCATTATTTCATGTTAGTCCTTTCCTGTACCCTATACTCCAGTCAAATTGTAGCACTTGCCATTTCTGAACACGATGTGTCTTTTGCCTATACGTTTTTCTCTGTGCTTCATTTGTGTTTGAAATGTTCACACCTATCTGCCCACATTTACACTAGTTGAAATACTCCCTATTCCTCAAGGGTCAGTTCAAGTGTCACTGCTTCAAGGAAGCCTTCCCTGGTCCCCCTTACCAAATCCACTCTGCAGCCCCCACCTGTGATAAGTGATCTCTCCCTCTTCTGAATTCCCATAGTACAATTCTCTCTCTCTCTCTCTCTCTCTCTCTCTCTCTCTCTCTCTCTCTCTCTCTCTCTCTCTCTCTCTCTCTCTCTTTCTCTCTCTCTCCTTATCACATTTTACCTTGTAATGTAGTTATGCCTATATGTGTCTTATCTCTCTGACTAGGTTGTAAGACCTTATAGGTTGGGTCAGAGACCAGATCTTATGCTTCTTTGAAAAACTCATGTTATCTACCATAGTTCCTTGCTCATCCTTTTAAATGCTCAACAAATGTTTCTTGAATGAATTAATGGCCTCAAAATTGTAAGAAGAATTTATTCTGCATCATCATTATATTCATCCTTGGGAAAAACTTTATGACCTTTGATCTACTCTGCCCAGTAAAACTTTTTTCTTAGGGAGAGCTGTTTCTTCTGTGAATAAACTTCAGATAAGGAAGCTTGAGCCAATATCAGCAGCATTATTCAGGGAGTCAAGTAATTTTACTACATTTCTCCTTGGAGAATTTTTCTCTAGCTTATATCATGAGAGATCAGGGGAAATCCAATGAGTGAAAAACTTTCATAATTACTGAAAGATTTAAAATGTTTGAATATTTTATAATTTATTTGAATGTTCTTTTGTGATACTGACACTTGTGTGATATGTAGACACTCAGGCCAAGAAGAAATTCATTTTTCCAAGGTTACTTTTCCCCCCACCAGATTATCTCAGATTTTTAGTTTGTGTGTCATTGAATATGTGACCTATCTATAATTGTAGATTCAGCAGTCTATTTATTTTCAATTGTTTTTCAGTTGTGTCTGACTCTTTGTGACCCCATTTGGGATTTTCTTGGCAAAGTTATTGGAGTGGCTTGCCATTTCCTTCTCCAGCTCATTTTATAGATGAGGAAACTGAGGCAAACAGAATTGAGTGACTTGTTCAGACTCACACAACTGGTAAGTGTCCGAAGCCAGATTGCAACTCAGAAAGATGAGTCTTTGTAATTCCAGGCTTGGTAGTTTATCCACTGTGCCACCTAGATTCCCAGGCTGTATTTGCTGAGAAAACACTTTAATAAACATTATAACTGGAATATGTGACTTATGTCACATATTTAGATGCATCCATCTAAAATTCTCCTATGGACATACAGTGGTAAACAGGATACAACAGATTTTTCTCTATTGCTACCAGTTTCTTTTGGCATATAATATTTATTTTAGTGAGTTCTGAGCTCCTGGTGTGAATCCTGGTTATAGATGAGCTAGATATATTATTGATCAACTAGAAAATGCTTTAAAATATAACGGGCTAGTTTGTGCATTCAGAATATTTCCCCCCAAGATCATACTTAGTTTTTTTGGCTGCTAGGAAACATCTAAAACCATCACCTACACACATAGGAATAAACTGAATGTCATAGCATGGCATTCAAACTTCATCCTGGTATTTTGCATTCCCTGTTTTTTACTTTGCTTCATAATTTTATACTTTCATCAGTATTCTTCTTACCTTTGTCAGCACATACTTTTTAAAAAATAGAAGCATATATTACCATTTGGCATATGTCTCTGTTGGCAGCGATATGTTGAAAATTAAAAAAACCAAAAAAACAAAAACCAACAAACAATACCTCCCTCGCATGCTTTCATTCATGTCTATAATTGTACTGTGCTTCAAAATGTGTCACCTTGCTAAATTCCAAAAATTGTTCAAAATGTGGTTTCTATAAATGTTTCCTAAGGTCTTAACTCTCAGGTCAGGTTTCTAAGGGCTAGAAATATGTCAAATCTAGCAGGCCTATCTTTTTTTTTTTAATCAAAATCAAGGTAAGTAGGTTACAAAGCTACCAACCAATGCAGAATCTTTGACTATTTAAGTTGAAAGAGCCCTAAGAAATCATCCAGTTTAACTTTTTCATTTTATAATTGAGAAAATTCATCTATAGAATTCATTGGAAATCTGGGTTCTAGTCCTAGTTTTGCCAATAACAAGCTGTGTGATTTTGAGCAAGTCACTTATCTATAAACTGGAGGAGTAGGCTTATATGGTTTCCATTCCTTTGAAGCTCTAAAAATTTTATGGTTCTGTGAATTTGCCACCTGATTGCTTTACAATCTTATTTTTATTTTGACTTTTGATAAAAATAAAGTTGACAGATTTGACATATTTCTAATCCTAAAAAGAAGATCTGACATTGCGTATCTTAAAACACATTTGAAACATTTTTTCTCCTAATGAGTTAAAAATCAGGGCCACTACCTTTAAAAAAATTGTTGAGGGGATCATACTTTCTTACTGCTGTTAGAATATATATATATATATATATATATATATATATATGTGTGTGTGTGTGTGTGTGTGTGTGTGTGTGTCTGTGTATGTATGTGTGTGTATCTATAGCTATATATCTATATATACATCGTAATCTTTCTTCTTACCCAAGTTCTCTTCCCTCGCATATATATTTAGTTTGTTGTAGGGTTGCGTATAGATATTAGATTATTGGCATTGTTTTTCTTATTTCTACAAAAAGCTCTCAGAGAAGCAATGTTTGGGTTTAACCCGTGAGGCAGGGGATCTTGCACACAAAGAATTACATGTATTTGACCAACAGATCTCTGCGCCCATATAGTAAAGGTGGAGTAAGTTTGAGTTGACCAGTTTTACTTGTCCTTTTGAACCCATGCGTGAGGTAACCTCACAGATTGTCTGTAAGGGTGCATAGGCTTCTTGCAAATATTTTCCTTCTTACACTAAAGTCTGTGAGTGCGTTTAGTACTCCTACAAGTGAGAGGCAAGCAGTTTTGGCAAGCCTGGGGCATAATCTAGGCAGACACGATGCATGCTTCTCCTACACAACTCTATAAATGCACTTCATTCAAACCTAACTTGCTATTCCACAGCTCTTTGGAGCAGAGACCCCCAAATGTGTCAAAATGTGTAATGTTTTTGCGATCTAAATAAATGAAGATTAGGATGAAATTAACAAAGTTACTTTCACATGTGCTAGGCTGGCATAGCAGAATTGTAAAGTAGGTGAAACTCATCTTCTGGCTTTCAGCTACTAACGGCTTTCAGTGTTTGCCCATCAAAGCCTGCCCGACCTGGCTTGCGGAAAAGGTGTAAGAATTGGGTTTGAATTCTGATTCTGCCACATGTTACCTGTCTGAGTCTGGGCAAGTCACTTAACCTCCTGAGCTTTAGGTCCTCATCTGTAAAATGGGGATAATGATACATCGCATGGCTTACTTTAAAGGGCTGCAGGGAGGAAACGATTCTGGAAACTTTAAAAATATAATAGAAAGATGAATTATTATTGCTGATGCCCATACTGCCCCATTCCCTCCACTCCTAAGGATGTGATACAGCTAAGCATTTCTTTTCTCATCCCACCACCTGTGACGTTTATCTTTTCAGCTCTGTGTGCCTGCTAAAGTATGTAAGATGACAATGAATTTGATGGATGAATCTATTCTGTTGGGAAAATGAGACATAGCTTGGGACAAACAACTTATTCATCCAAATATGAACAAATTCTTCCCTCCTCACCCAGGCAATACACACTTCAGCACTGTCTTTAGAGAAATTTCAGGAACTTCAGACTGTCGGAAAAAGAAGGCAGTGTCATGGCAGGTTTGTTGGGGAGATAGATATTTTGGGATCAGGAAGTGCTTTGAAACATCTCTAAATCACGAAGTATAGGGAACTGCCTACCCTGTCAATAAGGAGGACTATACAGACTATATGTCCGAAAAGATCAATTTCTGGTTCTTTGAAAATGTGTTTTGTGCATCAATTTTTTTGATATTAGATCTCTACTCAGAGAAACTTCCTATGTTATTTGTCTACTCTTGAACCTTATTTTAAAAAAAAGAACACTGAGGTATAAAATTTGGATATCAGATAACTTTACCTTGTTATATTAAAATATGCATGGATATGAGTGTGTACATATGCACACATAAATCAATCAATCAATAAGTATTTCTTAAGCATATACTATGCGCTAGGCACTGTGCTAAGAAAATGAGGTAGGTAAGATAGGCAAGCATCCAGAGTTCATCAAATAGTGGGACACAGGGACACACTTTCAAATATTCCTTTCAATAAATGAATGTATTTTTAATGTCAGAAAATCCTACTATTTATGACATATATGCATTCTGTGATATATATACGCAAAGGTCAATGTGAGCATATGCAGAAAGATATATTTAAATGTTCATTGATTTCAAGCCTGTTGTCTGACATTTTCCCATTAACCTAACTTTGTTATTCCTGTTTATTTTGTGTGATTTCATGGAACTTCCACTTTTTGCCCATATTGCATTTTCATCTCCACTTAACCACATTTGTTTGTTTTGTTCTTTTTATGTTTCTGATTTAACTGTCATAAATTTCAATTGAATCAACTCTGATGCTTTAAAAAAATAACTTCTCATTCTGCTGTGTTAAATGCCATATCTTTTAAGAATTCTGCATCCATTTGGCCATTTATGTTTTCTTAAAAAAACCTCAGTAGTTTCTTGACTTTTCAGTATTGTGAATATTTTGTTGAACCAGATACTTTCCACAACAAACCATCCTGTAGCTAATTCTGGAGAATTGTCTTTTGAGTGCCTCTGTTGGCTGCTTAGTAAATGAAACGAGTAAGCAAACAGGGAATGTCTCTAGAAACATGGCTTAATTTTAAATCATTATTATCCTAATCAATATCTGAGTAATTAAATTGCCTCATTATCAAATTTTGACTTTCTTGTGTTTCTCGATCTTTCCCCATTAAGTATAGGAATTTCATGAAAACACTAAAGATTCAAGTGCCTATCTACCTTTATTAACTTTAACTTTTATACGAGGTGCCTTTTTACATCAATGAAATATTAATGTACCCTCTTCTTTATTTGTATTCCAATATATACATATATAATATACATATATGTATACAAAATAAAAACTACCTATAGACTCATTGGTCAATTTATAATCATGTTACTTTTTTCTCTCTCCATGTAACATTTAAAAAGAATCCATTTCTCAATTAGATATGAAAAAATAAGGAACTTTTCTTGAGGAGATGTAATGCAGAAGACTGGAAATTCATTGCCTGTGATCTATGAGAGAGTCATGTACATGGCTTTAAAGTATTTACTCACCTCTTCTCCTTTTGATAGTTGTCTACTAGTAGGTGCAGCTAGGCAGCTTCTGTGGATAGAGCACTAGGTTTAGAATTAGGAAGACTCATGCATTCAAATCTGGCCTCAGACACTTATGTGACCCTGGGCAAGTCACTTAATCCCTGTTCACCTCAGTTCCTCATGTGTAAAATGATCTGGAGAAGGAAATGGCAGACCAATCTAATATTTTTACCGAGAAAACCCCAAAAATGGGGTCACAAAGAGTCGGACTGACTGAAAAACAGCGCTAGTAGAATGTACTGAGAGAAATTGTTAGAAGGAAGGGACAAAGAAATCTGAGTCAGGCTATATAGAATATTATTTAATTATCTTAGAACTTCACCTGTGAAAGGATATCTGGGAAATATCATACCTCCAAAACTAAATGTTTAGTCTTCTTCATTAATGAGTGAATGCTTTGACTTCCTGAAATGTATGCTGTTTTAAAAGAATTTTCCACATGGTTATTATTCTAGTGGAAGAAATATGGAACACAAATGGTTATATTTTTATGAAACTCATGATGCTCTCAGATGAGGAAAGGCCATAAAAAGTACTGTCAATGAAGGAAACCACAGGAGAACATACTATTTTTGACATGCATCAGTTTCTTTTTGCAATCCAGTTAGGGTTGGCCCTGGGGAAAAAAAAATGGATGTAGGCAGTTTGTTTTCAGTGGTATCCTTTTTACCTCTTTTTAAGCACTTCTACCCTCAGGCATTGGAACTCTCAAGATAACCAAAGTCCTTAGAGGAAATCAGTTTGATAGATTAATTCACAATAAGGTGTTGTTATAATCATAAGTTATTATGATTGTTTTGGTCATGCCTTTTTTAATATTAATAAAATTTGAGGACCATAGTTTTAGCGCCAGATGGAACATTAGAGGTCATCGTAACCCTTTCATTTTATAAATGAGGAAATTAAGACCTAGAGAGGTTCAATGACTTTCCCAAAGTCATTCAGGTAATATGTGTCATAAACAGAATTCAGGACCAATCCTCTGACTCCATACCCAGTATTCTTTTCACTGCATTCACTGAAACAAGAAGCTCATATTTCTGTTGTCTCCATTAGAATATGAGATTTCTGAGACCAGAGACTGTCTTGCTTTTCTAACTCACATCCGCAGTGCTTAATGTAGTGTTTTGTACACAGTAAGCACTTAATAAATGAAAAAAAAGCATTCAGTCAGCATTGTCCTGGCTTCTATGTACTTTTCATGAAAAAACAAACACCTTATATATGCTTTATAGATGCTTGCTTCTTAGGGTACTTTTGGACAAGCTGAAAACCATTGAAAATCATTACACTGTTTATACCCTAGTGGTAGAAACCTGTGCCATGTTTTCATGTAAATTTTAACACATGGACTTGCAAGGGTAGCTTGGTAGCTATAGCAAATTACCAACTTTCTACTATATAATCAAAACTAGAGCATGGTATTGAATGAAGGCAGGCACATATCTCATTACATTCTAAGATATTTTTCTTAATTGTTCAAATGTACTAACTTATTATTATTATTACTTATTTTGGATTTGAAGCACAAGTGTGTCTCCAGTGCACTCATTAAACAATGTAAAAAAATATTCCCTCACCCTGCCTGAGCGTCTACTAAAAGAGAGATGTTCTCAGAAAAAAATGGTTATGTAAAAAAAAATCTTACTACTAGTCAAGCCAGCTAAAAATGTTTACCAACTTGAGTTGAGCTCATTTTGTTTTGTTTGCTGAAGAGTGTTTTGTGATTTTACCAACAGAAGAATGAGTCTCCAAACTATTTTTAAAAGTAAAGCTTTTACTCTAAAGAAGTGCTTGCCTCATTTTCTTCATGCTACTCCAAACAAGATGTTGTTTATTACTTTGAAACACTATATGTAAACCCCAGGAATATGTTAAATATGATTGAAGTCTTGGCTGTCTTTAACAAATTGAAGTTTCCAGAAATTTAGCTATGTTTAAAACCCAAGCCATGTTTTCAGGAAAGATTTCTACTTCCAAATATGTGGTTGCCCAAACCTTTTATATTTTCATGTCAAATTCAGCTGCCAAGTAACACACACTGTACCTTAGCTATAATAAAAAAAAACATAGACTTCAGATGAAAAAAAGCATTGCAAGAACAACTATGATCATATTTCTCAAATTTATGCTATTCCCATATTCATATAAGTATATTTTATAGTAACCCTTCCATTGCACTGGTCATTTATACTAGTATAAATTGACATGTACAGCCATAAGATTGGCACCACGTAACAGCCGAGCTAGTAAAATACAGGAATTCCAAGCCAGACCAAAATGTGAGGTCAAGGAAGTCACTTTATAATAATAGTGGTTATCTGTTTAATGTGTGATCTGGCAGTGATACGATGTTGACCATAGGCAATTATGCATATTTCTAAACTGGCTGTATGTGAGCCCAGAGTAACTGAAATCCCTTAGTTTGTGATAATAGGGTATTTATTGCCCTTTTTTTTATTTCTTTACTTGTTTGACTCCATCAATTATAAAGGACAAATTAATAGTGAATACCAATTTATGGTGTGTATATGTGTTTTGTCTCTATCCTTATGTGTTTGGGATATAGTAATATGTCCTCTTAATAGTTCTGGCACAAGCTCAGTGACAATGAATGAATGAATGATGTACAGATTTTATAGTCTTCTTAAGGGACAATACACATTATTGACAGTGAATGACACTGAACCTTGATTTCATAGGGGCAGGGTACCCTGTTATGAGTCAGAGCAGTTAGAGACCTATTAGTTATTCTTTCCTTCTGCCAGGGTAGTAAACACGAATTTTCCCCCCATCATAGTATAATTCCTTAGACTTGCAAAGCCAGAATTAGACTATAGATTAATGCCCCAGAATACCAGTAAGTCACATGGGAATATCTTTGGCTATATCATTCCAATGTGACTGAGAATTCATATTTGTATCTTCATATCAGTGACAACATTGTGACCCAGAAAAAGAGTTATATTGGACATGGACTTGGCTTCTTGCACACATCAAATATAATCTTTTCCTTTGCAGAAAAAAATATTTATTTTGAATTAGAGAAAAGGACTTATGGGAAGCCTCAAGTATAGGAAAGGCTATTTTATGCAGCATAGTGATTGGCTGCTTTTCATCCACACTATGGGCAGAACAAGGAGAAATGGGATTAGATTTCAGTGAAATGGATTTAGATTAGACATGCAGAAGTACTTCCTTAAGTAAAACACAGAGATGGCTTACTAATGGACATTTGCTTTTTTTTTTTCTGCTTATAAGATTATTGTGGGAATGAAATGAGATAGCATTATAGGAAGTAGTGCTTTGAAAGAGTATAAAGTGCCACGTGAAACGTAAGACCTTGTGGTGCAGTGACAGCCTTGGAAACCTAGGACCTGAGTTTGAATGCTGACTCTGCTAATCACTGCCTTTGGGACCTTGGACAAATCACTTCTCTGGGCCTCAGTTTTCTTAGCTCTATAGTGAGAGGGTTGGACTAGATCATGTTTAAGTTGCCTTTCAGCTTGAGGTCCACCATGCTGTTACCGTCCTTTAACTGTTTTTTTTTTTTTAACAGAGATTTTGTGTTTCTTGCCCAGGCCCTTTACTGAGAACTGAAAGCCCTGCCCTAAATAGTAATGACTCACATTTATGTAAAGAAGCACTTTGCATAACACTGTCCTGTCGGTAATCCTGTGAGACAGATACCATCGTTCCCATTTTATGGATGAGGAAAAAGCAAGGAAAGGTTAACCAAAGATGAGACCCCTTCAAGAGTAACAATTCATCTTCCTTTGGCATCTCAAGGTACCACTACTCTGAGAGATTTCGTTTTGTTTATACAAGCCTTGTTTTCAGAACTCCATTTCTGAAAGATGATAGGATTTGTTCAAGATAATATAGCTACTAAGTGTCAGAGTGGAGATTTGAATTGAAGTCCTCTAACTGTTTTTAAGGTTCTATGTCTGAAGAGTCAAAGGTCCTCTGCAAGAAACCTGGAGTTTTCACAAGGTCATATATTTATAGCTAGAAGGGCCTTTTGTGGTCCTCTGGCTCAACCCTCTTGGTTTATAGTTGATGAAATTGGGGTCTAGAGAGGTGAAGCAATTTATCTAAGGTCCTATAGGTTAAGTATAACAGAGTCAGGATTCAAATCCAGGTCTTCTGACTCCATACTTAGTAGTCCTCTCAGTACACGGTGCTTGACACCCATAATAATCATTAAGCATTTCTTTGGAAATGTTTGAGAATTCTATACTATATTCATTTGAGCAATACTCCCCCCAACAAAGTCTTCAGTTTCCTCATAGATTGAAATGGGAGAGTGTGGCTATATCGCTTTGCAAGTGTTGATTCTGGGAGATTTGAAATTCTCACAGAGCAGAACACCTAAAAGTGGCTAAAGAACTTTGAATAATGTCTATTTCTGAAAGATTTTTTCTCTGATTTTTTTTAACCATGTATTTTTCCTCCTTCACTAAAGTCCTATTGCCTCACTGTGGCACAGAGATGACCTTGGGTTCCCAAAGGCTATGGCACGTTAGTGTAAAGTCTAGCAGGTTCCATCAAAATGGAAAGTTTCGGCTTGGGGATAGCAAGGCAGCCTAACTGAATTGGAGAAGCTCATCACTAAGTTGATCACAGGATGATGAATTTTTCAGCCAGGTGTGGTGGCACAGACCTCTCACCCCTGCTGCAGGGAGGAAAAAGAGCCTGAGGCTAGTGGATCTCTTGAGCTTGGGAGTTCTGAGCTGCAGGGAAGGAGTGGGGCATGGCTGTTGGGGGGAGGGAAGAACTAGCCCAGGTCAGAAAATAAGCAGGTCAAAGCTCCCAGTCTGATTGGTAGTGGGCTCTGGGCATTCTCCCTCACTGTCTCCCATGCTAGGAACTCTCTCCCTCC
Organism: Phalanger gymnotis; assembly: GCA_028646595.1. Taxonomy (NCBI): domain Eukaryota; kingdom Metazoa; phylum Chordata; class Mammalia; order Diprotodontia; family Phalangeridae; genus Phalanger; species Phalanger gymnotis. The sequence goes on from CM053622.1 coordinate 588,658,813, forward strand.
TCTGCTCTAACTAACTACTAACTACTCTAACTTCCTGGCTTCCTTTAAGTCCCAGCTAAAATCCCACCTTCCCCCACTCCTCTTAATTCCAATGCCTTCTTTCTGTTATTGTCTATTTATCCTGTATATAGCTTGCTTTGTGTATATTTATTTACATGCTAACTCTCCCATTTGATTATAAACTCCTTGAGGTTAGAGACTATCTTTTGCCTCTTTTTGTATCCCCGACACTTAGCACAGTGCCTGGAACACAGTAGATACTTAATAAATTCTTATTGATTGGTTGATGTGGCATCGATCTTTGAGTGGTCATTGTGCTTTGAGATCCAGTCTTAAAAAACCCCACCAAAATCACTGTCTAAGGCTACCAGGGTAAAGGTCTGCACTGGTGGTGAGAGTGGCCACTTATAGAACCTTGAAATATTAAAGTATTGAAGTAGTTTACATTATTCCTCCTACGCCTCATTTGACTCACCCAAACATGACTATTTTTTATAAAGTTTTAGAACAGTGACTTACTTGTATATATAAATCTAACTTTGGCATTGTGTTATTCTGATTACTAATGAAGTTAGCAGTTGTGTACATATGCAAATTCATATGAATAATTCCCTCAAACATCCACCATGAGACAACCAGGGATTTCTTAACAGTGTCAGCAACTTCCTACTTCCTCATTCTTCTAATCTAAGCATGTGTATCTACCTGCTCACTGCCCTTTGTGAAGTTTGCTAGCAAAGCTGAGGCTGAGTTGGGCTTCAGGAAGGAAATAGAGAAGGAGTTCTGGTCTCAGGAAATGATTAGATCATTTTCAAACTCAGTTCTTGAAGCAGATACCTCTGTACCTTTCATTCAGACTCCCGGCAATCTTATTTTCATTTAATTCCTTTGTCGGAGTGTCTTATCCTGTATTGATTGTACCTTCTCCTCAATCCTGAATTCCTGCTACCTGAACTTGCAAGTTAGTGTTGTGGAATGACCTTTGGGTTTAGAGTTCATGACCTGGGTTCTTATTCTAACTCAACTACTTATTAGCTATGGTACCTTGGGTAAGTCACTTAATTATTCTGAACCTCAAAAAGTAAACCACCTCTAGGTCTTTGATTTTGGACCCTTTGTCTGGAATTAAGCTATCTACCAAGCCTCTTCCAGTTTAGACAAATTCCGTGTAATGCCCCTATCCCTATTTTATCCTGCCCTGAGTCTGCCTGCGTTCAATAGTCTTTAACTGTTAAAGGGGCTTTCTGCCACATAGTAATAGCAACATAAACCAAAAAAAATTGGAAACATTTAAAGTAAATTTCTAAAGGCAAGACCATTTCTTTACATACATACAAAATCTTCTAAGAGTATAAGCATTTATGCCAAAACATAAATCTGAAATTTTGCTAATAAAAGGCAGCTATACTGTTATCTAGAGTTTGTGCTAGAATAATGTGGAAAATATAGTTCTGATCAGGATGCTCTCTTGCTGTGGCTCCCTATTATTCCTAGGATCAAACATAAATATCTCTGTTTGGCATTTAAAGCCTTTCAGATCTGGTCCAACATATGGCACATTTCTCACATTCATACTCCCCATGGTCCAACCAAACTGGCCTCCTTATTCCTCACATATAGCACTCCCTTTTCAATCTCTGTGCCTTTGCCCTGGTTGTTCCCCATGTTTGAAATTGACTCCCTCTTCATATCCTCACTGAACTTTTAGAATCCTTAGTCTCCTAAAAGAGTTAGCTCACATGTATGGGGTCCTTTCTTGATCTCCACACCTACCAGTACATTCAGTAACAAATCACTTTGTATCTATTTAGTATGCCCTTATATATGTACCTATTGCCTACCTCAATAGAATGTAAACTTGAGGGCAGGGGCTGTTTCACTTCTGTCTTCGTATCCCCAGCAGCCAGCACAGTCTCTGGCACATAGAGCTTAATGAAAGTTTGTAGATTGATAGATTGATTCAAGTTAACTGATGGAGCACTGATCATTATTTCAAAGGGCAGTATTAACAAATGACATGCTGTATTGACAAGTGGGGGTATGAGAAATTCACTTAACTTCGGAATAATTTATTTGTAAAATAGTCTCTTTTAGTATTTTTAATAATTAATTTAATTCTCTTAGAAAGGTTTGGTCTGAAGAAAGCCCTTAAAACTCTGACCATTTACTCACTTCTATTAACAATGGCTGCCCATTGTAGGTTATTTTTCCATCCCCAAAAATTAGTTTGAGAAGGAAAGGCTACACAACATATGAAGAGGAAAAATAGGTGAATAAATAGTAGTGAAAATAGGGAAACGAGATCATTCACGTGGCTACTCTGTCTTGATTTTCCTTTACATGTGTTTCAGTAGTGACCAAAAGTTAATGCGTTTGGGCTGTCCACATAATCTTGGAATCTTTGAACTTCAGTGGGTGAATATCTTAGGGAGATATGTCCTTCCACAGCCCACTGTCGTATCATGGGATAGCTAGCATTGCTTTAGCACTTTAAGGTTTGCCAAGCATAAATATTGTCATTTGATCTTCACAACAACTCTGTGAGGTAGGTGCTGTTCTTAGCCCCATTTTAAAAATGAGGAAACTGGGGCAGCTAGGTGGCACAGTGAGTAGAGAACCGGCCCTGGAGTCAGGAGGACCTGAGTTCAAATCCAGCCTCAGACACCTGACACATGTACTAACTGTGTGACTTTGGGCAAGTCACTTACCCCAATTGCCCTGCCTTCCCCCCTCCAAAAAAAATGAGGAAACTAAGGCAGACAGAGGTTAATTCACTTGCCCAGAATTATGTAGTTTGTAATCCAAAGCCAGATTTGAATTTAGATCTCCCTTACTACAATTTCTAGGACTCTGTCATCAAACTACTTAGCTGCCTCTTAGCTTGCTTGTTGTTCCTATCTTTTCATTAATCCTCCACAAATCATCTACCTAATTTGATAAAGGTTTTTTTTCTGATTCTTTTAAGATTTCATCAGTATCACATAGCATTTGGGCCTTCAAAACCTTATTTCTTCTATACTTTCACAGTCTTCCCCAGTTGTACATATTTGTTATAATATATTTTGTACAATTTTTTTGCGAGCAAGTCATCATACGTATTATGGTACTGCCTGGTACCCACTATGTGTTTTTCCATTGTCTGTTGAGGTACATGCAATTTTGATTCATCTGAGTTCATGGTGTTCTATGATTTGTAAGCATGTAGTATTTGGGGCATAATACTGAACATGAGAAAACAAGGTAAAAATTTTACAATGCTTTATAAACCTTAAAATGCAGATACATGCAAGTTATCATTATCATCACTATTATTATGTTAAAAAGATGGGTTTCTGCAGCAGCAAGTGCCTTGGGATCATTGAAAGCCTTGAACAATTTTCTAAATGTGATCCAGCCTAATCTCCTCCTGTTCAATTTTGGGCTAGCCTATCGTTCATCTGTTCAAAATATCGATGTATTGACTGATGCAACTGCTATAAATTGGGTTTTTGAGTAATATGCATTTTATTTTATTTTTTTTTAGTGTGCATGGTAAGGCCATTTTCTTTCAATTGACCATGTAGTGAGCCCTTTAATTCTAAAAATAAAATAAAATAAAATTGCGTCATCCTGCCTAGTTAAATATAGAGTAGGACAGAGACTTGGTGATAAATTATTTGATCATGGCAATCCCAAGTTCCAAGTGCTGGGTTTAGTGTCTCATCCTAGTGCATTGTACCATATTGCAAACCATGTTGCATAGTTAATTTGGGTAAAATTCCCACCCTATGCAGCTGCCTAAGGAAAGGTGAGAGCCTGACTCCATGTATAGTCAGAACAAGCATGTATTATTTTTCAACCAACCATACTCTTTGAGTATGATAGAATTCTTGGGGTGGAGATGGGGCATGATCACTTCATTTTCAATTAAAAACATGAATTTGGTTATTTCTTGGCATGCTCTGAACTTTGTTTGATATTATGAAATGACTTTTAAAATATGTCCTATTCCTTATATAATCACATTGTTCACCATTGTCAAGGTCATACTGCTGCCTTTATTTTACGTTATTTAATTATTGTTTAAACAGGTTTTAGAAGTATAGTATTTGTGCTTTAGTGAGTCCTTGGGTACAAACCATTAAATGCAGTTATTAATTAAAATGATGCTTTGGTATTTAGAGAGAATAAAATTGCTAATTTTAGTTACATGTGTCTAAATATATTTTTAAAAAAATCTAGGGCAAACATTTACATATAATTATATAACAATACCTTTAGGTTCCATTATGCCAATACATATCGATTTCAGTAATCATAATAATGATAATAATTATATTTCTAGGTTACTTTTATACCTTTCAAAGCTCTTTAAATATATTACTTCATTTTAGCCCTATAACAACATGAGCTATATACCATAGATATAATTTTAATCCCTTAAGCATAAAGGGGTTAAGGTACAGTCAAAGGTCACATAACTAGTGAATGCTAGAACCTGTCTCTAGGCCCCCATTCTCATGCTTTTTTCATGAATGGTCCTACTTCAGAGGACAAACTGGAAAATGCGGGCTTGATGGGGTAATAGGGTATTGGAAAGGGTTATAAGTTATTTCTTGCTTTTTTAAATGTTTGGGGAATTCTGGGGTTGCTAGTAAGGTGGGGTCTGTACCCGATATCTGCACTTCTGACTTCATTATTTTTCTGCTTGTTCTGACCAATGTCTGCCTTCTCTCCTTGGTCTTGATCAGTTTTGGACTGGTACAAAGATGAATGGAGTATCCTTTGTAGCTCTGCTGAAGGGAGGGGTAGGTGAGTGGCTACATTGAATTAGAATAAACTGAAATGAGAAAGGGGCCCCTACATGTCTGTGACACATGGTGGTTGGGGAAGATGACGTAGAAGATTCTGGATGTTTGGAGACCTGCTCGTGTTGCTTGGGTATATGGTCTTTGCACTTATGTGCCTCCTTTCTTCATTATGACTGCCTTCTTTCTAGGGGACTAGTGCCCTCAAGCTGATTCATAGTTTCCCAGGACTCTCCAAATTGTGGTTTTTTCTGTTTCTTGAAAACATGGGTTTTGACTTTTGAATAATGGGAAACTGAGGTCTTTTAGTTGATGAACTCAGTTTCATTTTTTGAGGTATGAGGAAGATAAACTTTAAGTCAGTATATGAGAAGCAGAACTTGAGACATATACGAGCTGAGTCCCCATTAGAGTTCTCTCTGCATAAGGAGTCTGAGGGGTTGCCAATGTCCCAGATGTCCTAGTTTTTCTTCTGCCATTCCTACCATGAAAATTTACCTGTTTTTGTCATTGCTTCAGGGACCTGCTCTCTGTTAGGGAATTGAGAAGTGAACTGAAGTTAAAAGTGTTGGTAGCTGATAACAATTTACAGTTTTTCTCTGCTAAAGATAACATTGGCAATTTTAGGGGGAAGATATTTCAGTAAGGTAGCATTGAAGAGTAAATAATGTTTGACAATATTGATACACTTATTTATGGATAAGGTAGATGACTTTGGACCTCCCAGGGCCCTTTAAAATATAACTTGTTAGTCTGCACATACGTGTAACTTTAGGAGCTTGTGCTCTGCTAGGTTGAACCTGCACGTGCACATGTTTTCTGTGGCAGAAAGATATGCAAACTCTGGACAAAAGGTGCTTCGTCCTGATAGGTGTCCAACTGTGAGACACAGAGGGATTGAAAAAAGGCACGTACATTTATCTCAGTGTCCTGCACTGGTCTCAACTTGTGGTGTCTGAAAATGGGCATTAGGTGCGATATAAAATGATCCCATAAGGCCTACAGAAGTCTTACAGTTAGATCTTCTAAGATTGTGGCAAATGAATTTGCATGTCTAAATCTTCTAAGCCCATCTCCTCCAACTATTGGCTGAGCAATCAATCAATCATTCAACATTTACTGAGCATTTACTCTGTTTTAATCACTGCTAAGTCTCAGGGGAATATCAAGAAATGCAAAACTAGTCCTGGCCCTCAAAGAACTTAGGGCCTAGTGGAGGAGACAACATGTAAATGATCAGGTATGTACAGGATATGGAAAAGGTGAAAGATTCTATTATCTGGGGAGAGGGGGACCAGGAAGCTATCCTGAATAAGGTGATATTTAAGTTGAGACTAGAAGCAAGCCAGGGATTCTAAGAAATGAAAGGGGCAGAACATTCCGGGCAAAGGGGATGGCCGGTATAAAGGTATTGGAGACAGAAGATGAAGTGTTATGTTTGATGAACCGCATTTAGGCCAGTACAACTGGATTATAAAGTACATGGAGAAGATTAAAGTATAAGGGGGAAATCTAGGAAGGGATTAGATTGTGAAAAGCTTTAAATGTCAAGTGAACTTTATGTGATCACGGAGGTAATAGAGACCCATGGGGGTTTGTTGATCAAGAGGATGACATGCTCGGAACTGTGCTTTAGGAAAAACACCTTAGCAGCTGTAGGAAAGATGGCCTGAGGCGAGGAGACCCATTAGATGGCTGTTGTGATAGCCCAGGCAAGAGGTAAGGAGGGTCGGAACTAGGATGCGATTATGTGAGTGGAGAGAGGGGATGTAAGTGGTAAGATACAGATAGAATATGTGGAGTGAATGAGAATGAGGAATTAAGGACAACTCTGAGGCTGCAAACCTGGGAGACTAGAACAATGGTGGTGCCTTGGGAGCTTTGGAAGAAGGTAGCATTTGTGAAGAAGATAGTTAACTCCTCCACTTCCTATAGACCATTGGTGAAATAGAACTGAAGCTCAGGGGGAAGATGGGGGGGTTTGAGATATATACACACATTAAATAAAGATACATGTGTATGCTTAAATATATGTACATGTACATGTGTACATATATATGTACACATGCATATGTGTATATACATTTGTATATATGTACACATACATGTATATATACATATTTCTATGAATCATATGAATTGAAATAATAGTTACATGGGAGCACATGAGATTACTGAGAATATAGAGGGAAAGGAGGATCTCAGATAGAACCTTGAGGAATCCCCCTACGGTTAAGAGGCATGATATGGATGATAAGTCATCAAAGAGACTGAGAAGGAGTGATAATACAGGTAGGAGGAGAAATAGGGGAGAGCAGCATCATGATAATCCAGAGAGGAGACAGTTTCTAGGAAGAGGAGGTGGTCACTGGTATCAAATGCACAGACAGGTCAACAGTGATAAGGAGCAAGAGAAAGACTAGCAAATTTGGCAATTAAGAGATAATTGGTAACTTTGAAGGAAGCAGTTTCCATTGAGTGATGAGGTCAAAAATCAGAGTGGAAGGTGAGGAGTCAGAGGAGAGGAAATGGCGGCATTGGAATATAGACAGCTTTGTCAAGGAATTTGGCTGAGAAAGGGAGGAGAGCTATGGGGTAATAGTTCAAGGGGGTAGCAGTGTCTACTGAAGGTTTTTAAGGATGAGGGATGTCTAGGCATGTTGGAAGGCAGTAGGGAAGGAAATAGGATACAGGGAGAAGTTGGAGAGAGAGAGACTGACAGAGACTGACAGACAGAGAGAGAGAGAGAGAATTTTGTTGAAACCAACAGGATGGGGAGGGGATGAGAGCAAATGTGCAAGTGTGAATGTAGAGGATTGGCATAGGTTAGAAGAGCTACTTCATTGTCAGACACTGAGGAAAGGAGACAGATTAAGTCAAGGAATTTTGAGAAGAAGAGGGAACTAAGGTCAAATGACCTTACTTTTCTTTGTAAAGTAGGAAACAAAAAAGAAAATATAAAGAAAAAATGAGAGATAAGTGAATAGGACCCAGGATAGGACTTTGGGAAACACCCACAGCAAGTAGCATGACATGGATGAAGATGCAGCAAGGGAGACTAAGGTGTCATTATACATGTAAGAATGCAACCGAAAAGGAACAGTGTCATGAAAATTGAAAGAGGAAACAGCATCCAGGAGGAGAGGGCAACCAACAGTGCCAAATGCTGCAGAGAGGTCAAGATGGATGATGATTGAGAAAAAGGCCATTAGGTTTGGAGACTGAGAGATCATTGGCAACTTCAAGACAACATCTTTGTGTGAGTGATGGAGGGAGCCAGACTGTAGAGGATTTAGAAGAGAATGAAAAGAGAGGAAGTAGACACACTGGTACAGACAGCTTTTTCAAATTTAGCTGAGAAAGGGAGGAGACATAGCTAGCATAGAGACATAGCTAGGAAGAAGTTAGGATCAAGTGAAGATTTTTTAAAGTTAGAGAAGTCATACACAGGTTTGTTGGCAGCAGGGAAGGTAGAGATTGAAGACGAAAAAGAGGGGGGATGAAAATGGGGGCAATCCATTGGAAAAGTTAGGAGGAGATATGATCCAGGGTCATGGAGATGAGACGGCCGTGGCAAGAAGGATCTGATTATCATCAGAGACTGGAGTGAAGGAGAAGATAGTGTATAGGAGGAGGTTCTATCAGAGGAATGTAAGTTTCAGGAGGGAAGGGACTGTCTTTTGCCTCTTCTTGCCTCAAACCACGGGCAAGTCACCTAACCTTTAATTTTTTCAGCCCCAATTCAGCCAAGCTGTGCAAACTTATATAGATAAGATATATACCTGTTCCATATGGATCACTGGTACATATACCTCACCTGTCTTCTAAACTCTAGACCTACATCTCCAGTTGGTGAAAGAACATTTATACCTACATGTCTCCCTGGCACCTTGAACTCAACATTTCAAAAACAGAGATTATTCTCTTCCCCCCTAAGTCTGCTCCTCTTCCCCTTGATTCCCCCTCCCCTCCTACCTGTATGTATGGTATGGAGGTACTATGCTTCCGCCATGTTTAAACCCTTGGTGAAATCTTTGGCTCATTTCCCTCTCATCTGTAATATCCAATGAGTTATGATGTCCTGTCAGTTTGACCTTCAAAATAATTCCAATCCCCTTTTATTATTTCTCTGTTCAGAAAATCATCACTCTAATTCAATGCCTCGTTACCCCCACCCCCTATTCCCAACTTGGCCTATTGAAATAGCCTCCTAAGGGATCTTCTACCTTTCCTTTTCTCTTCCCTTCCAATCTGTCTTTCACATTATTGGTAATCTTCCTCATGCATAGGTTCACTTGGTTGAAAACTACTCATTGGCTTGCTGAATAATTTAAAATTCCTTAGCTTGGTAATCAAGACCCTTGTAATCTGGTGTTTGTTGTCATTTTTTTCAGTCATTTCATTTGTGTCCAATTCTTCATGACCCTGTTTAGCATTTTCTTGGCAAAGTTAAAGGAGTGGTTTGCCATTTCCTCCTCCAGCTAATTTTGCAAATGAGGAACTGAGGCAATCGGGGTTAAGTGACTTGCCCAGGGTCACACAGCTAGTAAGTGTCTGAGGCTGGATTGGAACTCAGGAAGATGAGTTCTTGACTCCAGGCCCAACCCTCTATCCATCCTCTATACCTTATAGACTTATGTCATTACTACTTGCTGTGTTTCAACTAACCTGTGTTATGTTTTTCTATACAGGCCATTTCCTGACTTTGTTCTTGCTGTTCCATATTCTAAAAATAGACTCCTGCCTACCCCCTCCAAATTTCTACATATCCTTTAAAATTTAACTCAAATGCACTCTCCAGTGACCTCAGAAAGAAAAAAGGTGATCTCCAAGAACTTGGTTGATTAAGAACAAGTCAATGTAACAATCTCATTTCCCTTTTTGACATTGTTACTATACCATTAAATCAGGGCCATGCCATAGATCAATAGGCTTTAGCAAGGCAATCATCTAACTATTTTGTGCTATCTCTGTGGACAAGGAGAGATTGGGGCCGGATGATAATAAAGTAGGGTGAATTTGGAATTAGTTGTTTTACTGGTATAGAAAGTTGGACTGACAGATCGATATATACCTTGAGGAAAATCTCTAGTACAATGTCGTAGGTCTCTGATTCGTTCAACAGATTTGTGGGTGACTTACATGCATAGTGCTTTTACCAGTTTTTCAGGCTATTCAGTTTTGGGAGAGAGGGATAGCTACCACACTGAATGACAGACTTGAGGTCTAAAAAGATTTCAACTAGGGGATGGAGCTAACAATCAAACAACCAACCACCCAACCAATACTGATTAAGTGTCTACTGTGTACTTGGAGAGATTCACTGAGGCATAAGGAAGAGACAGAAAGACTTAGGTTTAAGTCTAATCTCTAACACATACCACCTATGTGACTGAGCAAGTCACTTAATATCTCAGCAGCCCCGCCCCCCCCCAGGTAATTCTCTAAAATGATCAGTTGCGTAGAAAGTGTGGATCTTCATTGGAGAGGAAGTGCCTCAGTTTGAGTCTTTCTGTACCAATAATAGATCCAGTCTTTAAAAAAAAATGTTCCAGGAACTTGGGATACAAAAACAAAAGTGAAACCATCCCGGCACAAAATGCATAAAATAAACAGAAGGTAATTTTGGAGACAAAGGGTACTAGCAGCTGAGTTTTAAAGAAGTCAAGGGTTTCTAAGAGGTTGAAGCAAGGAGGTATGGGGTGACAGTCATCACAAATGTATTGAGATGGAGATGGATTGTTGCGTGTGGGAAACTGCATGAAGGCCAGGAAATTGTTGAAGTTTATTGAGTAGGGGAGAAGCATGGTCAGATCTGCACTTTAAGAGAATCTTTTTAGCAGCTGTGTGGAGGATGGATTGTAGTGAGATGAGCCATGAGGCAGGGAGACGATTTTAGGGGGCTATTGCAGTACTATAGATAAAAGGTGATAAGGGCCTGAATTAGGATAGTGACTGTATAAGAAGAGAGAAAGGGTCAGATGGGAGAGAGGTTGGAGAGGGGATAAAAATGATGAGATTTGGCAGGTGATGACATATGAGGGAGAGTGAAGAGTTGAGGATATCATTGAGATAACAAACTTTGGGTACAAGATGCATGGTGGCATCCTCACCCAAAACAGAGAATTTTAGTAGAGAGGTGGGTTTGGAGAGAAAAATAATGGACATGTTCAATTTGAGATGCTTATGGGGCATCTAGTTAGAAAGGTCCAATAGATAGCTGGAAATTCATGACAATCTCAGTCAAGAGATTAGGTCTTTCTCTCTATAGATCTAGGAATGATCTGCACAGAGACAAGAATTGAAGCCAGGGGACCCGTGTTGTTGTTGAATTGTTGTTGTTGTTGAATTGTTTCAGTTGTGTCTGACTCTTTGTGACCCCATTTTGGGGTTTTCTTGGCAAAGATACTAGAGTATTTGCCATTTCCTTCTCCTTTTCCACAGGATTGTAGAAGTCACTAAAAGAGAATACAGAGAGAGAAGAGAAGATGGGAGATAGTAACAAATGCAAAGTTCTGTACATGGTTTCAAAATTATTTTCGAGGGTTGGGGGTGGGGTAAGAGATGGGAAAGACATAGCCAGAAAACAATTCATGTGAAAAGATCTTGGCATTTCAGTAGTTGCCTGCTCAATGTGAATCAAGAGCCTGTCAGTAACAAACAAACAAACAAACAAGTCAATTTGGTAACCTAAACATCTAATATCACAATAAGCTACATTGATAGAAATATTCTCTCAAGAGCAAAGGAGGTGAGAATCATATTGTACTCCTCTCTAATAAGTCTGCCTTATAGAAATGGTCTTGACAAACTGAAGCAGAACAGAAACCCACAGAAGAGAAACTAGGGTGGTAGAGGGCACTTGAAAGTATGTTACATGCGGATGGCTTGAAGAGACCTGGAGTGAAGAGAAGACTAAGAAAGCTAATGATAGCAGCCTTCAAATATTAGAAGTTATCATGTAGAAGACTGAACAGATATTTTCCTTAATGGCCCAGGAAGACAGATTGAGATCCAGAGGGTGAAAACAATAGGGAGAGTCTAATAAAAGGAACAATTGGAGTTGTCCCAGAGTGGAATGAGTTACCCCTGATAGGTAGTGAATTCCCGGTCGTTAGAGGAAGGGGTTGGATTAGACGATATCTGAGGTGCCTTCCAACACTGTCTCACTGTCTTAGAGCCTTCCTAAATCAGCAATGACCTTTTCCCTAGGACTGTGACTCATCTAACACTAGGTTTCCACTTCTATTATGGACTTATCCTGTGCCACAATACTTGTATTGGGTGTCATTTGTGTGCCCGCTATAACCCCCTGATGTGATTATAAACTCCCTGAGGGCAGAGACTATGCTTTATTTAAATTTTTCTCTTCTCCCACTCATGAAAGCTTCTCTTCTTTGTAGATGATTCATTGTAGTGATAGCTTAATTTACATTTCAATTTATCAGTGTGGTTAGGGCAGGATAATGGCCTGAGGGTAAGAAAGGACCAAAGATGCCTCATAAATAGCAACTTCCCTAAAGTAGTAAAAGGTATGCCCAGGGTCTGCGGCTGACATTACTGACTGGGCTATGGCAGCCATGCAAAGAGAGGATACAGTTCTGGATCAGGGAGCTTTTCGAATGTGGGCAGTGACCTATACTGAGCCTTTAGTTTCTTAGCTGAAGGCATTTAACAACAACCATAGCCCCTAAACTTGGAACTAATTGAAAGAGATGGGAGTCTATATACCTCGAAGGGAAGACAGTCCTGTAACCTTTGCCCGGCACCTTCCATCCCATTTTCTTAAGAAGTAAAAAATGTGGTGACTTCACTTAATTTCCTACTTGTGTACCTCCTTTGTGGAGGGAGGGTTGTTGAAAAAAATATGTGGGATTTTAAATTACACACAGTTTTTGATTCATGAACACTCCTCTTAAAAGTGACCTGGTCATACAAATGGCCATTTGCATTGGACATTTCTTTACTTGACTTCTCCTCTAACTCTACCTACTGTCTAGAATGTCTCCTTAGGTCTGTTCTGAATTGTGGGGCTTAGGGGAGCTGAGAAACAGAAAGACTAAGACCTGAAGACCAAGGGCTGCTATACCTTTGGTACATTATAGCTCAAATAGACTCTGCTAGCTTCAATTTCTCCATCTGTGAAATGGAGAAAATAAGATCACCTACTTCCTAGAGTTGCGAGGATTAAATAAGATAATATCTGCAGAGTGCTTCCAAAATTTTAAGGTGCTATTAAATGCCATTATCATATACACTTTTAGTTACTTATTGGCATATATATTGAATTCCTCCAGTAGGATATAAGCCCCTTCAGGACAGGGACTTTTTTTGTCTTGTCTTTATTTTCCCTAGTGTCTCGCACAGCACCTAGCTCAGTAGTCGTTGAATGAATGGTTGTTGAATTGAATTGTGTCGGCAATCTGTAGCTTTTTCCCTAATATTGTCATTTGATATTTGATATCAGTATTCCACCAGTAATGCTCCACTCATAGAATGGAGTTCCATCATATTTCTTGAAGGCTATGCCAGGAGAATATAAATGCTGGAACAGACTGAGAACCATTCTACTTTGGTATGGAGAGGCTCATCACCAGCCCCATCGATGAACTGTTTTGGCCATATCAACTCATTAAACTGTTGGTGAAAATGTGGAGGAATTATGATCTGTGCACGTGGAAGGAGAACTGACAACAAAATGATGAACCTTTGCAAAAATTGGAAAAGTGTATTTCAGGGTGATACACAGAACAAAAAAATACCCTTATTGATTTTGAGGCAGGCTTTATATGTGAGATAAATGCACTCAGATGCCTCACAAGTACCTCTTTGTACCTTTAAATGTGAACTGGATCATTGTTCAGTCTGTTACAGACCCTTCTGTGAAGCTCTTCAATCAAACCTGAGAATTCAAGGTGAAATTGAAAGGAAGGTAGGGGACTTTTATAGACTAGTCTAAGTGAACTTGCTGAGCATGGAACTAGGGGCATTTTGCAGAGAGCTCTTCAGTGTGAATTCCCTGGTTCTTCTTTTAGGCTTTTACTTTAGCATAGGAAGGATGTCATTCAAAGGGTGGTCTTACATGTTATATATGAATATAATACCTGGGTACAACAAGACAAACTGTATAGATGGAGTTGACATCTTCACTTTTGAGTGCCTTTCTATTTGTCAGTTCTCTGACAACCTTCATGCTATTTTGAAAGTAGTCTTATTATTTAGCCAAGGTTGTAGATTTTTCTCTCTCTCCTGAATTATACCTGAAGCATTCTTCGATGAAAGGGAGATGAGGCCCATCATTTTTTTTTTCACTAGTGTAAGGTTGATAGGATGAAAATTTTCCACTTGTAACTTGGTAAGGAGTAAAACATATCTATAAGCAAATATTTGGAAACTATTGATCAGTAGTAATTAGAACAAGGAGAAAACATTCTTTATATTTTATTGCATAGAGATCCTGCCACAATTTATTTGACAAGAAATTTCGTGCTCATTTCATGACATTTGTTTGTTGTTGTTTTTTTTTCAGTAAAGGTATAATTTACCTAGCTGTTCCTAAATCTGACTTTTCAGAAAGTAAAAGCACATACTTCAGAAATGCTTTTTCATGTCATGTATTTATTTAGGGGCAAATTTTGGATTTGCCATTTCTAGATTTTAAAAAATGGAATTGATAGTGAGCTTTACCTTTCTATTATCTCATTTGTATAGTGGAGAATTGTAATGCTAAGCTCAGTAAGTGTAATCTCAATGATTAAATCCACTTTAAAAAAATTCAGCATATTAGATTATGGTTTTAGATGATCAAGCTGCTAAAATGATTGCTATCATCTCTCTGTACCAGAATAAGCTAAGAGAGGGAGACCTCATTCTTTGAAAAGATATCATATTAGTGTAATCTTAAGAGCCTATTAATTGCCAGGGAGGCTTATATATTTGTGCTAAATATGTGATTAAAAAACAGGGACACATATACAGCATAATTTAGAGATGGGGAAAATGACTATTGTAATACTTGTGACTCTCAGTTTCCTCTACAGTAATGCCCTTACACCTTTCTTTTTCAGGCCTTTTTGTAGCATCCTAAACAGAAGGATATTGAAGGGAGCTGATTCTGCTTTGATCCTTACGCTTGTTGTCAAAGCGCTTGGGATTGAAGAGACTGTTGGCTACAATTGACTGTGACAATTAGGAGATGATCAGAGCCCCAGAGTGGAGCACTTACAGGGTAATTTACATGTCAGTTTGTCGAATAAAAAAAAGATATTCAGCTAAGATTTTTTTTCCCCTCAGAGCCTTGTAAACTGCAATTTGTGCTCTGGTAAGAAAAACCTGGCAGAGGAGTTAGGATAGCCATTACCATTTGAAAAGAAGCAATCATAAGGCCACTGCTGAGCCTATTGTCCACTAAAAATGCTGATTTGCAGTCAGTGAGTGAAAGAGTGGAACCATCACTAAATAAAACCTTGTGCAAGGTAACTCCCCCTTGGTGGCTTTTTAATGTTGGTTAAAGGTTTTTATATACCTTAAATCCTACATTTACTATCATTATAACATTGTTATTGGTTGTGAATGTCCTTTCTTGTTAAAAAGAAACACAACCACGTATTGGAGGAAGTGGTAGGTGGATCACAGGCTAACTGCCGGTTGATAGGCTAATATTGGCTATCTGTTGTATCAGATTTTTCTTATTCTTTTTTCCCTTTGTACACCATCACAATTTCCCTCTTGTCACCCTTTGCACCTTGTCATTTTTTTTTCTCTACTGGATTGGTTTGCTCATGCGTTTTCCTATTTTTATTTACATTCCATTTCATAAATGTGAGCTGTATTTTTAACATTCCCACATTTAGCCTATTGGGAGTAGTTAGAATGAAAAAAAAATTGCAGCCTCAATCCATAATTTGCTATGCACATGCTATCACCTCTGTACTTTCTATTAGATAATCTGTGTGTACTAGTAAAAGAGAGCAGTGGAGTTAAAAGAAGATAATTGACCATTAAATAAATGGTGTTCTAACTTATCTATTCCCTTTTTTAATGTAGGAAAGATCTGAAAACCTAGATTCACTTTGGCTTTTTTGTTACCTATATCTTTTCCTCCTGGAAATCATCAGATGGAAAAATCCAGACATAGTGCAACGTCAAGCTTGGAAATGTATCTAAAAACGTGGCTAGCACCATTAAGCAATGGACAGGACCCTTCTGTATTGGGATATGTAAATAAAGTGTAAGTCTTCCTCTTAGAAATGTCTACCAACCCTCAGTTGCAGATGGAAGTTTCCATCTGGTTTTGCAATGAAGGTCTACAAGGAAATGAGTTTGTGAAGTGCCAGGATAGTTTTAGAAACACCTGTATCTTCATTCTACCTTAAAATGAATCTTCATTCATGAGCGCTAAAAGGCATGGCCTTCAAAAGCCAGATAAACCACCTCTGAGGAAATTCTGTTGTTTCTGCCCACTCATAACCATGTATGCTATATTTCTATAAGGTCATACAAGTACCCTTTCATTAATGGATGTCCTAAGGTATTTCATTTAAAGCAAGGGATAGGGAGGATAGAAGAAGCTTTTGTTTCTAACCTCTAGCTTTTATCATGTTTTAAAAGCATACTTTACGAAACATGCGAATATATACGTGCATGTGTATGTATAGATTTATATGCTTGTTGATAATATATACTCATGAACGCATATGTGTATACATATACACATAGACATGTGTATAACAAGGCATGCACACATACATGTGTGTATATGTGTGTATGTATATGTGTGTGTATATACACACTACACACACATATATCTATATCTATATATCCTTGTATAAATCTTCTGACATGAGTTGTATTCAAATTCCCACTAGAACTGGAGTTTTTCTACGTTCTGGTATAGGTTTTTGGTTTTTCTAAAATTCTCAAATAATATCAAGACAAATTGAGAAGAAATAACAAATTCCTGGTTCCTAGTCTGGACATTCTTTAGAAAGGTTTCCTTCCTTTTTTTCTTCCTTCCTTCCTTCCTTTCTTTCTTTCTTTCTTTCTTTCTTTCTTTCTTTCTTTCTTTCTTTCTTTCTTCCTCCCTCCCTCCCTCCCTTCCTTTCTTCCTTCCTTCCTTCCTTTTTTCCTTCCTTCCTTCCTTCCTTTCTTTCTTTCTTTCTTTCTTTCTTTCTTTCTTTCTTTCTTTCTTTCTTTCTTTCTTTCTTTCTTTCTTTCTTTCTTTCCTTCTTTCTTTCCTTCTTTCCTTCTTTCCTTCTTTCTTCCTCCCTTCCTTCCTTTTGTTTCCTTTTTTCTTCCTCTCTCTCTCTCTCTCTCTCTCTCTCTCTCTCTCTCTCTCTCTCTCTCTCTCTCCCTTTCTCCTTTTCCTTCCTTCTTTCTTTTTTTCCTCTAACTTTCTCACAACAGTTTTCCTTGCACACGTGCTGGTCTTGCAGAGAGAAATACACAAGCCAGAAATAAATAAGAACGAATAAAAGAGGAGGTTATGAAAAACAAACCGCCTAATGAGATAGAGAATCAGAAATAGTCTGGACTTAGCTTGTATCTGCAGAATCGAAGGCAGTAAGTAGTAACTCTGTATCAAAAATCATACACAGCAGGAGGTGTTCATCTCCCAGGTAATGGGTAAATGACGAGCAGATGAGCTGTCCTCATGTTGATTTAAGCATTTTGTTCTAGCTAGTCACAATTAACTTTGATTTGTTTTTACTTTCCTCTTACAGGTTTGCATTTAAAGCACTCTCAGAGCACTAATTATATAAAATTCTAGTTACTGTGCATTCTCTCGCTAGAGAGGTAATAAATGAATAGGAAGGAATTATTTGAGATTCTAAGCAGGGATCTTCAGTGCATTTCTAGCTTTCTAGAATTGTTTTAGAAATTGATCTGGAGCAAGAAACTTTCGCCAAAAATTAAGTGGCTCCCAGGAATGTACTTTTTGAATATTTCTTTTCACTGAAGAATTTTATAGGACTATCCTAGAATTCAGAAGTTAAATTAAATTTCATTTATAAGCTGTTTTTAAATGAACATTGAACATGATTTAAAAAACTGTATCTTAGTAGTTCCTTCAAATAATCGGTAACCGAAGTCTTTGGAAGGATCAGGTAGAATCTTCAGAAATAAAACTTCTCCCCCTCTTCCTTATTACTATGGAATATTTAATACACAAATTACAACATAAGAGATATATACTTGGATAAAACAAATTATTTAAGACTACAAATTCTGGTAAAAGACAGCTGAACAAAGCCATATGTAAAGTACTCAAGCTAAGTCACAAAGCAATTTATTGAAATGCTCTGATTGCACTTGAAGTTCTAGAGCCTTTCCTAGCCCAAATGAGTCCTTCTGTTCCAGAACATTGACTTCATCTCTTTATTTTATTGAGCAGCTCTTTCCCTGTCAGGCTCTGGAGATGGTGCTCTGATCAGATAAAAAGCACTTACAAGCATGCGTTTGAATGTATAATTTATTTATTTATAATTTATGAATTATAATTTATAAATCATTTTAATTTTTCTCTGTCAGACTAGAGAGGATGCCTGATTTCCCTCTCCTTTGAATAGAAACCAAAGGGCTTGTTAACTTCTTAATGTTCCGTTTGATTGTCTTCATCCTGTTCCCAGAAATAGGGCAAGCCATGACTTGTCACTCAAGTAACATAGAGATCTTTTTCTGAATAATGTGATAGTGATTGCAAAGAAGTGGGCTGAATAGTTTATCTACATCCATCAAGCTCTTCCTGGAAGTCTATTGGGTGTTTGTGGAAGACAGAGGGAAGGAATGGGAAAATGCTTGATAAAATTAGGGGCATGCCATTGTTTCAGTGAGGTAAAATCTATCCTTTTAGGGCTGCTATTGTAACGACTCTAAGTCATGTACCACAACTCCTGAAAAGGTGGAACCTAGAGGAACTGCTATGTAGGTAGAGATAATATGCCTTTATGTTCCTGCTCAATATGACTCACGAGGAAGAAGAAATAGCGCTAAACAAACAAAAAAGATTGAAAAAGCAGGTGGGCTACACCACATATACCCAGGGTAGTTCTGTGGAGGAGGCGACAGAATTTTGGGGATATTGAGGGATGGACTCTCAGGAGGGAATACCAAACATCTGGGAAGAAATCATAAACTTCATTATTTTTTTCCAAAAAGGTAACTGAGAAAATTTGCCTAACTCATGACCCATATTCTTGCTTTCTCTTCTCTACAAAATCTTTGTAAGCATTTGCGTCAAAGGCATGATTAATAAAGTTGTGAGAACGAAATAAAGAGGTGTTCATTACTGATATTCCACAATGGACTACATCTTTATAGTTATACACTTGAAAAAAAGGTAGAGAGGACGTAAAAAACTATTGCAATTATTGTTTGTTTTCACTATTAATACTGTTTGATTGTTTAGAGCACAATGACTAATTATATATCTATATATGTATACACACACATATATGTATGTATGAATGAACCATTTATTTGGTGCACTGTGCTAGGTACTAGGAATATAAACACAAAGGTAGGAGAGTCCCTGCTCTCAAGGAGCCCATATTTTAATGGAGGAAACAGCAGATGTGGAAGGTTTCGATTCCAGCTAAAACACATGATCACACAAGGTGGTTGTCAGCGTCATGGAGGATGTCCAGTGTAGTGTACATCTAGAACAGGGCTTCTCTGTAACTAGTAAGATCCTACCAATTTTCTTGTTTGGTACCGATTGCATATTTGCTGACTCTCCTAAAGGAGGTACACCATCTCTAAGGGAGTTTGGTCAAGCTAGCTGTATAGGAAAAATTGATTGGAGGAAGCCTCTGTTTTCCAGACTGGAATATGCTGTTGGATGGACTATCAATAGTGGTGGTCCATCAGCAGATATATCTTGACTACACACTGCTTATGAGCAATGAACTGTCACTTGAATTCAGTAGAAGGAAGAAAGCAATGTGTATTGTCTTTAAGAAGCTGTATAGTTCTTTTAATGAGTCCAATATTTTCACTGAAACTAAAGCCCATCTTCTTGCCTGAAAGTTGCAAAGTATCACAGCTCCAGATGTAAAGCTGTATAGGTCACACCAAGGGCAATGGAGAGTCACATGATGGGTGTGAAATGGTTGCAATATATTGTCTCATAAGAATTGCAAGAGAAAAAGTGAAAAGGATGTTATCAAAGAGATATTGGTTGGTTGGTTGTTGTCCTTTGTTCTTGAAGAGAACCAAAATGACATCACTATGCTAGATCAAGTTACAGTGTGTCTGCCTGTGGCTGATCAGACTGATGAGCTTGGCATGTTCTACTACAGGCTGGGCACAAATAGTCCATGTGAACATTTGGGGTGGATTCTCTAAATTTACACATCTTGCATTTCTTTTGAGTTACTTCAATTCTGCTTTGCGCTTAGAGCACAGCACCTTCTTTGATGTGGGCATGCCATGCTGGGCAGTTCTGTGCCAGTATCTCCCATGTCACACAATCAATTCCAAAGGTAAGAGGGACCTTGAGCATGTCCTTGTATCACTTCTTCTGACTACCATGTGGTCTCACACAATTTACCAGAGAGATATATTAGCAGAAGAAGGGGGTGGTCTTTCGTGTAATAGAAACAAGGGATAACTTATTAACAACTCATAGGTTCCACTGATATCTACACAATGTTAGGAGATTTAGAAAAAGGCCCTCTTCTCCTGTGGAAGATTAAGAGGAGGATATTGATAAGAGTGGAACAGTAGAGGAAGGCATGGATGGGTCGCAATCTGAATTGTTGAGACAACAGCGTACATTGTTGAGGATAGATGTGCACTAAAGTAAATTTCAGGAACTTGTTTCACAATAATCTAACATCCCTGGGATGATCTTAGACAGGCTTTCCATAAGAACAAATTATAGAACAGATATATTTTCTTTGGCACCCTCCCACTTTCCATCTGAAGACCTTTTGCCTTATTTCTCTCCTTCCCATACAATCTAGTGCTCTCATTATAGCTGGGTCTCTTAGTCAATAAGCATATATTAAGCACCTATTATGAGCCGGGCACTTGGCTGTGCACTGGGAATACAAAGAAAGGAAAAACAAACAAAGAAACAAATCACAATCTCTGTCCTCAAAGAGCTCAGGTTCTAATTAAGGAGGCAACGCAAAAATACCTTTGTGCATAAAATATGTATAGACAGGATGAGAAGTAATCTTGAAGGGAAGACAGTAGCAATGGATGTGGGGAGACTTGCAGGTCCTCTAGCAGAATGGCAGGATTTTAGCTGTCTTGGAGGAGCCAGAGGTGAAGAGGGAGAGGGCATTCCAGGCATGGGGGTAGCCAGTATAAAGGTTTGGAGTTGGGAGATGAAGTGTTCTTTTTGAAGTATAACATCCTCAAGCCCTTCAGGAACAAGTCTGCTTGTTCTTCAACGACAACTAGAGCCCTAGAGGGCACAAACCATTGTGCACCTCAGGAAGAAGACCAAGGCTTGGAAAAAGAAGGAAGATCACATGCAGCTCCTAGAAGCAACACTCTTCACTAGAGGCTGTCCTGTTTGTTGTGATGTTGCTTTACTTTGGTTAGAATACAAACCCCTTGAGGGCAAGAACTATGTAATAACCTAGCACAGTTTGTGACACCTAGTAGGTAGTTTGGAAATACTGGTTGATTTTACTTCATTTCTAGTTATTTCCTATCAATGCAGTAAATCACATCTCAGTGCCTTAAAACTAACTCGTTATCAAAACTGACCTATGGAATTGATTTGTGGGCAGAGCCAAGATGGCTGAGAAAAGGCAGGGACTGGGTCTGAGCTCTCTCAAATTCCCTCCAAATTACTTTAAGTAATGCCTCTAAACAAATTCTGGAGTGGCAGAACCCACAAAAGGACAGGGTGAAATAATTTTTCAGCCCAAGATCACTTAGAAGATTGGCAGGGAAGGTCTGTCACACTGGGGTAAGAGTAGAGTGCAGTACAGTGCAGGCTTCGCCAGCACAATCCATGCCCCAGAAAACAAGCAGCAGGTCCTGGGGGTGGCTGAATCAGTAGTGGCAGTGGTGGCTTCTGGACCCCTCAGTACACAGATGGTAATGGGGTAAGACAACTGATTAGAAGGACATTATGGGAGTCCCTTTGTTGGCTCTGTGAGGGGAGGGGGGAAGGGCAGGGAGGCAAGAGTGTTGCATTGCTCATACTTGGATCTGGGTTGTAGTCCTGATTGGCAGTCCCAGGGTATAAAGGATTGCTAACACATTAGAGCTTGCAGCCACAGGGGAGTAGGGAACCTGGTCACAGTTCCAAAACTGAAAAGAGTGCTTGTGGTTGTTCACAGGCCAGGAGAGTAGTAAACACTCTCAGATCCTTACCTTAAGTCATGCCACTTAGGGAAAACTGAAAACTTACAGTTCCCCAGAAATAGCTCAGAAGACAACCACACACACACACACAAAACCCCTGAAGCTTGGGACAGTGTCCCCACCACTCTGGAAGTAGAGCAATACTTCAGAATACAGTTAAAAGTCAAGAAATAGGCTAGAAAAGTGAGCCAGCAACAACAAAAAAAAAGACTGACCATGGAAAGTTACTATGGTGACAGGGAAGATGAAAACACAAACTCAAATGACAACAAAGTCAAAACTGCTACATCCAAAGCCTCAAAGAAAAATGTGAATTGGTCCCAGGCTCCAAAAAGAATCCCTAGAAAAGCTCAAAAAGGATTTTAAAAACCAAATAGATAAGTAGAGGAAAAATTAGGAAAAGAAATGAGTGATATAAGAAAATCATGAAAAAAGAGTCACAGTTTGACAAAGGAGGCACAAAAAATACTGAAGAAAATAACATCTTAAGAAAATGAATGAATGACAAAAGAAGCACAAAATCCAATGAAGAGAAGAACTCCAAAACTGACCAATGTTCAGTAGAACTACCTTCAACTTAGAAAGGAGCTAACAAAATAATTCACACTAAAAAGGTAATGACTATCAAGGCTTAATGGTTTGTCCTTTCCAAGGATATTTGCATTTTACAGAGGACAATGTTTAACACTAATGAAGGATTATATGATGATTCTTAGCAGTCATGCCAAGAAGACTCAGAAACAAAAGTTCTTGGCATTGTCTAATAGTTCAAAGTCAGAAAAAGATATGGTTTTATCAATGAAAACAATGTGAAAAAGATGTATAACCAGCTGCCTTGCCACTGCATTCTAAGGACCACTAGATTTCCATTGTCTTTTAGTCAAACCCTCCTATACATGTTGTCTCTCCTTAGGATGTGAGATCCCTGAGAGCGGGAGGGTCCTGAATTTGTTACCTGTATCCTCAGATTTTAGCTCAGCACTACACATGGTGAGGGTGTAATTTAGACTTTTTCCATTCATTCATGAATTCATAATGGAAGATCAGGCAATAAAATAGGCTGGCAGGGGTATATTTTTGGACAAGGAGCCTTTTTTGCATTTCTTACATTATACCACATAAACGATTACCTGTACTATGGGTTTATAATATTGGACTTGGTCTATGGGTAAGCACTCCAAATCTGAGGGATATCAACTATAGAAGATTATCAATATTGTAGAATATTTAGGGCTGATGAATGACTTTATAGGTATTACCTGGGGATTTCCCAGAAGTTTTGGTGAGATCTGGTGCCCCCAGTGATGTCATGTAGTAGGATTGTATGGCCTTATGGGTTTTCCATAGTCCCCCATCCAGAATGATTCTATCTGTCAAAAGGCTGAGTTGGCTGGTGTGATCAGTAACCACTTGTTGTTTATGGCATTTTATTATTGCCAACACTGTTATCACCACTACCTCAAGCAGTCCACCTGATTTGCTCCTGTGACAGGACCAGCATTTTCCTGTTGCAAAGTCCTTCAACCCCAGGTTCCGTGAGTGACGTAGCTTCCTCCTCCCTTTGCTAACTGTTTGGCCTTGGTTTTCCTGATGCTGCTTCCTGGTCAAGAGGCATAAAAAGTCCCCAGAGCTTCTAGTTTGGGCCTCTCAGACTTGGTGGGTGCCCAAGACCATGCGAGTTAAGATATTCTGATTATTTACTGACCAGACCTATGTCCAGATGGAGACGAGGGGGGTGCATTGAGAGAAGCTGTGTCACCACATCCTTGTTACATATTCTGGCTGTGTTAGGGAAAAGTAAACTTCATGAAGTGTTCAGTGATGGGTAAGTGCTTCGTTTCATCCCAATATCTAGTCCAAACTAAGAAAGTACTGGTGTTAGAACCAAACCTACCATAGCCCCATTCCTTTAATCTGAATTTTATACCATATTGAATAATTATGAGTTCTTAACCTTTAGTAAATGTTGATTGGACTTATGTATTATGTCCATTAATGCAGTTACTTCAATAGGTGCTGCGGATGGCCCAGAAGGTAATAGGAGATCAGGGTGGACTGTATTGGAAAAAATACCAAGTGTTCAAAAAGCCTAAGTTGTTTGCTATGGCAAAACTTCGTTTCTTTGAAACCAGCATTCTCCTAGAGATGCCTACCATTGAACAAAGCAAAAGTGAAAGAATTAAGATTGCAGGTGATCCAAAGTGCATTGAAAAGACAAAATTCTGGGCTTAAGTAGACTGTAGCATATATGATGTGAATGTCCATGAGAAAATATCTCATTCACTCTCACTCAAGCCAAAGGCTTGATTTATATTGTTGGAAATATTGTAGACTATATTATTAAAGAGAGGACTTAATACTTTTCAGGTATTTTGTAGATGGGCTTCTTTTTCAGGTATGGGCTAGTCTAGGTGCCCATGAAGTTCCCTTATAGTGCTAAATTTCTGTGATTCTTTGAAGTGATATAAACAGTATCATTAAGGCCATAAATTGGTAGACAGTGAACTGATTTTGTTATGTGGTGATGAATACATTGAGGGACGTGTTCAAAGTGGCTAGTAAGAGTCCTAATTTTCACTGTGAGCAATTATATCTTAGAAATTGGCGAATACTGCAAATCATGGCTTAATTTATTGTTTTGTTTGTCTAGACAAGAAAGTGGTGGAGAAAATGTTTAAAATGCAGATTAAATTTGTGTTTAATATGTTCACTTGTGTTAAAGTGTGTTGTATATACATTTTCCTCCCTTGAGAGCCAGTTGGTAAACATTTACCAAGGAGATCCCATAGATAGACAGTCTCTGTGCAGCACTACTAGCCATAAAATATTAAAGCTCCAGAGGAAGGCCTACGACATGGATCTTTTATGGAAAATTTATAGAAATACATGTCTAGGAGGGGTGTCAGACTACTCCAATACCAATTAATGTGATTAACAAGATGCTTTTTATCCTGATACCTTTACCAGGTAAAAGGTATTTCTTTGAATTACAGAATCGATCAAAGATAAAACAGATGTTAATCAATCTTAAACGCTTGCATTAAATCAATCAACAAAGCAAACACATAAGCTAAGTAAGTATAGACAACTTTTGTAAATTAGTTTAGAAGGCATGATGTGTCTCAAGCCATTGGATGAAATGGGTTGATGAAACATGTTGGGATTGGTTGAAAGAATTAGACACAGCTCTGGGCCTAGGTATATCGGAGAAAAGATTTAATCAGAAAAGCAATGAAGCTTTAGGAGTACTTTGAGGAATCACAGCCTTGAACTGGCAAATGGGAGTGGCTCAGTAATCAGCCAATGACAGTGTCACTTTAAATATTTGAAAGATTGGAAAATGGGAGTATTGCCACAAAATTAGAGAAGGATAAACATCATAATTTTTTTAAAAAGTGAAAAGAACAGAGTTTGGTCATTATAAGACAGTAAGCTTAACTCTGATTGCTGGAAAAAAATCAGGTAAGGATGACAAAAGAAATAGTTGGTGAACAGCAATAGAAGGAGATGGTGATTATGAAGAGCCCAAATGACTTTATCAAGAACAAGTCCTTTCAGTTGAACCTCAATAATGTTTTTGACAGGACTACTAAGCTGGTAGATAAAGACAATATTAAAGATAGAGTTCACTTAGATTTAAGCACAGCTTTTGATAAAGTATCTCATACTATTCTTATGGAGAAGATGGAGAGATGTCAAGTAGAAGGTAATACAATCCGATAGCTTTGGAACTGATTGGATGGCTAGATGCAAAGGAATTTGTACCTGGCCTTGTGGTGTTAACATTTTTATCAATGATTTGGACAATATATAGAGGCATAAATGGCAAGCTTATGAAATTTGCTGATAATACAAAGGTAGATTGGACAACCAGCACACAGGATAGCGGAGCCAGGATTCAAAAAATCTTGACAGGCTAGAACATTGAGATGAAATTGAATAGGGGTAAATGTAAAAACTTACACATGGGGTTGAAAAATTAATTTCCCAAGTACAAGATGGGGTAGGCATAGTTGTATATCAATTTGTCTAAAAAATCTGGAAGTTTAAGCAGACAGGGCCTTAATATGAGTGAGCAATATGGTAGTCCCTCCAAAAGTTAAGGTAATCTTGGGATGCCTTAAGAAAGGCATAGCTTCCAGGGGTGACAGTCCCACTATACCCTGTCTTTGTCAGACTTCATCTAGAGTATTGTATTCACTTATGGGTGCTACAGTTTAAGAAAGATGTTGAAAAACAGTAGAATGTTCTGAAGAGTTTAACCAGGATGGTGAAGGACCTTGATTTCATGTCATATGAAGAAGAGTTGAAGTAACTAATGATGTTTAGCGCAGAAAAGAGAAGACTCGGGTAGGGAGGGACATGATAGCCTCAAACATTTGAAGAGCTGTCTTGTAGAGTAGGGGTTAGACCTGTTTTTATTTTTGTTTTGCCCTAGAAAACAAAACCATGAGCAATGTGTAGAAGTTGGAAAGTGGCAATTTTAGGCATATTGTGAGAAAAACTTCTCAACTAATAGAGCTGTCCACGATTAGCATGTTTTGTCTCAAGAGGTGGCTGGTTCCCCCTCTTTGGAAATCTTCATGAAGAGGCTGGATAACCACTTGTTTGTTATGTTATAGTAGGAATTCCTCTCAGGTATGAATTTGACTAGATGATGGATGATTTTGGAGTAAAAATATGGGTGACTTGAAAACTAGTGATAGTCTCAACATGAATTAAAAAAAGGAGAAGGGGCAGGTTTTGGTAGTAGTGGGGAGGGAGGGATGAGTTCCACTTTAGACACGAGTTAAAGATACCTCCAGGAGGAGATATTCAAAAGGCAGTTGATAATGTGTGAATAGAGTTCAGGAGAGTGATTGACACATGATGTATAAAATTGTGATTCACCTGCATAGAGATGACACATGAATCTATGGGAGTTGATGAAATTTCCAATACAGCATGTATAGAGAGATTCTTCCAGCACCTTCTTAGTTTTCTGTCCTGAATCATCACTTTTTCCTGCTTCCCTGGGCACTCTCTCTCTCTCTCTCTCTCTCTCTCTCTCTCTCTCTCTCTCTCTCTCTCTCCCTATATGTGTACACACACACACACACACACACACACACACACACACACACACACACATATATATATATATATATACTTCATGTCTCGGGGATCTCATTAACTCCAAAGGTTCATGTATCAACTCTATGAAGATGAGTTTATATAGTCAGAGTTTATACAGTCAGAGAACAAATGCTCTTACCTTCATAACTTGAAGGACAGGGAACCCTGACCTGTCTATTAAGAGCCTACAGTAAAGATAACTACATCCCAAAAGGATGGTCCATGATGTCTGAGGAAGCTCTCTCCTCACAAGTTTCTGCATTTTTATTTTGTTCTTCATTTGTGGTATTGGTGGTTGCATCTACCCTGCCAACAAACTGTTGGCAGATCAGTGTGAATAATGAACAAATGGAACGCTACAGTTTTCCTTGCCTAATTTTTAGACAACTACCAGGGGCTGAAACTGAGATAAGCCTTTATACTTTGGAATACTTTATTCAAAACCTATATGAACCAAACCTTTTCCTTTAATAAAACAAGGAAGGCTGACAATTTATTGAGTTCAAGTGCAAAATATTCTATGTTTCTTGAGCCTGGGAAATGATCAGAAACACTTTGAGAAGAGTGCTGAGCAAAAATTGCTGCTAGAGGTTTGCCTATAGTAGGACTATTTATTGAAAAAGGACTCTGGCTTCCTTTTTGTTTACCAGAGTATAAAACCTCACTGACCCTAACTCCTTCAGACCACCACAAATTGATCTACAGTTTGGCTAGGGCTGATTTCCTAGTCATGGCTTACTTGTGTAGCTTTATTCTCAGTGCCAGACTGAGACTGGGGAGGGAAGTGGTAAAGTCAAAGTACATGTCTTTTTTTTAATACTTTGTTGTGTGAATGATTTGGACACTATCAGCAAAACTTGCAGTTAAGCTAGAAAAAAAATACAAAACAAAATGAACTTATGAGAAAATAAAAAGGAATCAGTCAATCAATCATTCAACAAGCATTTATTAATTGTAGGTTTTGTACCAGGCATTGTGCTGGTATGCAATAACAAAAATGAAATAGTCCCTGCCCTCGAGAAACTAGCATTCTGTCAAGCAAGACAACAAACATATGCACATATGTATGTATATATTATATTTACATATGTACATATATGTGTATATATCTATACAAGACAAATCTAAGATAATTTTGGAGGGAAGCACTAGTAGCTAGAAGGGAAATCAGGAAAGATTTCATGTAGAAGAAGTCAACATGAACTTTGAAGGAAACTAGGAGTTCTAAGTAGAGAGAAGGAGGGAGTCAACTCCAAGCATGGGGAGGAGATGGAGGAGCCAGTGGAAAAGTGCAGATATGGGAGACGGAGCATTGTGTTTTAGGAATAGCAAGAAGGCCTGCTTAGTTGGATTACTGATTACATGGAGGGGAGAAATGAATAATGAGGCTAGAAAAGTAGCTTAGAGCCAGATTATAAAAGGCTCAAGGAATCCATTTTATTATCAGCAACACATATTCACTGAACACACTGTTGTATTTGACATTTAACAAAAGAGACACACAGGACATCTCAAAGAGAGATCAGCTTAGTAATCTATAAGAAAAAACCAAGTGGATGACAAGTACATATTACATAGCTTATGTGATGTAGATGGGTAGTCCATTGAGCTAGTCCATCTGTACATATATAAACACATCGGTACAAACATTAAACATATCAGCTGGACAATGGGTTGGGCCCAGAATTGAAAATTATTTTCATGAATTATTCAGATTAATCACATTTGCAATTTAATAATGTATCTGATACGTTAATATTACCAATGTAATTGAAACATTCACTCACTGAGCCAGTGTTTCTTAGTATCTAAGGTATTCTTTGATTAAAATTGCCATTAAGAAAGGCATTAACTTTTTTTAAATTTATTTTTAATATGTTTAGTTTTCAGCATTGATTTTCACATGCGTTTGAATTACAGATTTTTCTCCCCATTTCCACCCCCCC
>CM053622.1:588688488-588770135 GCA_028646595.1 Phalanger gymnotis
AGCCCTGCTTCCCTCTGCCACTTTGTGTGTTCTGCAGTTCTAGAATTGGTTCAGAGCCATTTTTTTATAGGTTTTTGGAGGGACTTGGTGGGGAGCTCACGCCAGTTACTGCTTTCCAGTCGCCATCTTGGCTCCGCCCCTCATGGCATTAACTTTTCAAGGTCAACTGGGATCTGCCTGGCCTACTGTAGTAGCCTTTTTTTTAACAACGTTTTCCTGCTTCTTGTAGTCTTTCCTTTATACTATTACCAGAATAATTTCCCTTATGTATGTATATCCAGTCTCTCTGCTTTACTTTTTTCATATTAGTGAATATACCAACAAGAACAATAAAAACTAGCATTCATATTATACCTCAATGTTTGCACATCCCTTTCCTAAGGCTCAGGAAATATTCTATAGTGGGAAGCAGATGGAACAGAATTTTATAGTTGCTGGAAATGAGACTACTCTGTTTCTCCATGACAGATAAAGGACATAAGAAACTGTCCGGCCCTGAGCGTGCTATAGAAGTAATGTGATAGGATAAAGGGAAATCATCTGTATGTTGCAGTGACCTATTTGGTTTCTTCCTTTCTTTTCTTTGATTTTGTAACTTGAGTTTCTTAGAGAGGAAAGATAGGATAATGGCAAACATGACTGGGAGAAGAGTAGACACCATGACCAGCCAGAAGATTTGGCACCATGAGGAAAGTCTTTGAACCTGGAAAAGAGATAGTTACCTTGGGGAATACTATGAGTCCAAAAGATCCAGAGTTGCTGAAACTGCTGGATCTCGTGAATTCCTTTCAACTGGCAACCTGGGAAAGCGGATTTTTGCTTTATTTCATGAGGCTAAGATGGAGAGTGGCAGTTGCACACTATCTTCCCTGTTTTCCCATATTATTTTTAATTCATGTGTTTGAGATGAAGGTTGCACATTCCTTCCACCCATTTATTTCCCCAAGCCATGGTCATGTATAGTTGTGATTCTCCTTTTCTTTACCAAAAGATTTAGGAGTAGAATGAGATAAAGGTTATCTTGGAAATGAATGTTTCCAAAAAGTAGAGTTTGATTTAGTTTCCTTTTTACTTTGTGTTTAATAAACTATTTGTGCTAAGTCTTTGAATATATGACTGCATTTGGAAGTGACCTGAGAGATTAGAATCTACAAGGTGTCCCTAAAGTCTGGACACATAGACAAAAATGCATATTTTGAAATATTTGGAATATTAACAGACCTTGGCCCCCTTGACTTCTTTTTCCTGGGGAATACTGGAGGAGAAGGTATACTCACAGAGGCAACACACTTGATTGAATGCATAAAGAGTGAATGTGCTAAAATTGACCGCAATGTGGAGTTATTGCATCAAGTTCATGTGAATCTTGCAAAGCGCATCAACCTTTGCATCATAAATGATGGAAATCATATTAAAGATGTTACTTGTTAATATTCCAATTAAATAAAATGCTGTTGAAAATTTCATTCATTGCATTTCTTGAAAATATGCATTTTTGCCTATGTGTCCAGACTTTAGGAATACCCAGTACTATGGCGTAGAGGCTGTGATATAGGCGTGGAGTGCAGATATTATATTTTATTTATTTCAATAAATATAGAATATTTATTGAAATATTCTATTTCATTTTAATTGCTAAATTACATTAAGACCTGGTCAGTGAGGGGTTGTTCAAAATGTCTTTGATATATAACCTTCCAGCATGGGCTGGACCATGGGGGCACAGTCTATGTGTTTGCTGGCTAAGTGTACTCTGGAGGTAGGCAGAGATATGCTACAGTTTCTTAGGAAAGGACTGTCTTGTACATTTGCCAGAGAGGGTAATTTAAAAAGGTCTGGGTAGCACAAACTGTTGAATTTTTTTAAATCTTGACTTTAGTCTAAATTTGCCCCTTTGCAACTTCTGCCTATTATTTCTGGTTTGGCCCTCTAGGCCTGAACACAAGTCTAATCCCTCTTCCACATGAAAGTCCTTCAAGTACTTGAAAACATCTAAGAAGGAGTCTGAAGATGGAGTATAGCGACCTGTGATTGAAGAATCAACCTCTTAGAAGTGCTGAGAGTAGGTAAGTTCAAAAGTTTGCCTTGACGAGGAAGAGAGCGCCCTCTTTATCATGGATTAGCACAAAGGAGAAGGAAATATAGAAGGATATTGAGGGGAGTAATAGAAGGTACAAAAAGGAGCTCACAAAGAGTAGCTTCTATTTTCTCAATAAAATACTTCTTTGCTGAGTCCTCTGTTGAGAGGGAAGGGGGAGGTGGTGGAGCAGACTGTTGGAGGATAGAAAAGGTTTGGAACAGTTGCTTTTGGGCATCTGAAAAAGAACTGATCAGGGAAGCATAAAAAGACTGTCATACATTGGGGAGGGCCCAGTTGAGATTAAATAACAAGAATCTATAAGTGGAACCAATTGGCATGGTTATATGTCTTCCTGTAGTGGGGTATGGTAAGCAGTAGTAGGAACAGACAAGACATATGGTAGGTTTAACTAAGCAGTAGATTTTGGTAAAGTATGGGCAATGATAGGATAAACAGGCTTGGGATTTAAAGGTAAAGGAGGATATACAGTTAAAGTGCTTAACTATAGGATACAGATTACTACAAAGAACTGGGGAATAGACTGAAAGAGCAAGTGGTGGAGAAATGGAAGGCTATGGTGAGGAAGCTAAATAGGTTCTGAAAGAACAGGACAAATAGAATCATAGAAAAGTAGGAGGATATTTTCAATCAGGGAGAAAAACTTCAATGTTCTGGTCATAAAGGTAGAAGACGTATGCGTGATGGTAAAATTAATCATCTTTGTTATGTGGCTGAATTGGAATGAAGGTGTAGGTGATGGGAGTTTAGATGAAAGATGGAATGAGAAACCAGGGTGTTTGAGGGTCATCACTGTATATAATCAAGTTTTTCATAAGTACGAGGGAAGAGATAGGGGAAGGATAAGGTTCTAGGTAGGGTCACATGGACAGGTTGTTTCCGTATTATTTTTTGTCTTTTGTTCTCAAAGAAGACCATGACATTGGGAAGATGATGCCATGACTTGCAAGTGAATTGGATTTAAGTGAGGGAGGGCTATGCAAAGTCACCAGCCTCACTTTCTCCTCTGGAGTTATCTGGGTCCAGTGGCAAGATATAGGTGAGGACAATTGGAGATGGCCCCTTGTGGACAGATGGATGGATCTCAAAGGAGGATAGGTTGCTGAGTGAAGGCAGCAGAGGGAGGGTATGAAAGTTGCAATGATGAATCAGGAATATGCCTAGCACTCTTGTTAGCCCAGTGCATTGGTGGACAAATGAAGCTACGCCAAGGACTAGAGAGGATGGTGAGAGGTGCATCTCTTTGGATGGATCCAGGTTTCTTTGAGTTCAAGAAGACAGAAGAATTGTCAAAGATGAAGTGACCTTTGTTGACAATATGATAGAGATCCAGTGGGTATAATGGAAAGAGAGGGCAATATGCACTCAGGGGGCTTGGGACTGATGTGGATGGAGATGAACTGTGAGGAAGCTACTTGATTGTAAATTTCTCCATAGTGGGAAGATTCACTTTCATCTTAGCATGCCCACTACCTAGAACACTGCCCAATACATAGTGGACATAATAAATGCCTGTTGACTGATAGAAATAGATGGGTTTGTACCCATGCAGCCATTGATTCTGAATGATAGCCATTAGTTGAGGAGGAGGAAGAGGTGGAAATTTGCTAGTTGTAGGACAAGGACAAGAAGGATTGGTTGACTTTGATTTCCATCCTAAAAGCTTCAGTACTAACGGAGAACAAGTACCAGTTATTTTTCCACATTTAGGGAAGCAGGGTGATCAAGCAGGCCTCTGGATGTGTAAATACCTGGTGTTTGGTAACATTCATTTGGCCTTAGTACAAGATACGGAAGGTGATTCACAGTCAGATGATTCTCCTGCAGGCAAAACCAAGGGCCCAAGATCCTACTCCTCAATGAAATCCTGATGTTGAGATCTGATATTGAGGCCTCTGGTCTGGAATGCTGGAATGCAGTTAATTTATGGTATCTTCATTCCTTTCTACCTTGGTTGTAATAGAGAGGTATAGCATAGCCCTGCGCCTCACTTCCCTCATCTATAAAATGGGGAGAGATTGAATTAAATGGTCTTTGAGTTCTCTTTGAACTCTAAAGTTATAATTCTATGATCAGTTCTTAAAGTGAGTCAAGGAAGAATAACAGATGATAGGGCAGTGAATTGGTGTGGAGAGTACCAAGGAGGACTCCAGAATTAATCTTAAGTATAGCTCAACCTAAGGCATATATTCTTTAGGTCTAAGAGAGCAGTTTTTAACCCTTTTGTCAGTCTTTTGAAGCCTATGGTCCCTTAGAATAATTTTTTTTAAAAGTAATTATATGAACTGTTAAATTTCAGTTAGAGGTTAGCAAAAGTAAAAATATAACTTTTTCCTTATTTAAGTTCATAGACCTTCTGAAATCTATCCACAGACACCTAGCTTAAGAGTTGATGGGCTATGGTATCTATTCTCTACCTGGTTATGTGATAAAGACCATTCTGGCAATATTGCATTATATAAATGTGAGGACCATTGTTCAAGTTCACACAAGTAGTAAGAGGCAGAAGCAAGATTCAAACAGGTTGTCTGACTCCAAATCCAGTGCTCTTCTTACCACATCACGCCTCCTAGATGGCTCCTAGACCAATATTCTGATGCTTTTAATCATATTTGAGAGTCCATGAAGGCAAGATGGAATTTTTAATAGGTACTCTACTTAAAAGAACACAGTTTCTTTTTTCTTGATGATATGACAGTTTGAAAGAGGGTATACAGCTGGGTAAATGACTAACCTTTTCTCCAGAGCTAAAGATATTAGGCGTTGGACTAAAACTTTTGGTTAATGAGAAACGGAGGCATACGTAGCTCTTCATTCAGAATAATTATGGATTTTGAAATTTTGGGGGCTGACTCACACTCTTGACAAATCCAGCAGTAGAATCACAGACTAACTCCATTTAGATAATGAACATAAGCTTTTGTACGTTCCAGGATGATAACAAGGTGTTAGAATTCTAGAATGTATGTATAATTACAGATTTATGTTAGGTCCGATGCCAGAAGTACCTGCAAATTTGTATGTAGTCTTAAGATTTTACTATCTAACCTTTGTTTATTTGATCGTGGATGATAGAATTTTCTCACACTCAATTTCTAATCCTTTAGAAAATACTTAATGATTGCCAAATTAACTTTGGTATATAGTATGTCTAAGTAAGTTAAGAGGAAAGAACCTGTCTTAGAGAATGTTTTTTGGACTAAATGTAGCTATGTAGAAAATATAACTTTACTTATCAGACAATCTTTGGAAGCCATAAAATATTTGTATGATGATATTTTCCATAAGCACAACCTCTGAGCACTTGTTCAGCTTTTTTTTATTATAGCTAAGCATTGCACATGTATAATGTCTAATAGTCTATTCTTGTTTCTGTTACTAGAAATGGATAGATTTGTATTACTGCTTCTTGATTGACATGTGATCTCTCCATTCCTGAATTGGAAAATTTTCTCTTGCCCTAATGGTACAAATTGAAATTATCAAGAGCATAGGGATTGGACCTGTGATTTCATTGATGTAGGGAACTTCCAAATGAGATATCTCCTTAACCAATGAAGGTTTGCACCTTCTCTGCATCTCATAATCTTGAAGAGTTGCCTAGAGTACTGAGAGCTTAAGTAACTTCCCCAAAGTTATATAGCCTGTATATGTCAGAAGGAGAACTTGAACCCAGTTCTTCCTGGCTCCAAATTACCCTTCTCTGCTTACTATGAAGTGCTGTCTCTCCCTCAGTAACAACAAATCAATTCTGTCCCTTAGTGGGGGTGTGCTGGGAAATGTTTAATGATTGGCTCTTCAAAAAAAAAGTGTATTTAACATGCAAATTTAATCTGCATTATTAACATTTTCTCTATCGCTTTCTTAATCCTAGATAATCAACAAAACAAAATCAAGCCCTGATTTGTAGCATTTGCCAATTTCTGGGATATAAAATGCTCACACTGAAAATTTAACGTTTGGCTTGTGAGAGCCAATTGGAGTTAACTCCAGCACACCCTCCCTTCAGCTCCCTTAGCCTACAAACATTTTCCTCAATAACATTCTCCGTAGTTCTTTAGACAATTTCCTTAAGAATATATATCACATACTTTTTGTTGTAATTCCATGTAACTATAAGTAAGTGGAAAATAATAGGGGAAATATTGAGAGCCAATACTGTACTAAGTGCTGCAGGAAGCGTCATGATTGGTACATATCTTGTTCAGGTAGTTTAAACTGTAATACATCTGATACCAGTGATCAAGCAAAGGGAAAATAGAGGGAAAACCATCCCAGTCCCGATATAATATCATCGTTTAAGAGTTTCCCAATTAGATGTGTTTTTAACGATGTGATTCTTCCTTTGTTTCTTTATAGTATTTCTCCTTTCCTCCTTTTCAACCTAAAGCATGATAGTTTTCAAATCACTTCTGGAGCTTTGAAATGCTTGAGAGTATTACATTTCTTTTTTGAATCCCTTTGGATGGCATTCGTGAAAAATACAGCACAGAAGTGAATGATTACATTCAGGATAGAGGACAGTTGCAAGATCAAGGAACAGGTGGAGTGTGGTGTGTGTGTCTATTCGCTTTTTGTGCCACCATTTTGTAGCTGCTTGAAAAGCAGCAAATGGTGGATATTGTTTCTTTACAAAAATGGTTTTGTACTGGATCCATCTGCAAAGTATAAACATGTCATCAGCACTCATTTTCTATCTCCAAAAACATTCCCCATGTCCATATTTGATTTTCAAGTGCATCTGTGCACTGATTGAAATCCTCCCAACATGCTGCCACACCAATGTGAAACCCACACATTTCTGTCTTTGAATCAAGCTTTCATGTGTGCCTGGCCTCCCCTGTGCAAAACTTTATTTCCAAGTTGCAAAAGGTCCTTTGGGTGACCCAAATAAGGGGAATTTCTATGTTCTTCTCAAGGTGTAGTTTTCCCTCTTTGGGATGTTCTACCGTCTCAAAGGTTTTTTCCACTTTGTTCTCTCTCTCTCTCTCTCTCTCTCTCTCTCTCTCTCTCTCTCTCTCTCTCTTTTTGTCTAAGAAGTGCCCTTTTCATTCCCATGCTTTACTTGTCTTTTTAGTAGCGCTTCTTCTGTTGAGTTTCTTAATAACTAAACTCACGTTTAAGGAGAGAAAGTGAAAGTCTAGATATTAGTTTGGCTATTCAGAAAGTTTAATTAGAAATAGCAGGGAGTTCATCTCCAGAAGTAGAAAGGCAACCACACTGAATTCTCAAGTTCCTAGCATGTACAAACACATCCTATAACCTGAGGGAGACTTTTTTTTTCATTGAATGTATTTAATCTCTGCTTAAAAAATATAATCAAAACTAAACTCTATGGTAAAGAGGGAAATTCCATTCTATCTAATTCTTCCATTGCCCCTCTACCTGCTCCCCAATCCCTAAAAAAGAGTTACCTTAACTATGCAGCAATGTGGTAGTCTTTGCCTGTCATTTTTAATCAGGTTGTTTTAGGTAATTTTTGTTATGCCCCTCATTACTGAATTGTTTATCAATAGGTGCACCAAGTGTCACTAGCTTTTCTCATCAAACCAGGTCTGACAAAGAGCTGCAGTGCTTGGGAAAGAGGCAGCTAGGTGAAACTAATGCCATAGATGTTTGATTCATTAGGAGCTTATTGTTAACGGGGATGTCTGATTGTAAAGGCTCAGTCAAGCAAAAGAGTGCAGAGTAATCAGTCGGATTTATAGTTTGCAGGGCTCAAAAAAAAATCAACATAAACCTTTGGATATAGCAGAAACAGAAAAATCCCCTTTGGGCAGCCCTAACCTGGGACCAGCCAAATAAGGTCATGCTACACGAAGGTTTCCTGTTAGGTGATGGAAGATATAGGAGGATTAGAGCCATATGGCATGGCCTATCATACCTTCTGACTTAAGATAACAAAGACTAGCTTTGTGCTTAGCTGTTTTTGACTGACATCATCAATTTTATTTTATGTTGGTCACCTCCGGTAACAGGAAAAAATGGCCTAGGGTTGATAACACATGCCTTCCCCCCCTCTCCTTTTTTTTTCCTTTTTTAGGTATTAAGATGCCTTGAAGCTAGTTTTGTGCTGTTAAAAATTTCAAAGATTTAGTAGCTTACTCTTCTATCACCCATCCTCCAGCAACTGTCAGCACCCCCCGCCCTTGTTTTCAGTTTGTACCTTGCAAATGAGAGGCAGCCTTATTCAGAACCAGATGTAAGGCTCCTAGAGAATGAACATAAGCTGTTGTACTTTAAGCCTAATGGGAAGTTTTATATGCAAGGGCCTTGAACTGATTAGTATAATTCCCTCTTTAATACAGCTGTCCCTCCAGATTAAGGTAAACCAAATGTTGCAATCAGAGATTAGTGTACCTTGCCAGTTATTAACATCCCGGGTTGCTCAGCAAGCACGTCAGACACTAATGCTGTGTATTTATTTGCCACTTCCACACTGTAACTTGAACTTCTGCACCTGTCAAAGCATTCCAGCGAAGAGAGGGGTATTATTGAAAAGCAAAAGTTTTATACCTGTACACCTGTTTTGTTTTGTCACAGCTAAGATTTTCCTTTTGCCTGCCAAGATTGCCAGGTGGTTTAATCCGTTACTCTTCTGGTTTGATAGGAAAGACTTTGTATGCTAAATTGCATTTGTTACTCTCATATGCTTCTCTTTATCCAATCAGATGCGTGTTTTCTCTTACGGGACAGGTATTTGGAGTTTCCGGCCAGAGAGCCCTTCCTTCACCTATTTGTGCTGTGTTCCTTAAACACTCAGGGGTGTGTGTTAGTCACAAGGTGGGTCACACCGTTGTACTGCATTTGGCAGGATATCCTGCCTACCAGCAACCCAGATGTCAAGAAAGACAATGTCCCGGCTATCACAGAAAGATCTGTCTTTGTTTCCCCCCATTGCCACCCCCACCCCCATTGGATTATAGGGCTGACTGCGTACAATAAACACTCTAGAGAAGCTAAGGTATGGTGGCTTTCTGATTGTCTCTTGGCTAGTAAAGTTAGCCCAGTCTAAATAACTAGCAATAAAGCCCTCCCCCGATGGCTTTTCATCAGTTTGGCAGATGTGTGGTAAAGTAGCAGAAAATAATGGAAAGTTTGAGGAAGAGACCTCACATTTGTAGAACAGAGTGCCTTTGTGAGGCTATCAGCTTCTTTTATTATGAAGAGATTGAGCATCAAGAAAGGCTTTCTGTGAAAAAAGTACATTTTTCTAAGTAACCACTAAGGTCATGTCAGTGTCTTTTTCTTTTTCTTTTTGTTCTTTCTTTCTTAAAAGCTCCCTAGACATGTTGCTATTCCATCGCAATCACCTGATGCCACCCACCATGGTGAGACACTACCAACCTGCCTAAATTTTGTCACAGACCAGAGAATCCATAGCTTTGTGGCCGACCTGTGATATTTGAAGCAGTCTCTTAGTCCAGTTCTTATCAGGTAAGTGGCACCTGAGAATGGA
This sequence comes from Phalanger gymnotis, assembly GCA_028646595.1. Lineage (NCBI taxonomy): Eukaryota > Metazoa > Chordata > Mammalia > Diprotodontia > Phalangeridae > Phalanger > Phalanger gymnotis. The sequence goes on from CM053622.1 coordinate 588,698,046, forward strand.
AGGCATGATTTTGCTCCAGTGTCTTCCTCTCCTCCCCACCCCTCCCATTGCCTTCCCTGACCCCACCCTTGTATTGCACGTTGTTGGCCTGGTGCACTGGCGTGTGCGTGTTATAACTTAATTGCAGATTTGTTTAAAGACAAAAATATGTTCGTATCTTAGGAATTATGTCTTGCAGCCTACTAAATATGCTAATGCAGAACTAAGCGGGGATAAAGTTCTTGCCACACCACCCAACAGTTGCGTGGGACCCGCTGCCAAGTGATTGTTAATTGTAAAGCAGAAGCAGGCTTTGCAATCCATCTTAATTGTCCTACTTACTTCAGGTTTTGTGATAAGGCGAGATGTTCTGTTTAAAAGTGACAATGTTGACAAGGGGAAAGGGTGTGGGCCTGTGCTTGTGGTTCTGGAGGGGTTGTGTGTTCTGACCTGCCGTAGGTTGATATGGACAGTCTGCGAGGGGATTTTAGTTGTCATGGGGTCCCCAGGCAGTTGAATAGAGTGACTGTCTGTCCTGCTTTTTCCTGTTAGGCTCCTGACACGTGGAGCACTGATGAACTCAGCATAACGTTGAATAGGAGCTTTTTGGCAGCTGAGACACTAGGGCTAAGCTGCAGGTCAGAGATAACACTACTGCAGATCTCCTCATGCACACAGTTAGGAGCATGCTTTCTTCCCTCCTGAGTGCAGGAAATAGCTCATGTTAAATACGTTCACTTTTCAGTTTTCCTTTCTTCTAAAATGGAGCTTGACAGATTGGACTTTTCAGCTCCCCCCTCCCTTTTTTTTTCACCACCTCTGCTTTCTACCTCAGAAATGCTCTTCAGGAAGCAGGAGTTAATCTTGGTGAGGAAATGATAAGGTGATACTTGATTTTTCTGGGGAAAGCAGAAGGATACGGCTGCCTAGTTACTACACATAAACTTACAAGCCTTCTCCTTTTAGGCTTTCCTTTGCTTTTCCTTTCACATCCCATCGAGTTTAGAGCTGCAGGAGACTGAAGGAAGGGCCTGTTTGGAGGAATGCAAGAATAGTTGATGTAGCATCTGAAAATAGGAAGGAACTGTTTGGAAGGGAATGCTGATTTGAACAACAACGACCCAAATCTCCCAATACTTTTGTAACTATCAGCTGGAATAATCAGGGAATCGTGTTTTTAGTATCATATTCTGTGGCATCGCTGCTGACTCTAAAATGTTTCTTCATTGTTTTACATTCAGCTGATTTCTGCAAGTTTTTCAAGATGTGGTGAACAAAGAGAGACAAGGAGTGAGAATTGCTCTAATAAATAATGTTTTGGCAACATCTGTGATCGCAGAAAAAAAAACAATTAGAAACATTTCTATCCAATTTTGGCACCCACTCTGAACTTTGAACATTCAAACTTGTCTTTTAGAAAGCCTTTACGCGAAGGTGAGCTGAAGATGGCTTTGGTTAGGGAATACGAAACTGGTAGAATGAAACTACAGAAGTTAAATTCTTCCATTGGATACATATGTGCAGCTTCAGGGTCTTCTGCATCAATGTAAGGCAAAGCAAGGCATCATTTGTTTATAGGTAAATTTTCTCCCCATGGAGAAACTGAAGACATGAGGGCAGGAGTGGGGGAGTGAAAGAGGGAGGAAAAAAGAAGAAATTATAGATACAGAAGACAAAGGTTGGGAACGAACTTTATAGATTTTAGCCAGTTATCTATTCAGGTTTCACTCAGTTATCAGGAAAAGGAGGAAAAGGGATTAGTAAGGCCTTGGATTTAGAACTGAAGGTAGCCTGAGTTCCAAAGGCAAAACTTCAAGGCAAGCCTAGGAAGAGGACATTTTGATTCCTGTTCTTAGTAACTCTGGTGCATAGTTGTTTATTTTTTTTTAACTTGTGAAGGTATAGAGGGAAGAGGAGTAGTGGGAAGCTTCATCAAGGAGTCAAAATGAATAATTTTAGGAAAGACATTGACATACTAGAAGGCCTCTAAAAGGAAGTAACCAGAATGGTGGCTGGGCTCGAGAGCATGCCATGGGAGGATTCGTTTCAGGAAATGGAGATGTTTAGTTTTGGACAAGGAATGACTTAGTGGGGACATGACAGCTGTCTTCATGTATTGTTATGTGGAGAAGGGGTTAGACTTTTTCTGTTCTGCCTCAGAAGACAGAACTAGAAGCAATGGGTGGAAGCTGCAAAGGAGTTTTAGTCTCTGAGAAAGAAAACATGCTTAGTTGGAAGTAGGGGATTCCTTGCTAGTAAATAAATGTCTTTAAGGGAAGGCTGGATGAACTCTTATTGGTGGAAGTTGTAGAAGGGCTTTTTCTATACAAGTACAGTCTGAATTCTCATTCAACACTGACATTCTGTGACTCTGTGAAAGTCTATTTCTGCAATTTCCTTGTGACCTTGGGAATTTCACTTAATCTTTCTAGGCCTCAATTTCCTCTTCTGTAAAATAAGAGTGTAAGCTTCTTGAGGACTAGAATTTTTTTTTTAATATCCTCAGTGCCTAGCAAAGTATTTGGCACATAGTAAGTTTTTTGACTACTGATTTTTGGATGGATGGGCTGATAAGGGGGTTACCCTAGATGACATATTAGCTATTTGCCAAATCTATAGTTTATAATTCTTTAAATAAATAATTCTAAAGAGAATGATTTCTATTAGGATCTGGAGCTGTTTTGTGTACCTTCTTATCAATGTAGGGCACTAATACTTTATGCTTCTCATGAAAGAGCTTCTATGTTGAAATGGATTCTCAGTCTCATTGAACAGTGAGAAGAACCTTCAAGTCTACCTGAGATGGCTAGGGATAGCAGTGTTCCTGGTTTGGTCTAGAATCCATATGACTACTACCATTGGAAATCAGTGAGATGCCCCAAGAACTATGTATTAGTCCTAGCTTGATCCTAAAGGAACAGCACTGGGCTACCTTCATAAATACAGCCAGGTGAATAGTTATATGACTTGCCTGTTTGGACTGTGTTATTTAGCAGTGTCAATGCCCCAAGAACTTGAAAATAACAATGACAGTTATCTAAAAAGGGAAGGCTTAGATGGGTGTTGGGATGCATGTTCAGTCCAGATAAAAATCTAATTTGCTCAAGGATATGGAGAAAGAAGTAATTTTCTAAACTTATCTAAAACATTTGAGACAGAGATACAGGCTAAGTCTAGCTAAAGGAAATTATCTACATGTTATGACTATAAGAGACACTTGGAAAGATTTTCCTTGTCACCATGCCTGAAAAGACCACCATTAGAGCCACTCCTTTGGATTAAAGCCTTGTTTCCAGAAGGTCCCTGTTAAAATGCAAATCTCTATTTTCTATCTTTATTGAAGGAACTTAAAGGGTTTAAATGCTGGGGATAAAAAGACTGCCAGGCAACAGGCTGATTAAGCAGGTTACCAAGGGGGGAGTTAGAGAATTTCACTCCTTGAAAATATTTCAGAACTACATAGACATTCAGTAGCATGGCCCTAGGCAAAATGGCTTACATTTTACTGGGGTACGAACAACATATAGATAAGTAAATACAAGATAATTTGAGCATAGAGAGAGAGCTAACATCTACGAGGCTCAGGAAAAGCTTCCTTTGGGAAGTGGTCTGAAATGAGCCTAGATGAATGCTCTAGATTCCAAGAAAAAAAGGTGAGGATATCTTTTCAGGAACCTAGGTAGCCTCCACGGTTCCCTGCAGTCTACTCATTGCAGCCACTGATGTTTCTGAATACCTTCCCCAGTACCTTACATCTACCCAAAAGGTCCATGGCAGTATGTTAAAGCCTCTTAATGTTGCCCTTATTATATTCCATCGAGACTCACCAAATCACTATTCCTTTGTGTGGGAAAAGACCTTTCATAACTGGGTGGCCTTATTGGATAAAAAAGTCACAATACAGAATAATAAAACACTTTGTGTCTTGTACCTGCTTTAATACTTTGAAGGGTTTTCCTAAATTCAGCCGCTGCTCTGCACAGTCAGTGAAATCAAATCAGACATTTTAAAGTAACCTGTGTGGGGTGGTGAGGAGAGGGGGTTGTTCCTCTGGGAAGGTAGGATATGATTTGACTTGTACTTGGCAAGGTCTGGACTCAGATATACTTGATATAAAATTGTTAAAGCTGGTGAGAACTCAGAGCCAAGAGAGTCTTCTATCAAAGAACTAATCTCAAGGGATTAAACCTTGGAAAAGGAGACATGAGAAGAATTCATTTAGTGCTTCCCTCTTTAATCTCAGCCCACTCCCCCCATTCATTTTGCATATATTTGTATTTATTTTTGTTACCCCTGAAAGAAAGGAAGCTCCCCGAGGGCAAAAATATTTCATTTTATTCTTTGTAGCTCTAATGCTTACTATGTGGTAGGCCCCTATAGATGTGATGGCTTATAGAAGTGATTTGAGGAAGGAGTACATTTCAAAGTTATTATTCAGTATTCTGGTGAGACTCCTATGAACATTCCCATTTCCTGTGCCCCATTTGCCCACCCCCCGCCTTAGGAGACTTTCAGTCTTCTCATGTTGCTCTCTAGAAGTCTGGGGGTGGGGCGTGTGGTATCCTGTTAAGTTCCCTGGTGTTTCCCCCAGAGTTTGGACCTTTCGTCTTTAATCACAACCAAAATTTACCTGTCTTCCTTCAGAACTCCACACTCTGCCAGATATTCTGATAAACTTATCTGTGCTATTTATTAGCATAGATAGGCACTGTTTCCTTTTCTGTAAAATGGAGATTCCACTCCATTCAATTTAATAAACATTTGTTGAATGTTTATTTTGTTCAAATGATTGTAGTAGACTTGAGACGCAAAAAAAAGAAAGTCCCCACTCTCTAAGAAATTACATTCTCCCAATGTAAACAACATGTAAATAGTTAATATGATATAACTTGAGGACAGCAAAAGCCCTATAAGAGATCATCCAAAAAAAATTCCTTGTACCTGAGATGTGCTCTGAACAAAATCGAAGATTTGGAGAGGGAGAAATGAGGGGTGTGTGTGTGTGGATTTTTCTAGGAGTAAGGACAACATTCTAGGAGTGGAAATAGTCTATGCAAGGGTCAAAAAGATAGGAGATGGAATGCCAAGTTTAGAGAACAATAGCTTCCCTATTTCTCTCATTCTTTCAATAACCTGGGTTTGAAACCTAGAATTCATCCTCCTCTCCTCTGCCTCCTCCCCTTCTCTAGTCCCCAACGATTAGGTTGCCAAGTCTTACAATTCTGTCTCCTAAATAGAAACTCTTTTCCTTTTCCCTCTTTGTAAACCACAACCATTCTTCTTCAGGCCCTCATCACTTCTTTCCTGGCTCATTTTCCCTCCCTTGCCCCCAAACTTCAGTAACTCCCTAGTACCTCCAGGACAAAATACACACTCTTCTGCTTGGCCTTTAAGGACCTTCAGAGTCTGACTCTAGCCTAGCTTTCCAGGCTGAATGCCCACATTACTCTCGCTTAGGCACACTATAGTTCAAACTGACCTAATTGCTATTTCCCACACACGACATTCCATGTCTAAGGCTGTTCTACAGGCCTGAAACACTCATTCTCCTTATTTCCAATTCTTGGAACACCCAGCTGCCTTTAAAGCTCTATCCAAATGGGACTTCCTTCAAGAGGCAAGATTCTAACTCTCCCACTGTCACTATTTCCAACCATGTAATTATTTTGTCTTTATTTTAATATATTTTACTTTTAAGTTTTTATAAAAATCAAATCGTTGTACTCCTCCCTTCCAAGTAGGATGTAAGCTCCCTGAGGGCAAATACTAGGTTTGTTTCTATTTCTTTCTTCCCTTTTTTGGGGGGGGGGATCTTTGTATCCCCAGTGCCTACACATATATAATAGTTGCAGTTTGGGGCACATAGTAGGGACTTAAGTACCTGATAATTGATTGATTTAGCTTTAATGTAACAAGTACGAAGAGGATCAATGTGAAATCTGTCAAAATACCAAGCTGAAGAGTTTGTATTTTATCTTTGAGAGGCTTTGTGAGCAGGGTAGTGACATGGTGAGACCTGCGCTTTAGGATAGTTATTTTGGTAGCTTTCTGGAGATAGAATGAAAGATGGGAGAGACTAGAAAGAGGGAGAACAATTAAGAGGTTATTGCTGTGGTCCAGGAAAGGTGATGAAAGCTTAAGCTGGAGTGGTGGCCATGCGAGTGGACAAGATGGGTGCAAGAGATTGGGAAGGTAGAACTGACAAAAGTGGTGACTGATTGGATGTGGGTAGAGTTGATATAATAATTCATATAACAATAACCTACTGTGCAGGGGTGCTTTGAGGATCAATGAGCTGATGTATATGCCTTAAAAGCATGATATGAACATTAGCTCTTGTTATTAGTAGGTAGTAATGGATCAGTGGCCTTTATATACTTGAATAATAATAGCACATTTACATAGTGTTTTGAGTTTTAGAAAGTGCTTTCTTAACAAACTATAAAGTAGGTTGTATAAATATTTTCATTCCCATTTTACAGGTGAGGAAAATGAAATACAGAGAAGCTTATGACTTTTCTATAGTCACAGAACTAGGAAAGGTTAGAGCTGGGATTTGAATCAAGACCTTTTGATTTTAAGCCTGGCACTACCTATCCTAACATTTACGCCCACTTGTCACCACTTACATCTTTTGAAATCGATGGATCCCGAAGGTAACCAATGAGTCGTGCTTTATAGACACCTAAGCTAGATCATGGCTGTGTATGCTGGGGAGGCTACCTTACTGTTTGGACATACTAAATTCTGAGCTTCCGTCTTTGCGTTTTCCTGCTTTGATTCAATTTTATTTTTGATCTTTGTTAATCCACCCCCGTCCCCAAATAAACTTATGACAAAAAAAAAATCTAAAAATAACTAGGGAACTTTTACCCATAGCTTTTAAATATCATGAGCCAACAGGTTGACACCCTTGATCCCTAGGTGAAGTGTTTCAGTTCTTTTGTTGGCTTTCTCCAAAGGGAGGAAATGGTGGGGAATTACATAGCTGATGCTATTTTTTTGTGTACAGGAACCTACTTCCAGCTGCTGGTAAACAGGTTTTGACTTTTTCTTGGAAAGTAACTTTGGGAAGTCACTGCACTTTAATTTCTAAATTCCGCATTGATCTTGTAGTATATGAGAAAGGAGCTACATTGTCTCTTAGCATTGCTGCAGTGTTAAGCTATTGCTTTCCTTCCAAGGAATTGTCTTGAGTTATTTTGTTTAGACATTATAATACCTCCACCGACTTCCTTCCCACAGGCTTGTCTCAAAAGACTAAAGACAAAAGGCGGGTAAAAATCACTATTTGAAGAGTAGGAAACTGCCACATTGGTTATGAATGTACTTTGTGAAGAAGAGAAAAAGGAGATGGATGGGACAAAAAGGTATCTGAAGAGTACTTTAAAATATACATACACATATAATATATATTTCATTAAATATTTCCCAATTATATGTAAAAAATTTTAACATTTAAAATTTTTTTAAAATTCTCTCCCTCTCTCCTTCCCTTCCCCCACCCCTTGAGAAGGCAAGCAAGAAATGCAATATTGATTATACATGTAAATATGGAAAAACATTTCTATATTAGCCACACTGCGAAAGAAAAATACACACAAAATTCCCAAGAAAAACAAATTTTAAAAAATATTGTTCAATCTGCATTCAGAGTTCATCAGTCTTGTCTCTCTCTGGGGGTGGATAGCATTTTTCGTCATTGGTCCTTTTGAATTATCTTGGATTATTGTATTGATCAGAGTAGCTAAGTCTTTCACAGTTGATCATTGTTACAATATTGATGTTACTGTGTAGAATGTTCTTCTGGTTCTGCTCACTTCACTTCGCATCAGTTCATATAAGTTAAAGAGTACTTTTAAGGCTGTGAGTGGTGTTTAAGCAAGAAAAAAATCATTTGCTTTCTAAAACAGATGATCTTTTCAGCAATTGACCTTATGGGTTTTTGTTGTTCAGTCCTTTTCAGTCATGTCTGATTTTTTGTGACCCCATTTGGGATTTTCTTGGCAAAGATACTGAAGTGGTTTGCCATTTCCTTCTCCAGCTCATTTTACAGGTGAGGAAACTGAAGCAAACAGAGGTAAGTGACTTGCCCAGGGTCACATAGTAAGTGGCTGAGGCCAGATTTGATCTCAGGAAAATGAGTCTTCTTGACTCTGGGACCAGCACTCTATCCACCGTGCCATCTCACTGCCCAAAAAGTATAAAACGAGGCCTATTGTTCAGTGGCTCAGTGGTGTTCTACTCTTCAATATCCCATCTGAGGTTTTCTTAGCAAAGATACTGGAATGGTGTCTGAGGCCGGATTTGAAGTCAATTCTTAATAACTCCTGGCCCAGTGCTCTCTCCACTGTACCACCTAGCTGTCCGCTTGGTTAATTTGAATAATAATGGAGAAGTGGGTTTAGCTAAGCAAAAAAATATTGCATGAGACCAAAAAAACACTCATTAAAGGTTTATGTAATTTGAACACACAGTCCATAGAGGATGTGTATGCTAGATGACTGGAGACCGAAGGTATAACTAATTAGAGGTGTTTTGAAATTATGTAATAGGAGAGCAGACAATGAAAATTCAGACAGTTATATTGCTAGTACTTTTCAGCTAGAATGTGTTTTAGGTAATTTGTTGATCAAATATCAACAGAGACTATTTTTGCAGTTAAAATTGGAAGAATTTATATCAGAAATCAAGAAATGCCATAGGCACTTATGTTATTTCAAAGGAAATACTGAAAGCTTAAATAGATGTTATATGATGGAATTATCCTGGATTCTTGAGTTTGTGTGCAAGAATGGAGGCTTTGTTGCTTTTTTTTAGAGCTTGATGAAAAAAGTATGTGTTATAACTCAACCAAGAAAAGAAGAGTTTGTATTGGAGACAAGAACTTGTGTGGTTAAATAGCTCAATCTGTTGTAAGGAATATAGCTGATGACTGGTGACTGAAGATGCAGGCTGTCAGCTAGAGAAAATGGGTTGACTGAATTGCTTACAAATGCCAGCAAAGTCAGCAGCTAAAGGAGGGGGAGTTGAAGGGGATGTAGAAATATTAAAGAGAGAGGGGCAAGCTCTCTGGTCCCTGTTGCAAGTGTGGTTGTGAAGGATTAGTGGATGTGCACCACTGGTGGGGAGAGCTGCATGTAGGCCGTGGAACTTCGGGAATGCAAATCAAAACCACCAGCCACAACAGAGCCTGATTCCTTCTGAGATCCCTTCTCCTCCTTTGCTTCTTGATTCTTTGGCCCCAGACTCTACTCTTGTTCCCTGGATCTCCCTTATCACATACTATACTCTACCTCAGCCTTGTGCTCTTACAGTGAAAGATCTCTAAGCATACCACCAATTTCAGCCTCCCCAGCAGGGCTTATGGGCATGGGCCACCATGCCAGGTAACTCTTCCAAATAATCTTTTAATCTGTCCCCCCCACCCTCATTTTAGTAGGTTGTGGTTAATTATGAAAAAATGAGTAAACTTAAGTTATACTTTCTCAAAATCCTGATTTAGGTTTGGACTCCTTCAGTTACTAAATTCTCTTTCTCTCATATCTCGAATGTCTCAATCAAAATCATACTCCCTCTATGACACCTTCCTTTCTCGTTGAGATACAACACTACTAGCAAGTAGATATTATTCGTTATATAGGATGTTCCAAATGTCCTAGTGCAGATTTAAACTATTATAGTTGTTGAATAATTAAAGCTGCACCAAAACTTTTGAGTTACCCTATATACCTATTCATATTGTTTCCTTTATATTTAGTAGATTTCTTCAAAATAGTACATACCCAGCATGATATAATATGGACAGAACACTGGACTTGAAATCTGAAACACTTGGATTTGAGCTTCAGTTTCGCCATTTATAAACTATGTGACCCTGGATGAGGCATCTAGCCTCAATAAACCTCAGTTACCTCATCTGTAAAATGGGGATAATATTTGTATTATCTATCTGATGGGATTGTTGTCAAGACTAGTGATGATAAGAATGCGATCACATTACTAATAATTTCTCCAAGATGAAATTCTGTCAGGGCAATTAGTAGGATAAATAATAGCCTTTCCTATATTTAGGAAATAGGATAGGTACTAGACTTGGGCTCCAGAAAACTCATCTTCATCAGTTCAAATCTGGTCTCAGACACCTACTAGCTATGTGACCCTGGGCAAGTCACTTAACCCTGTTTGCCTTAGTTTCTTCATCTATAAAATGAACTGGAGAAGGAAATGGCAAACCACTCCAGTATCTTTGTCAGGAAAATCCCAAATGAGGTCACAGAGAGTTGGAAATGACTAAACTGAATATTTAGGGAAAAAATGACAACATTTTCTGCTGGAGGGAAAAGGAAATAAGCATTTATTAACCACCTACTATGTGCCAGGTACTATGTTAAGTGCTTTACAAATATCTCATTTGATCCCCGCAGCAACTCTAGGAGGTAGGTGCCATTATTATCTCCAGTACACAGTTGAGGAAACTGAGGCAGACAGAGGTTAAGTAACTTGCCTAGGATCACACATCTTAAGTAACAAGTTAAATAATACATCTAGAATCTGAGGCTAGATTTGAGTTCAAGAATTCCTGACTCCAGGCCTAGCACTCTATCTACTGTGTTACCTCACTGTCTTAGGAGGACACTGTGTTTGTGATATGTATATTATTTGACTTAATCATTCAACCATTTATATATCAAGAAAAAATTTTCAGTGCCTATAGTATCCTTGGAATGCACTGATTGTATTGGGTTCTATGGGGAATGTTAAAGAAATATCAATATGTTCCCTGCCGTCAGGAAACTAACATTCTGCATGAGGAGATGAAGGAGTGATCATCATGGGGTAATTTGTCAGAGCAATCTTATTAGAGGAGATGAGACTTATACTAGACACTAAAATGAGGAATAAATTGTGAATAAAAATGAAGTGAATAGAGGATGAGAAAGTAGGAGACATTCCAGTAGAGAAGATGAAGTCAGTAAGCAAAGGCACAGAAAATATCGAGTTCTAAAAAGAGAATAAACTTGCTTCAGTAGAAGGACTGTGATCAGGATTACTAGTATATTAAGTTATTTCAGTACAAAGTCTTCTTTATCACATTCATGAGAATCCAGGCAAATATGTATTTTGGGTTTTTGTTAGGTATACTTCATTCCTTGCTAAGACTTCATTATTCCTGTATTTTATGCCATAATCCAGACACCCAAATCTCATTTTAGTAACCTTATTTTTAGTTAGTTTCCAAAAATTGTTTACCTTTTCATAAACTCCTACCTTCTATTTGTAGCAGAGATGAAACCACTGTTGGATAGACAATTTAATATATAGATCATTTATTACAAATTTACTATATGCCAGGCACTATATTAAGTGCCAGGGATAGAAATACAAACAAGAAACATGCATTCTAATGAAGGAAACACTATGACTAAAGGGGATGGGGGGGATACACTCTTTGGTATGGTTTAGAAATGGTGGATGTCAAGGGACATGGTAGCCTGATTCCAAGCAAAATTAGATGAGAGCTCACCTCTAAGAGCCCAGGGTAGTTTCAGGAGTCCATGGCTTCTGGGAAAAGGGGTTTGGGAGGAAATGAAGATGATGGCCAGAATGCAGACAACATAGATTTTAGTTTCTTTCCCAAGAATTCATAATCCTTAGTCATGACTTCTTGGTTCCTTCTGGTGATATCATCTGCCATCTTATGAATCACCAGAAATGTGTAGAGATCCCTAGGCTGGAAAAAAGACAGCGAGGGTCCTTTGAATCAAATTTGAACCTGTTTCTAAGGATACACTGGAGAGATTTCACTATAGCCCTTCATTTCAATAATTGATACAGATGGAGGTTTGGGAAAGGATGATTATCGATAAAGAGTTTTTAAATGCTAGGCTGAGGAGTTGAGGTTTGAGTCCATAGTTTGTGAACTTTGGAATGAATTATGTGAATATTTCCTGAAAGACTTATTTTAGATCATATTAATACTGATCGATGGTAGTGAAGGTGGCCTATGAGCATTCTGAATGGCAGGAAGAAGTCAGACTGGCATTATGAATATCGTGTCAATCATCCAGAGAGAGAGAAACAGAGTGGCATGTGGACAGAGAGCTGGCCTTGGAGTTAGGAAGAACTGGGCTGAAGTTCTTCCCCTGATTCACACTAGCTGTATGACCCTGGGCAAGTCACTTAACCTTTTAGTCCCCAAGCAATTCTCTAAGATTACAGACCTCAGAAAAATAGAGGAAGTTTCTTAGTGGGAGCTCCCTGAATTGTTGAAATCACTGGTCTGGTTAAAAAAAAAATCTACAAAGGAGCATGAGTTCAGTTAGAATGTTTTTGGAATGCAGAATATTCATTGACTCTAATCTTATTTGTGTAAGCATGTGTGAGTTCCAATGAGTTAGGTTAGCTCTCTTCGTAGTCTTGCTTGATTTGTTGGTGCTTGTCTCTTTACTATTTTATGATATTATATGTATCAGAATGGGGAAAGATTTCTTTGCTTTAGAGTTCTTGCCTGGTCAATGAAGGATTGCTCTTACAATCTGCTTTCATAGACTTACTTCTCTAGCCTAATTCTCAAATATCCCAACAGATGGGGTTTATGAGTTGCATTTCTCATAGAAATAGTGAGTTCAAAAGATGAAGAGGTTGGGGAATTTCTTTTTTAGAAGTCCTTTCCAGGCAAATAAGCAAGTAAATAAGCAAGTGGAGTCGACAGCTTTCTTGGAAGGGGGTATGCGGCTCCAGGTATGAGAGAATCCCACTTATCAGCGGTAGTTTCCTCATGCTCCTCTTACACTTGTGTTGGCACAGTTGGTAGATTTTATTATTAGCGGTGTCCTACGCTCCATCCATTCATAGAATATACCCCATGACAGAGGAATCTCAGGGTGAAAATAAAATGAAATAAAGTGGTCTTTTCTCTCTCTCTCTCTTTCTTTTTGCCCATTGACTTTTTGTGGCTTCTCATCTAATGGACAAATATCCCCAAACTGTTCAACCTAAAAAAAAAAGTGAAAGAGTGCTCTCAGTGGTATCAATCAAAACCCCAAACAATGATTTGGTTTTGTGTGTGCAATGCTAGTTGCTTTGCCAGTCTCAAGCTGGCACTGTGGGTTTACTGTAATTGCTGAGGCTCAGCTGAGTGAGGGAGAGAGTTTTCGCCAGTTATAGCCCATCCCCACTATGTCTTGCAATATGTTTTTGATTTTACTCTTTAAAAAAAAAGGTGAATGATCACTAAAAGACAGCAATGCGGCCACATCAAATGATTCCATTGTGAACGATTTCATTCTTTGTTTTTTTAATGTGCAATTAAAAAAAAAGAGAGAGACATTCTGGCCCATTTCCAGCAATTGTTGTCACTCCTTGGTAAAACTGGTATTTAGACAAAATAAAATAGTATTGTTAGATATTGTTGTGCTTATTTTATTCAGGCAAATGTTACACACTCAGTTTATACATGCATACATGTACACACATATATATGTATGTATATGTATCTATGCATACATATATATTTATTCAGTAGATGTCCAAGAATATTTTCTCTCTTTCTCCCATCCCCCTTCCCCAATATTTTTCTGTGATGGTTGTCAGGTGTGCAGTACAATTAAAATCTTTGGAAGGTCAGGTTTGTACCACCCTTTATTATGGATTCCTAACCTTTATGGAGTTTCAAAATCCTATCATTGTTTGATTTTGCCACAACCTGGCCAAAGGCCTGTTTTGACATATTTCCCACTTCCAATGGAAAATTTTTTTAAAGTTAAAATCAATTACAATTAATATTGCCATGGAATTTTGTAGGATTTTTCAGTGCCCCCTGAAGTAATTGGAGACAGCTTTGCAGCCTAGCGTAGGACTAAGCCAGGACTGGGAATCATTGCCTTTCCTAACTATTCAATAAATATTAAAACCAGGATAGATGGTCTAATTTCTTATGGGTCTTGGGGGTATGGGGGTGGAGAAGGTCACTTTGGTATAGTGCAGTAAAAGATGGCTAAGAGAAAATATATGGATTCAGAGCTATGTCTCTTGCTTTTTATCCAAATTACTTTAAAGAAACATGAAAAATAGAGGCAGGAGGAATAGGTAACTAAATAAAATGATAGATAATTACTCAGAAATCTTTTTTTTATAGTCAGCCAATTCCAACTACATTAAAATCAGTATTGCTGTAATATGTGCATAGTAACTGCAAAAAGGAATGTTGTATTTAAAGTTTTTTCTCCCTCATGGTTGTCTATGCATTAAATATTGAAATTAAATAGTACTTTTCTTTAGGCTTCATGAAGTTTTCTACAGCGTCTCCAAAGTGAAGTCGCAATGAGTTGTCCAGAAAACATAATTTGCCGACAGATTCACCTTCTGAATTTGTGCCTGGAGCCTACTATATTTACCTAATTCATTTTTGGCTCTTGCCTAGTTCCAGCCATGGTGACACACTATGAAATGGATGCCAAGTTTCTCTCTGATTGTTGGAACATTTGTAAAAGGCAGTAGTGGATTCAGTAAGTGCTGTAAGCCTCAGGGTCTGGGTCCTGCTCAGGAGGGGCTCTTCATAGTATGTCCTAGGCAATGCCTGTAGGGCTGTTGTTAGTCTGGCTAATTGGTACAGCTAGCCGGATGCTCTTTCGTTGACCCAGGAAGGTAAATTAGTCCTTGTCCATTCTTAGACAATGGAACCCAAGATACTGATGTCTTATGTTGAGAATTAGTTACCTTCTCAGGATCCAGAAAGTCCTCTGTGAACACAGGATCATTGATTTAAAGTGAGAAGGAATTTTATTTAGATATCATCTGCCCCAATAATCTCATTTTACAAATGAGAAACCTGGGGCCCAGCAAAGTTAAGTGACTAGCCCAAAGTCACACAGTTAGTAATGGGCATAGCCTGATTTTATCCCTAGCTGTATATCCAATGCTCTTTCTACTACATACCACTGGCATACAGATGAAAGCACTTACATATTATACTGTCCTAAAACAGAATAAGACTGGCAAAACTGTCCTTGTGCTGAGAAGGTATGATGCTGCTGATCGAATAGTGCTTGTACCCTGTGCTAAGTACTAGGGATACAAAGAAAGCAAAAAGAATCCCTGCCCTCAAGGAAGTCACAGTCATATACGGAAGACAACAGGCAAACAACTACATACAATCTTTCTCTCTCTCCCCCCCTCCCCCTCCCCCTTTCCCCCTCTCTGGTCCCCCGATTTCCCCCTTCTCTGTCTCTCTGTCTTTTTCTCTCCCTTCTGTCTCTGTCTCTCTTTCTCACACACACAATCTCTTTTCTCCCTTCCTCTCTCTTTCCCTCTCTCTTCTCTGTCTCTTTCTTTCTCCCTACCCCCTACACACACACACACACATTTGTTAAATTGGGGGTCATCTCTGAGGAAAGGCACTAAGATCAAGGAGGACTGAGAAAGTCTTTTTGTAGAAGTTAAGATTTAAGGTAGGACTTAAGCTGAGACTTGAAAGAAGCCAGGGAAGCCAGGAGGCAGAGATGAGGAGGGAGAGAATTCCAGATATGAGGGGCATACATTGAATTGGACTTGAAAGAGCATAGCAAATATATAAAAGATTGTAAACGAGAATTGAGGTAAGATTAACTACTGGAGAGGAAGAAGGGTTTTTCCTGGAACAATATGAACTCCCTGTTGCAACTTGGCTATTACTGCAATTTGATTCTTTCACAGAAAAAAAAAATGTTTCCTCTTTCTAGTAGAATATAAACTCTGTGAGGCCAAAGCCTGACTTGTTTTAGTCTTTGTATGCCTAGTGCCTGGCACATTGCGGATACTTGATTTCTAACAAGAGAGTCTAGTTCAAACTTAGAGTAATTCAGGGAAAACATTCTTCTGGTGGCTCGCTGAATAATTGACACTTTTTATACTTTTCAGGTTGACTTTTGGCTGTTGAGAACTCTGCACAGTCCTGACTTCATGGAAATTCTCCCTTCTTTGTATGTCACCAAATCCATTGTCTTGATTGTATCAGGCTCTCAATAACTATTTTCAAAAATTAAGGTATTGGAATTGAATGTTGACCTTTATTAGCATTGTGACCAGGATGGATGGAGAAATAGAGAACTGTGAGCTATATCAACGCTTTTGAAAGGATGGTGCCAAGGGGCTCATTGGCATTGAACCACCATGATTGATGTGAAGACTCAGTGTGTGGGAGAGGATATAAGGAGAAAAAGCATGGATCATATTACCAGGAGTGATAAATTGGCCATTATTGTTGACTTAGCAGTTTGGGTTGTCTTGGGAAGGTGACTCAGACCCATGTGAGGCTTCCTGGGTGTGCAAGGGTGTGGCTGCACTGTCAGGATCCCAGCAAGACTTCCCTCATGTGAATGAGTCACTCGGTGTTTTCTTTAGGGTACAGACCCCTGATAAGGCTGACCAGGGAACTGTGTATGTGTCTATACTTTTCACCTCCAAAGAAGTTCTAGATGTTGTAGCTGTTCTTGTTCCTTAACATTGAATAGAAGTCAGACTCTCCAGGATCAGGAGAATCTATGATGACCTGCATATAGCACTGGTCTGTGCCTCAGTTTCACCAACCTCAGGGATGGTTTGGGAAACCTAGATAGAAGTATTCTGTCTAGCTTCTGTGGTACCAAAAGGAAACATTCTTTTCTGTGTCCTTTTCTGAAGGAGAGAGAGAATTCTGTCCTGAAATTAGATATCTCCTATAATAAGGATGTGGTGATATTTATTGTTGCTTAGAGCTGCTGTTCATGGACCTGACTGAAAATCTTTCAAACCAGAAGATCACAGATTCAGAGTTTCAAGGAACATCTTGTCTAACCCCTTCATGTGGTAGATGAGGCACAGTTAAGTGACATGCTAAAGGTGAGAAAGGTGGTAATTGACAGAGCTGAGATTTGAACTGAGTTTGATGCTCTCTATCCAGCGCTTTACCCCATACAGCCTCCCTCTATTTAGCTCTGGCAGATGAAGATGGGCTAAGAGGGAGAGAGGGAAAAGGAATAAGCATTTATTAATTTATTATTACTTATTTACTCAATGCACCAGGCATTGAGCTAAGTGGAAGCGGTTGGACGAGCAACAATATCACCCTAGGTCAGGCTCTGACAAACTTTGATGGCTAAGTGACAATTCGCAGAATCACAGAATTTATCCAGTCTCAGTATTCTATATTCAGGTTGACCTAGGCAGGGGTCATGTGCATGGAGTGTTTCCGTGGCTGTCCTTTTCCACCTGTATGATGTATCTTGCTATAAATCTCCTACCCAACATGCTATGGGACTCCCTCTAGGGGACTGACATTCTGTGGGTACACTGGAGCAGAAACTAGGTTTCCCAGACTACATACCAACCCATCTCCTTTTCAAGTCAAATCTTTCTTCGATAACATCTTTGATGCTGCTTCTCCTTCATGACTCTTTTTTGGTGATTTGTTTTATTCTACTCCTTGCCACCGTGTATCTTTCCATTGACCTTTTGAGTCACCTGCAACTTCAATCCTCTATAGATTGTGGTCTCGTATTATATCCTCGAAAGTCCTCTATGGCCAAGCTGGACTATTCATCCTTCCATAAACACATCTTATATTTTCCCACTTCTATGTCCTTGATGTGTCTATTTCAAGTTTGCAAAATGTTAAAAAGCTAGAAAGTGTCTCATGGATTTACTAGTCCAATGCCTCAGATGAAGAAATAACAACACCTAATATTTACAGAGCAATTTAAGGTTTACAAAATGCTTTACACATATGTATTATCTTGATTCTTGCAAAACCCTTTGAGGCAAGTGGTATTTTTATCCCCAGTTTATAGATGAGGAAACTGAGGCAAACAGAGGGTAAGTGACTTGCCCAAGGTCACACAGCTAGTACATATCTGAGGGAGGCTTTAAATTCAGGTCTTTCTGACTTCAATTCTGGCTGCAATCCCCACCTCCTCCCCATGAGATGCTTAGACTCTGTATCTGGAACCACTCTAGGCTCTGACAGAGGTGTCTACCTCACTTCCTGGCCATCTTCAAGTGATGTCACCTGCTTTCTAGCTATCATTACCCTCTCAACTCCTGGAACAGCTCTCAGCTCTCATAGTGAGCATTCGCCATATCTTGCCTGGATCTGAGCCTACCTGTTACTTCACAGCCAGCCCCAACACTTGCCATAGCTTCCGGACCCCCCCCCCAAGTTGTGTTATCTTCCTTCATTAGAATACCTTCTTCATGAAACTTTCTCTAACCTTCCTATTTATGTTATCACTGTTCAGTGGTATTCAGTCATGTCCAACTCTTTGTGATCCCATTTGAGGTTTTCTTGGCAAAGATACTGACGTGGTTTTGTCGTTTCCTTCTCCAGCTCATTTTACAGATGAGGAAACTGAGGCAAATAGGGTTAAGTCACTTGCCCAGAATCATACAGTCTGAGGCCAGATTTGAATTGAATCTTCCTGACTCCAGGCCTGGCACTCTATCCCCTGTCCTTCCCTTTCATAATTTTTTTTTATCACTTTAATGTTCTGGTAGAACTTTACATGTCTTTTATATATTTATGTTCTAGTTTGTTTTCTAGTTAATTTGTGTTCATTTCTTATGTCCTTTACTAGAGTTTAAGCCCTTTGAAGGCTAGAACCATGTCTTCGTTGTTGTCATCATTATTGTCTTCTTTGTCTTCTTTTCTTCTTCCCTTCTTCTCTTCTTCTTCTTTTCTTCTTATCTTCTCCTCCTCCTCCTTCTCTTCTTCTTCTTCTTCCTTCAAATTCTAGCATAGCTCCTTATAATGAATATATGAACTAAGAACGTATAACCCTCTTTTAAAAAGAAAAGAGGCTAGTTTGGCATGATTCATTCTTAATGTACCCATACTAGCTTGCAGTGATTACTTCCCAGACCTATAACTAACACTATTTT
This sequence comes from Phalanger gymnotis, assembly GCA_028646595.1. Taxonomy (NCBI): domain Eukaryota; kingdom Metazoa; phylum Chordata; class Mammalia; order Diprotodontia; family Phalangeridae; genus Phalanger; species Phalanger gymnotis. The sequence continues at coordinate 588,716,919 of CM053622.1, forward strand.
CACTTGGGATACTGATGGTGGAGGCGGGTGGGCACCTCAGGTGTGGTCTTTCTGGGAGGAAACAATCTTTAGGCGGGAGCCAGTGGTGTGGCTTCTGGAATGAGGAAGTGTACTCTGGGACACCCTGAGATTTCTATGCTGAATGTGCAGCCACCAAGAGGAAGAAGCATGCCGCTGCTGTGTAAGGCAGAGCTGGTCAGGAAAGGAAAGCCATTTGGGGTCAGAGGAGGAGGAAGATTGCTGCCCTTGCCAGGGCAGAGCTGGGCAGGGGAGGAGGAGAGTACAATATGGTATCCTTTTCTCAGCCCTAGGGCAAAGCTCCATCTGTCAAACACCAGTTGCAGCTCCAGTGTGTACAGACCATTCCTATAAACTTCTATAAATTTTCCAGGAATGGGCATTGAGCTTGTAAGCCTCAATTTTGAAAAAAAAATCTATGTTCTATTATGTATTAATGTTATGTAATTCATGAATATTATATTTTATTTTTATAAAACTGAGAGCCCATTCTGAAGTTGGGCATTTTTGCTTCCAAGTACCTTATTCACACAGAGTTCTAGCTCTGGTTACAACATGCTGCAAATGGGTACTTGGATCCAGAATTTACTAGTTAACTCCGTGCAGGTCCATGAGCTGAATCCCATTTCTGCCCAGCCATATGACAGATGAGCACTATTGATCACAATGGACATTAAGTGCAAATGTATAGATTAACACAAATGTATCATGACTGCTGGAGAAACAAAATACAGGCCCCTGCTCTTGAGAATGTCTTTTTTTTTTTTGACTGTGGATGGTCTTGAAATTTGAGTAGGTTGTTTAACCTCCCTGTGTCTCTGTTTCCTCATCTGTGAAATGTAGATAAGGCAAGCTCTTTTCCTACCTCACCTGGGAAGATTAGATAATGACTGTAAAGTGCTTTGAGCTCCTTATTGGAAGGCACTCTATAAACACAGAACATTATTATAACCCAGGGTTCCTGTATAAATGCAGATTACTTAGTAGACTATTAAGAAAGAAAAAACAAGGGACCCCTAAAACTCCATTTCCTGATGGTTTTGAAGTAATGCCAGCAAGTCTGCAAGTCAAATCCATTTTTAGTTTAGTTTGGCTGAGCAAGGGTTAGTTTTCTGTGGAATTTTGAACTTTCAGTATATTTAAAGTTTCTTTTATTGTTTTTATGCTGAAAAATGGCATGAATGAAAAGCAATTAAATGGAGAACCTCCTTTTGAAACAGCCCCGGCTTGAAGAAGAGGTGAAGGTAAAGGTCTCCAGGAACACATGTGCTGTTGAGGTATATTTGCATATATCTGATCAGCACTAACGCTCCAGTGATTTTCATAGTATACCTTGGAACTTGAGTTGTAGCAAAGAGCCATTGCTAATATTTGGTGACAGAGCATGCTATCTACAGATTTATTGTGGTTTACAGTGACTACTTAATTTCTATCATTAAAAAAAAAATCCTTCCCCCTGAACTTAAGCAGTGACCTGCAAGTCCTGCTCTGACTGTAGGAGCTATTAAGAATCCTCCCTAACAAAAGCAGTGATTTTTTTTTCCTAGCAACCAGATCAAAGCCAGATCTCCCAGAATAGCAGGTTTCCTTTGCACATAGGTTCACAAGGATTATCAGGTTCTCGGTGTCTAGTTCAAACTTCTTTGCCGAACAGCAATGGAAAGGAAATTCCCAAGGAGTTTGCCATCCCCGCAATGCTGCCGAGCATTGAAGAAGCATTTAATCTTGGGAGGACATGGCCATAACTTGGAGAATCTCTAACTTTATTATCTCCTACATCTGCATGTGTATTGTATGTCTGACTCCTACAGAATGAGGCCTCTGTTTCCTTTCTGCCAGTACCTAATATCAGCTTTGCCCAGGAGTCTGCTGATGAAGACTTCCTGTTTGTTTTGAGTCACTGTTAGAGTGATAAATATTCTTTAGCTTTCTCCTCAGAGAGGAAAGAAACCAGCTGCCCCGCACTGAAGAGAAAAATGGAGAAATTCCACCAAATGGTCTTGTTATCATGTAGTTTCAATGGAAGCATAAAAATGAAAACTATAAGCCTTGACAAAGTAAATAATTTACATATTAAAACATCTTTCTACATGCATAGACATAAGCTATTTGTCTTTAATCATTTAGGGAGTGATGCATCTTCCACTCTAGCTCTAATTTGGAATTGTTTAGAAATAAAAAAAAATGTAAACTTAGACTACAGAGTAATGGTTGGCTATATAAATAAACAATTACAGTTGTGGTTTTTGGATCTGACCACAAGCTTTAAATGCCATTTTTGCATGAACATATAATGCTTCTGGATAAACAATTCTGTTTACTTCCTCAGTAGCATTGCTATGCCATCGTGTAATTTCCATACAGGACAAATTGAATATAATATAACACAAGAACAAAAGGATAGTATGAAATTATTTTTAATAAATAACAAGAGGAGATCACTTACAGCATAATTGGTACTTTAGAAAAAAAGATGTAAAATTTCCAAACGATCTTTTCATCTATTTTTTAATCCCTTTATTTTGAGCAGGTTGTGGTTTGATGACCAATATGTCATTAGAGGAAACTAGTGGGGCTACTTACTGTATCAGGAGTTTGACCTCTATGACAGCAAATTCAGGAAGCTGTGCTTCCTTGAACTACTCTGCAATGGTATTATGGTTTCTTTCCTTTATTATCTCTACTCTCTGGTGCCCTGACTCCCAAAACTGCTAGGGAGTATTCATGCATTCCTTCTGATTTTTGCTGTTTAATCCAAATGATTACTATCTCTTGAGGGAGGAAAAAATGAATTTGACTGAAGACAAGGAGCCTTCTTGGAGGAGAGACCCTTCTAAGAAGAGGCTCAGTTTCTGTTGGTACAGGATGTACCAATGCAAATTGAAAATAAAACTAGCACCCCTGTTTTGTCTTTGTGGTATCCAAGTTAGCAGCACAGCTATGAGGATGAACAAGACCACTTGTATTGTCATTGCTTCAAAATGGTTGGATTTACCTGAAGGTTAAGGTGTGAAGTGGCAAGTAATTTGTTCTGAGTTCAGGGAACAAATTAATTCTTTGACTTTGTTGGTGTTAGCCCTAAAGTTCTACATGAAATGGGCTTTTTCTAAATGAAAAAATCAATCACAGGTCTATCCACAGATATGCGTGTGTGTGTGTGGGGGGGAGGTGGATATTTCTAGTTGTCCTGATCTATATCTTGCCACTGGACTGAGATGGCACCAGAGGAGAAAGTAAGGCAGGTGACTTTGCACAGGCCTCTCTCATTTAAGTCCAATTCATTTGCAAATCATGGCATCATCTTCCTGATGTCATGGTCCTTTTCCAGAATGAAGGTCAAACAACAACAATGGCAACAAAACAACAACAATCCATGGATATCACAGAGCACATCAACATGTAATTATAAAAATGTTCTCAGTTTGCAATAATCTGATGTGCATAGCTAATTTTCTGAGACCAACATTTTCCTACCTAATAGTATATACAAACATACAAAAACCCACCTACATACACACTGAATTCTTTGGTAGGTAATAAATTAATCAATCTCTGTCAAAAAACTTCCATTTTCAAGATGGTTATTTATATAGATATAATGGATACACGTATGAAACTGTTTTCTAGACTGTAGTCTAGAAATAGAGGCCAAATGTGATCTTATATTATGTACAGATATTTTGTGTTACCTAGGTTTTTGGTGCTATAAGTTGAATTTATTGCTTATTAGAATTGAGGATATTGTCACCTTATTTCCACTTAAGAGAAAAATTTCAGAAAATGTTTAAAGCATCTTTCAGTGCCCCACTCAAGAGCCACCTTCTCCATTAAGCTGTCTGCCATCCACTCCCTGTCCGAAATAATCTTTCTCCCCATAGAAATCTTTGTAGCCCTTTTCATCTCTCTCACATATTTGTCACGTTCTATTTCTAAAATAGTTATTTGTATATTAAGGTCTTCCCCACAATGTACCTGCACAGTTATTTATTTTTTGCAGTTGATTTTTCAAACTTTACCTGTAACCTTATTAACTTTCATCAGCCTCCATGTCTCACTTAGCCAGGTGAGTCTAGATTATGATAGTCAGTTCCCTTACACCCTCAAGTTGCAGATGGAGTGTTGGAAGAATCTGAAATCCAGTTAGCCAACATCAGAAAAATAGCCAATAGCACTTATTCTTGCATGAGGGAAGGAGCTAGGTATGAAAGCCAGGAGCAAAGAAAATGGTGGATAAAAGATGGTTAGAATAAAATATAGGCTATGAGATAGGGTGTGGCATACCAGTGGAGACAGCAGAAGTGGGATGTGGAAAGTTCAAGCTGCTTAAAATCCCCTCCCCCCACTTAGGACTTCTTGAGAAGGAACATACATTACCCATTTTTGTGTCTCTCATGGTTCCAAGTACGGTATTTTGCACATAGTAGGTGATTAATAAATTTCCACTGAATTTTGAAAGAATGAAAGATGGAAGGATACCTCCCTTTTCTCTTCCTCCCTGAAAATGGAAAACAGAGCTCATGAACTTGAAAGGAAAAGATTTAGGAAGAATAGTTACTTGATGGTACAAAAGAAATGGTTACTGATGGAGCCAGCGTGTTAGGGAGAAAACAAAGAAGAGAATCAGAAAAAAGAAACTTGTGATATTAATGAAGAAAGCTTCATATCAACAGTGGGCATAGACTTTGGTAACATTTTTGTAAATCTTTTCATGTAAGGGAAAAAATGTAGTACTGAATGGGTGGGATCTATCACCTACAAGATAATAAAATGGTGTGAAAAACCACCCTTTACCTTTTTCAGTATAATAGAATGTGTAAAATCTTAAGTAAGACTATGAACAATCTGAGAGCACACACATCAGATCAGCATGATTAAGAGTTGGTAACTGCTATAGGTTACTCAACTGGATCTGATGATAGGAACTCTAAATCTGGAGAAACAGTAAGAATTCCCTCACCTTATAATCAGTATCCATTACCTCATCATTGAATAGATGAATGATGATGATGATAATGATATCTTAACATTTGTGTAGTGAATAAAAAATTACAGAATTTCCAATTGGAAAGAACCTCTGAGCTCATATAATATAATCTGTAGCTGATTGAGAATCCCTGCTATGACAGCTCTCATATCCAGTGGTTTCCTAGTGCCTGTAGGATAAAATATAAACTCATCTGTTTAGCTTCTTAAACCAATCTGGTCTCAACCTATCTTTCCAGCTTCATTAGATGTTGCTCCTCCTCCCACACTCTACAATCCAGCCAAATTGACATTCTTTTTGTTCCTCGTACATCGCCCCATAGTATATCTCTTGCCTTTGCACTGACTATTCCACAAGCCTGGAATGCACTCTCTTCTTATTTCTGTCTTAGTATCCCTTTCTTCCCTTAACACATAGCTCAGGCACCATATTATGCACAAAATCTTTCCTGATCCCCCGATTGCTAATGCCCTCCCTCATAAACTACCTTGCCTTTAAGCACTTTGTACGTATTTGTATTTATCCACTTTGTGTTTATATCGTATACATCGTTATGTGTACTTCTTGTCTCCCCAATTAGAATGTAAGCTCTTTGTGAATTGCTTTGTCCAACCACAGTGGTTGGCACATGGTAGACAAAATAAAAACTTGATTGATTGATTTGCAAGTGATCATATAGCCTCTACTTGAAGACTTCTGGTGATGGAGAACTGACATTCAATCAACAAGCATTTATAATATGTCTGCTACATGTCAGGCAGTGTGCTAGGTTCTGGGGATACAAAGACAAAAAAAAAAGGTAGTCCCTGTTCTCAAGGGGACTTACATTTGATTAGTGGAGACAACATAAAGATCTACAAATATATACAGAATAAATATAAAAAATACATAGTTTTGGGGAAGAGAAGTTGTAGGGAGGATCAGGAAACACTTCTACAGGTGAGGGATTCGGTGAGTTGCAGGTGAGGAGGAAGTACATTCTAGGCATGAAGGATAGCCAACAAAAAGACATAGATTCAGGAGATGGAGTGTTTGTGTAAGGAACAGATTGAAGGCCATGTTGAGTGTAGGTAGGGAAGTAATATGTAATTAGATTGGAAAGATAGGTTATGGCTAGGATGGGTTCTTCAGTTGTCTTTCAGTCATGTCTGACCCTTCATGATCAATTTGGGGTTTTCTTGGCAGAGATACTGGAGCAGTTTGCTATTTCCTTTTCCAGATCATTTTACAGACGAGGAGACTAAGGCAAAGAAGGCCAATTGAGTTGCCCAGAGTCACATAGCTAGTGTGGGAAGCCAGATTTGAACTTATATAGATGAGTCTTCTTGATTCCAGGTCCAGAACTCTATCTGGTATTCCACCTAGCTGCCTTGTAAGTCAGCCAGAGGAATTTCTATTTTATGCTAGAGATAAGAGGGAAAGAACTGGATTTTAAGGAGTAGTAAAACGTCATGGTCAGACTTGTGCTTCAGGAAGATCGCTCAGACACCTTAGAGAATGGATTGACATGCAGAAACGCTTCAAGCAAGACGATCAATTAGAAAAACTTTTCAAGACCATAGTCTTAGTGAGAAGTATTAAAGACCTAACCAGTGGGAATGACTATGTAAGTAGAGATAAGGGATGGGCTTTGAGAGATGTTGTAGAGGTAGAAATGGCAAGATTTGACAATTTATTGGACATGTGGGGTGAGACAAGGATAATGCTATGGTTACTTAACAAACAAAATGGGCTCTTAGCACTCAGTTCAACCCAGTGCCCTTGAAGAGTTTGGCCTTTGTTTCCTTGATTAGATTGAGAGTACTTGGTGGCCTCCTTGCCTCAGGGGAGGGCCTACTTTACACATGAGTTTGACATGTTTAGGACATGGGAGGCTTTTAGACCACGTGGGTGCTGATTTTAGGTCACGATGTGACTCACCCTTGACCCTGAAAAAGATATAAAACCAGGGATTGGCTTTCTCTTTTTCGGAGCTCTTACCCACAGCAGTGGTGGTGCACGTGACTCTGGGCCAGCCCTTGTTATGAGCCCCCCAGGCTGAACTTAGATGTTGGTAATTATGAATTGTATTTGGTCTATCGATGTCTGTAATTTGTTTGTATTTTGCTCTGAAGTTCAGGGTGCTGGCTTTTTCCCCTGAACTAAGTGAATGATATTTGTACGCTGAATTAAAGTGAGCTTGTTAACCCCTTAATGTTGCTTTCCTTAGTAAAGCAGATCAAAAGAACCTGGGCTTTTGCAGTGTGTTAGTAGTGTTCTTGTTGTTGGGCTTGTGTTGGTTTCTCACTCCCACAACAGCTGCTAGCCAGATTGTTGAAACACTAGGACACTAGAAAAATGGTGGTACTTTCAGCAGAAATAAGGGTGTTTGGTAGAGGGGTGGGGTTAGGGGAAAAATAATTTAGTTCTATTTTGGACATGCTGAATTTGAGTTGTTTCTGGGGCAAGGCAGTTGGTGATGTAGGACTGAAGCTCAGGAGAGACACTGGGGCTGGATATATAGATCTGGGAGTCACTTGCATTGGGATATAATTAAATCCATGGAAGCTGATGAGATCATTGAGAAAGAAAGAGGAGACCACATCTTGAAAAATTTCTGGACATTTTTGGACAGTTCTAGTCGTTAGGAAATTCTTCCTTACATTAAGCTTAAATCTGTCTGGGAAACTGCCCCCTAGTGGTGTTGGGAGACTCAGATGACAATGGATATACAGTGGTTTTGCAAACCCTAAAGTGCTACATGAATGCTAGTTGTTGTTAGGTATCAGGCCTCCAGTCTGGTGATGACTTCATTCCCTTTGCCTACTATTGTATTCCTACTGAGCTGAAGTCATTTATAGAGTGCCATGGAAATATGCTGGTAAATGTCTAATAACTGGGCTTTCTGGGAAAAATGCAAGCACATACATTTTAAAGTTTAATCTGCATTATTAGTGCTTTATTAAGTCTAAACAATCAACAAAACAGTAAATCAAACCCTGACTTGTAGATGTAGATTGCTGATTTCTGTGGTATAAATGCTTATGTTGAATTTTAACTATCAACAACCCTGTCAGAGCTGGCTCTGGCATACCCCTGCTTCTAGCTCTTGTTTCTCCTTCCTCCTTCTAAAGTCATTCTTCTACTTGACATCCTTTTAAATAGTAATTTTAAGGCAGTTAGGTGGTACAGTAGATAGAGTGCTGCAGCTGGAATCATGAAGACCTGAGTTCAAGTCCAGCCTCAGACACTTACTAACTGTGTGCCTGGGCAAATCACTTAACTGCTGCATTCCTCAGTTTGCCCATATGTAAAGTAGAAATAATAATAGGACTTATCTTTATGAGTTATCGTGATGATTAAATGAGATAGTTATAAAATGCTCTGCAAATTTTAAAGTGTTATATAAATCCTAGCTATTGTTATTACTGCTATCACTACTATACTACAGTACTACTACTTGCTGCTGCTGCTGCTGCTGCTACTACTACTATTACTATTACTATAAAGAGCTAACAGGCCTTTCTCTCCTCCTTCTTACACAACTCTACCCTAGTCTTCTCTAGGTTAAATATCTCTGTTTCTTTAAACCATATGTTGTAGTTTCTAGTTTTCTAACCATTATGGCCACCCTCCTCTGGAAACGCTTTAGTTTGTTACTGTTCTTTCTAACATCTGGTACCTAAGCCTGAACACTTTACTCCAAGTGTGCCCTGGCTAGGAGCGGGATGATCACATTGCTTCTTTGGGGCCCTATGCCTTTATTAATACTGCCTTAGGTTAATGAGCTTTTGTTGGTTGCCATGTCTGAATTAATTTATATTGAGCTTTCACCAGACTAAAATGAGCAGGTATTTCTCTCATGCACTGCCATCTAATCATAGCTCCTTCCATCTTATACTTAGGCAGTTGAGTTTTTGACTTTACATTTAATTTTCATTTTATTATATTCATTCTGTCATTCTAGCCTGGGAAAAAACTCTTTGGATCCTGAATGTCATCTAACCCATGAGCTCTCTCTTCTGGCTTTGTGTCATTTACAAATTTTGTAAGCATGCCATCTCTGTTTTCATTCAAGTCATTGATAAAAAAAATGTTGACCAGCACAAGGCCAAGGACGGATCCTTGGAATATTTGGTTAACAAAATGCTCTCACACGTATTATCTCATTTGATTCTTATACCGTGTTTGTTCCTGGAGTTAGTGTTAGGTGCAAAATGTTCCTTGTCCTCCCCCACCCCCACTCCCACTGCTAAAGTTTGGTCAACACTTTTAATCCTTTTGTAAAATATTAAACAGACATTAGCATTTTTTTCTCTTAGTAGGTTGGTTTTGGAATGAAAATGCCTACCATAGTGTTTTGCTTATCCCCTCTACCACTAATAGCTAGATGGTATCCTTGTGAACTCATGTCCCACAATCCTAGATCCTAAAAGGGTATATTTTTGAAAATAATAGCTGAAGAGTAAAAAAGAGAAGAAAAGAAGAAGAAAAAAAGGAATGAGAAGGGATATTTTAAAAATTTTATTGAACAAAAATACAGCCACATACCAAGCTAAAAGCAAGAGATCTATTAGGAGGCAATAAAAAAGGGAGGTTAGGGGGTTCACACCTATTTTCACACTTATAAGGTGATAGGTCCTGCCCTGCAAAATAAAAGGATTGGTTTCACACTAAACCCACCCTTGCATATTCCACTATTCATAGTTTTCTAGATCTAGGCCTGGAAGAGACCTCAGAGGTCATCGAATTATTCTTCCCCCCACTTCACAATTGAGGATGCTGAGACCCAGGGACATCAAACATGACTTGCCAAGGTCACACAGGTAGTTAAATATCAGAGGAGAGCTTTAAGCACAGGTCCTTTGACCATAGAGTCAGTGATCTTTTCATTGTATCACAAAGCTTCCCAAAACTTATTCTTTGTCCCGAAGAAAGAAGCAGCTGTGCCATTTACCTGACTGTCAGAACATGAATAATGGAAATAGCCTAGGTGTTTGAGATACTTGGGCTGAAACCTCCATTTTATAGGTAGAGCAACTAAGGGTGAGGAAATAAGGTAGCTTGAATGAGGCAGATTAAATTGAGTAAATTGCCTTCAGAGCAAGGCAAGGGCATCGCCATATTGTGTCTAATTACGAACTAGTATTTCCCATCAAAAGTACTTGTTGTATGACATAGCTTTTTCTAAAATTGTCATTTAAAATAAGAGGATAAAGTATTTGAGTAGGCTTACTGCAAGAGCCCATTTACTCAAAATTAAATTAGGTCAGTCGTTACTGTGAGTGGGCTATTTCCTGGGGATGTTAGGCACTTTCTGGGGCCACTTTAGTACTTTTTGTAAATCATTCCTCTAGTTCTTCCCTTACTACTGGGCAACTTTGATCACATGTTGCATTTGGCCTGGCTTATTGTTTTGTATTGTATTTATCGTTATCTTATCTTCACTATGTACTAAACTGTTATCAATGGAATGATTTATTCTAACAATTGAAAAAAGGCAATATTCTTTTATTGGATAACTATTTTGCCTTGTCCAAGCTAAAATATAATCTGCTTAGCTCTTTGTACTACTGTTATTTTTTTTAAAAAAGGATTCATTTTAGTTTTAGGTATATTATGACTTACCTTTGTTTCCAAGTTTGAAAACAAAATTCCTCCAACAGATGAGTTCTGAGTGCACAAGAAAAACATCATACATGTAAGGTTATGAATGCTAAAATATTTCATTGAGAAGTTAATACCATATTGCTGTAATTTAAAGTAATTTAGGTACTTGTTTCTTTAATTTGATAAACAGCACTTGCTTACATAAAGTCCCTCACTTTCTGCATCTTTACTCTTATATTTAATTTTTATCCAGTAGTAAACTGAAGCAGGAATCAAAAGAAATTAAAACCACTCTTCGGTTTCACTGGTCATCAACTATTTGACTATGACTCATTGGCTACTCCCATTTTATAAGTAATTAAAATGAGGCATTGAAAGATTATGTAATCCCCAACTACGCTGAGAGTTAACAGCAGATCAGAAGTCACTGGATTCTGAGGCTCCAGCCAAATGACATACACAACTCTGCATGTATATGTAACATTCCTACATGCAATGAAAATGTATTACAATATGGCCCTCATGTGATATTAATACTCCACAAGAAAGCTAACCACAGAAATATGGAGGTAATAAAACGAAGTTGCTTTCTGCTTTTTTCTTTTCTTCTGGAAAGGAATTTGATCTGGGAAAAGACCAGTCAACAAACATTTATTAAGCACTTGCTATTTTCCAGGTACTATGCTAAATGCTAGGGATACAAAGAAAGTCTGAAACAGCCTCTCCTATAGAAACTGCTGTTTGAGCTGAATCTTAAAGGAAGCCAGGGAAATTAAGAGGCAAAGGTGAAGGGGCAGAGTATTCCAGGCATTGGAGACAGCCAGTCCAAAGACACAGAGAAGGTAGAAAGAGTATTACATTTAGGGGATAGCAAATAGCCTAGTATAGTTTGTAGAAAGGATTGTTAAGAGTTCAGAGAGGCAAGACCAAAAAAGTTAGGAACAGACCAAAGTATAAAAAAGTTTAAATGCAAAACAGAGAAGCATATGTTTGATCCTGGAAGTATTAAGGAGTCACTGGAGCTCTTTGACTGGAGGGATGACATAGTCAGATCTACACTTTGGAAAAATCATCTTCACAGCTAAAAGGAGGATAAATTGGAGTGAGAACACACTTGAAGCAAGGAGATCAGTTAGAAGGCGATCACAATAGTCTAGGTAAGAAGTGAAGAGGACCTAAACTAATGGGGCAATTGTGTGAATAAAGAAAAGGGGTCATAGACACGAGATGCAAATGGAGAAAAAAATATTTCATGATGGATTGGATACGTGGAGTCAGTGAGAAGGAGAAGGTGAGGAGAACTAGATTTTTGTGAGCTTTAAACTATCCCTGTAGCAGAGCTAAATGCCTCTATAATGCAATGGGGACAATTTTGGATCTTAAAGGACCCTTGGTTCCCTGTGAACCGGTTTATAATGAACTGTTGTCTGTTTTCCATAGAGAGCTGCCACAACTACTTTAAAGTAAGTCAGGAATGTGTGGGAATAAATATAGATTGTGCCTATATATTTGCAACTAAATTGGCTGTGAGCAGCTGGTTTGGTATTTTCAACCCTTCAAACAATCTGTTTTGCAGGAATCAATGATATTGACTGTGTGGTGATCCAAATCAGTGGTTAGCGTGGCCAAAATAATTAGCTTAGCCATGCTGTGGTTGGTCATTTCAGTTCTACAGTTACATAGATTTGGTGACTATCTTGTTATCTTTCTGCTGATGGCAAACCATTTGAACCTTGTTCAGTCAGTAGTATTTTTCTCCCTGTTCTTCTGTTACACTTGGAATCTTTGAAATGTACAATTAACACCTAATTCAAGTGCCAGCTAATATGAGACATTAGTCATGGGTTGCCATTTTGTGGCTGCTGTGGCCAAAATAACTCATTACCTGGTGTCAGCCTATTTTGGAAGAGTTTTCTGCACAGAAAGACTGGTCCTTAGATAACATACATATTATTGGCCTCCACACCCATTCTGGACACCTTTCCTGCTTCATGGAACCAGTCAACAAAAAGCACTTATTAGGTGCCCGCTATGTTCAAGCTATTGTGTTAGGCCCTGAGGATACAGAGATAAAAATGAAATAATTACTGCCCTCAAGGAGAGGACATTCTTTTGGGGAATGACTCAGAACTCACGCTCTGCTGACAGAGAATTCGGGGTCATTTCCAGGTCATGACAAGCATCAATATAAAACTTTGGTGGAGGCTCATTAAAACCATTCAATATTAACAAGATGTTAAAAAGGAAGAAATATGTTCTTTAGAGATCCCTGTCATTGCTTTAGAGGATGGCATGCATAAAGACTAAACAAATGAAGAATTTTCTGTCGATGCTAATACTTAGGTCCTTAGAATATGCACTTCCTCTAGTGGTGCACATTATAACCCCTTTAAGCATTTTCATACTGTGTTATTCTTATTGTTTTATTTAATAATTCTGGGGTATCCTCAAGAACATCAGAGACAAAATGAAAGACTCTGTATACATCATGTGTATATAATGTGATACTTATATATCATATCTATATATATTTATAGCAGCACTTTTGTGGTAACAAAAATTGGAAACAAAGTAGATGCCCACTTAGGTAATGGCTAAATAATTTGTGGTTCATGAATGTAATGGAATATTACTGTGCTGTAAGAAATGACTAGAAAAATAAATACAGAGAAATATGGAAAGACTTACATGAACTGATACATAGTGAAGTAAGCTGAACCAGGAAAACAGTTTACGTAATGACTACAACAATGTAAATGGAAAGGACAACAATGGCAAAACAATAGACGTTGTTACAAAATTATAAAGTTTCAGCTCCACCCCAAATATGTATGTGTGTATATATAGATGTGTGTGTGTGTGTGCGTACATCTCTTCCTGCTCTTTTTCAGAGGCCAAGGTACATAGGTATGGGACATTACATATAATGTCAGATTTGTTAATATCTTGATAGGTTTTGTTAATTTTCTTTCTCTTTTCTTAAAAAAAATGTTATAAGACGTGGCTTTCTGGGAGGGGAAGGGAAAGATACCTAGGGAAATCTAGGCAATATAAAAAGAAATATATCAGTAAAAAAGCTACTAAAAACAATTCAGGGGTATCAGTGCATTTGGGCTCTCTTCCTTCTTTCATTGGCTTGCCTCCTCCAGTTACACATGTCCTAGATGTCTTTTATAAATCTTCCATTCAAGTTATACTTAGTGATAAGCTATTGTTTCAACAATCCAGCTAGCAGTTTCTGTGGGGCTATAAGATCCACCAAAAACCAGCACCCAGAAAGCTGCCAACACAGGTCCTTTTGATCTGCTTTACTTAAGGAAAGCAACATTAAGGGGTTAACAATCTTACTTTAATCCAGCATACAAATAACATCCACCTAGTTCAGGGGGAAAAGCCAGCACCCTGAATTACAGACCAAATATAATTTGTAGTTTTCAACATCTGGGTGTACAGCCAGCGAGCTCATTAGAACGGCTGGCCCAAAGTCACATGCCACTCCTACTGTGTCTCAGAGCTCTGAGCCAGAGCACTAACTTTTGCACTTATATATCCTGTTCAGGGCTGGAGGGCCCTGACCTCACCCAGGCTGGGTGTGGAGAAGTTCCCCACTCCCAATATCACATCAGATACAAATCAATGTCTCCCAATTGTCTCAGTGCTGAGAAATACAAAAACATCTCACTTTATCTGCCCCATTCAAACAAAGGCCAGAATGATTAAAGGTCAACAGCAAAAAGTCCCACCTTAATTACTGTTACAACTGTGGGGAAGTGGGGAAGGCAGGGCAATTGGGATTAAGTGACTTGCCCAAGGTCACACAGCTAGTATGTCAAGTGTCTGAGACTGGATTTGAACTCAAGTCCTACTGACTCTAGAGCCAGTGCTCTACTCACTGGGTCACCTAGCTGCCCGGCCTACTTATATTCATGATATCTTTTCATTGCTTTTTAGACCACTGGCAATTTTTCTTTCTTTGAGATTTTAGTCACCTTCAGAATAATATTAGTGTTAAAAAGAGGGGCAATTATCAGCCTGTGATCACTGAAAACAGTATTCACTTTTTCATATGTAATTCAGACCAATATTCTCCTGTTCAGTTTTAAGTTAAGCTTTGTTTTGTACTTGTCCAAGATCCATCTGTTTATCTAGATGTCTGTCTATCTATCTATTTACCTTTTCAACAAGCACTGAAGATGAACAGAATTGAAAAAACATATACATATATGTATACACACATATGTTACATGTGTGTGTATATATGTACATTTTATATTTTATTTGGGGTTCAATGTTGGAAGATTGCCAAAACAGGTTAGGTTAAACCTGCTGGAATAACACTTATCATCTTAATCCAGACTAATATTCTTATATTTTCCTAATCAATTTAAAGTTCACCTTCAGTGCCTGTCCCAGATTGATCTGTCTGTCTGTCTATCTATCTATCTGTCTGTCTGTCTGTATGATCTGTGTATTTCTTTGACAGACACCAAAGATGAACAAAGGTGAAAAAATATACATACACATGTATCACGTATATATGTACATACACACAGACACACACATACATGTATATGTATATATTTATGCTTAAGGGTTGGAACATTGTTGAAATAGACCTGCTGTAATTACATGTAGTGTCTTATCACTATTCTTGCTCTTTTAACTGGCTATTTATTTTGACCTTTGCTCTAACCACTTGATCTGACTGCACACTGACAGCTGATTTTGTAATGACTGTTGTGCCAGTAACCAATCGTTTCCTGTTCTTTAACATGTAATCTATTTCATTAAAAAAAACCCAACAAACTCCAAAAATGTGGTTCTTTCCACGTTCAGTGCCTTCTGATTCTCTTTTTGAAGAGAGTATTACGTACAGGCATAAGACTTTTGAAAAGTCTGTGAGCTCTTGGCATTATTTATTTCCTACTTTCAAACTTTATTTTCACAGAATCATAGAATTCCCCAACATAGTTGTATTTTCTAGTGTCTACCCAAATTTTCATTGTGTATTAAGGTCTATACTTCAATTATTTGGGGGTATTATTATCATCTTGTCAAGTTCTTTGTAGAATTTTTGTACTTTATTCTCCATAACAGATGGCAGCATATGAGTTGTAGTTATCTTCATGGTGGTCTGTTTACTTATGCTCATCATTAGTCCTCCAAGGCCAGATGACCAAGTGCCCCATGAAACATCATTATGTTTTTTTGTTATTGCTAATAGGATGGAACCAATTACTCCAATACTTTTATTTGCTTCTCTGAGGAGAACCAGTGAATCATCTTTCCAATTAACTACAATTTCTCTTATTTTCTTATTTTATTGATGAGGAAACTATCATTTTGGGCAGTCTTGCTATAAAAGTTAGGTTGATTTAGGTTGATTGAATTACTGTACTTAAAGAAATCATTAATGGCTCGATGTCAACTTGGTCTCTAGTGCTCCGCAGATCTATCTTTGGTCCTGTACTAATGAACATTTTTGTCAGTGACTTGCATCATGGTAGGCATGGCATACTTGCCAAAATTTCTGGTTGACCTAAAAAATAGGAGAATACTTTTCACATTTTGTAACATTTAGAATTCATAAAGATCTTGACAGCTTAAAATGATGGGCCTAATCTAACAAGATGAAATTTAATAGATATCAGCATAAAGTCTTATACTTCAATTTAAAAAAACAACCTCAGAAGAAGAAAATATAAGAGGCGTGGCTAGACAACACTTTAAGGAAGGCGCTTTCTTAAGGGAAAGATTGGCATCAACAGTTTAATATGGTAGTCAAAAAAAGCTCATATGGTCTCAAGCTAAATTAAAAGAGGTATAACACTTCGAATACAGCAAGTGATTGTCCCACTGTAGTCAGCTTTGATTTGGTTTTTGAAGCCTTTAATAACCTGCCCATTCTTAACTTTCTTGTTTTATTACTCTCCTACATGTGCTGTGATCCAGTGGTACTGTCCTCTTTATTGTTCCTCCCACATGTAACACTCCATTTCTGGACTTTGATACTTTTTCCTGGCTGTCTCTCATGACTGTAATGTTCTTCCTCCTCATTTCTGTCTCCTGACTTCCCTGGCTTCCTTTATGTCCTAACTAAAGTCCCACCTTATGCAAGAAGCCTTTTCTACTCCTCCTTAATCTTAGTGCCCTTCCCTCTGAGGTGATACCAATTTTTTCTCGTATATGTCTTGTTTGTGCATAGTTGTTTGCATGTTGTCTCCTCCATTAGACTGTGAAGTCCTTGAGTCAGGGACTGTTTTTAGTCTTTTTTTTTGTATTCCCAGTGTTTATCACTATATTTGGCAAATAGTAGGTACTTAATAATTGCTCGTTGCTGGAGAATTGTGTTCATTTTGGGGTGCCACATTGTAGGAAGAAACTGGCCTACATATTTGTTCTCTTTATAATTATTTTATATTTCTATTCTATGTATTTTGTGTATACCTCACCTATATGCATATATATATATATATATATATATATATATATATACTACATATACATATGTATATTTTTTCTTCTCATTTTCCCTTGTTAGAATAGAACCTCCTTGAGAGTCAGGATTACTTCATTCTCTGTTTATATTCTCATTGCCTAGCAGTGTAGGCATTTAATAAATGTTTGATTGATTGATAGAATATGAAGAGCTAAATTAAAGTTCAGGGATAGCCTAAAAATTATGTGATTCTTAGCCTGCGCTGCTTGTTTATTTCAACGTTCTGCCACTGTAGTGAAAGCATGGGATTAGTAACAGACAGCCTGTATGTTCCACTATTGTCCTCATCAAATGAAGAGAAAGCCAGGTAGGTTTTCCAAAATTTGAGCCGATCCCTTTGAACTTGAGGGAGGGCATGGTTCCTCAGGAAAGGCAGGCATGGATAGATTTCTCCACATAAATAAAATCACAGAATAATTTGAGTGTTCTATTATTATTGTTATTGTGATGGTTATTAATTTCATGAATCATCAAGGCCCCACGAAATTTTCCTCTTATTGACAAGTCTTTTGTTATAAGCTCCCTTTGGGGAAACTTGAAAAGTCCTGGCTATAGCAGGGACGACATTGCCCTAACTCCTGTTCTGATGACACAGAGAGTACCTGCAGTGATCGGGGGGAGATGGAGCCACGAAAGACATCTCTTTAATCTTTCCCACCACAGACTTCACCAGAGACCACTAGAGACCAGAAACTGCCAATGCTCCTTTCTCCTTTTTCCTTCCTGACCAAACACTATGCCCTCCCTGTCCTTGCTGGAGGGAACTTGGAATTGTCATTCTACCCTTACCCTTAGGCTTGTTCTCTCCTCCCTGCAGGTGGGCCACTGTACTACAAGCTTCTTGCCTTGTGGTACATAAATCTTATGAATCCTAAAGATTCCTCGACTTCACTGTTCTTCTTGGTGATGTAATCTAAGGACCTCTGCACCTTCCTATCTGCCCTGAAATTAAATTTTCCTGTATCTATTCTCTCCTCTATTTAGAATGGGAACTCCTTGAGAGAAATATCTTTTTCTATCTATATGCCCAATGCTTAGAACAATGCTTGGCATGTACTTTTTCATTCATTAATTTTTTGTGGTAAGCCCTTTTCTAATTTGCTAAGTTGGTCCTCGGATATCTGGCATTGGTCTGTCACCAGGCTGGTGCTGAAAACTTTTCCAACTTGGCAGAAGCTGCTACAGGTAGCACTTGGCTGCAAAATCTCCAGGCTATGAAGAGGTACTGGAGCTACATAGGATGTTGTCAGAATGACTGATAGTTGGATGCTCATATTTAAAGATGACATTATCTAGATGTGATTGTGTTAGCTAGGAAGAGGGTTAAGACTATTTTGAAGCAAAATATGTGATGTATATATCCAGGAGTTGATCCTACAAGTCCTGATACCTAATGTTCATACTTGTCAGACATGGAAGATCTTAGACCAGTTTATTTCTCTGATGATTTCTGTGGAAGGAAGGCACATTCTTTCACATAACATTTAAACTTTATTACCTTTTATTTTGATTTCATAAAATCGGAGATTTACCTAATTTAAAAAATTATTTAAAATACTCAAAATGACCTAGTTAGGTATTTTGATACATTTCTGTTTCTTATATTCATTTTCCCCCTGCTCACTCAAAAAGACTGTTTGTGTCTTTAGTCATGATGCAAAAAAGACTGGATTTAAATATAAACATCAGTCAAAGCTTTCAATTAAAAAAAAAAAGCTTTTATCCTCCAAAATGAACTTCGGCATCTAAAATTTCAGGCTGCAATTCTTCTTGCGCTGTCGTAGTAATCTCATTGAAGTGTTTACGGAGGCCAGATTGGGACATAACATTAATATTTGCTGAAAGGAAGAGTATGCTAGAAAGAAAGCCCTGTATTTTGCTATAATGGTTTGTAAATTTTCCTGTGTTTAAGGGTTTGTGAATCTCCCCTAAAGTTTCTTGCTTTTTAACCTTTTTAATTTGGTGAGGCAGGGTGATGTAGTGATGTTAGCGTTAGATTTATAGTCAGAAAACTTGGGTCTGAGTGTTGGCCCACTGTTTCCAATTTATGGGCCCTAGTCATTTCACTTCTCTGTTTGCCAGTTTCTCATCAATAAAATAAAGATAATAATTCTCATATTATTTGTCTTGTAGAGTTGTCATGAGGCTGAAATAGAATCGTGTGCCTCTGCCCCTCCCACACCCCTGCTCTTACCTTGCCCTCCATTCATCCAGAATGTTGTCCAAGGCTACAGAGGGCAGGCTCTGATTTTGCCCAGCACTGGCACAGCCTTAGAAGGTGGATGATCCTATCTCTCCCACTTTTGGACTTTAAGAACTGCCTCCTAGCAGCAGAGAACTCAGTGAGACCCTGTTCCCATTCTTACTCTCACCACTGTTACCACCTAGACACACAACTTGGCTTTCTTCCTTAGGATAGTAGACGCCCTGGTTGCAGTCTTTTCTGTTTCCCTGCCTTAGCTTTTACCTCTTGGATTTGGTACTCCCCAGACACCCAGAGAACATTCTAGCATTTTGCCTTACACTTTATTCTTCTCTGACCTTGGACTGCTGCTACTTAACAGGATTTGACCCTCTTTCTCTGCTCCACCGGCATTGGTGTGTTGCTGTCCTGTTTCAGGAGAGATACAACACTCTTAAAAAGGTGTTTTATAAATGGAAAAAAAATACTTGCTGAGATAACTTACCTCATGAGATACTTAAAAAGGAATTTTATAACTGGAAAAAAAATTGACTGAGATAACATCTCATGAGATACTTAAAAACGGGTTCTTAACCTGAGGTCTGTGAACTTCAAAAAACCACCAACTATTTTAATCTAATTAGCTTCCTTTGTATGTAATTCCTACGTATTTTCATTTTATGCATTTAAAATATGATTCTGAGAAGGGGGTCCATAGGCTTCATCAGACTGCCAAAAGGATCCCAAGACATAAAAAATGGTTAAGATCCTCTGCTTTATCATAATTTTCATTTTCTCGTTTGCTTACATAACCTAATACCTTTTGGGATTCACCTCATGTTCACTTATAACTTCTGACAGTTTTGTTTTTGCATTAACTGTACTTTGTAAATGCCTCCGTAATTTTGCCAAAAGTATGGAATTTTTTTTTTTGTAATTAGGCTCATTAGGGTCACTAGATATGACCCCAAATTAGAGATTCTTATAAGCTTATTTGAATTTCTTCTGTACTTGGGAATTTGGACCTGAAATTATGTAAAACATATTTCCATAATATCCATGTATCTTTTAAAAGCAAGAAAAATAAAGAAAGTGAGTAAATGATATTTCAATTTTTACTCAGAGTAACCCTCTAGGTAAAAACTCTCTACTCTCTGGAAGCGAGTAGCATTTTTTAATCATGAGTCCTTTGGATCGTTGTATTGATTAGAGTAGCTAAGTCTTTCAGAGTTGATTGTAATTATAACATTGCTGTTACTGTGCACAATGATATCCCTTTTCTTCTCGCTTCATTTTGCATCAGTTTATGTAGGTCTTGTCATGTTTTTTTTTTTTTCTGAAACCACTCCCCCTCATCATTTCCCACAGCAGGATAATACTCTATTGCAGTCATGTGCTACAGCTTGTTCAGCCATTCCCCAAATGATGAGAATTCCCTCAATGTCCAATTCTTTGCCACTTCAAAAAGAGCAGCTATAAATATAAGTCCTTTTCCTTTGATCTCTTTGGGATATAGACCTACTAGTGGTATTGCTGGGTCGAAGAGTAGGCAAAGTTGTACTTTGAGCCCGTCTTCAAATTGTCCTCCAGAATGGTTGGACTAGTTCATTACTGCACCAACAATTCGTTAATGTACCTATTTTCCCCTCATCTCCTTTAGCATTTGACATTTCTGATAGGTGTGAGGTGATACCTCAGAGTTTTTTTGATTTCTCTAATCAATAGTGATTTAGAGCATTTTTTCTTATGACTATAGATAGCTTTGATTTCTTCTGAAAATTGCCTGTTTATATCCTTTGACCATTTATCAACTGGGAAATGGCTCTTATTTTTATAAATTTGTCTCAGTTTTGTACTCAGCGTGTATTTGAGAAATGAAGCCTTTATTAGAGAAACTTGCTGTAAAATTTTTTGACATGACTCCGTTGTCTATGGTACCATTTAGTGAAATGTAATTTCCCTGATCCTCCCTTTTAATTAGGGCTCCTTTTGTCTTTGCTTTGAGATCATGACTGCTGCCCCTGCCTTTTTTTTTTTTAAATTCCACTGAAGCATATTAGATTTTGCTCCAGTCCTTTAATTCTGTGTCTGTCTTTTTGTTTCAGTTGTGTCTCTTATAAACAACATATTATTGGGTTCTGGTTTCTAATCCATTCTACTATCTGCTTCCATTTTATGGGCAGGGTCATTCCATTCACATTCCTGGTTATGATTACTTCTTTTTCTTTTTATCCTCTCCCTCCTCAAAAGTCCATTTTTGTTTCTAACTACTGCCTCCTTTAATCTGTCCTCCATTTTTTATCATCCTGCCCACCCTTTCTCTTATCTCCTTCCCCTCCCATTTCCCTGTTGGGCAAGATAGATATCCATATACCACTAAGCTTGTGTTTTTTCCTTCTTTGAACCAATTCAGATGAGAGTGAGGTTCAACCATTGCCTGCCACCTTCCTTAATGGTAATCAGGGCAGGATTTTTTGCTATCAAATGCCTTTAATGAGTCTGGCCTTTGTTTGGATGGGGCAGGTAAAGTTGGATCTTCTGTCTTGGAATGCTTCTCAGCACTAGGGTGATAGAGCTTCATTGATTTGTATGTGATGTGGTGCTTTCCCACACACTGGTTTCCCACACCTTGGATGGTAAGCCTTGAGCCCCCAGGGCCCTGAGCAGAGTATGTGTTTTGGAAGGTTAGCATTTCACTTTTGGGGGTACACTCATTGAAACGATGACAAGACTGTGGGCAAGCTGTGGACAACGACGTTGCTAGCAGCTACTGTGGCTGTGTAAGACCAACAACAGGAGCACACAGAAAGGCTGCCAACACAGATTCTTTGATCTGCTTTTCTAAGGAAAGCAACTTTAAGGGGTTAATAAGCTCACTTTAATTAGACATACATATATAATTCACTTAGTTCAGGGGGAAAAGATAAGCCCCCTGAGCTTTAGGGCAAATACAAACAGAAATTACAAACATCAACAGATAAACCTTGTCTGATCAAATCACAGTTCATAGTTACCAGATAAGCACCAACATCTGTCTGGGTTATCAAAACTGGGGAGAGGGTGGGGAGGCTATTTCAATGGCTTGCCCAAAAGTCTTGTCACCCTTTCAGTGAGTATACCCCCAAAAGTGAAATATTATCCTTCCAACACATATACTCTGCTCAGGGCCCTGAGGGCTCAAGGCTCACCATCCAGGGTATGGGAAACCATAGTGTGGGAAAGCACCACATCATATGCAAATCAATGACTCTAGACTGCCCCAATGCTGGGAAGCATTCAAAGACAAAAGATCCCACTTTACCTGCCCCATTCAAACAAAGGCCAGACTCTCATTTGGTTGCCTTAGCATCCCAAAAAAGAAAAACAGCAAAAAATCTTGTCCTGATTACCATTAAACCTCCTTCCATTTTCCCCTCCGCTGTATCTCTTGTGTACTTCTTTTATGTAAGAAAGATTTTCCCCTTCCACCTCTCTCTCCCCCCTTCTCCAAATACATTCCTCTTTCTTACCCCTTCAATTTTTTTGGAGATCTTTACAACATAAGTGTCTCATACCCATGCCTATATCATCTTTCCATATAAGAAAGTAGACAGTTTAATTTTATTGAGACCCTTATGATTACTCTTTCATGTGTACCTCGTTATGCTTCTTGAGTCTTGTGTTTGAATGTCAAATTTTCTATTCAGCTCTGGTCTTTTCATCAGCAATGCTTGAAAGTCCCCTATTTCATTAAAAATCCATTTTCCCCCAGAAACATTGTACTAAGTTTTGCTGGACAGGTTATTTTTGGTTGTAATTTTAGTTCCTTTTCCTTCCAGAATATTTTATTCCAAGCCCTCCACTCCTTTAAAGTAGAAACTACTAAATCTTATGTGATCCTCACTATGGCTCCACAATATTTGAATTGTTTCTTTCTATATTTTCTCTTTGACCTGAGAGCTCTGAAATTTGGCTACAATATTCCTGGTAGTTTTCATTTTGAGATTGCTTTCAAGAGGTGATTGATAGATTCTTTCAATTTCTTTTACCTTCTGGATCTAAGATATCAAAGAAGTTGTCCTTGATAATTTATTGAACCATGATGTCTAGACTTTTTTTTTTAAATTATTATTTATTTAATATTTTAGTTTTCAACATTGATTTCCACAAGATTTTGAGTCACAAATTTTCTCCCCATTTCTACACTCCTCCCCCACTCCAAGATGGCATATATTCTGATTGCTCCTTTCCCCAGTCAGCCCTCCTTTCTGTCACCCCACTCCCCCCAATTCCCTTTCCTCTTACTTTCTTGTAGGGCGGGATAGATTTCTATGCCCCATTAGCTATACATCTTATTTCTCGGTTGCATGCAAAAACAACTTTTTCTTTTGAGCATCTGATTTTAAAACTTTGAGTTCCAAATTCTCTCCCCTCTTCCCTTCCCACCCACCGTCCCTAAGAAGGCAAGCAATTCAAGATCAGTCACATATGTATCATTATGTAAAACACTTCCACAATACTCATGTTGTGAAAGACTAACTATATTTCCCTCCAAACTATCTTGTCCCCCTTTATTCAATTTTCTCCCTTGACCTTGTCCCTTTTTAAAAGTATTTACTTTTGATTACCTCCTCCCCCTGTCTGCCTTCCCTTCTATCATCCCCCTTTTTTAGCCCCTTTCCTTTACTTTCCTGTGGGGTAGGATACCCAATTGAGTGTGTATGTTACTCCCTCCTCAAGTCAAATCTGGTGAGAGCAAGATTCACTCATTCCCCCTCACCTGCCTTCTCTTCCCTTCCAACAGAACTGCTTTTTCTTGCCACTTTTATGTGAGATAATTTACCCCATTTTATCTCTCCCTTTCTCCCTCTCTCAATGTATTCCTCTCTCATCTCTTAATTTAATTTAATTTTATTTAGATATCATCCCTTCATATTCAACTCACCCTGTGCCCTCTGTCTATATATATGCATATTCCCTTCAATTACCCTAATGCTCAGAAAGGTCTCATGAATTACACACATCATCTTTCTATGCAGGAATGTAAACAAAACAGTTCAACTTTAGTAAGTCCCTTATGATATCTCTTTCTTGTTTACCTTTTCATGCTTCTCTTCATTCTTGTGTTTGAAAGTCAAATTTTCTATTCAGCTCTGGTCTTTTCACTGAGAAAGCTTGAAAGTCCTCTATTTTATTGAAAATCCATATTTTTCCTTGGAGCATTATACTCAGTTTGGCTAGGTAGGTGATTCTTGGTTTTAATCTTAGCTCCTTTGATCTCCAGAATAGCATATTCCAAGCCCTTCAATCCCTTAACGTAGAAGCTGCTACATCTTGTGTTATCCTGGTTGTGTTTCCACAATACTCAAACTGTTTCTTTCTGGTGGCTTGCGTTATTTTCTCCTTGACCTAGGAACTCTGGAATCTGGTGACAATATTCCTAGGAGTTTTGTTTTTGAGATCTTTATCAAGAGGTGATTGGTGGATTCTTTCAATTTCTATTTTACCCTCTGGCTCTAGAATATCAGGGCAGTTCTCCTTGATAATTTCTTGAAAGATGATATCTAGGACCTTTTTTTGATCATGCTTTCAGGTAGTCCAACAATTTGTAAATTCTCTCCCCTGGCTCTGTTCTACATGTCAGTGGTTTTTCCAATGAGATATTTCACGTTGTCTTCCATTTTTTCATTCCTTTGGTTATGTTTTATAATATCTTGATTTCTCACAAAATCACTAGTTTCCATTTGCTCCAGTCTAATTTTTAAGGTGGTATTTTCCTCAGTGGTCTTTTGGACCTCCTTTTCCATTTGACTAATTCTGCCTTTCAAGGCATTCTTCTCCTCATTGGCTTTTTGGAGCTCTTTTGCCATTTGAATTAGTCTATTTTTTAAGGTGTTTTCTTCAGTATTTTTTTGGTTCTCCTTTAGCAAGTCATTGACTTGTTTTTCATGGTTTTCTCACATCACTCTCATTTCTCTTCCCAATTTTTCCTCTACTTCTCTAACTTGCTTTTCCAAATCCTTTTTGAGCTATTCCGTGGCCTGAGACCAATTCATATGTTTCTTGGAGGCTTTTGATGTAGGCTCCTTGACTTTGTCGACTTCTTCTGGCTGTATATATTTGATCTTCTTTGTCGCCAAAAAAGATTTTAGAGTCTGAATTTGGATCCTTTTTTGCTGCTTGGCCATGTTCCCAGCCAACTATTTGACCTTTGAGCTTTTTGTCAGGGTATGATGGCTTGTAAAGAGTGCTTTGTCCCAAGCTTTAGGGGCTCTGCAGCTGTTTCCAGAGCTACTTCTACTCCACTATCTCTGCAAGCTCTGCCACAGCAACGCTCCTTCTCCCCCAAGAACCACCAACCAGCATTGCGACTCAGATCCAAGCAGGGCAAAGCAAGCCCTGCACTCCCTGTCTGGTCTGCCGCTTGGTTCCTCCCTCCATGTGAGGCAGGGACTCTGGAAGCAGCTGACACTGGAGCTCTGGAAGCAGCCTCAGGAGCTTTCTGCTGCTGCTGACACCACCACTGCACCACCTCTGCCACTCCCAGGGCTGGGGACCGACTGCTTTCTAACCTGATCTAGCAGTTTTCCCACTAACCTTCTCCGTGGTCTTTGGCATTTGTGGGTTGAGAAGTCTGGTAACTGCCACAGCTCGCTGATTCTTTGATCATTGCTGTCAGGTAGACCAATAATTCTTAAATCACTCCTCCTTAATATATTTTCCAGATCAGTTGTTTTTCTGATGAGATATTTCCTATTTTTTCCTATTTTTTATTCTTTTAATTTTGTTTTATTGTTTCTTGATGTCTCATGAAGTCATTAGCTTCCAGTTGCCCAATTCTGCTTTTTAAGGAGTTCTTTTCTTCAGTGATTTTTTTTTGTACTTCCTTTTCTATTTGGCCCATTTTGCTCTTTAAGGAGTTCTTTTCTTCCATGAATTTTTGTGCCTCTTTTGACATTAGGCCAATTCTGTTTTAAAGATGTTAGTTTCTTCAGTATTTTTGTGCTTCTTTTGCTAAGCTGTGAATTCTCTTTCAATAATTTTCTTTCATGCTTCTCATTTCTTTTCTTAAGTTTTCCTCTTTCGCTCATCACTTTCATTAACTCTTCTAGGAATTCTTGTTAGGCTTGTGTCCAATTAACATTTTTTTGTCTTTTTTGGTAGCTGTTTTCATATTGTTTTCTTCTGAGTTTATGTCTTGGTCTTCTCTGCCATTGTAATAGCTTTTTATGGTCAAATTCTTTGTTGTTGTTTACTCATTTTCTAGCCTATTTCTATACTTTAAACTGCATGTTAAAGTTGGGCTTTGCTTGCTTGGGGATGGGGAGACATTATCCCAAGTTTTTTCATGGTGCTATTTTCAGAGCTAGTTCTCTCAGTCTGCAAGTTTACAGTGCTTCCAAGTTGGTGTGATGTGGGGAGAGTTGTGGTCACTGCTGTCCTCATCTGTGCTCTGGTCTTTACCCAGGAAGTGGCCCTGCTTCCCTGTGGCCACAAACTCTAGTACTCCTGTTGGCCCTGGAATTGTGACCAGGGCCTCTGTTCTCTTTTGCACACAAGTACTCCTCTCTGCCCTGGAACTGTGACCCAAAACTATGTATGGGAAATAGAGTTGCCAATCAATGCCAGCTATATCCAGTTCCAACAGAGGGTTTCCTGAAATTTCTTCCTGACCCCCTTGCCATCTCTGGAGTGGGAGCTCCCAAAGCTGCTGCTGCCACATTGCCACGAGGTTTGGACAGGCTTCCACCCCAGTGTCACAAACTTTTCCTGCTGACTTCCTAAGTTTTCTTAGACCAAAAAATGTCTCACCCTGGCCCTTTGTTGGCTCTGTCACTCCGAAATTTGATTTGAAGCACTATTTTAAAGTTGCTTGGAGGGGAATATTGAGAGAGTTCATCTGGGTTGCCTCTAAATCTGCCATCTTGGTTCCAGCAAGAATTATTATTAGCATTGGAAGCTATTAGACTTTAGTGCTCCTTCCTTCCACAGCCAAACTCCCAGGAAAAATAAAAAAAACAAACAAAAACCCCCCTTCTCATATTCCTAGTTTTCTTTTCCTCTTCTCCTAGGTACTTCCTCCTCCTTTTCAGTTTGGCTTCTGAGCTCACCACTCAACTGAAGCAGTTCTCTTCATGGTTTTCAAGGATCTTTTTATTACTAAATCATATTTTTTTCCTTAGTCCTCTCCTTTTTGGAATTATTTGTTGCTTTTGGCCCTTAGTTATTCCATTTTCCTGGAAATTCTCCTCTTTTTCAGCTTTCATGGTACTCTTTTCTCCTTGTTCTCCCCCCCTCCTTGTCCTACACATTCTTGGTTTTCTTTGCTGGATCATTATTCATATTCTTCTCCTTTACCATGGACAGACTTTAAGCTTCTTTTCCCTGAACGCTTTTCTCTTCTGTCTCTATACTTTTCTTGGATGTCTTATCAACACAGTCAACATTTCTTGGCAGCTGACTCCCTGATCTCTATAGCCAGCCCTAGTCTCTCTCCTGAGCTCCAGGAGCTGGAGCTGGAATTTCTCTTGAACATTTCCATCTGAACATCCCATAAGCTGAGCTCATGTCCCAAACTGAGCTCATTCCCCTCCCCCCACTACACCCCATGCTTGACTTCTCTTCCAAACTTCCTTATTTCTTTTCTGGGTACACCTAGGATTGAAACTGCAGCCTCATTCTTGACCCTTCCCTTTTCTTCACCTGTCATATCCTGTCAGTTGCTGTTGTTTTCCTCTTTCTACCTCCACAGCATCTCTTGCATCTATATTCTCCACTTACACAGATGACTAGTTCAGACCCTTTAGCACCTTCCAGTTGGACTATGACAACAGGCTCCTAATTAGACTTCCAGCTTCTAGTCCTCCAATCCATCTTCCAAGACATTGCCAAAATAATTTTCTTGAAGTACCACTCTGTCACTCCCTCCTCACTGAGTTTCACTCTTTTGCACACTGATCATGTCACTTATGTATTCAAGACTCTTCAGTGGTTCTGTTAACTCTGAGATAGCATCTCCTTGTCTTGGTGTTTAAAGTCCTTAAGAGTTTGGCTTCAACTTACCTTATAGGCTTATTTCATATTATTCTCTTTAACATACATTGTGTTCCAGCCAAAATGACCAACTTGGTTACCAAACTTTTCATTCCATCTCTTATATCCAAACCTTTGAACATGTTGTCACCCATACCTGGAATGTGCTTCCTCACTTTTGTCTCTTAGAATTCTTGCCTTCTCTCAAGGCTTGGGTCAGGTGCCTCCTTCTACCAGAAGTCTTTCCTTGATTCTCTTATTCATTAGTATTCCTTTCCTCCTCAAATTAGCAAATATACTTATCTGCTTAGAGTTATATCCCTCAGTAGAATGTTTTTTGATTGAATTGAAAACTACCAGATGATCCACATATGATCCAGAGGAGCTTTTCCTCCCTGTCTCCCACTTTGCTACTGCCCATCATATCTGTGTCCTAGAATCTCCATGTTCCAGTTGAGGGTGCCTTCCTATATATTGCCCTAGGTACAAAATTTCCTATCTGGTGATTCCCCAAAGGTTAGGTCTTTTTTATTGGAGTTACTCATGTTTCTAGTCCTGACCCAGCCCCGATATATTGCATTGGTCATGGTGGGGTCTGCCAAACCTCCTCCTGACTCAGCTGGGCAGTAGGCTCATAGAGAGAACTGGCAATTACATCCTTCTTACTAAATATGTTGCTTCTAAAGTTATTTGATTTGGAATAAAAATCATCTGAAAATGTAATGCTAAAATACATCTCCCTTATGTCATTTAGGACCATTAGTAGCAAGCATTAAAAAGGATGATTAAAAATATCATTGCTAAGGTTCTGCTGAAGCTTATTGCTAAAAGTAAAGGGTTCTGCCATTCCAAGCTTTGAGAAACAGCGTTGAGTAAGCTTTCAGGCCCTTTCTAGCTCTAATTTCTATATTTTATCAAAAGGGTTCTATGTAAATTTAGATTAGATTTATTACTCTTTAACTACATCCGTGGTGAGTTGGTTCATTTGGTCCTTACTATCTTTCATCGCTACAGGTTGTGCTTTTGCTGGCAGCCAGTCTCTCACCCACCAGTGTGTGCCCTTAGTCACAAGGTGAGCCAGATGCAAGAGTAGTGGTACATCCATGAAAACCTATCTCCTCTGCTGGTCAGGAAGAACTACTTAAAACTATTCAGTTGACACATGCCATTAGCACTGTCTTATCTGAGGGCCGGCATGCATTAATTATTAAATGATTTATTTCAGATTCATTTATTGTTGCCTAGCGAGGGTAAAGGTACAATTTGTCAGTCATATATATATGGTGATCTCCTTGACTTGTGAAAGATGCATCAACCCTCAGAAACCAAATGAGAGAAGGAAATGCTACTTAGGATTAAATTCAAATGAGAAGCAGGTTTACTTTTCTCCACTCAGATATGCTGTTCCCTCTCTTGGGGCCACACTTTCTAAAGGATTGAAATACCATGCATGTTTATTCTATGGAAATGTCTTTTCTTGTGGGGGTGAGGGGGGGAGGTGGATCCCCTGTGCAAGATTTCACAGGAGAATAGGGATAAGAGTTTCATGGGACAGATGTGGATGGGTGTGGACTGAAGGAAGTACCACAGATGAGCTCAGAAAATCATTGAAGTATTTCCGATAGGTTTCTACCAATGTCACATGATGGAAAGAACGTTAAAACTGCAGCCAAAAGATCAGGGTTCAAATTTTGAGTTACATTCATTAGCTTTATGATTGAGACAAGTTGATTCATTTCCCTCTACCTCAGTTTCCCCACCTGTAAAATATAGATAATATTTATATCATTTGTCTCAAGAGGTTGTAGTGAGGTTTTATATATGAGACCTTATTAGCCATAAGGTTTCATATCTATATCTATGTACACACACACACACACACATACATACACATATATATGAGCTACTATGTTATTATTATAAAAGGAAACTTAAAAAACTCATAAATAAAATAAATGATAAATAAATAAACATAAATAAAGTAGAAAAAATTAACAGTGCATAGCAGAGAAGAAGACTTAGAAGGAAACACAGAAAAGCAGGGTAGCTTTGAAAACCGTGTTTAGCACTTATTACATAGTTTTCAAAAAAGTAAACTGTGAAATGGAAATTCATGGTTTTATATTGAATCCTCTTTTTATGTTGTCCTGTGTACATGGAAATGTTCTTTTTTTGTTTTTTTTTGTATTTAAGTTCAAAATGAATAAATTTTTTTTTAAAAAGACTGGAAAAACTTATTGAAAGCTTACATTGACATAGAACTTTACTGTGACAAGAACAATGCTTTCACGTTCGTTCTCATATGGTTCTCATAACTCTGTGAGGTAGATGATAAGGATAATAATATATTGATTTAATTTTAAAGTTTGTAAGGTGCTGTTGTCACAATGACTCTGTAAGTATTATTTCCCTCATTTTACTGAGGAGAAAATTGAATCTTTGAGTTTTATGCTATTTCTATTATCTCTTATGGAGAAGTAGGCCCATAATTAGCTGTTAATGAGCTAGAAATATCAGCTGTATTATTATTATTAATTATTATTATTATTGAAGTCCAGTGACTTCCTCAAGGTCACACAGCCAGCAAAGGGCAGTACCAGGAATAGAAACCAGAAAATCTGTCTTCCTACTATACCACAAGATCTCCCTGCAAAAATAACCATAATACGTCATCAATAACCACAATAGCATCATCACCAGCAACAAATAACAATAATTGGCATGTCGATAGTGTGTTAAGTATTTTCGAAGTACTGCAAATATATCGTTTCATTTTATAGTCCTAATAATTCTCTGGGGTATGTACAGCAAATATTATTTTCTACATTTTAAAGATGAGGAAATTGAGGCTCAAGGCTTTTGCCCTACATCCAGGAGGTCTTTGGGGCAGAATTTGAACCTGGGGTCTCTCCTGATTATGCTCTTTGCACTCTACAATACTCCCTCTATGCATGTATTCCAGAGAAATAAGTGGATGGTGGCCTCTTTCCCAATGGGACCCAAGCCTTGAAACACTAACTCTGAAGATATCCTCTTCCATGGGTGAAGCAGCTCATTACTTTCTGTGTAGGGCTTGTCCAGGAGGCACTTCCTTATTTGAGACACAAGGTAATGCTTTTTCTAGGGTCAGAATGTCACGAGGATATGAATCTCCTTAGAGACTTGAGTATTCTTTTCCTAGAAAACAGTCTGGACCAGAGCAATACCAAATATGTTCACCTTAGAGCTAGTACCAAAGATGGTTTAGACCTGCCTTTTTGAAGGGTTAGCTTGACCCAAAGTAATACTCTCTAAGGAGAAGACTGGCACATTTCCTATTGCAGTCTGTTATGGAATATGACTGCTGGTTCTTCTATGTAGCAAGAGAGCATTTCTGGTTAAGAATGTGCCTACTTTCCCTGGCTCCATCAGTCATGCCAAATGGACAGAATGCTTTTTGCTTACCTTTGAAAAGTTCTTAAATAAAATTGCTCTTTGAAAACAAACAAACAGACAGACAGACAAACAAAAAACCACAATCACCCGATTTCCCAGTCCCTGACCCCCACAAACCTAAATACCAGGTAAGTAGCTTGAAAACTTGAAATAAAATTCAAAATCTCAAAGCCATGTGCCTCTATGATCACAAATAATCTTTTCCTTAGCAAGTGGGAGTTGCTTTCATCATTGCTGGTCATATGTTTTTGTTTTTCGTTTTCTGGTAGAGAAGTTTTCTAGGGTATTTTTCAAACTTTCCAGCTTAGCAAAGCGTTGGCTAAAATTGAAAAGAGAACTAGGCGTTGGGTCGCAGGCAGAATTAGGTTTGTACTGGTGGTGGGGGCAGGTTGCTGACACAGCGAAAATAAGACAAAACATTTGAAACTTCTGGCTTTGTACTTCTCAAATGCCTCTTTTAGAAATCGCTTAAGTTGTTATTAACATCCACCACCCACCTTCCCTTTCTGGTCCTGACATTGTGTAATAATAGATAATGTTGACATATGTTCCCTGCTGGTCAGAAATACTATACTTCTGTGAAAGGTAACATTTTCGAGCTATGACAAAATGTATTTTACTTGGACAGAACATTAGTTATTGGACTAATCTCAGAATGTGGGCTGTGGGGTAAAAGTTTTAACATTTTAGTTGTGGGAGAAAGTTTGTTGGGACAGTAAAAGCATCAGTATGGGGTGTGTTTAGCTTTCACCATTTCTAGAGGTACTGGCTTGGTCCTTGTGTCCTTAGGAATTTAAAGGAAACATTCACAGTATGCATGAAGAACAGCTGTCCGTGGACACACAGCAACTTTTAAAAATGATTACTTCCAACTTTTCTGCAGTATGGATTGTGGAATCAAATACTATCCTTTTCACTGAGTACCAAAGAATTGTATTTTACAGGCCAGC
Source organism: Phalanger gymnotis (assembly GCA_028646595.1). NCBI lineage: Eukaryota > Metazoa > Chordata > Mammalia > Diprotodontia > Phalangeridae > Phalanger > Phalanger gymnotis. Next base: position 588,749,588 of record CM053622.1, read on the forward strand.
TTGAATGCTTTTAACTGCATAAGACATATGTGACAGTTCTGTTGTTCTGTTCTTTGTGTGATGCACTCTGAAATATATAAAAAAAGGGAAGAGCATGCAAATTCTTCTGATCAAATGTGATCCTCAAAACTACTTTTGAAACTAATTTAGGGCATGAGTTAGGAAATGCCCCATCTGGCTTCCATGCTACTGAAGTCTGCACAGCCCTTTGCAAAACTGGAAAAATTGATTGTTTTGAAGGCTCGCACAGACTCTAGTGTTGTGAAAGTTGGACAGAGTTTTTATTGAATCTGGTCTTTTGTGTTTTATGACAGTCTGAATTGGTGTTAAGATTCCACGAATAAATCTCATGCCGTTTCTGAAATTTCTGAGATAAACATGGGCTCTGTCAATTTGTTCTCTGCCTAAATGTCTCTCTGAATGTTAATAAACATTACAGTGCATTGAAGGGTGGGCTGGCAAATGGGTTAGTATACTCTGTTGCTTGTCAGGACTCTACTTTTAATGTGTGTATCTATACACACATATGTGTATGTGTATATACATGTAGATAGACATACATATTCATCTATGGTCACTGGGAGCTAGGGACTGCTGTAGGAGGGGAATGGACTTATGTCAGGAAAGAGTCAGCGATTCCAATTCCTAGGCTTGTTGGGGAAATGGTGTTAATGGGCTTCAAAAGAAAACCTGACAGAATCAATATCAAAGGGATAAATGGGGTGGATCACCAAGAAATGTGTGAGTAAAACTCTCTTATTGCTTCAGAAGGGTAACTGAAGTTTGCTGGGGGAAAAATAGGAAGCAAAGGCCAGGAGTTTTTATTTATTTATTTTTAAAAGTCTCCTCAGATTCATTTCACATTCTGATTCACTTTTAAATCTGCTGAAAGGTCAAATCCCACATTAAAGATACCCTAAAATTAAAGTTTTCGACTAGATGCTGTAATTTTAAGCAAAAAAGGAAAATTGTGCTTTATCCCTATGACAAAAATTAGGTCATGTACAACATAAACACTTTTGACGGGGAATCATGGTTGAGGTTCAGGAAATATTAGCTAAGCAGTAATGACCTATGTGCCCCAATTAATGGTAGTAAAAATGATAAATTGTATAATTTAAAGATTTATTGTATGCAGCTATCATTCTTAAACTAACATCAGGTTTTAATTTTGTAGCTCGAGGCCACATCTTAGTGGCTCAAATCCAATTCTTTGCATTTTTGGTGCCCAGGCTTGTGCTGAAACTTCCCATTTCTCATGCTGTGTATGCCTCAACACGTATTTCTGTGGTACAGCAAACCATCACTAGGCATGTTCTTTTGTTGACTCTGTCAATAAAGATAACAATGGATGTTTATATGATATTTTATAGTTATAAAGTGCTTTCATGTAAATAATTATATTTTTACTCTTTTGGATATTATTGGCCCCCTACACTGGGCCAATATAATTCTGTCCTAACTAGTGCTATTCTTTGACAATATCAGAGGGGTCATTTTGGTCAGAGTTACATTTGTGAAGAACCCAAGGAGCTAGTGTTGATGGGTCTTGGGGGACTTTAATACTCTATGAGCGGCCTTACAAATTGGGCCAGATACTTGATGTGATACTTGATGCGGGCCAAATTCTGCCCTCTGTTACTTGCTTGAGACTCCCACTGAAGTCATAATTATTAGGGAATGGACAAATACTGAAAAGATGGAGCCAAATTCTTTTCTAAGTTGCTCTCGTGTAACTCCCAAGGAAGTTAATTACGACTTTGTAAGAACGAGTGGTATTGCTTCTTCAGAGCTTTAGTGCTCTGTGATCTGCTGTCCAATAGAGTGGGCCAAGATTCTGCCTTCAAATATATCATACTAAGAGATGAATTGACTTTGTTGAAGGTAAGAAGTGGCTGTGCCAGCAACACCATGTGTAAAAGGGGTTTGAATATGGGACTTTATATCTTGGGGCTTTGGAAGTTTGAGCTTTCTGTAGTTTTCCTCTTTTGGAGTGATTTTGCTATAGAACCCTCAATTCTCTTTAGTGTATTTGAGTCCAATGGTATGAGTTACCTCGTCTCATTTTCCCATCTTCCCTTAACTGTAATAATATATAATTTTTATTCCCATTAATTGTAAAACATTTGCTCAAGTCATTGCTGCTTAGCTATTATTTTCTGGAGCTAAACCATTATCTCCCTTAAATACAGATGTTTATATTATGCATAATATAATTTCTGTCATAAGAATTCATTATAACTTTCAAAATACTTTTGGCTCTCATTTAGCATATGTCTCAGTTTAGTTTTTTTTTCTTTCCATGGAAAATGTCAGCCCTGTGACCTACAAAATGACAATACAGTACATTCCACTAAGGAGACACCGTAAGACTTTGTCACTAAACAAATAGTGTTCTGGGGAAACGTTAAGGGTCAGCTCCATTCTGGTTTGGACTCAGACTGACTTGGACTCAGGATTTGAAGCCTTTGTTATTTCAAGTTAGGTTTTTTTCTTGTAAGTTGGCATGTAGTGTTATCAAGTTGTAGGGACTCCCTTGGCTTGTACTGCTAGGGACTTGGGACCCTAAACATTGCCCCAGGAAGCAACATCCCCCTCTACCTGCAAACTACATCTTTACTAGACAATTTCTTATAGCTGGGGATATTGATTTTGTGGACAATCCCCTTAGTATTCAGATTTATTTGAATCTGGATTGGCTGAAAGCCTTAGGAACCCCAGTGGGGGAAACACTGAGGCCAATGAATCAATCAGCTTGTCACGAATATTTTAGCTCCTTAGATACTACCAGACTTTGGTTGCTTCCAAAATTTCCTATGGATTTACAGATGAATTTCTATGTTCTGTAGATTAGAAACTGGTTGTTAGGTAATAGAGCTTAAGGACCATTGAAAATTACTATGTGATATCTTTGGGGGTTTGATCTAATTTCTTCAGGGCTTGAGCAGCTTTATTAATCTGTAAGATGTTAATACTATTACTTTCAATTCTTGATGAAGAGAGGAAGAGGGTACTTTTATCATTGCCACTGTCAATCATAAGCCCTTAATAACTACCACCATTGAGGCTAGTCCAGTGTTGGGACTAGGTATTTTAAGTTTTAGTAAGTCTTCATAAATTGGCACACTATATTTCTTCTTCCTAGTAAAGGACAGAAGAAATTTAATCTTCTTTTTCACTCTTCTACCTGTAAACCTTTGCCTTAGGTAGTGGCAGAATAGTAGTTGGGCAGCTGTAGTTCCTACAGCAGCAATGGTAGCAACAGTGACTATTCACTCTATCTCTGTCTCTTTCTATCTCCTATTGTATGTCTTGGTCTGTTCATAGTCATTACACCTTTGTCCCATTTTGATGTATGAATATGTTCACATGGTATTTCTTCCAAAAGAATTTTGAACAACATTGGCCCTAGGAAAAAGTATTAAAAAGGCAAAGTATTTCTTTGGTTAACATCCTATTTTCCCTTCCCCCAACCTTGAGACACAACTGTTTTAGAATTTAATTTACTTGGCTGACTTTCGTGGTGCATACCTGTAATAATCTCTACAATTGAGGAGGCTGTGGCTGGTGGATCATTTAAGCTCAGGAGTTCTGAGTTGCAGCATGGATAAGCTGATCAGATATCTGTGCCAAGTCTGACACCCATGTGATGAGTCCCAGTGGTGCAGTTCACTAGGCTACTTAAAGAAGGGTGAACCAGGCCAGAAATTAAGCAGGTCAAAGCTTCCATACCCAATCATCAGGGGGATTGGGTCACTGAGTGGCTACTGCTCTGACAGCCTGGACATGATAGGAAGACCCAGTCTCCATTCCCCCATCCCTCAAATGTAAGCTCCTTGAAGACAGGGACATTTTGGTCTTTGTAATCTTGGTGTCTTACAAGTTACATAGGCATTTAATGATTGCTTATTGATTAAACGATTGGTTGTATTTTAGGTATTGTTTTCTTTTCAGACTCTTCTCCCAAGTTCCCTGTGGCATCACACTATCCAGAGATGCTTATGATCTTTCCTTGCTAGAGGATCACTTCTGGGATCTGACTTCCCTAGGTATAATCTCATTTTATTAAAAAAAGTTTACTAAACCCTTATCTCCCCTCCCCATCCTTGAACAGTAACAATTTCTTCTCCTGTTTCCTATTTTCTCTTGGGTCTAAGAACTATTAGAGGAGGTATTAAACAAATAAGAAGATCCAATTAGACCTAGAAAATAACCTAGAAGTCATTTTGTTTAGCCTTCTTATTTTAAAGATGAAGAAACTGAGGCCCAGAGAGTCCAAGTGACTTGTTCATGTTTATGTAGTAGTATAGTTAGGAGTTGAACCCAGAACCTTTGAATCCAAATCTAATGACCGAATTTCCATTGCATCATGCAATACATTAAGTTGGGTGTTATGTTAGCCTTCTCAGATAACAATGGCCTTCTTGTGGACGTTATTTTAACCAGAATCTTGAAAGAACCACTAGGATCAATATTTGGGGAATGGGATCTTTTGGCATTCTATGGGTTATCCTGTCTTTTCAAGGATCTAGCCTCTATTTATTAATTTTCAATGTCTTTCAGCAACTATTTTTCTGTTGTTTCTCAGGAGAGCCTTTTAAACTATCTTTGTCCTTGGTACTACTTCAAGTAAAATAAGTCTATTCCTGGAATGGTATATCCTTATTTATTATTATTATTATTGTTATTTTGGAAAGAAGAACTTAGGAGACAAGAAGTGCTAAGTGTTCTTAATTTAAGAGTAACATTTAAAATACAAAATATCACTGCATAATGAAATATTAAATTTTTCAAATAATCCTTTTGGGAGCAGTTTAAGCTTTCGGTTTATACAGTGAAAGTAGTATTTATCTTTCCTAAATGTTGTTTTGTAAAGTCCACCTTAAAATAATACTACACAGCCATGACCTATTCCTTAAGTGAAAACCTATTTAGAAGGGCTCCAGCATGGCCATTAACATTAGCTTTTTGTGGGCCATATGAGAAGAAAATCCTGGAAGCACATGTTTATTTCTCTCCATTCCTGACTACTCTGTTCAGAAAAACTGCCAAGTGTGACTTAAAATTTGCAAGTACAGTAACTTTTCTTCTTTGAAATTTGGATTTATAATGTTTTGGAGCTACTTTCTGCAGAAAAGGAATTGTTATGCTAACTTTGATTCTTCTGATCACTTTTGCTTCCCTGAAATCAGCTGCTTCCAGAAGGTTAAGGGAAACCATCCGAAGAATGGAGGCGTTAAATATAACTAACGATATTTCCATGTTCAGACACTAAGAGTGCTACATGATCAATTCTCCTTAGTAAGACATACTCTTTATGCTTTTATAAAAGTACTTAAGAATAGACTTTAAAGGAGGACTTTGAAAACTTGCCAAACCTTCTTTGTATTTTGAAAGTCTACATCAAGAAGGAGTAGTAAATAGTCATTGAGTGTAGGAAAAAGGAAACTATTAGCATTGTTTTCTTTCAAAGATAAAAAGACAGTCCCAAGGAAAAGCTTCATAATCCTTGAAATATGTACATACTCTTGGATCAGCTGGAAGCAAATGCCAATTTTAAATTAGGGCTTTTTGTAATTAGCTAAAGTAGCTCCTTACCTGTGGGTTTTAAATGGAACTTTTACACTTCTGGTGTGTATTTGCCGGACAACAATTTTTAGTTTGTCATTTGGCAAGGTTACAGGAGTCTGGTGGAAGCTAATTCTCAGTTTCTGAAGTGATCAGAGAATGTGTGTATTAAAGCTGGAGACATCTGTGTTTGCTTTTCAAAGTACAGTAGCTCATTTTCCAACTTTTCCTTCTTGACGCCTCATTTTTATCTTACTGAAACTGGCTTGTAAAGTATTAACGTATTAAAAAAAGTTTTCATTTGACTCCTGGGCAGACATCACTGCTATATGTTTTCGAACAACAAAATTATGACTATTAAGTCAATATAGAAATATTTGTGAAATTCTTTGTGAATCAGAGATGACCGTGATGAACTTGATCCCTTATTCCCTGCCCTGACTGAAAGGGGCTACTAGAGCATGGGCTTTCTCTGGATGCCAGATTCTCCTGTGATTTGGAATTCATCTTCCTTATTGTTATTGCTAATGCAGTCTGCTTTTAGGGATTTTCATGCGAGTGGTACGACAATTGCTTATTCATTTTAACCTTGATAAATATTCTGCCAACAGGAGATATTCTGTGTATCATTCAGAGCAACAATTATTATGATCTTGGACCACATGAAGGACAGTGGACACCAAAAAACAATGGCTGTAGTGTCCCTGTCTTTTTGGGGTGGAAGATGACCTGCCCCTGGTAGCTGGTGCCTTGGGGATAGATAATAGCGTTCAAGGCCATACCTGTCAGAAAATTGATGGCCAGCTACAGAATGCCCCACTGGGTCCCCATGGAGTTCCTTTGGTCCTTTGCCTCCCATGTGACAGCTACATCATGGGTCTGTCATCTGGGACTGAAGACAAGGTTGCTTGGGGAAATGAACCTCTTCTGCCAAACAATGTAGGCAGAAGAAGCCCAGACAGGATGTCACTGACTTGGGCTAGAGGAAAACAATCTCGATCTCTTATTTGTTTACTATTTCCTAGTGATCTGTGTGCTCCAGCAGAACTTAGTGGGCAAGGGATGTAGAGTGAGGTAAATCTTAGAAAACCTAAATGTCTTTTACCTATTGAAGTTGGAACCATCTCCCTTCCATGTAGGGCCAGATAGGGTATGAGAAACTCACTGTTTAGGTGAGTTAATCATCTCTCTAGATCCTTAGGGCAGGCATCTAAGAATATTAATCTTTATCTTCATTTTCATTAATGACAATAGCAATGCTATCGTTGATTAATTACGACTATGTATGTTTTTTAAAAAAATGGAAGGCATTTTTCCAGTTGTAATCTCTCAACTCTACATTTTTGCTACTCCCATACCCCTATAATAGTTTCCCAAACGAAGGAAAAGAATGTAAGAGTTAAAAAAAAAAGAATGACTATAGAAAACGGCTCAGATCTGTCTCTAGAAACAAAGTCACTGGCTGGCTGAACTAACCTGCTCTCTGTAGCTAATAGCTGTGTCTCTCAGCAGTTGTGAGAATTCATGCCACATTTTCTAGTGGAGAGGTCTATTCTGAACGTACTGAAGACTATATAAATAAGTTAGTATAAAGCTCTGCTCCTAACACCTGTGGCCTAACTGGAATGAAAAAAAAAGATTGCTTTGTTTGGATGTGAGTCATACAGTTATGGAGCTGCTCGTTGGGATGTCAGCATTTTCAGTCATCTCCATGGAAAACCAAATGACCGAGGCTCACGGAATCTTTTCACAATGTCCATTTCACTCATTCAAGTCCTCATCACTTCTTGCCTGGACCATTGTAATAGTTTCCTAATTGGTCTCCTGGCTTTAAGTCTTTCCTCAATTCAGCTCATCTTCTAGGTTACTGTCAAAGTGATTTTCCTAAAGCACGAGTCTCACCATGTCACTTCTTTGCCAGTAAATGCCATAGTTCCTGATTACCTCTGAAAACAAATACAACTCCTCTGTTTGCATCTAAAGCCTTCGTAACTTGACCCCAACCCATCTACTCTTCCAGACTTATTATATATTAATCTACTTAGGCTTCTGTCTGACCAAACTCATCTCCTCACTGTTCCTCTTACATGTGTTCCATTTCTCATCTCCCTACCCTTGTGGAGGCTGTCCCCCATGCCAGAAATGTACTCTCATCTCACCTCTATTGCTTATAAGCAATCCCTGATTTCCTTCAAAGCTAGTTCCTTTACAAAAACTATCCCAGTTCTCACCTTCTCTCCCCTTCCCTCCCATTACTTTGTATTCATTTTGTAAACACATAGATGCACTTGTGTTCTCTCCTCTTGTAGAATGTAAGTGAGGGACTGTTCCTGGCCTGGCATATAGTAAACACAATAAATACTTGTAGATTAGTTCACTATGATTCATAAATTAACTATATCTCTAAGTTTATTTACATGTATTATTTACATTCTATTTTCTGTATGATCTCCTTCATAAGTATACATGAAGATAACTCAGCATGGTTTAGCAGACAGAGATCTGACCAAAGTCAAGAACCTGGGTTCAGGTGCTGCCTCTGACACATATTAGCCATATGACCTTAGGCAAGTCACTTAATATTTCCATAGCCCAGACAACTCTCTAAGACTATAAATTGCAGAGAAAGTGTCAGTCTGTATTGATGCAGCCCCCTTTTCACTGGGAGTTCTCTTTACTTATAAAATCACAGCTCTGGTAAAAAAAAAATAAAAGAATAAAAATTAGCATCTGAAATAATTTTCATTTTGTTCATATTTGGGCAGTCACTTCAAATGCTAATTTAAGTGTTTTAGTTTTGCCATTTGTAGTTCTCTCCAGGCCTAGTTCTATCTTTGGCACAGAAATTGCATTTAAGACAAATAAGAGACAGGGTGGAAAAAGCATTGGGCCAGGAGAGAACCTGAACTTGATTCTAGTAGTGGTTCTGCTTCAGTGTGACCTTTGGCAACTCCCTCAACTTCTGGTGCCTCAGTTTCCTAACTTGTAAAGGAAGTTTGGTGTAGGTGATGACCAAAGCCCTTTGCAGCTCTAACATTCTATTCTGAGAGTTCAGAGATCATTGTAAACCTGAAATGTCTTGCCAGCTTAAGAATGATTTTTTAAAATCCAGAATTCAACTTGTGACCCAGACTCTAGGGGCTAGAGTGAGAAGCAGACATTCATAAAATGTTCCATAATGTTCTAAGACTCATGTACATATTGCCATTTTAGTTGCTGCTATAGCTATTAGATTAATTGTTTAATAGTCCATTATCTTCCATATCCTCATTAAATAATAGGAAAGTTGTTGCCATAGACATGGAGATTTCACTTCCTTAATTTGCAAAATCACAATGTAAGCCAATCTGCCATCTAAGGATTCACACGAAAACTGTAAAATGTACTTTTATTTTCCTGATTCACTTTGAAATTTGAAGTTATCCAAATTCTCAGATTTTGGGGCAAATGGGATAAACCATTTTAAAGTTTCCTATATTTTCTCTCTCCCAACTTCCTTTGCCATCTGTTGTAAAGAAAAGTAAGAATGTCATTGCTTTATTTTTGCCTCATATTGGTGTAATATTTTCATTTGAAATTCTGTACTAAAAAGATGCACTTACCATGTAGGGAATCTTGAATGATAGCATGTCAGCATTACAACAACAACAGTATGTACCTACTGGTCTCTATATTATTCTGCTTTTAATCTGGTTCCTCTCATTGCCTGGTGGATGAAGTCTGATTCTCAAACGTTCCTTTATGTGTGCTGCTGTAGGGCCTTGCCTCTATCTTTCCCTCATTTAAATCATTCCTAAAGCCATTTTCCAGTGAAATCCCACTCTATTGAAGTGACTCACATCAGAAGACATTCCAGAAAGAAGAATAATTATGCCATTTCGAGTATTGATGTAATAGTGTTTTTCAGGATACTTTAATAGGCATGAGTGATATTTTGGCAGGCAATAGAAATAACCCTAGGTATCTGATTGCATTACTGAGTACATACAGCAAGGATTACCTCAAGGGAAGGGACATTACTTAAGGTACTCTCTTCAATTTTTAACACAAGGTAAGCTATTAACAATAGTGGATGGATACGTTCTCTCTCTCTCTCTCTCTCTCTCTCTCTCTCTCTCTCTCCCCCTCCCTCCCTCCCTCTCTCTCTCTCTCCATATATATGTATACATACATATACACATATATGTATATACACACACACATATGCGTGTGTATATTATATACATATATGTATAGCAGAGAATTACCTAGAGCTTTAACTGAAAAGTCCAACAATATATATTTATAAATTGAATTCCAAAAATATAAATCCCTTAAGATAACCTTGTATAAACATTGTGATAACTTTCTGGGCTCTATGCTCTTTTAAAATAACTTTCAGTTGTGGGAACAATTGAAATGTGTGTCACCTAAAGGGAAGCTTTGCCTTTGACATTCCCCATATTTTTCTTTACTTTTGAAGTTTTCTAGAAATACAACCATTCTGAAATTTTGAAGCTAAAATTCTCAAGTATAATTTTGAAAAATTCAGAATCTCCAGAATCTTTTTGACCTAGAAGTAATTGCATTCTTCTAGCCTACAGACAGAATACGAAAATATAAATTTGGTCGGTTTTGTTTGAGCTTTTGTTTCTTCTGCTCTGTAGTCACTTTGATTCTGTCTTCAGGTAAATAGGTCTTTTTCTTGGTCTGGCATACTGATAAGTCTTCACACTTGGATGGGCCTGAGGTGCGTTTGTGCAAAGCCAGATTGTTTTAGTTAACATAATCAGTGAACTCACTGTTCTACCTGGATGTCTGGGAGAACTGCCAAGAGATTTCCCAACATTTCAATCAGAGGCATAGCCTATAAAGCTGTCAGTTTTCTTGTAGGCCAATTTGCCTTTGTCATGGTTCTAATATTCTGTTCATTTATAAAGAAATCAACTCTACTCTTTTGGCTTAATATTTTATGATAGTTTTAGTTTGAATAAGAATGCCCTTTCCCTTATTCTTAAGGGAGTTTTTCATGACAGAAAAAAAAGTTTGGCTTTATGATTGTGGGGTGATTACAATTTGACTAAAAATGTAAATACTTCCTTTTTATCCTGCTTGAGCCAATGTGCTCAATGAAAGACATCACCGGAAGGAATACAAACATCTTACTTAAACAGAGACAGTGAAATACTTGAATGAGAGTTTGAGTTTCATTGGCCTATGTAGAATGGTCACCAGAAGTATATTAAGCTTTCTAAAAATGATTCATTGCTATGACCAAAAGCCTAAGGTTATAGGATAGCCTAAAGTTATTAGTCTTTGTCATTCGCTACAACTTCTACCTACTCAGTAAATTCTAGAAAAAAAATTTTTTTACTGCATGTACAGTAACAATTAAGAAATTTCAAAGATTTTAATGTAGGAAAAGGACATTCACTTCACCACACACACAGACACACACACACGGAGATGCACACACACGTATATGTAGTCAATTGTTATCTGAGCTAATTTGATGTTTTAAAAATATTTTCTCTCAATTTTATTATTAGCTTTAGCAAATCCTCGTTTATATGACAATTAAGCACTGAGAGATTTTAACTGTAAATCTTCTGGATTCTGGATTACTTAATCCAGAATAATGCAAGAATGTTTCCTTCAATTTAATTCAACAAGTAGCTTATTAGACATTTATTATGTGCATGGCACTAGGCTATGTGCTAGGAATATAAAAACAGAAATGAAACAGTGTTGCACTCAAGATACACTTACATTCTCTTGTTTGTAGTTTTTAATGAGGTGAGGGAAAGGGGAGATTATGACATAAACACAAGTATATATTTTAGGACATCTGGGGGAGGGACTACCAGTATCAAGGGGGAGGTATAAGGCAAAACTTCCTTAGGAGGTGTCACCTAAGCTGAATCTTGAAGGGAGCTGGAGATTCCACCAGTGAAGAGAATATTCAATCAGTAAATATTTAGTAAGTGCCTCCTATGTGGCAGGCACTATGCTAAGTGCTACAGATATAATAAGAGGAAAAAAGACAGTCTCTCCCTTCAAGGAGCTTATAATCTAACAGGGAGACAATATGCAACCAAATCTATACAAAGCAAGCTCTATATAGGATAAATAGGAAATAATTAAGAAAGGGAAAGCACTGGAATAAGGGTTAGGGAAGGCTTCGTATAGAAGTTGAGACTTTAGCTGGCACTTAAAGAAACCAGGGAGGTCAGTAGTCAAAGGAGAGGAGGGAGGAGTGTTTCAGCCATGGGGACAGCCAGAAAAACGCCCAGAGTTTAGAGATGGACTGTTTTGTTTATGAAACCACTAGGAAGTCAGTGTCGCTGGATTGAAGAGTATTCATGGGGGAGTAAATTTAGTAAGACTGGAAAAGTAGGAGGAGGTTAGGTTCTAAAGGGCTTTGAATGCCACACAGAGCATTTCTTATTTGCTCCTTTATGCAATAGGAAACCAGTTGAGTTTTTATGCTCAGAGGTTATGCCAACGGGTCTTAAGCTCTGGTAGATTCTGCCATACCAGAAAGTGTTAAGTATGGCCTTGGTAATAGACTGAGTGTTTTGAGGTCCAAGCTAGCCAAGTGTGGAGAGGCATATCAGCAAAAAGCTTATCTACTGGTGATTTTTTTAGGAGGGGAGATTACAACCCATGAAACTAATGAATGATTTTTTTTAAATGGCCTTCAGTTCTATGCAGCCCTTTTTAGTTTTTGCAGTGATGGTATTAGTGTCAGAAGAGGAAACAGCTCAAAAAAAACCCCAACAAACCATACATACACATGATTTTAAGACCATTTAATTTGTTTCAGTAGATATAGATCTTTATCCAGTGATGAACAAATGAACACATTTCTAGGTGAGTTAAGTCATATCAATACTAAAGGACAATATTCTCATACTTTCTCTGTCACCAACAAAGTGAAGCAGGGCTGTCTGCTTGCTCCTATGCTTTTTAGCATGATGTTTTCTTCCATGTTGTCAAACACCTTTAACAAGGACAAAAATGGCATCAAGGTCAGCTATTGCACTGATGGTAATTATTTAACTTGAAAATGCTACAAGCCAAGTCTAAAGTGGAGGGAGAGTTGGTGTGTCTTTTTGTTCACAGCTCATTATGTACTCAGTGCAGCCTCTGAGGCTGAGATGCAACAGATTACAGATTGATTCTCTGCTGCTTGTGCTAATTTTGGCCTGACAATCAACACGAAGAAAACGGAGCTTCTCCATCATCCAGCACTCTACCATCCATACGTGGAACCATTGGTTACAACAAATGGAGAAGTTCTGAATGCTGTGGATAAGTGCATTTACCTCGGCAGTATACTTTCCAGGGATATCTGCATAGATGATGAGGTTGATGCACACATTGCCAGAGCTAGCTCAATGTTTGGGAGGCTCTGAAAAAAGTTTGAGAGAGAAGATGCATTAGCTTGCCTAGCAAACTGATCTATGGAGCCATTGTGATGATTTCATCGATGTATGCCTGTGAAACCTATTCAGCCTACCAGCACCGTGCCAGAAAATCGAACCTCTTCCATTTGAATTCTTGGGAAGGTTCTGAAGACATGGCATGGTGTCTTCATGACATGAGGAAATGGAGGCAAACAGGATTAAATGACTGTTGCTTCCTTGAGCTGAACTGCCATGCACCCCAACTCTGCTGCAGAGAGTGCTACAATGGACCGCCCACTTCATTTGAATGCAGAACGTTTACCTAGAAGATTATTTTATGGATAACTTATACGAGGAGAGTGCTTACACAGAGGTCAAAAGAAGTGGTATAAGGACACTTTCAAGGTCTCTCTGAAGAACTTTAGTATCAATTGTGAGACATGGGAGATACTGGCACAGGACTGCCCAACATGGTGTGCCTGCATCAAAGAAGATGCTTTGCTCCATGAGCAAAGCAGAAATGCAGTAGCATAAAGGAAATGTGAGATGCACAAATCTAGAAACATCTCCACTCCAAATGTTCATCTGGACTATTTGTGCCTGACTTGTGGTAGAGCCTTTGAGCTTATATTGGACTGATCAGCCATAGTTGGGCACACTTGATCCCCAAATTGTGATGTCATTGGTCCTCATCAAGTACAAAGGATAAACACTGGTAGAGAACAACCAGGCTTTCACCATGTTTACCGATAGACCACATTTTTTACCATTTCACAATTATCTGAAAGATTTAGAGACTGTGTGGTTCTGTTGTGCTTATTGTTGATTACCAAAAAAAAGTGATGCTATAGGGAAAAAATGGGGCCGCTCAGTGGCACAGTGGGTAGAGTACTGGACCTGGAGTCAGGAAGAATGATCTTCTTGAGTTCGAATCCAACATTTATCTGCTTTGGGACCCTAGCAAGTCATTTAATCCCATTTGCCTCCATTTCCTCATCTGTAAAATGAGCTGGAGAAGAAAATGGCAAACCACACTAGTGTCTTTGTCAAGAAAACCCCAAACGGGGTCAGGAAGAGTCAGATGTGACTGAAAATGACTGAACAACAATGTAAAAAAATTACTGCCTTACAGGATTATTTATAACAAGACATTGCCTATCCATAAATCAATTGTCATATGAGATTTCTTGGATGATGTAACAGAAATAACCTTTGTTATGATCCTCTAGTAATAAACAACAGGTGAGGCATAAAACTGTGAGATTTATGCCTGCCAAAATTATTCACCACTGTGATGGAGGACATCCACAGGAAAGTCCAAGTCAAAGAGGGACTCTCTGTAACTGGTGATTTCTTCCAGATGTACCTGTTTGTGGATGACATTGTGCTGATTACATCAAGCTCCAACATATTACAGGGCCTCTTGGAGGAGATTTGTAATCACTCAAAGCAGTTTGACTCATCCACCCATATAAGAAAGTCCAAGTGGATGAAGAACATCTACTGCCTAGATTTCAACATGCATTTGGATGAGTAACATATACATAGGGCTTGTCCAACAGCCCGTGTATCAGTGATGGACGGAATAGATGGAAAATGAGTTGTACTCAGAGTTTAACAGGATGGTAAGACTTTGGGGGAATCAAAAGGCTCTTTTGCTGACCTCACACTTGCCATAAAAGCAAAGGCCCATCTTTTCAAAACTAATATAGGCCATGCTCTGGGCTTCCTCTCCCAAACTCCATCCAGACTAGTAGATTGGAATCGAGATTTACTTGTCCCCTCAGTATAGTAGGGGGTGCCCTTGAGAATTGTATGGAGTTTCTAGTAGCTCATGAGCCCCCATGAGTATCTTCCTTCATAGATTATGAGTTGATATAAATTAGGCAGCCAGAGTTAACTAGCTTTAAGAAACAAGGTGATGGTATAATAATAACTGGTACAAAAGATTCTACCATGCTCTTGCAAAAATATATGCAGCATCCAGGAGAAAGTGATTTTAAATTTAGAGTATGTGTGGCAAAGGAGAAACTAGAAAGCTCTTCGTTGCTGGAAGACCGAAGTCCTTTTCTTATTTTGTGAAGTCCTCATGAAATTCTCTTTAGGTTTGGTGTAGATTTCTACTGGGCTCCTTTTAGAGTCTTGAAGCTTCCTTTTCCCAGGGAGTCTAATTTGGCTTCAAAGAGTTTTTCAGATTTCTATGCATGTTTTGCCATCAACCACTATTGTTCTGGGGATACTGCTCATGGGAAGCCCCAAATCTTCCAATATTTGGAAGTTCACAAGGTTATCATCTGTTCAAGGGGGTTCTCTCTCCTCCCCCTCCACAAATGATTTGATTTGATTCTCTCTCAGGGGCTTGGCTGAAGCAGCTTTTCCCACTGCTGGAATGCCAGACTCTGAACTAGCTTGCTGTTTTTATCCAATCCCCACAGGAAAGTGACCAACTCTTCAGACAATCCTAATGAATTTTCTGTGAAGCATCTTCTCATTTCTTCTAACAGTTTTTATTCCTTCCAAACTGATTGCCTTCCCACCCCCTACCCAATACCTTTGATTAATTCAATAGAGGTGCCCTCACCTGATAAATGTATCTGGTTGTAGAGCATTTTCGTATTTAAGTGATTTAAGGGCAATGGAGTCAATGACTCCCAGCCTTGCACTAACATTCATTCTACTGTCATTACTCTATATGGCTGCAAGACAAAGTAGCCAACTGCCTCTGAAGAACTAAAATGAGTATCACACTGAGAACTTTCTTGAGTGTGAGCAGGAGGCCACATATACTGAACAAAAACCCCACAGGAGTAAAAACATTATCAAGGAATTGTATGTTAGGAAGAGAATATAGGATGTTCACATGGTAGAAAACAAGAGATAGGATGGCAGGTGGCCAGTCAGCAAGCTTCACTGGTACCCTTGCGATTTCAAGAGAAAGTCCTCCAGTATATTGGGTGGAATCTGGTAATGAATCTTTGAGAGGATATAGACAAGAATTGCATAGAGTGGACAGGCCTGGATAGTTTATAAATGATATCATTGGATCCAGGGAATTGTTGAAACTCTGAGATCAGAGATTCTTTGAGTATAGATGTCCAGGATTGAGAGGAATGAATGCATCTTCAGTGTTTAGGACAGGCAGCACAATGGAGTAAAGAGTAAGCATTATGCAAAGAGTCCCAGATTGGAGTCCTAGGTTTAACCTAGTTTTGCTACTCCTCTTCTCCAAGACATTTAACCTGTCTGAGATTTTGTCTTTTCATCTGTAAAAAAACATAATTATACCCACGGTGGACCTCAGAGGATTATTGTAAGCATCAAATGAGATCTTATGATTTGTTTGTTTCAGTCATGCCTAACTAACTCTTTGTGATTCCATTTGGGGTTTTCTTGCAAAGTTACTGGAATGGTTTGTCATTTCCTTCTCCAGCTCATTTTACAGATGAGGAAAGTGAGGCAAATAGGGTTAAGTGACTTGCCCAGGATCACATGGCTAGTAAGTGTCTGAGGTCAGATTTGAACTCAGGTCTTCCTGACTCCAGGCCCTGCACTTTGTCTGCTGTACTACCAAGTGAGATGAGTGTTTTGTAAACTTTAAATCAGTATATAAATGTATGTGTATATACGTACACATATATGTGTGTTCAAATACTAAATTTCTAGGGCAGTATGATTTCCAACCATAGGATGCTAGATATCATGGACCAACTGTTGGTGGTATTTCTTTGTAGAGAAAATGATAGCATACAAAGATTGTTTGGTAGTTAATCAGTTTATCTAATCTGAATGTTAAACTCCAAACCTTTCTTATCTCTCTTCTTTGGGGATTACTAGAAATTGTGGCTAACTCAATCAGAAACAATAAATTGTGACTTTTCCATTAGGGCTATATAAATTAATTTGCTGTAAATATTTATGTGATGATGTGCTGATTTTATACTCTAGTACAACTCAGTAACATGATTACAAATAGATGTAAGAAACCAGACAGGAAAGTGTTAAATCAAATTGTCTCATCCTTTGTATCAATGCTCTTAACCTGAACATTCAAATGACAGCAACAGATCTTCCTAATATGCCTTTGTTTTCTCAGATAACTGGGTCAAAGTTGCCAAAACAATTCTTTAGCATTTTGAGGGCAAGAATCTCTTTGAGACTCTGATAAAACCACTGCCATCTAATCAGCTCCTGGACTCTGGACTCCTTTTGAAGAGTTGGTGGTTTATTCTCTTCAAGTACTGAAGGAAAATTCTGAATTTCATTTACCTACATTGGTCAGGAAACAGTATAAGAGGCTGCAGAGTATATGAAGACATGGAGCCATGTTTCTCAGGGGCAAATGATGGCTGTCCCCCAACACTGTACACAACTTCTACAAACACCTGGCATTCTACTATAAGAGTGTGGAGATATTTAGTGGAGGTACAGATTTGTTTATAATCTGGGGTCTAAACAACCAAAAATAACCCAGTGTCTTAACATGGAGACTGTGAACTTGTTTTTAAAAGTATTCCTATAATTCTATTTCAATAGGAAGGAAGATTGGAGTTCAAATCCTGCCTTAGAGACTTACTAGCACTTTGACCTTGGGGAAGTCAATTAACTCCTTGCAGTCTCAGTCTGTTTTTCTGTAAAATGGGGATAATAATAGCACCTGTCTCAAAGGGGTTTTATCAGGATCAAGTAAGGAAACTTGGGAAATACTTTATAAGCCTTAGAGGGCTACATATAGTGTTAGCTAATACTATTTCAACATAATTGCTTTCCTTTGTAGTCATGTGCATTTTTATACATTTAAAGATAGTATTCTTCACCAAACTACAAAAACTACAAAAGGAGCCACGATACAAAAAAGGTTAAGAATCTCTTGAGAAAGAAACTTTTGAGAATGTGAGGTCTGCTTATTTTGTCTGATTGTTTGAAGGTAAGGAGAGAGGGTGATGAAAATGGCCTAACATTCTGGATTGGGGAAATTCTCTTGTTACTAAAACACTATTTTAGATGAACATTAAAAATAACTTCTAAAAGAGTTGCAGAGCAGAAGGTTGAATTCACAGAATAGATGTAGTCATTTAAAAAGAAACAAAGAAGTAAAACACCTCTTTTGCTTTTTAGAATTTCACATAACTTGTTAGAAACTTCCTTCCCCAGCAAACTCTCAGTTAAACATGCCCTTAGTGCTGTTAGCAATACCCTCTGGAGACATTGTTGAATTTTCTATAGAGCTACAGAGGTGCTTTGTGTGGATAATTCCTTCTGTTTGCATGGATTTGCCATATTTTCCAGCTGAGGCCATTGTTGTAATTGAGTGATTTTGTAAAGAATGGTCATTCACCCATCATCCTCCTTAATAGAATCACTCTCCCACTCTTCAGGGCTGACATTTAACTAGTCCCAGTAAAGGCTGTTGACGGTATCTAGTTTCTCATAGATAACCTTAATAAGTTAGTTAGATGTGGTTCCAAGACTAAAGTCTCTGATATTTCAGTTTGATGGAGGAAAATCTTCCATTTGAAAAAAAGTCTGACATGACTGCTATAAGATGTATTGTAACTATGATGTCACCTCCTTGTATTGAATGAACAATGAAATCATTTCACCTGGCTTCACAATGGAAAGAAGAAACAATATGTTCTGTTCATAATTTAGAGGAAAATTTTTCTTCATTTCCCAAATGCAAGGTTTCATGTTACCATGACAAGTAATGAGTCAAAGTGTGGGAAAAGAAAGCTTTATTTCCTGTCTCCGTGCTTTTGCATTGGCTAACCCCAGTCCCTGGAACACATTCCTGACTTACCTCTGCTCTTCAAAATCCTTTAAGACTCATCTCGAGCATAGCCTTCTGCATGAAATATTCCCAATATCTGCAAATAATACACACCTTTCTAAAATGACCTTGAATTTTCCTTCCTTCCTTCCTTCCTTCCTTCCTTCCTTCCTTCCTTCCTTCCTTCCTTCCTTCCTTCCTTCCTTCCTTCTTCCCCCTGCCTCCCTCCTTTCATCATCTATCATCTCTCTGTGAGCTAGCTTTCTCTGTCTCTCCATCATCATCGTTCTCTCTCTCTCTCTCTTTCTTTCTCTCTCTCTTTCTCTCTCTCTCTCTCTCTCTTTGTCTCTCCCCCTTTCTCCCTGCCTCCCTCCCTCATTCTCTCTCTGTCATCTATCTCTCTAATTATCTACATACACGTACACAATAGAGACTTGAATTGAGATCATCAATGTAAAGAACTCCTAGATGTGAAAATTCCTTCTGTCAGTGCAGGCTTGTACATTCTTTGCAACTTATAGTTTTAGAAAGTTGCCCAGAGCAGAGGTGTCAAGCTCAGGCAGCCCCTAAAACTCCCAAGTGCTGCTGAAACCATTTAAATGTAATTAGGAAATGTTTTAAAAAATAAGTAAGATACAATAAAATATAGATGATGTTATTTGTTGATTTTCTAAATTGATATGCAGCCAATGGAGTTCATCACCACTAGCCTAGACCACTGAGAAGTTAAGTGCCCTGTCTAGCCACGATATGTCAGAAATGAAACTTCAATGTCATGTTTCCTACTTTTGAGGCTGGCTATCCATTATGCCATGCTGCCTCAAAATATGTGAATATGTATGTATGCATAGATACACTCCTAAATGCCCACCTGCACATTTGCCTTTGTTACAATGTAAGATCCTGGAGACAGGATTGTTTTACTTCTGTCTTTGTATAGCAAGGGAAGATAAATGAATGCTTACTACTCAGAAGCCCATATTCCCAGGAGCGTGAGCTCAAGTTCATTCCTCAGGTAGAGGTTGGAGAGCAGGGGGTATAGTATAGAAATGGCTGTAGAATAGATGTTAGTTTGTAAAATTTAAGGAAATGTAAACATCCAATCTGTTGTTAATGTTGTGGGCATGCTAAAATATGGTAGAGAAATTCTGGAGCTGCAGAACCCACGAAATAGTAAAGGGAAGCAGGCTCCAGCCCAGGACAGCCTGGATGGTCTCTGGGAAGGGTCTATCACACGGAGCTAGGAGCGGAGTGAACCAGAGCCCAGCAAGGTCCGCACCAGGATCAACCAGACCAGAAGCCAGGCAGAACAGGGGTAGCACCCTGAATCAGTGAGCTGTGGCAGTTACCAGACTTCTCAACCCACAAACACCAAAGACAACAGAGAAGGTTAGTGGGAAAAGCTGCTGGGACAGAGTAAAAAGAGCACGTGGTCTGCCACTATCTTGGCGGTGTGGTGGAGGTGGCGCAGCTCTGCAGCTGCTCCCGGAGCTACAGATGCAGTTGCCTCTGGCCCCAGGCCCACATGGTGGGAGGAATCAAACAGCGGATTAGAGCTGGAGTGCAAAACCTGCTCTGCCCTGCCTGAATCTGGGCTGCAATCCTGGTTGGTGGTTCTTGGGGGAGAAGGAATGCTGTTGTGGCAGAGCTTGCTGTGTAGAAGTAGCCCTGAAAATAGCAGTGCAACCCCTCAAGCTTGGGACAAAGTACTCTCTACTCTACAAGCAGTCTTACCCCAACAAAAATCTCAAGGGTCAAGTAGTTGTCTGGGAACATGAACAGGCAGAGAAAATGGACTCAGATTCAGACTCAGACTTTGGAATCT
>CM053622.1:588770235-588809363 GCA_028646595.1 Phalanger gymnotis
CCTTCATTGAAAGCCTCCAAGAAAAACATGAACTGGTCTCAGGCCATGGAAGAGCTCAAAAAGGATTTGGAAAAGCAAGTGAGAGAAGTAGAGGAAAAATTGGGAAGAGAAATGGGAGTGAAGTGAGAAAACTATGAAAAACACGTCAATGACTTGCTAAAGGAGACCCAAAAAATACTGAAGAAAACAACACCTTAAAAAATAGACTAACTCAAATGGCAAAAGAGCTCCAAAAAGCCAACGAGCAGAAGAATGCCTTGAAAGGCAGAATTAGCCAAATGGAAAGGAGGTCAAAAAGACCACTGAGGAAAATACTACCTTAAAAATTAAATTGGAGCAAGTGGAAGCTAGTGACTTCATGAGAAATCAAGATATTATAAAACAGAACCAAAGGAATGAAAAAATGGAAGACAATGTGAAATATCTCATTGGAAAAACCACTGACATGGAGAATAGATCCAGGAGAGATGATTTAAAAATTATTGGACTACCTTAAAAAAAATCAAAAAACGATCCTAGATATCACCTTTTCAGAAATTATCAAGGAGAACTGCCCTGATATTCTAGAGCCAGAAGGTAAAATAGAAATTGAAAGAATCCACCTCCTTAAAAAATATCCCAAAAAGAAAATTCCTAGGAATATTGTCACCAAATTCCAGAGTTTCCAGGTCAAGAAGAAAATACTGCAAGCAGCCAGAAACAATTTGAGTATTGTGGAAACACAATCAGAATGACACGAGATCTAGCAGCTTCTACATTAAAGGATCAAAGGGCTTGGAATGTGATATTCTGGAAGTCAATGGAGCTAGGATTAAAACCAAGGATCACCTACCCAGCCAAACTGAGTATCATGCTCCAAGGCAAAATATGGATTTTCAATAAAATAGAGGACTTTCAAGCTTTCTCAGTGAAAAGACCAGAGCTGAATAGAAAATTTGACTTTCAAACACAAGAATCAAGAGAAGCATGAAAAGGTAAATAAGAAAGGGAAATCATAAGGTACTTACTAAAGTTGAACTGTTTTGTTCACATTCTACATGGAAAGATGATGTGTGTAATTCATGAGACCTCAGTATTAGGGTAGTTGAAGGGAATACATACACGCACACACACATGTAAATATATACATATACATACATACATATATATATAGACATATGTATAGATATAGATAGATATAGATAGAGGGACCAGGGTGAGTCAAATATGAAGGGATGATATCTAAAAAAATAAAATCAAATTAAGGGATGAGAGAGTAATATATTGAGAGAGGGAGAAAGGGAGAGATAGAATGGGGTAAATTATCTCACATGAAAGTAGCAAGAAAAAGCATTTCATTGGAAGAGAAGAGAGGGCAGATGAGGGGGAATGAATGAATCTTGCTCTCATCAGATTTGACTCGAGGAGGGAATAACATACACATTCAATTGGGCATCTTACCCCACAGGAAAGAAGGAAGAAGAAGATAAAAAGGGGGGGATGATAGAAGGGAGGGCAGATAGGGGGAGGAGGTAATCAAAAGCAAACATTTGTGAAAAGGGACAGGGTCGAGGGAGAAAATTGAATAAAGGGAGACAGGGTAGGAGGGAGCAAAATATAGTTAGTTTTTCACAACATGATTATTGTGGAAGGGTTTTACATAATGACACATGTGTGGCCCATGTTGATTTGCTTTCCTTCTTATGCAGGTTGGGTGGGGAGGGAAGAAGGGAGGGAATTTGGAACTGAAAGTTTTAAAAGCAGATGTTCAAAAAAAGGTGTTTTTGCATGCAACTGGGAAATAAGATATACAGGCAATGGGGTATGGAAATTTATCTTGCCCTACAAGAAAGTAAGGGAAAAGGGGATGGGCAGGAGTGGGGTGACAGAGGGGAGGGCTGACTGGAGAATGGGGCAATCAGAATATATGCCATCTTGGAGTGGGGAAGATGGTAGAAATGGGGAGAGAATTTGTAATTCAAAATCTTTTGGAAATCAATGCTGAAAACTAAAAATATTAAATAAAAAAATAACAAAAAGAATTCCTTTATAAAAAAAATAAAATATGGTAGAACTCCATTATAATGCTATTAAGTGGAGGTCACAACTAAGACTGAATTCATAAGCTTCATTTTATGGAACATAATTTGGCCCATGTTTCCAAATCTATGCATGTAATAATGAGTCGTATCTGCTTTATTTAAAATCACTCCAAGAGAGGATTCTGGGAAGATGGTGGAGTAGGTCAGAAATTTCAAGCTCAAGATTTTCCTCCTCAAAAGAGATAATAGCACCCCTGGGCGAAAATAGAGCCATGAAAAAAAATAAAAGTAGAGGCAGAACAGTGGTCCTCTTGAGACAATTGAAGAAGACCTGAAGAAAAATCCCAGGACTAGATTTCCTCCCTGTGAAGAGTAAACACCTCTAGGCGAATGTCTGCTTTAACAAGAGGCAAACTGCTTAAACAACAAGCTGGTTTGCTGGGTTGGGAGGCTGCCTCCAAATGCCACAGGATCTTTTACTCCTGGGACAATGAAGGGAATTGGGTGTTTAACCGGGGGAAAATCTAGGGAACCTCTGCTGACAAGGAATACCAGACCCAGCTGTGCTGCAGAGATGTTGTTGAGAGTGAGAAGGAACCTGCACACTCCCAATGAGTGTAGAAGCAGTGAGGCAGGGAGGCTGTTGGCTGTGGGCATTTACAGGAGGCTAGAAGTCTTGGTTTGAGTTCAAGGTCAGAGGGAAGAACTGAAGATGATCAAAGGCCAGTGACACCATCCTCCCTATACCCCAGGACTAGAGGTAATTATAAAAACTAAATTATTACCAAAAAAAACCAATGCACAGGAAAAGGAGAGAGAATGCAACTATTGAGAACTACTTTGGGAATAGAGAAGACCAGAGTTCATCTTCAGAGGAGGATACTGAAACAAAGAAACCTTTCTTCTGTCTTCTACCCCAAAGAGTAATGTCAAATGGTCACCTGCCCAAAAAGAATTAATTGAAGAACTTTAAAAAGACTTTAAAAATCAAACAAGAAAGATTGAGGAAAAAATTAAAAAGAAAAATAAGAATAATCCAAGAAAAACAAAAAGATTATGACAAGAGAGTTAACTAATTAAAAATGGAGATCCAGAATCTTAAGGAAGAAAATGGCTCCTTGAAATTCAGAATCAGGAAAGGGAAAGCCAGGGAATTTATAAGAGATGAAGAAATAAAAAACCAAAATACAAAGAATAAAAAAATAGAAGAGAATGTGAAACATCTCATAAGAAAAACAATGGATCTGGAGAACAGATAAAAAAGAGAAAACATAAGAATAATTGTACTGCCTAAAAGTTTCGATCAAAAAAAAAAGAATCTTGATACAATAATACAAGAAATAATTTAAAAAATTGTCATGAAGCATTAGAATAAGAGAGGAAAATAGAAATAGAAAAAATCCACTGATCACCACCTGAAAGAGATCATACAAGGAAAACTCACAGGAATATTATAGCTAAATTCTGAAACCCCTAAATCAAGCAAATAAAAAAATTTACGTATGGTGGTACCACAATTAGAATTACACAAGACTTAGCAGTGGCGATGCTAAAAGATCGCAGGTCTTAGAACACTATAAATCGAATAGCAAAAGAACTGGGCCTGTGGCTGAAAATATCATACCCAGCAAAGCTAAGCATGATTTCAAACGGAAAAAAATGGACATTTGATGAACTGTCAGACTTTCAGGACTCTGTTAAAAAAAACACACCCCTGAACTCAATAGAAGATTCGACATGCACAAACCAGAGAAATGTAAGGTATATGCCAATGACCAATTACAAGAGACTCAATAAGGACAATGTTTATCTTTTATGTATGGAAAATATAAAACCTATGTCTAAAATTGTTGCTAGTAATTAGGTAGCTTAAAAGAAAGATTGGGGGTAGACCTGAGTATGATATGATTTTAGAAAGGAAAACCACTTAAGAACAGCTAAAAGAGTAATCATCTGATACAAATGAGCTACAAGAGGAAGAACCAACACAGAGAAATTAGATGGGGGAGAGGACTGTTAGTTCTGGAAAACT
The DNA here is from genome assembly GCA_028646595.1 of Phalanger gymnotis. Lineage (NCBI taxonomy): Eukaryota > Metazoa > Chordata > Mammalia > Diprotodontia > Phalangeridae > Phalanger > Phalanger gymnotis. The sequence goes on from CM053622.1 coordinate 588,774,289, forward strand.
ACTTTCATCGCGAATGGGTTTAAGAAGGGAAAATACATATATATCTAGAAGAGTATAAAAGTCTTCTAAATTTAGAAAAGAAATAAAACTCTAAGAGGATAGGGAGGGGGGAGAGGGTAAAGGAGGGGAGAGTGAGAGAATAGGTTAAAAGGGGAGTACAGAACAGTACTTAGATTTAGGGGAGTGGGAGAATAAGGGAGAGAGCTTCAGAGGGAAGAGGGACAAGAGGGTAAGGGAGAGATTGCTGGAGTGGGGATAGGTCAAGTAATAGGAGAGTAAGGTACCAGGTAGAAGTAAAGGAGAGGAGTTAGGAGAAATAGGAAAAAAGAGATAAGCACAAACATAAAAACAATATTAGGAGTAGAATCTCTTAGGAAAAGTATATGTTTATATATGTATGTATGTATGTATGTGAATATATATATATATATGTATATATCAATACCTATGTATAAATATATGCATGCTCAATTGTAGCCTTGGGGTGGTGGGTAGGGAAGAAGAAGGGGGGAAAAGAATAAAGTAAAAAGTGTGTAGCAGAGAACAAAAGAAAACCTACAAGGAAGCAAAGAAAAGATGGACAGCTTTCAACTTAATGCACAGTACTATTTTTTTATCCCTTACTTTTCCTAATGCCTATCTCATTTCCTTTTTAAAATTAACATATATCTGTTCAAACACTTCTGTGTGTAAGTCATCACCAGCAATATGTTCTGGCCTACTTAAGCCCATATCATAATCTAAGAAAAAAACAGTGTCTTTGGGGATTTTGCCTTTCTCTGACTGTCTCTTGTCTAGAAATGTCTCCTCCTCCTGTCTGGCACCCATTTTCCCTTCTAGAACCTTCTAAGAACCTTCCAACTTGTCTAAGGCCCTATTAGAAGTAAGAAACCTTTTGAACCCACCTGAGCAAGACTCCTCCACTCTCTATAAAATACTTGTTTCTCTTCATAATCTAAGAGTTGCCCCAGCACATGGAATGATGATAGGACGAGTAGCGTGTACTTGGTGTAATGACATAGTATACTGGAATCTGCCTCTTTCATGACTGTCATGGTTTCTCTCCTCCTGCCATAGCCTATGGGCCATTACACATGAGATTTTTCTGGTGACATTCCCAATTGTTTCCCTTTCCTATTTCACTTTGGAAATACTAGATACTATCCTGGTGGTATGGATGGTTGCTGACTTATGATAACTGAAGATGACTTCTACTTACTTCTGGAAACCCAGTTCCACCATTCAGTAGCTTTACTTGTTGTTGCTGTCTTCCCTTCTGTGCTCTTAGGCTTAATTTGAAACTTTCCTTGTGAGTTAAACATGCCAGATAAAGGGTTTATTGCATTTAGCCTTGACTGTCCATCTAGTTGTTTTTTTTGAAGTACCATTAGGTGCCAGCAATTGAGAGCCATGACCCTCCATGAACATTTCCATTGTCCTTTGGGGCACCTGCAATTTTAAATTTTTTTAAATTGTGAGGTTCCATGATTTATAACTAGGACAAATTAGAAGATAGGCTTTTGCATCAGAGAATAGCTTGAGATCATTCAAAATGTGGCAGGGTTTCCAAAAGAATATCTAGTCCAAATTCTTGTTCTTCAGTTCTCATGGCTTTTCTGTAGGGTCTGTCCAAAAATGTATAGATGTGTATGTATATAGTACTTGTATATATAAGTATATACACAGATATATGGATACTTTATTAAATAGAAATACAACTAAAGCTGAAGAAACTGCTTTTCTATAATCAGTTGCTTATTTCTCTCTTTATGTATAAATATGTACTATATACATATATGCATAAATTCCTAAAATTTTAAGCTTAAATAAATATTAAAGTTACAGGCTATATGATTTGTTAACTGTACAATAAAATAACAGATGTAATTATTTACAGTAATTTAGTTATGACAAAGATCACAGTCAAGACACCTTAAGATCAGTCTATAACTGCAGATGACTTCTACTTACTTCTGGAAATGCAATTCCACCCTTTTGTTCATTCTGTGAAAGGATAATTAAAGTCTCTTCTTACAAATTCTTTTCGACCTCTTCACGAGACAAAAGTTTAAAAAGTTTCATTAAGAAATAAATTCTTCCTCATTTTATTTCTCTGTCTTCTCCACAATCTCTCTTCCACCATCCCCTCAGCACTCTCTTTCCATTCTCTCTATCGAATGCCTATTAAACTGTTACTCTTCAAGAATCTCTGCCTCTTAAAGAGATAGTAACAATTTCTATAGTTAGTATAGAAGTTATCAAAGGTCTTATACAGACTTGTGAAGGTGGTGAGATTTGTATCCTTCAGAATGGGATTCTTACTTTGTTTCACTATAAATTTATCTCCAAGTAACTAAATAGAGCGGATTATTGTGTGTGTATGTGTGTGAGTGTGAGTGAGTGTATCTCTGGATGTCATAACAAATTTGAGTAACACTGATCTCCCCAACTCCCCCACCCCCACTACTTTTCACTGTTTTGTTGCACAATAATTAGTCATTAAATCTTCTAGTCTCCTCCTGGGCTATGCTTTTTGAATGATCTCGTATTAAACTTTGGCTTCCATGACTATTTTAGGCAAGGAGATCTACGGTATGTTAGATAAAGCAATTTCTGGTTCTCTTTTCGCCGGAATGTGTTGTCATACTATTGATTATATGAATATATGTTGGTTAAATATCTCTAAGAAATGTTGATAATATGTTTACTTTTGTACATATCCCACTTTTGGGAGTCAACAATTTGCTTAAGTAGGTCAGGTACAAGCTGTTGCCATGGCATAGGAGGTGTTCTATTTACTCATTCTTCTAATTTGGTCTTGATTTTGACCTTTGCTTTAACCACTTGGTGATCTAAGTGCATATAGACATCTGATTCTGAAATGACTTCTATGTTGGTAACTAGGTATTTCCTGTCAAGTTATAGTCAGTTTCATTCTCTGTAATGGTTTCTGTTGTTGCCACATCCAGCTCTTTCCAGCTTACTTCTTAAAGAAAGTAATAATGAGGTGCATTCATGAGGTTTCGGAGTAGCCTGCAAGCCTCTTTCATTTCCTAATCATGGCTCTTATTTCCCAAGATAGTTTTTTGTCTCCCTTCAGGCCTACATTTCCATTGAAGTCACCAAATAGAAAGGCATATATTGACTTAGTTTGGAGGGCCTTGGAAGGTGCTTCACAGAATGGCTCCACTTCATTTTGTGTAATAAATGTCAGCACCTAAGCTGCAATTATCTTGACGGTGGCTTGTTTCCAAAGCCTTATAAAGTGAGATGACAGCTTGCTCCATTAAATTATACTTGCTTTTACTTTTAGGTACATTATAAAACAAACCTCACCAATGCAGAGGATCTTTTCTTTGAAGAGAATCAGTGAATCATTTCCATTTATTTAAAAAATTTCTTACTTATTGATATGCCTTGTTTTGACACAACAGACACTTCCAAACAAGTACTCAAATAATCTTCCCCACTACACCGTAATACATTTCACCCAAATACTTGATAAGTTTTTGACAGAATGAAGGGATTTGTATTTTTAGCAATAGCACTGTGGTACTAACATTAACCACTGTATTTGAACAGAAATTTGTTGCTTCTTCATGTTGGGTTTATGTCATTGTGTACATTGATCTTTAGCTCTGTTTCCTTTACTCAGCATCACTTCATATGAGTCTTCTCTTGTTTCCATGAATTCTTTGTATTTATAATTTTTATGGTAGAATGTTTATTTCACTCCCAAGTCAAGATATCGCCTGTGATGTCATTGGTCCTCTTTGAAAATGAAAGATGAAGAACAACAACTTCCAAAGGGCATCATTTCAATAGTAGAGTCAATGAGTCAAAAGGATTGAGCTACCTTTAGTAACATAATTCCAAATTATCTTTCAGATCTGCTTGAACACAATTCACAACTCCACCAGCAATGAGAATTAGCATGTCATTGTTGAAGATGTGGACATCACCACTGAGGTGATTAGCTGCATTTCCTTGATAAGATATGAATGAGTAGCTTGATACATTTGACAAGGCTAAAGAATGAGGCCTCCCCGTGGAAAGTAGGCCATTGAGCCACGTCACTTCTTTAAGCCAGTTGGGAAAGAGATTTCAGAGGCTTACATCCAAACTATATGCTTAGATGTTGGCCTATAAAATGAAAGCAGATCTGGGTTGGAGATCTGGAACTGAGCTGAAAAGATCAAAGTGGCAAGAGAAGGACTTCATACTGACAGTGTACATATGACTCAGTCCTGGTGGATCTGCCTACTTTACCCTATTCCATGAGGGAAGCATATCTGGAGAAGAAGTAAGTAGCAGTGATCAAGTAGGTCCTAGAATGGAGAGCCAGGTGTTAAAAGCTAAAGATGGCAGAAGTGGAAGCAGTAAGTACTTCTGGACTCATTCTCTCAGAGAAGGGTTCCACTTGAGTTCACCATTAGCCTTCTGGAGTAAAGAACCATCAATATAGTGCCTGGAGCTTGCATAGCTAAAAGGCACTTAGTCACGATGTACAGGGATATACCTAGGTCTTGTCCTCTACTACATGTGGACTGTATAATTCTGTTGGGAAGAAGGGTTGCCTCTTTAGCCAGCCCACGTTAAAAATTCCATTTTGGTTGAGTTCCAGACCTTAAGTTTGAACTAGAAATCCAGAGGACTGTATAGGTTCTCAGGAGAGAGAATAGGGCTTCCTGGAGGATGAGCAATTATGTCACTCTTGTGCTCTCATGTGCATTTGCATTTCACAGTTTGTCTTAATCATAGGGTGGTGCAATTAATCTGGAGGACTATATAGGTTCCAGTGTCAAAACGTAGGACTGGATGGAGAGGAAGGAAGAGTGGTTTTTGGGGATTGTTTTTGAACCCTGTGAACACCTAGAGAGGGAGCTATGTAGCAGAGTAGATAGAGCACTGGCCCTGGAGTCAGGAAACCCTCAGTTCAAATTTGGCCTCAGAGTTGGTCACTAATTACTTGTATGACCTTGCACAAGTCACTTACCTTCTAACTGCGTCAATTTCTTCAGCTCTAACATGAGAATAGTAATAGTCTAGATATCTGAAGATTGCTTTTTTAAATTTTTTAACATTCATTTGAAAATTTTGAGCTCCAAATTATTTTCCTCCCTCTAGACTTTCCCCTACCTATTAAGAAGGCAATTACATATCTGAAGGGCAGCTAGGTGGCACAGTGGATAGAGCATTGGATTTGGAATCAAGGTTTATCTTCATCAGTTCAAATCTGATCTCAGACACTTAGAAGCAGTGTGACTCTCAGCAAGTCACTTAGCCCTGTTTGCTTCAGTTCCCCATCTGCGAAATGAGCTGGAGAAGAAAATGGCAAACCACTCCAGTATCTTTGCCAAGAAAACCCCAAATGGGGTCATGAAGATTCAGACATGACTGAAATGACTCAACAAAAAATAAATACATGGGAAGTCATGCAAAACATTTCCATATTAGCCGTGCTGCAAAGAAGCATGAAAAATAAAGTGAAAAGGTATTCTTCAATCTGCACTTAGAATTCATCAGTTCCCTCTCTGGAGGTGGATAGACTTTTTCATCATGAGTTCTTTGGAATTTTCTTAGATTATTATATTAATCAGAGTAGCTAAGTCTTTCATAGTTCATTATCACTACAGTATTATTGTTACTGAATACAACATTCTCTTGGTTCTGTTCACTTCACCTTGCATCAATTTATGTGTTTTTTCAGGTTTTTCTGAAACCATTCCCCTCATCATTTCTTATAGCACAATTGTATTTCATCATAATCACATGCCACAACTTGTTTAGCCATTCCCCAACTGATGGGCATCCTCTCAATTTCCAATTCTTTGCTACTGCAAAAAGAGCTGCTATAAATATTTTTGTACATACAAGTCCTTCTCCTTTTACTTTGATCTCTTTGAGATGCCAATATAGTTGTGTTGGTATTTCTGGGTCAGAGGGTAGGCACAGATTTGTAACCCTTTGAGTGTAGTTCCAAATGGTAATCCAGAATGGTTGGGCCAGTTCATAGCTCCACCAGTTTACAACTGCATTAGTATCCCTATTTTCTACATCACCTCCAGCATTTGTCATTTTCCTTTTCTGTCATGTTAGCTAATCTGATAGGTATGAGATGGTACTACAGAGTTGTTTTTAATTTGCATTTTTCTATCCAAGTTATTTAGAGCATTTTTTTTCATATGACTACTGATAGCTTTGATTTCTTCCTCTGAAAACTTCCTGTTCATATCCTTTGGCTATTTATCAGTTGAGGATTGGCCATTACTAGAGACATTTGCTGAAGGAAAGAAAGAAGGAGATGAAGAGGGTGGCGAAGGAGGAGGGAAGGGAGGAAGGAAAGAAGAGAGAGAGCAAGATCCCACCTTTAAGGAGCATATATTCTATTCTATTGTCATATCTCAATCTCTAAATATGTAGGTAAAAAATCTCATATGTAAGCAGTCATGATAATTCTGTGTATGTGCATGTGTGTGCAAGCACACATGCTTATATATATATATATAAAATCAGATGCAGGACAAGCTGTATTTCAATTTTTTGTTGAAGCATTAATTAAATATGTATTATATGCCAGGCACTATTGCAAAGTGGTTTTACAAATACTATCCTTTTTCATCCTCACAATAACCCTGAGAGGCTTTAGCAAACTTGCAGGATATAAAATAAACCCATATAAATCATCAACATATTTGTATATTACAAGGAAAACCCAGAAGGAAGAGATAGAAAGAGAAATTCCATTTAAAATAATTATATATTGTATAAGATACTTAGGAGTCTATCTGTCAAGACATACCTAGAAATGATATGAACACAATTACAAAACACTTTTCCACACAAAGACAGATCTAAATAGAGAAATATTAATTGCTCATGGATAGGTTGAGCCAATATAATAAAATGACAATGCTACCTAAATTAATTTATTCAGTGCTATCCTAAACTATCAAGAATTATTTTATAGAGATGAAAAAAACAATAATAAAATTAATCTGAAGGAACAAAAAGTCTACAATATCAAAGGAATCAATAAAAAAGTGTAAATGAAGGTGATCTAGCAGTACCAGATCAAAAGACTTAGGAACTCTGATCAATACAATGACTATGATTGCAGAGGATTCATAATAAAATAGGCTACCCATATCCTGATTGAGATGCGATGGACTCAGAGTGTAGATTGAGGCATATATATGTATCTACACATACATTCATATACATATACCTATATATACATATACATTCATGTATGTACATGTATATGTATGTTTTATCTCCATAGTTTTGTTTAATATTGTTATTCATTGCTTCTGTGATTTGCTATTTGATCCACTTTAGCATGACTTGTTCAGATCTCCATTTGAGTATATTGTTTTTGTTTATTATTTTCCTTGAGGATAAAAATTTGTATTCTGCTTCAGAATGTAAGGATATTGCCAATTTTTAAAAAAATTTTGTACTTAGGAGTTGCTTATGTCATATCATTTGATCAGTATTTGTTAAGGTGTTCTCTAATGCTTAAAAATAAGCATACCCATTAAAATTCCCATTCCCACATATTACTGTAGGCCTACCATATCTCACATATGAAATTTTTGTTCAGATCCTTACTTTCATTCTTGTTTACCTTCTTGTTAGATTTGCTTAAATTTGAGAGAAGCACATCGAGGTCACCTATATTTCTTGTCTTACTGGTGAGGTCTTTTTGTAATTCAGTTAACTTTTTCCTTAAGTACTCAGCTGTAATGCTGTTTCATGCATCATTTTTAATACTGATTTTTTTATTATATATGATTCCTTTAAGAATAATGCAGTCTTTGTTTCTCTCTCTGGAAGATATTTATTATTTTGCCACGTCTGAGTATGTTCTAGTGCTGTAGGTAGTTCTAGGTAGTAAATCTGCTGTAGGTAGTGTTCTACGTAGTAAATCCTCTCTCTGAAAATTGTGGCCTATAGAAAGCAGTCAGATGGTATGTGCTCTGAGGTAGCTAGGTGTGGTGGGGGGTGGGGGTGGGGGTGGGGAGGGAATATGCCCAGAAGCAGTTTACCCCAAGCTTCCACTCACTTGCCTAAAATGCTAGCTGACCCAGCCCTAAATGGGGAAAGGGCCATGAAGGGGATATGAAATTACTACAGAAGGATGACATCAGAAAAAGGTTTGTTAGGTAGAGCAGATAGTCTAGTCACACTGTGAAGGGGAATGATGACAGGTAGACAACTTTAGCATAGTGTCTGGAATATAATAAATGCTTTAAAAATTCCTGTTGAATGATTGAAAATCTTGTGTCCTCCACTGGTATACTGAAATCCTCACATTATCAGGAGAGAGAATGAATGGAAGATCTCCAGTCCGTTGGGTAGACTCACTGTGTTGAACTTATGGAAGGATATGGACAAGAGTTCCATTGAACAGACAGTATGGACAGTTTGTGATATGTATTGTTAGGGGGAACATCAACATTGATGAGATCACAGATCTATTTGAATATTTGGGTCTTGATTTTTTTCTTGTATTTTTTTGTGTATAGTGAATTGTCCAGTTTTGTTTTCTAATCCATTTTGCTATCCTCTTCTGTTTTATAGGTTCATCCAATTAAGCAATAAATATTAATGGTTGTAATTAAATTTGTTTTTTAAAATATCAAATTGTTATATAGTTTGTCTTTATCTTCTCCAAAATCCAGAGCTTTTCTTTCTTTATGAATCGAATGACACTTAGAAAAAATAAAGTCCTTCGTTTGGCATTTAAAGCTCTTCACAACTTGGCCTCATTCTAGCCTTTGAATTTTCATGCATTCTACTCCTTTCCATACATTCTACGATCTAGAAGTTTTCAACCTTCTTAAGCACCTTGAGAGCACCTTTGTGCTTATTCTTTGTATTTCTACTGCTTGGAACATATTAAGGGCTTAATATATTCTTGTTAACTGATTTCCTTCCAATATGTTCGTCACCAAACCCTTTTTGAGTATACAAAATTCTTTGCCTTTCTTAAGTTTTTTCTGGGGGGGGGGTAATGTTGTATTGGCATTTTTAAGATTCTGCTGTGCTCTGGTTTTCTCCTAAGATATACCTTTTCTCCCTTGTGTGATTATGTCCAACTTGTGAAGATACAGCTAGGTCTCAAGTAGAGCAACTGGGGCTGATGAAGTGGTTGTGTGTATTCAAATTTTTTACTGTTTGAAGTCATAATTCTGTAAAATATGGCCATTGGTTCTAGTCCAATGGATGTATGTAATGTGAATTCAAGTTATGTGGCCACTTCACTGGCCTACATTGTGCTAATCAGGACTTGGCTATGCATTGATCTTGATTTCAAATTGGTTTTCTTTGGTTTTTGTTACATCACATTCTTATTTTTTCTTTTTTTTTGTCCTTGTATTGTCTTGAGCAATTCAAATAAGAGGTCTTTAGAATGTAACCTCTTTTTTCTGGCTACTTTTAATATGTCCTATGATGTAGAAACTCTGGAGCTTGACATTTTTTGCTGTGCTACACATAGATTTCCTATTTTTGTGGAAGCCAACTGTTCCCATATTGTCTCCTTGAGCTTCATCTTCTCAGGAAATTGATTACAGAGTTTTAAACACTATTTCTGTTTTTGTCTCTCTTGATTTAGATATGATAATTCTTGTTTTATTGCATTTTGAACTCCGTCCTTTCCATTACCTTTGTTAGGGTGTCTGTAGATTTGTAAACACTTTGTAGCTTTATCCACCAATTTTCCTTTTGAATTTTTCATTCAGTGCTCTAATTTTATTCATCTTTTTATTCTATTTTATTAAGCATTTCAATTATATTAGGGATTTTTTTTGGCCATTCCCTTCTTTTTGGTGTCTTAGCTGTAGTTAATACAGAATTAGTCTCTTCTGGAGGTTTCTCTTGGAATTCTTTTACCTCATAGTGTTTCTTTATTCTGTCAGGAACTTTTCTTTGCTTATTTATTTATTCAGACTCTCTGCTAATATTTCTGTGGGTATTTTCTTGTGGGGATTGTATTCTTCTTCCTCTGAAGTGTCTGTTGCTTTTTTTAACTTGGCACATTTATTGCTTTTTTGTGGTGATGAGGGAGATCTGGGTTTAGATACAAGCTCTCACTTATTTCTGGAAATTGTTACCATTTTACTTCTTAAAGTATAATCTGTTTATGTTTTCCAATTTATTTATATCAAGTATTTTAATAGTATTTGATTCCTCTAATAAAATATTCACTTTTTAGTTGTTGGTCAAGGACCTTAGATTGAGTACTAATCGTGAAAATGCTATAGAGTGGTTAATATTTTTTTCTTATTCTTTGCCCCTTCTGCCTCATTTTCTGCCATGTCATCGCTATTAATGTTGTAGTATAGGACTAAAGGCCACGTTGTATATTTATGTGTTTGATAGTTTATCATAACTAAAGGATTTATTACCTGCTGACTACCTTTCTGGCCTTGAGCTTCTCCGTATTCATATGGTCAGAGTTCTAGACCTGGAAGGAACCTTAGAAGATATCTAGTTCAATCCTATCATTTTACTGATGAGTACACTGAATTTTGGGAGGTTAAGTGACTTGTCCAATGTCATGTAGGTAGTATGCATCAGAGGCAGCGTTCGAAACTAGGTTCTCTGATTCTTAAACCAGGAGACTTTGACTTCAGCATGCTCTCTCCTTGTTCAGCTAAGTTGGTCCACAGAGAGAAGATATAGTCTATTCTGGAGAGTGTATTCCAAACCTTTCTAGCTTAGTAGCAATTGCTAGAACTCATACTCCATTGGTGTTGCCTCTGAGAACTCAGGATCATCTTCATGCTATGATGAGTCAACAGAATAGAACTTTCATAGAAATAAATTTTTGTTTTATAGTATTTGTCTTTGCAAATTTTTGACAAATGACATTGATCTGCTGGGTTGACTACACAGATAGGCAACTTATAGAAAAATAGGGAGAAAAATTGTCTGTGATAAGAAGGAATATATCCATAGTTTGAGATCTGTACTGGTGGAGAAATGTTTGCATTGAAGAGGATCATGGATTTTTTGAAGTATTGCAGTTAATTACTCTCTATAGCATCAGTATGAGTATCCTTTGACACAAGCATTATAAAGGAGTTTCAATGTATTAATACCCAATGGACTGTGCTCTGAACACAGTCTAAGTTTTTTTAAAAAAATTTCTTTTATTTTTAATTTATGGAGTAAAGCAAGCATTTCCATAACACAATATAATAAAAAAGGTGATTATACATGAAACAGCATAAAAAAGTTTGAGGTGGTGATAAGAATAGGGAATATTACTAGGCTGAGAGACAATGGGATTCTGTGAATGGAGTGTAGGATCTAGAGTCAGGAAGACCTGAATTCAAATCCTGCCCCTGCTACTTAATAGTAGCTACATGGCTAATACATGGGCTAAGTTGCTTAACTTCTCTGAGGTCTCATCTAGAACCTCCTAGATAAGCACCTAGAGCATCTTCCTTATAGGGCTGTTGTGAAGTTCCAGTGGTATGTGAGTACTTTATACATTTAAAAATGCTATGCAAATAAATATTACTTATTACTTTTGGCCATTTGGGGGAAAAAGAGGCCGTGAACATCAACAGTCAATTCAAATTCACTGAATCAAGAATGAAAACATACACTAGTCAAAAAGCTTGTTAACTGCTTGTTTAGCTGCTGTTTCTTGGGTTAGCTGGGTTCCCCAGTGATCACAGGTGCTCCTTGCTTTCTCTTCTGCACCATGAGTGAGTCAGATATTTCAGATAATGAATGAACAGGAGGTTGCTAATGAACAGTACCTAAGGATCCTTGGTGAGGATCATATCTTGATAATTTTTTTTGTGTGACAAAAGTGAATTCTACCATCACACATTTTTCTTTTATAATGAACCAAACACACAATTCATCCCTAGCACTGTAAGTATCTCCACAAAGATTAGTATTTGGAAGCAGTAGTAGCTGAGCTCCTGAAAGTATAGTTTATAGGGCAGTTTATCTATGTTTCTCTCACTTATTTCTGTTGATCAGCAGTGGATATTCCTCATTTCAATGCCTTTCTGGTTTCTTCAGGGGGTAACATGAGGACTGATATCCATGGCAAAGTCCCTTTGAGATACCAAGATCCTGAAGTAGTGAACGCATTTTTCCTAGCTCTTGATATTTCTCTCTTCCTTCCTTCCTTCCTTCCTTCCTTCCTTCCTTCCTTCCTTCCTTCCTTCCTTCCTTCCTTCCTTCCTTCCTTCCTTCCTTCCTTCCTTCCTTCCTTCCTTCCTTCCTTCCTTCCTTCCTTCCTTCCCTCCCCTGAGTAGATAAGCAGACTTTTCTGAGTGTTAAGAAAAACTCCGTAGGACAAGAAAAGAGCTTACATGGCTGACCTACGAGTTGATGGGCCTGCAATACTTGCTCAGTTTTTTATAGGATTTCCAGAGCGTTCAGGATACTGGATCATTTCCATCATATCACCTTTTTGGTCAGAAAATTAGTTACTCCTATTTCCCTTTGTGTCAGATACAACTTCAAAATTAATATCCTTTAAGGTTTTCCATCACCATCTCTTTTATTTTTTCTGGTCTCACATTATAACCCAACTCAGACCATCTGCTCAAGCCAAGAAAACCCTACATATGATTTACTCCTTTTGCCAAACATACCATCTTACTACATGTGTCATTCCATTCCATCCAATCAACATTTATTATACAAGGTACCCTGCTAGGTGCTAAGAATACAAAATTGAAAAATGAAGTAGCCCCTGATAGTGGTAGAGGATATTACATGTACACAAAGAAGTGTGATACACGATAAAATATGATGACAGCCAAAAAGAGCCAAGAAAAAGTCATATGAAATTTGAGGAGGCTCTTTTACCTGAGGGTGAGGATAGAAGTCAAGTAAGGCTGCATGGAGGAAAGTGACATTCCTTCCCGTAAATGCTTTCTTCAGCTTGTGCCAAACTGCTTCCTTATTCTCTTTTTGTAGCTCAGCTCAACACTCATCTCTTCATGATCATTCCAGCAAACTCCACTGAACCTATAGTTGAGTATATGCGTGTGTAAATATATTGGTCACAAGGAATATTTACCTAAATTTGAAGAACCAATTAAGGCCATTAGTTCTGTCTTCAGCTTAACAGGATAAAATAGAATAATAAAATAAACAAATACCTGCTTGAGTATAACAGTTCTCTGCTTTGCAAAACTTTAAACCAAAATGTAAAAGTATGAATGTATTACAAGTGCCTTCTAATGTGTTCATAGTTTTGTTTATTCTGCAAAGGTATTGTCAGAGGTAAGTTGATATTTGTTTCTTTTAACAAATTTGTTAATTTGTTAAATTTTGTTTACAAATTTAACAATTATTAATTAAAAAATTTTGTTATTTGTTAATACCCTCAACTAACTTTTACATAACGTAGGTTAACATTGTTGCAGGCCTTAAATATCCTAAATGATTCCCTGATCCATGCCTGAGTATTATATTTGACTAATGGACATTTACCCCAATGCTGATTGTAGTAATTCAATTGTTTGATGGTCACACAAGATAGGTCTTAAGGTTTGCTACCAGATTTTCTCTATATCTTCTTTGATCTTTGTCTTAGTTATTGAGATGAGTTGTTTTAAAATATGTGACTGATTTTTGTGACTTATTGCAATGCTGAAAGTGCTTTTGTTGTTTTTGGTTGAGGAAGAACAATACACGATTTTAACTTTGTCTGTGGCTACTGGGACAGGATCTGTCTGCCTTAGTGAGCCAGAACACAGAAGAGAATGGGAAATGGGGTAGATCTGAGTTATGTCAGCAGTCTTTCCAAAGTGGTATGCTTTATGTTTCTTTACTCTCCTGTGAATGGTGCTGAGAAAAGGTGTTGGAAGCTTTGTTCATACAGGGATGCCACCTAGCTGATTTCAGCAGCAGAAGCCTAAAGTGGTACAATTCAAGGGAATCTTCCCTGAATTCCTGGGCTCTTGTTAGGCCTGGATGGGCACAGAGTGTGTGCATGGGCATGATTATATTAAATTCAATAAGCATTTGTTAAGTACCTACTATGTGTAAGATTTCGTATTAGGTCTCATGGGTGCAAAGACAAAAACAAAACTCCTCCTGCAATCAATCAAAAGAGCACTGACTTGGGAGTCAGAGGATCTGTGTTCAGTTTTCACCTTTCATACACACTCCCTGAGTAACCTTGAGCAAATAATTCAATATCGTTGGGTCTTAGTTTTTCATCTGTTACATTAGAGGGTTTTACTATTTGGATTCTGAGATTTAATTCAACTCTAGACCTAGGCTCCTATAATCTTTCAGTTGAAGAGATATTACACAAGGGCAGAAAAACAAATCCAAACTAATATGAGGAAACAGAACTAACAGCTGGGAGAACTAGGGGAGGCTTTGCACAGGAATTAAGCACCTGAGTTAAGGTTGTTGTTCATGACCTCATTTTATTTTTTGGCAAAAATACTGCAGTGGTTTGCCATTTCCTTCTCTAGTTCATTTTACAGATGAGGAAACTGAGGCAAACAGGGTTATGTGACTTGCCTAGGGTCACACAGCTAGTAGGTGTCTGAGGCCAGATTTGAAATCAGGTGTTTCTGACTCCAGGCCCAAGGCTTTCTATCCACTGTGCCATCTAGCTACCTTGAGTGAAGGTAAGGATTCTGTATGGCAGAGGTGAGGATGAAGTACATTCTGGCTATCGAGGAAGATGAGGGTGTAGGAGATGGAATGCCTAATCCAGGAAACAATAGATCAAGTTGTCTGGAATGTAGAAGACATGAAAGAGAGTAATAGAAAATTTCTGGAAAGGTAGGTTAGAGTTGGATTGTGGACGGCCTTAGGAGTTTCATTCTGTCCAAGAAGGAGATACTGAAGACTGTTGGGTGTGGATCTTAGGAAGATTATTTTAGCCATTGGGAGGAGAATCAATTAGAAAGGGTAAGAGACTAGAAGCAAGAGGACAATTTTGGAAGCTATTATAATAATCTTGACTACAGGTCGCTAGGACCTTAACAAGGGCAGTACACAATGACCCTGTTAGCCAAGTGAAGGGTAGGGATGATTCTTTAGAAGGTGAATTGACTCAACTTCCAAACCAAAAGTGAGGAAGGGGAAAGAGCCAGAAAAGGAGGGGCCATTTTAGAAGGGAAGCGGATTTTCCTTTCTGACATAGTGAGTTTGAGATGCTGATGGATGTCCAGGTGGAGCCGTCCAGAAGACTCTTCTTGGTGAAGGTCCAGCGCTGCTTTCAAATATGTTTTTGTTATAGGATCATAGATGTAGAGTGAGAAGGGACCCCAGAAGTCACTGAATCCAATCCTCTTATCTTGCAGTTGAGGAAACTGGAGCCCAGAGAAGTTAAGTGACTTGGCTAGTTAGTAATTATCTAAAGTGGAATTTAAACCTAGGTCTTCTTGACTCCCCAAACTGGTGTTTCACCTACAACATCATCTTCCTTTAAATCCAATCTTTACATTTTTTTGTGTGCATGCATTTGAATGTGTGTAGGCACACATATGCACATATACACAAATTTGGGTTTGATGCACCAAGGTCCAGGAATGGGAAGGTTATTGTTGGGACCCTGAGCAAACAGGATGGAGTGTACCTTCTGTAAATGTTTGCACTCTCTTGGAGAGCTCTGAATTGAAATGTTCCTTTAAAACTTACCATCCATTTGTTTGGTGCTGTGGGAAAAAGTTTGATATCAGAGCCTTGTTATCTGAGGCTCCCCTCTCCCCTTCCTTTTTTGTGGCATATACAGTAGAACCATTTTAGTCTTAAAACTTCTAAGGTAATGGAAAGCAGCCTAGTTGGGAAGATAATTAAAAACAATCAAAGTTCATGTTTAAAACTTGCAGTTTTATTTCTACCCAACAGCATATCACAATGACAGTGTGTCTGGATGTGATCATTACATGTGCCCAGATTAAATGAGTGCATTAGCTGATTGTTTCTGGTATGAAGATAAGCAGAGAAGAGTATAATGATGTTGGCATTTAAGTGGACCTAATTAGGCTTCAAGTTTAACACTCCATTAAGATGAATGGGGGATGGTCCCACCCCTATTCAATCTGAGGTATTGTCTCAGTCTGGATGCAACCTTAGAAGAGAGCAGCATGTCAGTTTGCATCCTCATAGTCACCTCTGAGAAGAGGACTAGAAATTTAATTCTTTTAAAATTAAATCTCAGATTCTGGAGGCCACAGTGAAATCCACTAAGAGCTCTTAAATCCTCCAAATTCTGCAGCTGCATTAGTAATAAACAACAATAACAGGAATAATCCTATTTTCCTATTTCTCTAGAACCCTTCCACATGAGGAGCTCAGAGTATTCCCCTAATATCTTATACTGTAACTATCTCCCTGTGATTTGGTTCTAAAGGGCCTGGTACATAGGCAAGGGAAATTTGTTGGACACAGTAAAACAGTATGTTGGTGGAAAAGCCCAAGAACATCTTGCCATAGGCTTACATTCAGCCATGAATCAGAATAAGGGGTAATGTTCTCATTCCCTAAATCAGGCATGGACTAAGAAGAAAGGCAGCCCATTAATTCAACACAGTGTGAGCTTATGCTAGGAGTGGTGAAGGGCAAGAGCAATTTTACTGTGGAACGACACCAGCAATCACCATTTCCGCCCCCCCCCCCAAAAAAAAACCCATGACCGACATAAGCCCCATTGGAGGAAAAATGTAATGTTCTTTTTTTTCAATAAAATTCTTTTTAAAAATAATATTTATTTATTTTTAGTTTACAACATTCAGTTCCACAGGCTTCTGGGTTCCAAATTTTCTCTCCCTCCATCCTGTCCCCCTCCCCTCCTCCCCAAGATCTGATATCTGGCTCTATACACACATTCACATTAAACATTTACACATTAGTTATGTTGCAAAGAAGAATTAGAACCAATGCAATGAACTACAAAAAAGAAGAAACAAGAGACAGGGAGAGAGAGAGAGAGAGAGAGAGAGAGAGAGAGAGAGAGAGAGAGAGAGAGAGAGAGAGCGCCCAACTAGTATGCTTCAATCTGCATTCAGACTCCATAATTCTTTCTCTGGATGTGGATAGTAAAAAAATGTAATATGTTTATGAAGAAATGAGAGGTCTCATTAGAACTGCAGGTTCCCGTGAAAGAGAGACATGTGGCTCAGTTGCTAAAATAGCCCTGTGCTCTTTCCATGCTACTTTTCTGACAACAACCCTGTGAGCTAAGTCGACTGTATTATTCTTCCCATTTTATAGAGGCAGAGACTGAGGCTCAGAGAGACATTAAGTAACTTTCTGAGTCACAGAGCCAGCATAGTTAAGAGTCAGAGCCAGGATTCAAACTCAGGGTCACTTTCCCTCCAAGGCCAGTACATTTTCCATTATACCACAATACCTCTGAAAATTCCGAGCGAGTGATTTCTGCCCTCAGCTATTTTACTCATTTACAGTTTGATGGTGGGCAAGCCATTTCATCTCACTATGTCTCCTTTTGTTCGTAAAATGAAGAGGATGAAGTGGCCCGCTTGTCAGACCTAGGTACTATGGTGATAGGTACTGATGCTATCTAAATAGACTGAACACAGGAACAGATGGGAAGCAGCCTCTCTGTAGACAGACCTACTGCTATGCCCTGTTCCCTCCAAATGGCTTTATTTTTTAAATCTTCAGAACTCGTGGAACAAAGGAGAACTGTTTGATACAAATGAGTCAGATACAGGCATCCCCTACGCAACAGGGCCCCATCCAAGGTTATATCACATTAGCGACTTTAATACACTATAACCTAGCCTTTCCATATTGTCTCCAAATCCTGCTGGGACATCTTTAGACGGTGGATGCAAATGCAGAGTAGCTAGTTGCTGATGAAGTGGGTTAGTGCTTCTGCCTCAGTGGAGATAACTGCTCTGAGGATCAAAGCCATTCCATTTAAATATTGTTCCTACAGAACAAATTCAATTCAATTAATTGAACTTTTATTAAGTGACAGCTGTGTGCAAGGTACTATTTTAGGTGCTGGAGATATAGTGATGGAAAAAAAAACTGCTCCTAACCCTCAAGGATCTTATATTCCACAGGACAAATCACTTAACATTGTTTTTTTTTCCTGTAAAGCACTTCCTTTTTCTTCATAAAAAGATTCTTTTATAGAATCATAGTAGAATCTTGGATTTGGAAGAGTTGTTACAGGTTACCACCAATGTCACGCCTTGTAGTGGAATCTACTCTGATAGATATTCTGGGATAAAAAGCTCATTATGAAGTCAGCCTGTTTGATGCTGTTAGTAGCTCTAATTATTAAAAAGAATTATTTCTTATATTTATACTAAATTCTGCCTTGTTGGCACCTCCACCCGTGAATCCTGGTTTTTGCCTTCTGGGGGCAACACAGAAAAAGCAAACTCCCTCTTATGATGGTGATTGTTCCATGTACTTGGAAGGAGCCTTATTCTGTGTCTAAGAGGGCTCTGTGGTTGGAATTCAGAGGAAGGCAGCTATAGCATGTCTTCTCTTTCCCAAGCATTTTCAACTGACCATTTTCAGGCACACAAATTATTTTTTCCCTAAGACCTGCTTTAGAATACAACTAACCTTGAGAGTTTTCCTAGAAATCATCCAACAAGAGGTAGTATAATCCTGGACTAGGAGTCAGGAGACTCTAATCTAGTCTCATTTAAGAGCTATCATGAGACTTTAGGTATATCATTTAGGCATATCCTACCTTTATTTTTCAGGGTGGTTTGTTTTTTGTTTTTGCAAAATGAGGAAGGTCTCTAAGGTCCTTTCATGTTCCAAAAATTTGAGGTTGACTTTTGATTATTCATACTAATAAAAGATTTTTTTTTGTCACTCCTTAACAGTATATGATTAATATTTGCATTTGCAATGCATCCTTGGACATATTTTGTAGGAAACTTGCCTGTGTAATTATGCTGAATTTTAGCTGATGCAAACTTAAAGTGAGTTTGAAATCCCTACTTCTAAATTGTTTGGTAGAACAAATGTCTAGAATTAAAAAGTTGATACATATAATAAAACATTATCATGTGCTGATCAAGAGTTGACTGTTCACTTTTGTCTCTTGTTTACGGTTACTCTTTCTTTTGTTAACCTATATTTGTTTAGCTTGAAACTTATATCTAATAGCTTCCATGATGGGGTAACCTGGCGGTAAACTTATTGGTTTATAGGAGGCTTGTTGATCTATATATTTATTTATCAAACCATGTTCTATAAAACAGATGTAACCAGTAAAATGTCAGCTATAAATGATTAGTCCTGTGTAGTTATAATGTTGGTATACTTCTGTCTCGCAATGATATCATTGCAGAACTCACCCTAGACTGTAACCTTTATGAAGCCAGGCACTGACTTACTCTCTTCTACCCTTAACAGTGTCTAGCTTGTAATGAATATTTACAAGTGAATTCATGAATAAATATGCTGGTAGTAGGGACATGAGGACCCTTCTGTGTTATACCATTAATGTTCTGTTTTGTTTTTTCCCCGCCACTACTTGTATTACTCTCCCTACAAGGCCTATCCTACCCCAATAAGGAATCCTGAGTAAATCTCTGAGGCCATCAACTTAGGGGTGAGAGTGAGCAGAGGAAGTGATATTAGACAAAGGTAGAAGAATGACAAGGGAGAAAAACTGTTATCTCTGAGCGTGGTTAGCTTTTCCTTAATGTTCTTGAAAACCTGTGTGATCATGTCTGCCACAGCATCATCAAAACAGGCAGTGATTGGATGAAGGTTATGGGATTATTAAACATGCCATGAGCAGAGAAAAGTCCGGGCTCACTTGTATCCAAACAAGGACTGGTAACATGTATGACGAGCCCCTTTGGAAAACTAACAAATAAATACCCTCCCCCAATTTCCTTTTAATAACCAAGTGTATTATTTTAAATGTTGAGATTTTTTTTAAAGATGGTTGAACTTGCTGAGAAGCATAAAAATCTGCATGCCTTCAGCTAAAGAAATGCTATGAAGTCTCCTAGGTCTTCTGACACAGGATGCCCTGTCTTGGATATAAAGCCCAAACGCTCAGCAGTCTCTGGTGAAGTTCCTGACGCAGGGATGATTCAATGCTTATGTATTTGCAAAGGGTCTGCTCAGCTCCTCTTTCCTGAGCTGATCCCCTTGGCGCATCCATTTCTGAGTGGGGACTGTAACGGACCACAATCATGAAGCGCCTCTGCTCTGCTAACATTCACAGGTTTCCCCCCTAAATTTCAAGCTTAAGCACACTTTTTCTTTCTAAAGAGCAGCATCTGGCCTCTTAGTGTGCTCATTTGCATGCCAATACTTGGATTGCTCTTCCAGCACACAGCTATTTAATAGTGGTGCTGGTGTCCGAGCTCTGGGAACAAACCAAATGGTTTGGGTGTGCTTTTGTGTGCAGTGTGGGTCTTTTCTACAGTGTGCTTATTAAGAATAGTATGCATTCATTATAACAAGATTGCTCTTTTGCTCAGAGGCTATCACAGTGCATTCTGTAAATGAATTAACAGTAGCATGCATTTGTGTATTATGGGCCCAGAAGATGCATTTGTTTATTAAATAAATCTGTAGTATAGAAAGTATAGTTTTAAAAATAGCTAAAAACAACTCTAGAAAAAGGTTGGATGCGCCTGAACAGTAGTTAAGAAGTTATTTTTTTAAACCTCAGTGTCTTGGCTAGTTTTTCTTCTTTGTTTCTTTTAAAGACTCCAAGATCACAGGCCACAGTGTGGACTAACGGTCGGCAAAATTTGACTTTAAAAAAAGAAGC
This sequence comes from Phalanger gymnotis, assembly GCA_028646595.1. Classification (NCBI taxonomy): domain Eukaryota; kingdom Metazoa; phylum Chordata; class Mammalia; order Diprotodontia; family Phalangeridae; genus Phalanger; species Phalanger gymnotis. Next base: position 588,795,035 of record CM053622.1, read on the forward strand.
CAGATTTGAATTATAGAAGCATTACCAGAAGTGGTATTTTAAACCATCCTGTATCTTAGAAAGAGACTTGCCATTACTACGCAGGGGTGTGTGTGTGTGTGTGTGTGTGTGTGTGTGTGTGTGTGTGTGTGTGTGTGTTCTCCAAATCTATGGCCCTCGTCTCTTCTGTATAAGTTTCTTTTTAGGCAGAGAGCAGGGCTAAAACAGATCATATTTTTCCAACTGTACTTTATTTTCTTTTGAAATTGAAGTTTGCATTTGGGGCACTCAGCTAATATTGATCTATTTAGTTCCAACCTTTTGGCCCAGGTGTAGATGGTATAGGTATATTAATAAACATGAGTCAGTCTGTTGGATTTTATTGGTGTTAGCTAATGATTTTTCAAAGCCCAATGGCAGTTTACAATCTCATTGTTAACTGAGAATGCGTTTTTATGTGTAGCTTCCCTGGATTTCTGTCCATTCGGAATTGGTATAACTTTCTTGGGTATATAAAATGATCTGTTGCCTGCTTAAGATAGATACTAATAGAAAAATTAACAAGATATAAAATACGGAATGTTAAATTTAAAACCTGAAATATTCAAACCACAGCAAGACTGGATGCTTTTCAGATGAATCGAAACAACAAGAGAGGTAACAGTCAGGATAGTTGTAACCCCAAAATGTTGACATGAAATCTTTGTGTCAATGAAACAAAGAAAATGTTTTGCGAAGGTAAAATTCATTACCCACTGGAATACCTAAAAGATTTCTACCAAATACCAAAGAACAGAGCTATTTAATGGGGAAAAAACAAGGAAAAGAACAGGTAGAATAAATGGATTTAACTTCTATAAAATTGTATTTCAACAGTGGATCTGCCGTACTACAGAAAAAAAATAGCTAATTACAGCACCAATACCAAAAATGTGTTTTGCAATGAAAATGGCAGAACTTGTAAAAGACATACCATATGTAACAAAAAATAAATGATTAGGATAGAATTAACCTTTTCTCCAACAGTGTCTCAGATGCTTACCATTTCATTCTGAGAGGAATAGCATCCAACATCATAATTTGCTGCTAAAAAATGCACTAGTGTAGCAATTGATTTTCTAATTAAGGAAGAGGGGGAAAATATTTGAATGTTTAGTTTCTTTTCTTTCATCTTTTTTCTCTTTCCAGAAAGCCCTGTATTAGAGTATTTTATTTATTCCAACTGCAGCTTTTAGACAGGTTAGCCAATCAGAAAGCCTGTAAAGACCTAGGACCAGGCTTGGTGCTGAGCTCCAAATGTGATTCCAGTCCTGACAGGGGGATTATAGGAAACAGATGACTTACGCTTCTAATTTGTGGCCTTAAATTGCAAACAGAATTTCAGGAGTCGAGCAGAGTAATAAATGGCAATAGAGAAAGCCACACACAGCCAAATCAGTATGTGGTGGTTGTAGGTTAAACTAAATGGGAAGAGACAGGTTATGATGGTTTAGTGTATTACAGAGAAGAAAGTCTTAAATTACTAGTGCTGAGAAGTATTGCACTATGGCAGACAGTCTTGCATTGTGTAGTCTACAGATATCACAAGCAGAACAATAAAAAAAAAGCAGGTTTAGCATAAAACCTGTTGCAGGACAAATCGTTCCTCCCCCCTCCCCCCTTTAGAAATGGAAGCTGTGTTTTATGTTTGTTTTGACCTTAGCTGTATACTTGGCCCCTTAACATCTGTTTTCTACTGTTGCAGTTTTTCACACCAAATTAAATGTCGGGGAGTCAGATAAAATAAATTCAAAATACATCCAAATTATTTTTGTCGACTTTCAACAAATGTCTCAGTTGCTCTCTTCACATTGACTTATGCCATTTAAATGGCAAAACATAAACTAGCCCTTTTTCTACATTTTTGAGCCATTAGTTCGTTTAAGCTAAATAAGGCATTTTGAGATATACTTAACTCTGGAAATACTGCACTGGCCTTTTCAGTAACACATATAACTGTCCCAGATTTGCTTTAAGGCAGTTTCATTCTCTTATATTAACCAGATTTGCTGGATAAGAAGAATTCCAGCAGACCCAGTTAATGTCCATGTATATAAAAACATTATTCAAGCTATTTCATCTCTTGAGGAAATATATATCAATTATAAGATACTCATCCAGAATTCTATATATGGAAGTGAATATTAATGTTTCTCTCTCCTGTTTGCTAGAGGTTTTTAGTTGAGTGTAAATAAAATTAAGAGCAAGAGAAAATAGAGTAATACACCTGAAGAATTCAGAGAAACTTGGGAAGATTTATACGGACTAATAGAGTGAGGTAAATAGAACTGAGAGAACCATTTCCACAGTTATCCGCACAACATAAAAGAAAACAACATTGAAAGACCTCATAACTCTGATCAGTACTGTGGCCAACCTTGAATTCAATGAGTGGATGGTGGAACATTGTTTCGCCTCTTAGTACTGAAGGAGAGGTGATGGTCTATAACTGCAGAATTAGACATAAATTGTCAGACATGGCCAATGGGTTGCCTTGTTCTGTTTAACTGTACTTTGTAACAAGGGAAATTTTTTTAATCTTATTTTTATTGATATCTTTTACTTTGATCTCACATTCCTTTTTGAGTATGTGTCTTTCTAAACCTTCTACTAAGCCATCTCTTATCACAAAGATTAGAAAAAGAGAGAGAAAAAGCAGTTAGCCAACACATGGATCATTCCTGGCAGTCTGTGCAATATTTTGCATCTATAATCTTCTAGCTCTGCATTGAAGGGAAGCACATTTTCTCAACTCCTCTCTGGGACTAACGGTACGCCATTATAATGATCCAGTATGTAGCTTTTTTCCCCCCACCAATGTGTCCATGTTAGTGCATCAGTTCATGTCATCCCACTCTTCTCTGAATTCCTTTCCTTGTTTTCATAATTTCTTATGGCACAATGATATTCTGTTCCATTCACGTACCATAATGTGTTTACCTGGTCACAGAGGGGTGGAAGCAGGAGGCATGATTCGGAAGTGGTGTTAATGTAAAAAAAAATCAATTAAATATTCATTTAAAATATATGATGCCATTGTATGCTCTCAGAGTCATGAAAAGGCCTGCTTCATAAAGTATGATGTGAAAGTCATATTAAAAGAATCAAGAAGCATTTAACTAGAAAGGGCTAGGGATACAAAGAAAGGCAAAAAACCTTTTATCACAATAACAATCATAGTATCTAGTATTCATAGAGCTCTTTAAAATCTGCAAAGCACTTTACATAAATTAATTTATTTGATCCTCAAAATAACCCCATAAGGTAGGTGCTGTTAATATCTCCATTTTGCAAGGGAGGAATCTAAGGTACGGAGAGGTTAAGTTACTTGTCTACCCAGGGTCACACAGCTAGTAAGTGTCTGCATTGCGATTTGAACTTACGTCTTTCTGACTCCGAGTCCTGTATAAAGATGTACAGGGTGTCCCAGAAGTCTAAGTGCAGTTTTAAGCTTTGGTGACTTAAAACTGCACTAAGACTTTTGAGATACCCTGTACATAGAGATAGACAAGATACATTCAGAGTAGATAGAAAATAGCTTTAAAGAGGAGGGTTCTAGTAGCCAGGGGAACTGAGGAAAAAGCCTCTTTGCAGCTGAATCTTGAAGGAAGCCTTTCTAGCTTATAATCAAAGTAATTCTTTGATAAAAGAAGTCATGAATCCTTGAGTCAGGCCCCCCAAACACATCCCCCCCAAACCCCTGCCCAATACCATATACTTGTGTAAGGCAAATGCTTTGACAAATACCACATGTTGAAAAAAGGCAGGAATGAGGAGGCCTGTGGTAACTACTTCGGATTTAGAAAGAACCCCCCAAATCTAAATACTTTGTTATCAATATTTACAGATCAAATGACACTGTCCTGGAGATGAAGTGAGGTTGAACTTTGTGACTTGTTTCCTACTTAGCTTATTAGTCTGTGTCTTGAGGGGCACTGTCTGTAATTTACAGGCTGCCTTCTTTTTTTCCGGAAGATCAAGGAAAACACAGTGCTAAATCTTGGTTCTTTTTCAAGACTGTATGAACCTCCAACTTCAACATTTGATTTTGTCTGTGAAAGCAGGGTATCTCCCTGGCAAACCAAAGAAAACTATGTTCGTTACAAAATGGTTATTGTTTTAAGCACGTCTGTTGATTATCATTGAAAATGACTCGCTAAATACATTTTGATTAATCACTTGAAAAATTATGCTTGTTAGAGCTGCTTTATAGTCTCTGTCATGGTGATATCAATGTGGGTTATAGCTATTTCTTTATAGCTGTTTTCCCTCCCTAAATCACCTGGTGAAAAAAACCAAACAAATCTTAGTTGAAAGCTTTTGTCTCCAACACAGAATCGCTTTTCATCTCTGAATTTTTACAAAAAGAAATGTTCAATTATTATTTGCACCATGGAGGAAAGAATGGGTCTGTCTAGGGCCTGAACCTTTTCAAATAGGAGATGGCTTTTGTCTTTGTACCTCATCAACACTGATCACCTAATTAAATCTGATATCTCTGGCTGAAGCAAAATGATTTGTTAATAGTTCTTTTGGAGTTTACTTAATTAGTTTGGATGTCTTTTGTGTGCTACATGTGGGGGAATTTTGAAATATGGAGCTGAAAAAATTTGGGGTGAAAGGAGGTTTGTTTTTTTAGGGGGGGTGGGGCACAGAAGGCCTAAACCAAGATGACCAAATCATGAAAGCAAGGTGTGGTCTGAACACCAGAGCTTGTAAACTGGAGTCATTCATTAGTTTGAGAACATAAAGCAGATCTTCTGAACTAGAAAAAGCCATCCTGTCAAATCGAGGCCTGGGCTTCTGTCAGGGACAAGGGGACTACACCTTGATCAAGCCAAGCCACTGACACCATTTTCTTTAACAAACACCAGCAGCCTTTTTTTCTCCTTCATTTTTAACATTTCTCAGGGGTTGGATTCTCTTTCTTCTCCTGCGTTGTACAGAGTAAAGGGAGCTTGTTAACTTGCTTAGATATTTTGACTGCTGGTGCACTTTGGCCACTTGCCTGTGGTAACAGTGTCAAAGCATAACTTGGTATAATTGCTATATTTGCAATCGGAAGAGTGTTCTGACTTAGTGTTCAAGCTGCTGAATAAAAGGAAAGTGTCATTTTGGAAAATCCTTTAAATTGCCCTCAAAGTTCAAGCAAAAGGCAACGTGAAACATACCTGGTATTTATTGTACTTGATACCAAAATGTGGAAGGGGAAAATTAGTATTAAATTTATGGTAATTTTAGGAGATACAGGTTAAGAGCTTGCCAATTCCCATGTTTTTAAGATGGTTAGCATCAAGAAACTGTGGCTGAACAACTTTTAAAAAAATTTCAAAAGTCACAACGAAAGCTGGAGTAATTGACATTTTCTAGCAAAAATTAATTAGAAAACTTTAAAATATTAACTAGTCAATTTTGTAATAATTTGCATACACGATAGATTAAAAGTGGCAAGTTTTTGATGGACTTTCACTTATTAAAGATGTGGATAATTTATAGATATTGACAATATCCATTCTGCAACTGGAAATTAAGGATAAAATGGAACTTAACTTTATTGATACATAATAATGGCCATCTAAAATTGCATTTTCTATAAAACTATCTTTCCAAGTGAAATGGTTACATTCATCCTGTTTCCAAGAGCATCTGCAATGCGGTCATTTTGATTTATGGATCACTATCCCCGCCCTTTGTGTTTCCCGCCTATACACGTCCTCTACACACGTACCTCTTTCCTTATATCATCTTTGTGTGTTCGTCCTCCCTGTTGGTGCTGGGTGTACTTAAGGGAACGTGTGCCCTTGATGTAGAGGGAAGAGGATGTTTTGCTGTTACCATTTCATTAAGTGCTTTTGCTCTGAAAAAAGTCAATATATCTAAAAACAGCTCCTAAAAAGGGATCCCTTGTTTTGTTTTTTACTCTCGTACATAGCATGAGAAGTTAGAGGTAAACCACTAGGATTAATGACAAGAAAAAATATGGGACTCTCTCTGGCCTTTTCCTCCAAAGGGGCCTATGTGCATGCCCTCAAGTATGAAATGTATGGAATGATTGCCACGTAAACATTAAGTAACTCTGGTAGGCACTGGGCTGTAAATGCTAGCATTCCTTGGCATCAAGAACAATAATTCTGCCAGGGAAGCAGACCCTCCCTGTATCTTTCACAAACTGCACAAAACTGCATGCCACTCTCAGGTAATGACTTGTAATTAGTGTGGTAGGCAGGTAATGACTTATAATCACCTGCCAATTGATTCTAAGTGTTTACTCTGTTGAAAAACTCTGAATGAGTGGGAAAGTCAAGGAGGCAATCAGAGAAAGGGGAACAAGAATGGGGAAGCTCTTCTCTTATACAGCTTCTATTTGTTCGTTGGTATGTCTCCTAGATCCTTCATTTGCACCATCTCCTTCTTTGCTAAGGAAACGTTCAGGATCATTCGGCAAATTGCTTTACCTGCTTAATACACTCAAAGGAATACCTGGCACATAATGGGAGTTTTATGTGGTTTTGGAAGTAGACCAACACTCCTAGATCTACCCTCTACCCCAGACATTAGGGGTGATAGAGTGTTAACTGTTTTAGCTTGAAAAGGCTCCTTCAATCACCCTAATCCAAGTTCCACTGCTTTACTTATTGCATCACTTCTGAGTTATTCAATGAAATCATAGGGAGTCTTGCAAGTGAAAATTAGGTTGAAGTAAAATGATTGCTAGATAATTTAGTTAGTAGATCCCTTAGGTAGTTTAACCTAGACCTTGCTGCTTAGTGTTAGGTAAAAGAGAAAGAAAGGAATAAAAGCAAAGGATAGGTTTACATCCCTGAAAAGTATCTATTTTGGCCTTTTTATTTTTCATCATTGATATATTAGATCTTTTAAAAGGTCTGCTTGGAATCTGGCACAAAAGTTATCAGAATGTCCTCCTGGTTCTGCAGAGAATTTTCTGCATAGTAGAAGCACTTTTCATTGTGAAGATGAATGTCAAGCCCTGCGGAGGCTACTGTAATTTACTTTTAGTGATGATCATACTCCTTAATCATAGGAGCCCTTCCCTGGGACTTGTTGACTGAGTCTTGGAAAATCATTGGTGAAGAATTCCATTGGTACATACCCCTTTAACCTAACAGCTCACACTAAACTTGTGTATGAGGCAGAGTAATAGAACATAGTTGTAGGGGAAAACACCTCACTGAATAGTTAGTAAGGGCTAAAATCTACAGTATGTTTGAACAAGTAAGATGATTTCAGTAAACCTTTTCTAGTTTTTTAAATACTTAATACTTCTTTTGTCAAGGTCCTGTGACCTATGATTGTAAAAGACCCAAGACCTCTGACTTATACACACCTGAGGGAGAAGTGAAATGACCGAGATGGTATAGTCAAGGGCACTGCCGCTGACCTTGTGGCACAGAGTCTTCACAAACAAACCATTTGGTGTTTTCTGTGTCCATGACCTCAGGCAGCATAGCGGCATATCTGGGTGACAAGATTTCCTCAGGAAAACACACACATACACACAACTAAAGGGAATCCAAATGCAGACATATGGGGAAAGCCCTCCCGCTCTCCCCCTCCCAGGAACACTAGTCCTTCACAGCTGCTCTGCACTGCTTAGAAGATGCCACATTCAGCCTTCTTTCCATCTTCAAGGACAACCAGTTGCACCAGAAGGAAGGTAGGCCAGCCTATGAAATGCCAGCAATGGAGCTGTCTCCCAACTTTTATGTGTGGATTGCAGGCAGCCCCAGTTTGCAAGAGATGGTGGGGGAGTCTTTTGGACCATTACCTACAGCTGCTGTGTTCCTGCTGCCACAGCTGTGCTTCCCTGTGGGTAGGTGGGAGAGAGAGAGAGAGAGAGAGAGAGAGAGAGAGAGAGAGAGAGAGAGAGAGAGAGAGAGAAACACTAACAAATGATAACTAATTTAAAACATTTCACAGCTGTTTAAGGTCCTTTCCAGTTTGACACTGACTTATAAGGCAAACTAACACCGATGCCCTTTCAAATGCAAAAACTTTAAAGGAACTTTCTTTTAAAAGTTTCTGGTTAAAAAACAATTGGAATAAAGTAAGCCCATGTTTCCAGCTGGGAAGTCAGATGGGAGACCTTAGGTACTACGGAGCAGCTGCTCTGATCCATGGGCACGGCTTAAGCAATGTCCTACAGGATAATAATGAGAGTGTTGTTGTTTTGCAGCTTTACCAGGCTATTGTCCTTTTATGTATGAGTAAGATATGTGTATCTCTAGTGGATGGAGGTTAGCAGAAGTAAGTCATGCATAGATAGAATTTATTAAGTTTGTATGGGAGTGACAGCTGTGAGTGGGAACACTAGTAACTCCAAATGTGCCAAGGACTAGAAAAAGAACTTTCACATGTGCTTTGATGTAGCATTAGGGCCAGATTTCAGAGATGGCCTCAACTCAGGCCTAGAATCTTCATGTCCACAAGTTGGACTTTCTCCCATATAGTTCCTGGCACTTGAGAGGGTTAGGGTTATTTTGTCAAAATCCAAAGCTGTCTGCTTGCACATTTGTGAATTTTCTTGGGCTCTGAAACATGAGCATCCAAAATCTCATGCTATGATCCTGAAATTTTGTCCAAGCGAGGGCAAATGTGTTGTTTGGTCTGGACACCTTTTTCATGCTCCCCTTTCCTTGTCTGCTCTTGATACTACAAACAGTGAGGCCTAGATGTACTTGTCATTGCCTAGCCAGCTCATTCTGGCTGTACCTCCTTGTCACCTCCTCCTCACTACCTGTTTTGCCTACACATATGTCTGGCCCTCCACATATTTGAAGTGAAAAATCCATTTTCCGTTCAGCTTGCAGCTATTAGTGACTTAGCGCCCTTAGGCTTGCGTTCATCCCCTGTATCCTCATTGAGATGGTTGCCAACCCTAAAGTGATTTAAAGTTTGACTTCCTTTTATTCAAGTTATAATCTAGGAAAAATGAGATTGAGATCTAATATCCATATGGTTTCTGAATGCTTTCAGAATTAGAAAATTCAAACCTGATCTTCCGTTTGAAAGATTGCTTAATATTATTTGGATTGATCAGTTAAATTATAACAAATCCAGGGCCATTTAAGGCCATGAAAAGTTGTTGTTTTTCTCATACAGTAATATTATCATAGCTCTAAAATATCTGACTATAACAGAAGGAGCTTAAGAATATACTATGATTTGCTTATACTCATTAGGTACTGATTCTGAGCTATTACTCATCTCCCTCATCTGTCTCCTCTTATGTGAATTCACATCTCAGTACTAAAGAGAATATTAAGTAAAGGAAGAATCCATTTTCCATAAAGTAGAACTATAATGGAGTTTCAGAAGATGAATCTAAACACACATTATATAATATTACACATAAGAAAGCGCTCCGATTTATTGATACTCTATTAGCATGGGAATTAAAGGCTCTCTTATCATAGTTTTGTCCAGTCATCAGGTCTATATTATGACAGGATAGTGTTTGAATAAATAATCAGAATGTCCTCTTGTAATTTGTGAAAACTTTAAAAAGTAGACCTTAGATCATGCCTTTTCTTGGTTAAATCATCTCCTTATGTTTTCATTTGCCTTTGTCAGACTCCATAACACTTTTTCCAATTAAATTATTTTCTTTTAAAAACTATCTTCAGGGAAGCCTCATGAGGCACTTACATAAATTCTCTTAATTTCTGAGTAATGCAGTCCTGACGATCACCTGAGACAATATGGTTGACATGGCTGTCAGCAGAGATTCTTTTTCAAGAGAATGTTTTTATAGAGTATCAATGTGACACTTTTCTCCAATGGATGTCTTTAGCAGCATTTGATTAATGTAATGTAATAAAAGAGATGCACACTAAAGTGTCTGTACGTCTTGTTAAGTATGTTTGATTCATTATATGTAGTTCTCCATTCTTTCCTCTTTCCACAGTTCATTTTTTATCATTTCAATAATATATCTATAAATGTGAAAAAGTTGGCACTTTCAAAGTCTTTGACATATATAGCTATTAATTCATAACTCTAAAAAATTGTATCTTTCAACTTGTCATTTTAAAGCTTGTACAGTTTATTACAGTAAGTAACCTGCGTTAGAAATTAAATTTTGAACTTTAGCAAGGAGATAAATAAGCTCGTAGACCTAGAAGTTAAAAAGAAGATACCTAGATACAGTGCTAAGATAAAATTACATGAAAAGATCAGTTATAATTTATAATTTCAAAGATTATAATTTCAAGATCCCTGACGATAGCATTAAGATCCTATCAGAAAAGAGCCAGAAACTTAGTTCCTTCAATTCCCAGCGAAATCATTCAGTCAACAAGCATTTATTAAGTTACAAAGGAAGGCAAAAACAGTCTCTACTCTTAAGGAGCTCCCACTTCAATGGGCAAGACAACATGCACATAGCTGCTAAGTAATCCAATGTCGAATAAATGATCTCTGTTTAATATTATAATACATACAGACATTAGAATAGGGGATTAGGATCATCTATAGTGTTATAGGAATGCAGTGTTTCTATAAAAATGATAGGAATAACCTTTTGTAGGGAAGGGAATTCCCAGAGGTATAACTTTATTTACTGACTGCTTTGAGACCAGTAGAACATGAGCCTTTCTATAGAGACAGCATAGTATATTGAATAGATGTTTGACTGTGTAGCAAGGAAGACCTGAGTTCAAATTCAGCCTCTGACACCTACTAGCTATGGGACCAAAGTGAAGTCAATTAATCTCTTAGTTTCCCAGGCAACTGTGACACTATAAATTACAGAAGAATTGCCATTCTCCATAAATGGAGGGAGTTTCCACACAAGGAATTCTTTATGCTATTGAAATAACAGATCCAACTTGCCTTCCATTTCCATCCCCTCCTTTTTTCCTAGCTTGGTGCCATCATTCAATACACTTGGCACTACATCCTTCCCCAGTTTCCTCTAGCATTCTATACCCTACTTTCCTTAATCCAATTGGTGCTTAAGTAGTATGGGAATAACAGCAATATGGAATAAGCTTAAAATAAGGTGTCATCTTTCCTCTATGACATAATTTCATGACCAGATTAGCCATCAGTCATGGCTATGGGAGGTTCTATCAATTAAGCAATCAAGGAAGCTCCTAGGGCCGTGTAGAAGAAATTGAGTAGAAAAGGTGAATTAGCTAGGAGAAACACAGCTAGCAGTAAATACATTTGGTTCATTTTGATCTTAATGACTAGCAATATGGATGGCATGGTGTACAGCATATAATGACTTCTGACTCACTGATAGTTTTGGGGTTACTGGTGCCAGGCCATCACATCATATTGTGAATAAGCTTGTGGTAGGGATTGAGGGTGAGGCCAGCAGACTTGGTTTATGTTGGCTTCAATCATATTCTGGGGTGACTCATATACTAACCAGCATAGTCATGAACCACTCACACACACCCAAAATTGGGTTCAAACTGAGGCCTGTTCTTCTACAACTATTTGCCTGGGCATGGTTCACCACTCTTATTGAAAAGTAAAGCCTTGGTTCTTTGATATTCCATTGGGTTCCTTGGACAAGACTTGGTAAGAGAGATGTGATATCAAGAGATTAGAATGGGGTCAAAAATTGTAGGTATTTCAGAAGAAATCGAGATTTTTTTTCCAGTGATGAGGGCTACTTTTCCACCTTACCCCAGCTTAGGAATGATTTATGCCAGAACACCAACTAAGAAAGTTAATTTTATTCATTTTTGTATCTGTTCATTGTCAAATGGAAGGAAAAGATGGTTTAAAATGTGCAATAGTAACTTTTCACAAAATTTAAATAAATTCAATAAATAAATTCAAGAAATAGAAATGGATAAAAAGGAACAGTTGAATATTATAGGTTCCATACCATACAGACTATATGTAAGTACTTATATATGTGTCTGTATAATGTGTATATGTAGAAGTTATATGTATCTTTGCCTAATATATAAGATTGCTTAGAAAAGGAAAAAATGTAGTCAATTCTCAATTATTTATGTATATCTAATTTGTGGATTGCTAATTTCTGAATATCCATTCTCTTGCTATTTACCTTCTGGCCACTTCACTGTTCATTATCACCTTAGTAAAAGATAAGATTGGAAAAGAGAAAGGCAATAGAATTCCAATCAGGCAATTAAAATGTTTTGGTGAATAATTTGATGAAGGAAGAAAACTACTGGCTGAACTGAGGTCCAAGATCTGTAGTTCAGTTAGCTAGTCAGACTTGAGCTAAAGAAATGAATGATAAAATTATTCAAGGATGGACAGAGGTGGCCTTTGCCTACAGCATGAGTTAGAGGGACCCATAAACCTTTTGCAGCTTCCGTTGGGTCATTGACTTGGGACTTAAAAAATAAACAGTAAGAGAATTTATGGTAACTATGGAGAACGATAATATCTACTGTAAAAATTGATGCCCATGATGTCCCAATGCAGCAGAGTAAAAAGTGAAGTTGAAAAATGAGGAAGGGGTGGTACCAGGGTGTAGTCCTTCTGTTTATGGAGGTCTGTAGGCTTTTCAGGCTTCTTAAAGTCAAGTTTGAAAAAATGTAGCCAGGGTATTTCATTGTGATGTTTGTTCAATGACTACTTTTTCTGAGTAGAAGTACAGTACTACAAAGAATTAAGGGGATAATCTTCTGTACAATAGGTTTTTTTTCCTCTTATCTGGAGGACACTCTTGAAAGATTTTATCTTATGTGATCTCCTTAAGAAAACCCTGGGCTAAGCAAGGATTGGATTCTGATTTCAACTTTTAATGAAAATTATTGCTGGGCACTTTACCCAGAAGCTTTGTGGTGCAGGGAAGGAAGGAGCACTGAATTTTTGAGTCAGAAGAGACTTTCAGTAGAGGTTCAAATTCTACCTCTCACATATACTACCTCTCACTATAACTACGAAGGCGTTGCTTAGCTGCTCTGAGTCTCAGTTTCCTCATAGTTGTACTACTTATTTTATGGTTTTTTTTTATCAAGTAACATATATGTAAGGTGCATTGTAAGCCTTAAGGCATCATATACGTGTCAGCTATTATTATAACTCCTGTGATTTACTTTTTTGTTAATTTAGGAAGGGATGAAAATAACCTTACTACCTAACCTACTACTTAAATATCTTCAGAGAAAGTGGTGTGAAAATGATCGTATTGCAAAGTGATTTGATCTTCTTCGAAGACATTAGTAGAACAGAAGACAAAGCCCTATATCTGGAGTCAGTCAATGAGCATTTAAGTATCTGCTGAGTGTCAGTCGCCCTGCTAACCACAGGGTAACAAAGAAGTGCTAAAAGATAGTCCCTCTTTCTAGGAGCTCACAGTCTAATGGGGTAGGCAACATGTAAACAACTGTGTACAAATGAGTTATATACTGGATAAACAGGTGAGGGAAGGAAGTAATCTCAGAGCAAAGATACTAATTAAGGATAACTAGGAAAGTTTACTTGCAGAGGGAATCAGAGGACTTGGGTTCAAATTGGTTTCCTGTTGCTTATTGCCTGTGGGACCTTAGGCAGCTTAACTTCTTTACATATTAGTTTCCTAATATGTAAAAGAAGGATCTTGGATTCGATGCCCTCTGAAATCCTTTCCAGTTCTAGACTGGTGATCTGTGATAATATAGTCATGCGATTCTTTTATGACAGTGCAATAATTAAAATCAGTTAACTAAGAACGTGAAAAGATCACTCAATATTTTTGAAGTCCTGTACTTGAAACTCAGATAATAAGAACAGCATACATGGTCCCTACATTTAATGATGACTTCACAATGCCTACACAGAAATTCATAAGCAAGTAAAATCTTAATTATAGCCTTCTTGATCTAGAGAAGGAATGAGTGGAAGGATCGGAGCCAGGTGAAGTCTTTCAAAGTAAGCCGGGCTTGAAGGAGATACTTGGTGAAGAACACGGAGGGAGGGGATTTCTAGGGAGGGATAAAGGCATACTTGAAAGCCTACTTGTAGGCAAGTAGACAGCTGCCTACATGGAGTTATTTGAGTCAATAGACCCACTTGACCAAAAATATCTTGCTCACTGATCTGAAATTCTCACCATTGCTGACATTTCTTAGGTGCCTTTTTGATCAGTATACATTTAATAATTATGTTACCTAGTAGGGTAGGTAACACGTTAGCTGGCCAATCAGGATTATATTTTTTTTAAATTTATTTTTAATATGTTCAGTTATCAGCATTGATTTTCACATGAGTTTGAATTACAGATTTTCTCCCCATTTCCACCCCCCCACTCCAAGATGGCGTACACTCTGGTTGCCCTGTTCCCCAGTTTGCCCTGTTCCCCAGTTTGCCCTCCCCT
>CM053622.1:588809863-588840187 GCA_028646595.1 Phalanger gymnotis
GCTGCTTTCCCCACTAACCTTTTGCTGTTTGTGGGTTGTGAGGTCTGGTACATGCCACAGCTCAGTAATTCTGCGCGCTAGGGCACCCTCTGCTCCACTCCAGGTCTCGTCGGTCCGCGGTCTGCTGTGCCTGGCCGTGCCGCGCCGCCTCGCGCACTGGGCTCTGCTTGGCTTAGCTCTGCTCCCCTCGGCTGGGGGCTGGGAGTTCTGTTCGGGACAGACCTTACCCTGAGACCATCCAGGCTGACCTGGGCTGGAGCCCTGCTTCCCTCTGCCCCTTTGTGAGTTCTGCAGTTCTAGAATTGGTTCAGAGCCATTTTTTCATAGGTTTTTGGAGGGACTTGGTGGGGAGCTCACGCCAGTTACTGCTTTCCAGTCGCCATCTTGGCTCCACCCCCCCCAGGATTATATTTTGAGGGCTGAATTTTTTGCCAATGTGGGTACTCCCTCCATTGATGGAGATCAAAGCTCCTTTGTGCCTCTGTAGGTGGTCTTCATGAATTATTGAGACTGAAAAAATTCATTATGGTTATGGTCTTTCTGAACTTTCATAGGCTTTTCCTCAGTTTATAGACACATGGTCCTTAGGTAGACCCATACTTGAAACCATTCTCACCTGATAGGACCGGCCCAACCTTGGTCTTTGCTGCTATAACTTTCAAGTACTTAGGGTCACCTTTCTGCTATGATGAAGAATTAAAGTAGGATTTTCCTTGAGACACTTATTAACTCCTAGTTTATTTAAATATCATCCTTGATTATCTAGCAAAAGGATGTGACACAGGGCTGATACATTGAGGCCCAAGAAGCTATTTCAATCCAATTCTGCAAATACTTATTTAATATGTAGGCAGATCTTGGTGGGAATGCATAATCTAAGCTAGAAAGTTTCTTGAAAAGCAAATTC
This sequence comes from Phalanger gymnotis, assembly GCA_028646595.1. Taxonomy (NCBI): domain Eukaryota; kingdom Metazoa; phylum Chordata; class Mammalia; order Diprotodontia; family Phalangeridae; genus Phalanger; species Phalanger gymnotis. The sequence continues at coordinate 588,810,771 of CM053622.1, forward strand.
CTGATTCTGACCAACTTCTGAATTGAGAATCAAGAATCAGAATGTCTAGTTCTGACTAATAACTTTGCTGATGTAGAAAGGATAGGAACCTCAGGAATAAATTGTCCTTTTCTGTCAGAAATTTGAGTTCTTGTCTGGCAAGTAAGAAAAGCTGTGCATAAATCTGAGGTATATCTTATGTTTGGGAAAGCAGATTTCAAAGGGTAGCATTTAGAGAAAGCATAGGTAGGCTTTTGTGTCCTAAGATTGTGGAGATGTATCGCCCCTTACGGCTTGGCTGCTTGGCAGTGTCTAGGCTGTGGTTGAGCAAAGAGTGTACATGGACAGGATTCATGGCCTTTCTGTATTTCCTCACTCATTGCATTGCATTCCAGCTCTGTCCCCATGCCTTTATATCCCATCCTTCTTAGAGGCCCTTATTTTCTCCAAAGCTCACCTCATGGACCACTTCCTACCAGAAACCTTTTCTGATTTCTTCAGCTGTAGTGACTCCTTCTCATTTGCCAACTTTCCACTTGTGTTTATTTTGTATAAAATTTGTATTAAAAATGTGTCTGAATGTAGACTGTTTCCCTCCAAGGGCAGGGGCCTTTCCATTCATGTCTTTGTATCCCCAGTGCCTAATATGGTTTCTATTACACAGTAGGTACTTAATTAATTGTTATTGATTAATTGATAGATAGTGGAACTCAAATACTCCCATATCCCAGGAAATGAGAGAGGGAGACCAGGAAGGAAAGGATGCTAGTAAAGTTTGAGAGCAGATAACATTCAGATGCCTGGGACTCCTTGGTGATATGAAGCATGGACCAGTTCATTAGTGGGAAAGAGTTAGGGGAAGAAGTCAGAGTCACAGACAAAAAGAGAGCCCAAACCAGAGATTCATGATGAGATCTAAGGTAGGGGCTCACAAGGGGGAAGTTCCAGCTTTTAGAATATCAAAGTCCAGTACTAGGAGACATTTGAAGAGATAAAGAACAAGTGTAAAAGAAATATATCACACTCAGTGACACATGTAAATTTTAAGCCTGGATATGTATCACCTGGCCCATTCTTTAAACTTTCATATACCCCATTGACTAGGGCGGAGGGGTCAAACTCTGGGAATGTGGTGCAAATGATATTAAAATGTAAGTGAGAAATGTTTAATGAAATAAATAAAAATATAATACAACATAGACAATATTAATTTGTGGTTTTCTAAGTCATTATGTGGCTGGAGGGAACTATTTATATTTGAATTTGACACCACTGTTCTAGGGAGCTTGTGTTTTTCACTGTTACTATCATTAATCTCCATGGAAATTATGGGGCGATGGACTAGTTCAAACCCTTCCCAAATGGTGTTCCACTTCAGTGAGGAAGAGAAGGAAGAAATGTCTAAAGAAACTGATATGGATGCCCTTTGGACTCATTGGCTAATTTATATTTTAAAGATGTGCATAAAGTAATAGTGGGGCCGATAAGTGAGGACATATCCTTTAAGAATTATATCATGGATGTGAAAATCTAGGACATATTGAGACTTGTGATGAGTGCTAAGGAAAACAAAGCTATATTTGGGACAAGAAGAAGATCAAAAGATATGACTGCTGCTTGGCCTGGGTAGGGCAGATAACAGAAGGCACAACTATTCAATTCTTGTTTTCTTTCCAAAGGAAAATTATCTTCAGCAAGGGAAATGAAGAACAGAAATTAATAATGAAGAATAGAAAATAAACATAACTGAAATAACCACAGACTCACAGCTGAGAAGGAGCTTAGGGATAATCTAGTCCAACTACTTCATTTTATATATAAGGAGATTAAGACCCCCCAAAGTGCAATGGATTATCCAAGGTTACTCAGAGCTATGTCTTAAACCCAAGTCCACTAACTACTTTCCTTCAGGGCATTTAAGCAAAAATATATCCTAGGCTTGGACAAACTATATTGTAGAGTACTAAAAGGCATTATATATGTAGTTGTTAATTTGCCATCAGTAATTTTGAAAAAAATTGTGGACAAACGAGTAATTGCTGTCTTGGCCCAATTTTCAAAAAGAGGAGGAAGATAGCTTTTTCAGACCATAAAATTGTGAGCTTGACTTTCTTTCTTGGCAAAATAACACATTAGTCAAAGAATGGTTTGTGAACACTTAGGGGAGTGGTGAGTAAGCCAGCATGTATTCAGCAAGAACAAATACTACCGGAATAACCACATTTCCATTTTTTTACAAGGTTACTACTAGGCTGGAAGACTGGGATAATACTGATCTTAAATATAACATCCTTGGTTTCGATGTCTTCTTTTAATATTCTATTATGTGTGTAAGTACTAGTAGGTTGGTGAACTGGGAGTCTCCTTATACAGTATCTTTTGTTTTAATATCTTTTTCTAATTCTGTATAGTTTGTAACTTTTTTAAAAATTCCACACAGTTTGGCAATTGTGAGCTCTTTGGTCCTTGTGGCTTGAAGAGTGTGAATATTTCGTAAGGTGACATCTATTAAAAACACTTTTCTTAAATTTTTATGTATCGATCTTATGTTGGGGTGGTTGTGCGCAATGGCTCCCTTTATTGCTATATATGATACATACACATATTTATGACACAGACAATGGGTTAAATTTAGATAAAGGTGATTATTATTATTGAAAAATTGTTCTTATTTGTCCACTAAAGTTCTGATAAAACAGTCTTGTGACAAAACATTATCCTACTTTTAAAAAGAAAAATTAATGTTCTGTTGACTAGTGGACAAATGGATAAAGATAACTGCTTTTTAAGTTGTATTAAAATAAAGGATATAAACTCACTTTCTGTAGGCTCACTAAAACTATACCACTACAGTTTCAATGGCATACAGCATGATGGGGTTGTTGTGTATCTCTTCCTGTTCCCACATGTTTTTTATTTCTTCTGCCAGGTTCTATTTTGAAAGTTTTTTTTTATTCCATGTAGCTTAGAGATGGAGAATTTGTATGGATACGTATATGAAAAACACTGTTAACTTTTCATGGGCCAGTCTGTGCAATTATGGACTACAGTTTGGTCTGTGATAGTGCTCTAGACCCAGTATGATTTATTAGTTGAGCTTTCCAAGATATTTTGGGGTCTGTATTTGTATATATAGAGAGAGCAACCTTCTGATGTGTACTTCTAACCACCAGGCCATTTCGTGCTAGTTTTCTGGTAGGTGCTAAACTTTTGCAACCTGCTGGGATGTGAGGAACAATTTCTACGTCTCCTTCCATCATCTACATTGATCAATAATTCCAAGATCCTTAAGGATAATCTTCCTACAATTTCCAGTGGCAGTAGCACGCACACAGATGTGTGCAATATAAGGTAAACTGAAGAGAGAAAAACACTGATGATTGGGGGGGAATCAGGGAAGTCTTCAAAGAGAGAATGGAACCTGAGAATAGAAGCCTTTAAAGGATGCCAAATATTCTGGAAAGCAGAGAAGAAGGAGTATATTAGATGAATAGGCGGATTATAAATACATGGGTAAAAGGGATGGCATATTGAGTTTGGGGAAAAGCTAGGGATTTAGTTTGGGTGAAAGACTTAAGTTCATGAAATATGAAATAGTATGAAATAAGCCTTGGGAGACAAATTGGAGCCGGTTTTGCAAAAGGCTGTAATTTCCAGAGTGAGGAACTTACATTTTATCCTAGAGGCAATGGGGGAGTCAGTAAAGGTTTTTGAGCAGGGGAATGAGTAAGAAGAGTACTTGGTGGCTGTTTGGGGGATATATTTGAGAAGAAAGAGATTCAAAATAAGGAGATAAATTTGGAGACTATATTGTAATAGCCTTAGGAGAGAGATGCAGAGCCCTCACACTAAGATGGTGGCCACATCGGGAAACAATGATGTGTTTGTGAGACATGATGGGAAGGAAGAACAGCCAGGCAACAGATTTGTTATGGGACTGATGGAAAGAGAAGAATCAAGTACAACATCAAGGTTATGAACTTGGGTGACTGGGAGGCTGATAGTACCCTCAAAAGAAATACGAAGATTTGGAGGAGGAATGATCTTAAATGAGAACAGAATCAGTTACACTTTGGATGTGTTCATCTTGAGAGGTCTGTAGGATATCTTGGTAGATTTGTCTAGTAAGAAGTTAGCAATGTAGGACTACAATTCAAAATAGAGATTTGAGCTGGTAATTTAGATCTTAGAGTCATCTGCATAGAATGGATAATTAAATTCATAGGAACAGACAAGGTCACCAAGGGAAAGAAGTTGAAGAAAGAAGAGAAGACTTGTAAGGGAATCTTGCAGGATATCCATACTTAGGGTGTTTTGAGATGGATAATGTTCCAACAAATGAGATGTTAGAAAGGTAAAAGGAGAACAAGGAAGGGCAGTGTCACCAGAAGCTGAAAAAGGAGAGAGAATACTGGGGTGAGGTAGGAGGGTAAAAATTAAGTGCTCGACAATGTCGAAAGCTGCTTGAGAGGATAAAGAGGATGAAGACTAAGAAAAAAAAACATCCTCATGTTTTAGTAGTTTGTTGATAACCTTGGAAAGGGCAGTTTTAGTAGAATAATGGAACCAGAAGCCAGATTACAAGGGATTGAGAGGTGAGTAGGTGGGAAGGAAGTGAAGCAACTATGAAGAGCTCTTTTAAGGAGTTTGATAGTGAATGGGTGGATAGATATGGGATGATAGTTTCAGGGACTAGAAGAAGCAAGCGAAGGTTTTGTAGGATGAATTAGGTCTGTACTGTTTATAGGCAGTGAGGGACAACCTGGTAAGTAGAAGGAAAATGAATATAGGAGGGGTAGTGGTAGGAAGAATATCATTTAGGGCTTGAAGAAATAGTACCCAGGAAGAGAGAGGTGATAATTTCATTAAATTCTGCTTTGGTCAGACCAAACACATTATAAGTTTCAATAGTGAATATAACATAATATGTTCAATTATGAGCAGTTAGTTGGGTGGCGTAGTGGAGAGAACACTGGCCTTGAAGTCAGGAAAACTCGAGTTTGAATTCCGCCTCAAATATTTGCTAGGTATGTGTCCTGTGCGGGTCATGCAATGTCTCTGTGACTCAATTCCTTAGCTGTAAATGAAAGAATTGTATTCAATGGCCTCCAAGATCCTTCCAGCTCAAAAATCTAGGTTCCCATGATTCTGTGGTTCAGAGTTTGATGGTGCCACATATTATGTAGGAAATAAGCTGCAGCATGACCTGGGGAGCATGAACAAGATATTAAAGGCACTTAACACCATGTCCTATGAGGTTTAAGGAGCAGGAGAGTGCTAATTCTGGAGAAGGGTCATGGTAGCTTTCTTAGATGGGATATGATAACTCTCTTCGAGCATTTGAAGGATTATTAAGAAGATTTGTTTTGATTTGTCTCCACAGTGTGATCTAGAATCTAGGTAGAAATGGAAGCTCTCAAGAGGAAGATTTTGGCATGTTAGAAGGGAAAGCTTCTTAAAAAAAACAAGTAGAGATGTTAAAAAGTAGAATAGGAAGTTTGGGGAAATAATAAATTCAGTATCATTGAAGCTTGTTAAACAGAGATTGGATGATCATCTGTCAGGGATTTTGGAGAGAGGATTCTTGTCCAAATTTGGGTTGGGTTGAATTGTATCTGAGATTTCTTATAATTTTGAGATTTAATGATTTCATTATTGTATTAAAATTTTTAGATGGGGAGTTGCTAGTTTGCTGAATACATTGAGCACATGGTGTGAAGTGTTTGTAAATACACAAAAAATTGCCAAACAAGGGCATAGTTTGACTGACTAAGAAAAAATTCATTTTTGATGACATTTAATTTTGGAAATATTTTGTAAATTTGAACATAGTTCCTATAGCTAAATATTTTCTATGTTTGGGGAGTTGATTTGGGGCATAAAGAGCTACCTACCTGGTATCTACCAAAGAATGTTCAAATTATTGAATAATTATACTCTTTTCATATGCTAGCTAGGTTATGCTTAAGATTTTGCAAGCTAGACTTTAATAATATGTGAACTGGGAATTACCAGAAAAACAGTCTGGTTTTTGAAGAGGAAGAGGAACTAGAGACCAAATTGCCAATATTCTCTGGCTTATGGAGAAAGCAAGGTCATCCCAGAAAAAAAGCACTTCTACTTTATTGACTATAATTGAGTAAAGCTTTTGACTGTATGGATCATAACAAAATGTGGCAAGTCCTTAAAGAGAAGGGAGGACCAGATCATCTTACTTGTCTCCTGCAGAACCTCTTTGTGGGACAAGAAGCAACAGTTAGAACTGAACATGGAACAATTAGTTGGTTTAAAATTGGAAAAGGAACACAACAAGGCTGTATATTGTCACCTTATTTATTTAATTTATATGCAGAATACATCATGCAAAATACCAGACTAGATGAATCACAAGTTGGAATTAAGATTGCTGGGAGAAATATCAAAAATCTCAGATGTGCGGACAATACCACTCTGATGATAGAAAGTGAAGAGGAATTAAGAAGCTTCCTCAGAAGGATGAAAGAGAGATTGCACAAGCTAGCTTGAAGCTTAATTTAAAAAATACCTAAGATTCTGGCAGCAGGTGCCATCACTTCCTGGAAAACTGAGGGAGAAGAAATGAAAGCAGTGTTCTATTCTATTTTCTTGGGCTCCAAGATCACTATAGACAGTGACTACAGCCATGAAATTAAAAGACAATAGCTGCTTGGGAAGAAAGCTATGGCAAATCTGGACAGCGTACTAAAAAACAGAGACATCACTTTGCCAACAAAGGTCCATATAGTTAAAGTTACAGTTTTTCCAGTAGGAATGTATGGCTGTGTGAGTTGAACTATAAGGAAAGCTGAGCACTGCAGAATTTATGCTTTCAAATTGTGCTGTTGGAGAAGACTTTTCGGAGTCCTGTGGACAGCAAAGAGATCAAATCAGTCAATACCTAAAAGACATTAACTCAGACTATTTATTGGAAGATCAAATGCTGAAGCTTAAATACTTTGGCCACACAATGAGAAGATAAGACTCATTGGAAGAGACTCTGATGTTGGGGAAGATCAAAAGCGAAAGGAGAAAGGGACAGCAGAGGATGAGATGGAAAGATAGTGTCATGGAAATGCAATGAACATGAGTTTGGTCAGACTTCAGGAGATAGTGGAGGATAGAAAGGCCTGGCATGCTATAGTGCATGGGGTCACTAAGAGTTGGACACAAAAGAATGACTGAATAACAACAACTGGTATCAATATTTCTCTGTTAATAGATTGGAAGCTCTTTTGTACAAGTCACACGTATGCACCAAGCTTTTCTTATCAGTGGAGAAGGAAGACATACTTCAAAACAACAGGAAAACTCAAATGATGGTAGTTTTTATGAACCCTAGATGGAAATTTGCCATTTTTTTAAGTCCCACTAAGCACATATTCTTGCAATGTGCTCCATCCTAGATTTTATGAATTTCTGATATTTTAGGGGGTCAGCAGAGATTAAGTGAAATTCAGAATTATTTCAAATGGCACTAGAAATAAACAGCAAAACGATTATCATTAGATTCACACTCACCCAGTTGGATTTCTTAGGCTTAAGCACTTGACAAAGAATACTCACATAATGAAAGTTTCCTACCTATAGTAAGTTACCTTACATAAAGGAGGGAAGTAAAAGCTTGTTATATACAATGCTTTTTTTTCTTGCATCATGGCAAAGTATGTTAGATTTCATAGAAGGGTGCTTTCTGGTTCCTATGGGCATGCCCAGAATTCCTTGTAACCAGCAGAAAGCCTTTTGATATAAATTGAATTTTGAGAAGCAATCCCAGTGAAACCTTTAAACTGAAATGAATTAGGAGGCCTAGTCATTTATTTTCTCAAAGGGGAGAAAAATCTAGACTTTTTTGTTATTCTTATTTCATAGCTTTTCATTTTTAACAGTTTTCTTCTTGTGTGTGAGTGAAGGCATTTTTCTAAAAAGCCCCAACACTGACACTATTTAAAATATTTTTTAGTTCAGTGTCATAAATATGAAGGCGCCAAGAATTCCTGTCTCTTCTTTTCATTGATAAGGTAGAGAAGTGTCTTGCTTCATGCCTTTTCCTGTCACAGGTGTCCCAGGCCTTTATCCTTTTTCATTTCCAAAGTGAAGCAAACCATTTGCAAAATAGATCTTAATGGTGCCGTGGACATATTATTACCATTATTCCTCATAATGACAATTTGTTGAGCGCCAACAGGGAGCTTGACATAATACAATATGGTTTACAACCCCAGTGAGATGAACGATTCATACAAATACCATCTGGGGTTGGGGCTAGAACAGGTTTATTCACATATAATGGCTTTGGCCTCCCTTGCTTTTGTTTTTTTGTTTTCTACTTATTACTGTGGGGAAGGCTTCCCTTGAGGACTATCAATGGAAGGACTCAAGGAAGAAGTGTTTTCAGGAGGAATTAGTGGAAACATTAGCAAGATGCTTCAGTGAAATATGACAGAGGTAAGTAGACTGGGGCCCTGACTCCCAGCGATGGAGGAAGTAGAAAAAAGGTAGTGTTACAAAAGGCAAGATACTGAAGTATTTCTAACAAAGGCAGAGTGGCATGTAGCAATAATAGAATATTGCTAAATTTTTCCTCTTGAGTGAGTCATTGCTAGACATAATTTGAAGCTTCATGCAGCAACAAGAGCATACTGATTGCTATGATTTTCAGAATATGCACTTGGGTAAGGCTGGCAAATTATGATAGACAAGTAATAAATGCATTTTGAATTCCCAGTCAAATGTCTTCTAGTGTTGTGCATTTAGCAAGGTGTGTTACTGGGTTAGTGACACATGGTTATCTAACAAAGAACCAAAGTAGTTGAAAAAAAAGGAGAGAGAAACCACTGCACAGGGAACTTAGAAGCTTAACTGAGAGGACAAATTAGATATTGTGGCAGCTGGAGGACGATATCTTTACCCACCTACATCCAATATCTTATCTATACATCTTGAACCACCTAAGAAAAATGAATTCCATTTCTGAAGTTAAAATGATCACACACTCTGTTCCTTAATTTAATTTGAAACAGATGTACCTCTGTCCTAATAAGCTCCACATTGCTAAATGTCAGAGCTAGCATCTCCCTTCGTCAGCATTATCCACAATTTAATGTTAATTTTATTTTACCAAGTTTTTGTAAATTTATCGTTCTTTTTTCTGAGGCAGAGGATGGGGTGGGGTGGCCATGAGGAAAAATTGTATGCAGTTATGAAGGGTAACATACATTGAAGAAACAGCTGACAAAATCTCCTTTATTTAAAGATCTCTTTTCCTCACTCTGAATATCTAAAGAAATAGTAAATTAAAAGCAAACTAGGCAAAAGTTACATGTTATCACACATGATGATTTTTGCTATTAGATTTAAAGAACTGTACACAATTTTGCATTGTCGTGTAGGAGTGATGATGGCCACCTATGGTCATTCCAGTATAATCCAAGGTGTATTCTTCAACTCATAAAAAATACAATGAAAACAAAAATGCTCAGTTGTGGCATTAAATATTTTTAAGGAAGGAGCTCTGCTTCGTGAAGATCTATTATACGGATGACACTGGATGATGACGTGGATTTATTTTTATTAGTTGACAAAGGATTTATCTTCTGTCCTCCATATGTGTGATAACATTTCATGTCTTTTCTTTCATAGGAGCCTAGGTCATAGGCTCAAAGGGACTTCAAAAGGCCATCTAGTCTACTCTCTTCATTTTATAGTTAGAGAAACAGAAACTCAAAGAATTTAAATGACTTGTCTAAGGTCACATGTAGGTAATAAGTGGCAAGGAACCCAGGTCCTCTGATTCCAGATCCCGTATTCCAGTGTGAGTAGAGATTGTGTGAAAAGTGTACCAGATTTAGAGTCAGTGGACCTGAGTTCAAGTCCAGGCTCTGTTACTTAACTTGGGCAAATTACTTGTCCTCCTTGGGCCTCAGTTTCTTCATCTGTAAAAGGAGGAGATTGAACTAGATCATCGCTGAGGTCTATTCCAGCTCTAAATATATAGTCATGGGCTAAACCCTCCCTCCCCACAACCTTCATCATTATAGCTGATATTTTTATAACACATTAAGGTCACAAATGCCTTACTTCCATGATCTTATCTGATCCTTATAACTAGTCCAGAAGGAGGGTAGTGAAAGTACTATTGTCCCCTTTTTGTAGGTGAATTAATGGAAAAGTGGAATAACTTGTCCAAAATCATCCTAGTAGTAAGAGGCTGAAACTCTCAGACACTCAATCAAGTGCTCTTTCTCCTGGATTGCCCAAACTTCCACATGTGTCACCACTCTCAAAAGTCCCCTAAATAAACAGAAAGCCTATGGCTTTTTTTATGAGCACTGCTACCATCAAAGAACAGTTGGAGATATACCATTACAACAAATCTTAAAAGATAAGGAGGAAAGGTTGTGGACTGAAGAACCTAACTCAGAGTCAACCTCCTCATGGCTGTTTTTAAGAGTAAGTTCTATAAGGGGCAGCTAGGTAGATAGAGCACCATCCCTGGAGTCAGGAGGACCTGAGTTAAATCCGATCTCAGACACTTACTAGCTATGTGACTCTGGGCAAGTTTCTTAATCTTTATTGCTGCGTCCCCAAACCCCCCAAAAGAAAATGAAACCAAAAAAAGTGAGTTCTAAGGTTTAGGTCTTTCTCAATCCATTCAAACTCTCTGGTACTTTCCCAGCAGGGCCAGCCTACAGTTTGAGAAACACATATCTACAGTGAGTAATAGAACAAGTTCAGGTTTGAGGCACTTATCAGAAGTGCCAAATCCCTGTTTGTGCTTGACTCTTGGGATGGATATAACTAATTTCTGCAGTTTTCAATCAACTTGCCTGACATTGGCAATCTTAGTACATTTGAAGTGGGGATATTTTTTCTGGAGGTTGCAGGGCATAGTTTTGGGAGTCAGAAGAAGGCCATACATTTTCCTAATGTATTGTAAGAGCCAAGAATACAGGGCTAAGAGCAAGGTTAGCAGAGTCACTCTACTTATAGGTCAGCTCCATTACTGACGAGCAATTCTTCTTGAAGCTTCATTTGGAAATGTGGCCAAGATAAGGAAAACAGAGTAGACTTCAGTAGGGACATTGGTTGTAATAGAACAGCTGGCTAAAGAGAGACCTTCGGAATTAGTTTTAGAAATGAATTTGGTGAACTTCAGATTTTCACCTTGCCCATTACTGATAGAGTAGACATGAGAACAGAAAAGGGGGGAGCTTTTCAGAGGGGGAAAAGATATTCACATGGTGTACCGAAGAGTTCCACTGAAGTAAATTTTTTGCATGCCGTTTTCCTTGCTACTTTTAAGTTAATGCTTTCAGTTCGCTTCAATGAAGTGACTGAAGTAGCTTAGAAAGACATCTTTGATATGACAGATCAACCAAAAGTTTCAAAAATATATCCTTTTGTGTCTCTATTTATAATGCAAATCTTAAGTTGGCATTTTGGGTTCATTTCACTACTCTCTGTGAAGTATGTTAACATACAATGAGGGAGAAAGTGAAGGAGGTCTCAGAGGAGAGAATGTCTTTGATAGTTCAATAAAAAAATTAAATCCTTTCTAAATACCTTCTACCTCCTGAGAAAATAAGAAATAAGATGAAAGTGCTTAAATGAGAATAAATAGTGGATATCTTCTACATTAGCTCAATGACTAAAAATATTGGTTAATGAATTTCCCACTACTCAAGTATTATTAAAAACCAGACACATTTAGTTTACTATGTAAATTCTGTTTAGTATTTAAGAAAAACGCTATCTTTAGACGCCATTGGAATTTGTCTGAAAACTTACTCTCTATGTTTTGCAAAACAAAACCAATCTTCTTAAACTCATATTTACATTAAAATTTTATCATCCCCAAATCTTGCCAATGTAAAATAGTTTAAAAAGTAACACCAGTGATTGAGAATAAAAATAATCTGTCATATCACACTATAGTACTTTATACCTGAGAATCTCAGATACATTTTCAAGATATGAAAAGAGTAACAATTAATCATTGCACAAATAAACGCAAACAGGTGGTAGACAATGCCATCATGTTAAAAGTGAGTAGAGAAAAAAGGTTAATTTTTCTTTTTACTAAAATGAAGGATAGTGCATATCATTAATTTTAAATCTTGTCTTCTAATTTTACCAAAGGAAGGAATTCTTCACATTTTTTTTTCAAACATAAAATGTGTCAATTCCTCTCAGTCACTGAGGACAAAATAGAGACTTTTGGGACAATGACCTAAAACACGTGAATCAAGAATATAAGTGTTTCATTAAGATTCAGGCAAAGTGAGACTAATAACTTTTGTTTAAATAGAGGTTTAAAAACCCTTCCATTTCAGAACTGAGCTTTTCAAATGTAAGTAATTTATAAAGAAAAATTGGATCTTGCCAGGTTTGTGAGACAGAGCAAAATTTGACTCTAAAATCAGAGATGTGCTTTATCAGGTGCAATGTTTAATACTGAGGTATTCCCATGATTCCTAACTGCTTAAACCATGTGCTCATCTTTTATATCATCATTCCCTTGAAAATGTGTATATGCATAATATATGTGTGTACATATATGTATGTGTGTTTTCTACTTTTTTCTTTAAGGTTGTCATACAGTAGGAAGAAAAAACAAACCCTTGTTCAATGACGCCATTTTGGAAACCCTTTATATCTTTTTTTGTTTAGTTAAAATGAAAATTTAAAGCTTTGATCAGAAACAAATCTCTGACTCCTTTTTTCCATGCTCTAGTTCGTTTGCTGTTTAATTCTGAATAGCATATATAAAAGTGATGAAAGTGACATAGCATATCACAACCAGTTCATTGAAATGAAAAAGAAATATTCAAAATATTCAAAACATTCAGTGAATCTATATGAAAAAATATGGAGTTTTATAATCACTTAGTTGAGACCTTGATATAAATGAAATCTGTGGTATCAAATAAAAGCTGATGGATTGAAATAGTAACTCTAGCCAAGTAGTAGGGAATTTAGAGAGATTATTTAGGATCCACTCAATATAAAATAAGGGTTCTAAGACTTCGCAGTATTATCTTCAGTTAACCTTATTAAAACGGACTTTTAAAAAAAGAGTTCTAAATAGTTTTCAGATATTATCAGGCTGCACCAATTCAATTTACTTACTGAAACTTTCAGTAGTTTCACATGAGTTTGTCAATGTTACACTACTATCTCTTCGCCTCTTTCAACTTATGCCTATTTAGAGTCTACCAGACACTAAACTACTGGCCAGCTGTATCAATTCAGTCAGAAAACCAATCAAAGAATCATTCAAACCTCTAAAAACAAAACAATTTAAATCGATTATGTGGTTTTGTAAAAATGCGGCCCTTGATATCGTGAGAGCCTAACTACTAAACCAATTCATTTTGCCCAGGCAGTGGAATTTTTTCTCTGAAAGCATTTCAAAAAGGGAAAAGAAAGGAAGCTGAGTGCGTGAGTGTGTGATAGTGAGATTGACATTAAGAGTACATCCAGAAATATAAATGGCAGATTGGACCAGGATTTTGCTCATTGTAACAGTGGAGAAACTGAGGACCAGGGAAAGGTATGGATGGAGTTCAAACCAAAAATAAGTAGCAGACCCAGAATTTGGGTCTTCTGATCCCAGGCCCTGCTTTTTTTTCTTTACTTGAATTGCTTTTCCCAATGGCTCTAAAGCTAGAACTCACGCATCCATTGATATTATGTCTTAACGATTACTAAGATCTCAGAAATTTAAGAGGCCTCAAGGATGATCTCATTCAGCTCCTTCATTTTGTGAGTTAACAGGACACACTCAAAGTAGGATAGGTCCAGGCCAAAACTATGAAATGGCTATATCTATGAGGCTGTCCTAATGGTACTTAAGGCAAGGACCAGTTTTCATCAGTTTGGTCAATTTAAGTGACTTTTTTTAAAATTTATTTTTCACTTAAATATAAAAGGACCAAAAAGGAGAGAACATTTCTATGTACACAGCACAACATAAAAGAGGATTCAATATAAAACCATGAATTTCCATTTCACACTCTTCATTTTTTCTTGAAAAACTACGTAAAAAATACTACACATCATTTTTAAAACTACCCTATTTTTCCATGCTTCCTTCTAAGTTTTCTTTTGTTCTCTGCTGTGTACATTTTTCCTCCCTTTCTCTCCACCCCACCATAGAGAAGGCTACTCTTAGACACATATATGTATATATGTATGTATATATATTCACACACACATATACCATATTATACATACTTCTATTTATGTGGATAGCATCTTCCTTCATAGAGACCTTTGTAGTTGATTTGAATATTTATAATACTCAAAATGACTTAGTTGTTCAAAGTTGTTCTTAGAACAATATTGCAGTTACTGTGTACAATGTTCTCTGGGTTCTGCTCATTTCACTCTTCATTATTTCATGCAAGTCTTAAGTGACTTATTTTTGATATGGCATATGGTCCAGCCTCTTTGCCTTGCTGGGTAGCTGTATCTCTCCTATTATAACTTTCCCTTTTTCTCCTGCCATATTTGAAGGTAAAATAAGAGCAAAGACTCCTTAAAATATGGTCTTACTTATAACATTTTAATTGAATTAGAACCTTTGTACAATACCCTTCCAACTTCTCTTCTATATGTTCCTGTTAATCTTCCCCTTCCCAGATCTCCTTCTCCTATTGCTTTCTCTCTGAATCCCTCATCTATCTCTCCACCATGGTTTCTCTCTCCCATAGGTCTGCCTTTTTCACTCTTATTGTCTTTCTCTGATTTCCAGTCTTTTCTGGCTGCTGTTACTAACTTCTCCATTCTTCCTGTTCTTTCAGTAACTTGTTGACTGCCAGTACTCTAAATGGTTCAATTGACTATTCATTTGAACCTATACCTCAGGGTATTCAGATGCAATACAAATATGCTTAAAGCTTTCAAGGGGGTGAGGAGGAAAGAAACAAGTATGAATTATTGGAACCTATCAATAACCTTTAGTCATGTCAGGATCTGTAAGGTCATTGATGTGGGCACTCCACCCCTGCAGATTCTAACCCACCCAAGCCTTAGTATTCTGGGTCGCTTTTGTCTGTGGCACTAAAGAAATCATGAATGGGGCAGTATTTGTGCTTAGAGAAGTAATGCAATTACAGTAACAGAGAGTTAATGGGGTGAATGAGATATTATACTGAACTTGTAGCTGTGAAGATCTGAGTTCTGACACTTACTAGCTCTCTGCCTGTATCAGTTTTCCTCAATGATGTAAAATTGTCCTGTGATTGGAACACAAGTCCTTGATTCAATTCAACACACTTTTCTTGAATGAATTTTATATGCACATCATGTACAGCTTCCTGTCTTCCTGGAGTTTATAATCCGGTGGTGAGGGGCAAAGATAAGATACATTCACATTTAACTCCAAAGAGTAATACAGGGAGTAATACAAATAAAATGCTATGAAAGTTCTGAGGAGGAAGAGATTACTTTCCACTTAGGGAGGGGGTAGAAAAAAGAAAACGGGTATCAAGGAGGACTTCATAGAGTAGGTAACACCTAAATTGGCCCTTGAAGGAAGAGGAGAATTTTAACACAGTTTATGTTTGTGTGGGAATGGGGGAAGACAGGGCAGGTTCAAAAGAATACATTATCTGAACATAACAGGTGAATAAAGGTGAGGAAGGTAACCAAGGTGTTGAGGGGCTGTAAGGACATATAGATTTCAGTTGAAGAAATACAGAATGTATTGCCTGGAGGATTGAACACCTAAGAGACATAGGATTGTTGTTCAACTGTTTTTGTTTTGTCTGACTCTATGTGACCCATTTGAGGTTTTCTTGGCAAAGATACTAAAGCAGTTTGCCATTTCCTTCTCCATCTCATTTTACAAATGAAGAAACTGAGGAAAACAGGGTTAAGTTACTTGCCCAGGGTCACACAGCTAGTGAGTGTCTGAGGTCAGATTTGAACTCAGAACATGAGTCTTCCTGACTCCATGCCGAGGACTCTACCCACTGCGCCACCTAGTAGCCCCAGGGACGTATGATAGCTTTCATCAAGTACTTGAAGGGTTGTCATGTTGATGACAGATTAGACATGTCATAGAATCATATACTTAGAGCTAGAAAGGACTTTAGAGAGAATTTAATTTAATTCTGTCTTTTTTTGAGGCCCAAGTTACCCCCTCTGCCATTGGGGTTAAGTGACTTGTCCAGGATCACACAGATAGTAAGTGTCTGAGGCTGAATTTGAACTCAGGTCTTCCTGACTCCAGGGCCAGTGCTCTATCCACTGTGCCATCTAGCTTCCCCACAGGATGCCTCTTTTCTTCCACTTTGTCCCAGAGGGCAGAAGTAGAAGATTTGAATGGAAGCGGATGAGAGGATGCTTTAGATTTGAGATAAGAAGGAAAAATAACCACCTAAAAATGAGAACTATTCAAACGTCAAAAGCACTGCCTTGGGAGGCAATGTATTTCTCTTTACTGGAGGTCTTCAAGTAAAGGCTGGGGATGAGCGCTTGTTGGGGATGTAGAGAAAAATCCTCATACAGGGAAGAGTCTCTGAAGTTCATTCCTGAAAGGACAATTCTATAATTACTTCAGGTGTCTCTTAAAGAAATGAGCTACATCCATATTTATGTTTTCGCTGTAAGAGAAAACAAAACACATGACGAAGTTACAGCTGAATAGGAGAATGGATTGTTTGTAAGTTTTCAGAGAAGTTTTGAGCAGAATTGATTTTTGTCATGTACCTAAAGGCAAAAATAAGCATTATCTCATGGATGTGTCATCTAGTTCTGCAGGCCTGATGATGAATATAAGCAACTAGATCACCATAAAAATGATCATAGGTTAAAAACTAATATCTCTTGTAGAGGATGAAGCAGAGACAGTCTATAAATAGTAACAGCCAAGATTTGTGAACAGCTCTGTTTCACAAAGAATTTTATAGGCATTATCTCATTTGATACAGCAACCCTGTGATACCCTGTAGGTACTCTAGGCATTATGATTCCCATTTTACCGTTGAGGAAGCTGAGCCTCAGAGACTTTATATAACTTGCCCCAAGTCAATCAATATCTCAGAGGAGGGATTCAAACCCAAGTATCATCTGTCTGGTAGATTAATAGCTTTGCCATGGTATCACATGGTTAAGAAGCCTTTCATGAGGACCCTCAACCTCAATCTTTATACTCAGTGATTTTGTATATCTTTATCTTTATATGTAGTTCATAACTATTCTTAGTGATTAATATATATCTTTATATTTAGTGACTTTAGTATGATGGCAGGCACAGGAGATAACCTCAAAAACTATGTTGGGAAAATATATTTTGAGAATAAGAAGTAAAAGGTCAAAGGCTATTTACAAGGACATATATGCTTTGAAAATGAGGTGGCTAGTCATGTAATCATATGATCATAAATCTTGAGCTGAAAGGGACCTTAGATCTAGTCAAATCCTCTCATTTTTCAAAGAAGGAAACTACGGGGTAAAGAGGCTGACTTTCCTGAAGTCACACAGGTATTAAGTGGCAGAGTTGAGACTCAAACTCAGGTCCTGACTTGAAGTTCAGTATTTTTTACATTTGTGCTCCAAAGCCTTCAGCTGACCACAGGGGGATTGTCTTGGGAGGATTTATTGAAAGAAGTAGAACAGAATGGCAAAGAATGAGATGCTATGGAGAGATTTTTGATCTTCATTGATGGAGGTAATGGCTGCATTGATAAAATCAAAAATCTCTCAGATTATCAAAGTGTCAAAGTTGTCTTTGAAAGGTTTTTATTAGAGGGGTGAAACAATTGAAGAATGCTATGTGCTAGACAAACCTTGTAAATTATTCAATATGTAAATAAGAATAATTTGTTATTAAAACAATTATTTTTAATGCTCTCATACTCAAGTGGATCTGCGATGTCACTGGAGTGGGCATTCCTAGGTGGCAACTTATCTATACCTCCCTATATTGTGAGACTCTTCTATATTTTCTCATAAGTTGACAATTTGTATTCTGTCCAGTCCTGTAGACTCCCCAAATCTCTCAATGTCGTTAATGGAACAGAAGAATTAGTCCATCTTCTTGGTTCATAGCATTATGGGGTCATAGATTTAGACCTAGATGGTCCCTTAGAGGCCATCTAGTCCAACCCCCTTGGGGGGTAAACTGAGATCAAGAGAGGTTAAATGACTCTCCTGCTATTGCACAAGTAATAAATGATAGGGCCACATTAGGGTTAGTAATTGGTGATTTGTACCCTCTAACAAATTCGATATTTTTGCCACTGCTCCCTAAAAACATCCTTTGTATTCTTTCTTCTACATAATTTCTTGTTCTAATGTGTTATAAACTGCTTATGTCCACTGTACTCCTCTCCATTATAGTCTAGGTGAACTTCAATCAGAATTATTCAGAAACTGTACTATTCTTTGACTCGTTGACTACACAATATTACCAGAAGAATACTGTTATTTAAAAGTTTGGCTTTTGTTTTGGAGAAAATGTCAGGGCCATTAAAAGAAACGTCTTGTTCCTCAAAGGCAGTCTAGATTGTCTTCCTGCTGTTCAGTTATGGGCCTAACTCATGTTTTGGATGAGTTCTATAGTTTGTCCATACAATTACATATCAGAGTCTAGATAATAGGTATCTTTCATCCACTTGGGTTTTCCTATATAGATGGTGGAACAATAATAGGATTGCTAAGCCATAACATTTCCCTTGTTTACATAATTTATTTTTTGGGTGTGTTTGCATGGAAAAAAGTTGGCAAACTACGTGCATGATGGAAATGTTATGACTTAGCAACCCTATTTACATTACACTATCCATACAGGAAAATCCAAGTGGATACGGGATTGTCCCTGTCAATGTTCATATAGCAGATGGACAGATCAAGATGTTTTGTTGAAATAGTTCTTTGCCAAACAATCCTATGGAATGAGGGTTTTCTTTGATCCCCAACCACTGAAGAGTCACTATCTCTGAGGGAAATACTGGATAGTTTGTTTGAATTTTGACAAAAAGAGGGAGAAAAATTTTGAGTCATCTACTGCTTTTTCTTCCACTATAAAATAGCAATTGCCCTTTAACTCTTCTCAAATCTCCCCACTTCAAATGTTCAATCACTTTAAACTTCTGACTACAAAACCTAGCTCAAAATCCTAAACCACAAAATAAAACATTCAACATGCAGGAGCTTGGAGGAAAGAGTGGGGGTTGTTAGCATCTGCCTTCTT
Source organism: Phalanger gymnotis (assembly GCA_028646595.1). NCBI lineage: Eukaryota > Metazoa > Chordata > Mammalia > Diprotodontia > Phalangeridae > Phalanger > Phalanger gymnotis. The sequence goes on from CM053622.1 coordinate 588,829,969, forward strand.
CCCGTACTTAGTTAAAAATGTTTCTTTTCACTGGTGTTTAAATTCTGACTACTGGGAATATGATTTTTGCTCCACTTAATGTTGCTGAAGTCATCTGAGGTACTTGTCTTTCCCTCTTCTGCCCTCCTATTCTGTTCAAAATCTCCTACAGAACCACTCTCTTCTCTGCCTTGTTCTTCTGGAAAAGGAAATAAGGTGGGCAAGGAGCATTCTATGAGGCCTCTATGTGGCACAGTGGTTAGAGTGCTAGGCTTGGAGTCAGAAAGACTCATCTTTGTGACTGCAAATCTGGCTATGTGACCCTGGGCAAGTCACTTAACCCTGTTTGCCTCACTTTCCTCATCTGTAAAATGAGCTGGAGAAGGAAATGGTAAACTACTCGAATACCTTTGCCAAGAAAACCCCAAATTGGGTCATGAAGAGTTGGACATGACTGAAAAACATCTGAGCAACACTAAGGAGGACTCTACAAATTAACTTAACTAGTTGTCTGTTCGTTTCTTCAATCAAATGCTGTATATGAATTCAACAATAATAATGATTTTCTGGAGCATCTAAAGTGCACGGCACCATCTGAGACACTTGAGGGACATTGGAGGGAAATAGAAGCTGTAAGATTGATATTTGTGAATTTTTGAATCACCACAGAAATGCCACAGTAAGTGGGATGGGTTTGCCATTTCCATCCCACCCTCTCATGGAGACAACCTTAAGGAATCAGATAATGTGATGATCATGAATGACACATCTTACCTTTTAAGGTAGTTGTGGGGATGGAGAGAATTGTATCTGCATTTTTCTATCAAAATATATGACAACTGACATCAGTAGAACACTTAAATGTTTTTGAAGCACTTTTAATAGCAGACTCTAGAACTGGAAGGGGCCTCAGGTATCATGTATTCCAATGTCCTCACCATAGAAATGAGAAAGCTGAGTCTTAGAGAGGTACAGTGACATTCCCAGAGTATGTAGATAATAAGCAGCAGGGCCAAGATTTAAACTTGGGTCCTTGGGATTCCAGGTTCAGCCCTCTCTCAACTATATCACACCAACACCTCTCTGTACCTTTTGACACTATCAATCACGCTCTTCTTGTTACTGTCTTCTCTCTGGTTTTCCTGACGTTGCTCTCTCCTGGTTCTCTTCCTACCCATCTGACCATTCTTTTTCAGTCTCTTGCTGGATGTCCTCCCAGAGCTCTGTCCTGGACCCTCTTCTCCCTTTGTAGTATTTTGTTTAGTAATCTCCTCAACCCAGTGGATTAAACAGTGGATTAAACTGTCATTTCTATGCCAGTGATTCTCAGATTTACTCCACCAGTCCTACCTTCTCTACTAATTTCCAATCTCATATTTTGAATTGGGTGCCTCATAGACATCTAAAACTCAACATGTCCAATACTTTATCTTTCCTCCAAAATCCTTCCCTCTTCCTAACTTTCCTATTACTGTTCAAGGCACTGACATGGTTCCAGTCACTCAAGTTCACGCCCTCCGCCCCTTATTCTCACCCCTCATCATTGCCAAATCTTGCCAGTTCTGCTTTCACAACAGCTCTTATATGCATCCCTTTCTCTCCACTCAACTACCATCCTAGTTGAGATTCTCATTACCTCTTGATTGGATTGTTATAATAGCTCCTTGCCTCAAGTCTCTCCCTGCTCAACTCCTTCCTCCATACAATTGTCAAAATGTATTTTTTTCCTGAAAAATGTGGCTCTGATTGTAGCATTCCTCTCCTCTCCCCACTGAATATACTGCAGTAACCCTCTTTCACCTCCAGGATCAAATGTAAACTCCTCTATTTGTTGTTAAAAGCCCTCCACAATCTGGCCCCTTCCTACCTTTCCATTCTCATTATACCTTTCTTCCTTCCATAAACTCTAGGATCTGAACAATTGGACTCCTTGCTGTTCCTCGCATGACACTCAGTCATTTTTACTAGCTGTCTTTATGCCTGTAACACTATTCTTCCTTGTCTCTATCTAATGGCTTATTTCAAGTTTTACCTGAAGTCTCGTCTTTTGCAAGAATTCTTTCCTGGTCCTCCTTAACCTTAGTGACTTCCATCTCATATCATCTCCAATTTGTCCAGTTGTTTTCATATTATTTCCTCCATTAGACTATGAATTCCTTAAAGCAGGGACCCCTTCCCCTACACATACACACACACACACACACACACACACACACACACTTCCTATCCCCAGACACACAAACATGCACACTTCCTATCCCCAGACACACACACACACGCACACACATGTACACGCACACACGTACACACTTCATATCCCCAGTGCTTAACATAGTACTTGGTATATAATAGGGGTTTAATAAATGCACATTGTCTTTAGATTATCTTATAACTTGAGGAAGTCACTAGAAGTAGTGTTTCAGGTTTACAGATAGGCAAACTGAGACTCGGAGATTTAAATCTAAATTTAAATTTAAATTTAAAATTAAAACCCACCCCTTGTCACACAGCTGGTGAGTGTCAAACAGGGTTCCAATCCAGTCACTCCAACCCTATGGCAGATTGCTATATTAGAAAGATCACTTGACCTGGAGCCTAGAGACTTAAGTTTGAATTCTGACTCTTCTACGACTAGTCACATGACCTATTCAAATCACAAACTTCTCTGAATCTATTTCCTTATCAATGAAATGATTGTCACTACCTATCTCAAAAGCTGGCTGTAGAGAAAGTACAATATGGTATACAATATGGTGGAATGAATGCTGTATTTGGAGTCAGAGGACCTGAGTTCAACTACTGGCATGTTCTACCTCTGTGATTTTGGGAAAGTAAACCTTAATCTCTTAACCTCTCTGGGTTCACTTTCCTCATTTGTAAAAAGACAGATTTGGACTCTGAGCACTAAGATTCTTTCTAACTCTGAATTATGTGATCTTGTGACCTTCTCTATGTGAAGGAGTAGAACCCTATGTTCTAAAAGGACTATAGCGATTGAATTATTATTCAAATGAGCATAGAAAAGACTATTTTATTAAGCACATAGCAGTTCAGATGCTAGACACACTACTCTATTTTTATTGCCTGTGGGCATATCATGTCCTGTTCAGGGATATTAGACAAAGATTCTCTGGGTAAAAATGTGAACAAAATATGTTCAACCCAATGATAATGTATGTTAAGCCTATTGGCATACACTGACCAATTTTGTTGCATGACCTACTGGCTGAATTCATCAAAAATAGAAGTCATGTCATTTGACGAACTGTTGCTTAGTGAGTTAGAATGAATGAAGTCTTTAGTCAGTAGAGGCATCAGATTCTGTCCTACTTTGTTCCTTGTTATGCCCTATCCCCCATCTGGGATGCCCCAGGCAGTCTTTTGGAGGACACTTGACCTGCTGGTCATATTTCAGAAACTCCTGATTTGGTACTCACTGATTTAGTTTAGACTCCAAGTAGTCAGGCTGCTAGATTACAGACTAATGACCCATCAGATGCTAAAGGCAAAAGCTTAAAGTGCACTAGTGAATTAAGCCTTAGCATTGTCTGAAGGGAAGAATTTATTATGTCATTAAACTTGATTCAGTAAGTTTCACTTCTTCAGATGCATTACACTGAGGGAAAAGTAAGAAATTAATTTTAAGCAAGTGTTCTCATTTTTCTTTTTCTTTTCTTTTTTTCCCCAGGTAAAAGAAATTCACACATAACCAAAGGATGGAATTTTTAAAAAATTTGAAACTATCTAAAGGAGGGATAGTTTGGGGAAAGTGGGCATGACTGACTAGGCAACCATGAACATTTACTGCCTGAATTCAGAAAATATATGCTTCACTTGGTGAATACATGGAGAAAACAAGCATGCCTGGTTTGATGATGCCTGCTGCGAAGTTTTAGGGGCACTTCTGGCAACTCTGGAAGGCTCCTAGGTGCAAAGATGCTGGCAGTAAGTCATAGTTGGTGCTCAGGGTTTAATGTGAAAATTAAAGTATGTACATAATGAGATAAGTCAAAAAGGAGGTCTTCTGCTTATACTGAGACATAACGATATGGAAAAAATCTCTCATAATTTAAAGATCACTATAAGACATAAAAATGTAAAACATTTGGTGTTTTAATCTTTCTACATATGTCTCATGGTTGTTTTATGGCAACAGATAAAATGTTTATAAATAGTAACCTAAAGACACTTAAGGCAATGGCAGGATGGTTGCCTTTGTTTTTGGCATTTCTCAATCACGATATCTGACAACCCTTTCTTCAGTTTTTAAAAGCATTCCAATCTTAGAGAGGTGTGCATGATCCCAGAGGGAGGAGAAAAGGAGATATTTCATGCTATTTGAAATGTAACTTTCTATACTGGAAATCCTTTCCTGCGCTAGGATTCTGTGTAATACAATATATTTTCTATTCATTAGTGTTCTTGAGTGGAATGGAGGAAAGAATTAGAAGCCACAAAGAACAGGTTTTAGTCATTGTTTTAATTTGGAAACCCCTATACAGATGGCTTATGCTGAGTGAAAGAAAAAACCCTATGAGGTAGGTCTGGGTTTAGGACCTGAACATTGTAATTACATTAGTACTCTTTCTTGTCACAGGAAATACAACATTCTGGGCTGAAAATGAAAATAGAAATACTAACCATTATAGATTATTTTCTTCCTTTGTTTTCCTTCATTCCCAAAGGGTGGTAGCTTTCTTTTCTACTAAGTTGTTCAAGGTCAACCTGTTTAGGAATGTTGGGGTTTGCAGGCTAGAGTGACAGTTGAATTTGATTTGGTTATTGAAAAATTTTTTATCTTTGGACCACTACCAAGAACAGCAGAAAAGAAATTCTGCCCTTTCTGGTTTTCCCTCATGGTTAGTAGTGAAAAAATATTAAAAAAATCAGTTTACCTCAAGATGGCCCAACTTTCCAGTTCAGGGAACTCTTTGAGTAGAAATTAAATCTAAGATGGTCACCTCATCTGCCCTTTGTGGAGCTTGGAATTCTCACACTAGAGTTCCAGGGATGAGCATCTGGCATGATCCTTCTGCCAATTGCTTCTTTGCCAGGAGTGGGCTTATAAAGAAAGGTGAGTCACTGATAGAGATCATTTTGGCTGCCCACCAGGACATGCTAAGTGTCACAAGCCAGCATGCCAATGGAGTGTCAAAAAGGAAACAAGTTTCCAAAAATGTTTTTGAACAAAGTATAAAACAAGCTAAAAAATATAGTAGAATTCATTGTTAATTCCCTTCTGGAAAACTGCATTTTAAGGTTAGTTATATGGGAACATACTTGAGTATGGGGTCAGACTGTTGCTAATAACCAGTGTAGCTAAGTATGGCAACATTCAGTATGAATAGTCTGGTCACTATGTGATAAGTTCCTTGGCCATGGCAAACCATGAAACAAAGGAAAACACAACATGACTAGTAGGAAGGCCGAATTTATAATCTCAAATATAATCATGTATATGTTTGAATGGTTCGAAATCGCAAGGTATGAGAGATTCTCTAAATAGAACACAACAAAACATTTATTTAGGCCTCACCGCAGCATATCCGTGAACCAGCCTCCCCATTCTGACATCTTGACAAAAAGACTCCAGGCCCAGAAAGCCCGCCTCACAAGAGTAACCAGGAGGCCACAGAAAAACAAGATAGTATTTAGCCAAATCATATTTACTGGCCTCAAGTCCTTGCTTGCACTCCTGGGTCTACACACGGGTCAGCTCTGCTTCCGCAGCTTCCTGCTTCAGCTTCAGCTTCTGGTGTAGTTGTCTCTTGGCTCCTTTGCTGGCAGCTGAGCCTCTGGCGTTCTCAAGCCCTGCCTTAATGACCAGAGACCATTGGTTCCCGAGTTGGCCCCTCTTAAGTCATAAATCTACACCCACGCAGGTTTCACACCTGATAGGGCTTTGGGCCTGGGGCTTAGCACTTAATAGCTGAAAGTACTTTCACTCAAAGGAGACAAAAGCTGATCTCCTGAAGTGCTAAGGAGCCCATTCTAAGGAGCCCATTTTGCCTTCCCGACACAATGACCCTCAGTCAGTCAGACAATAAATAGTTATTGAGTGCCTACTATATACTAAGTACTGTGCTAAGCACTAGGGATACAAAAACAGGAGAAAGGCCATTTCTACCCTCAAGGAGCTTACAATCCAGTGGGGAATGTTAGTCCTGTATACCCATTTTTTCTTTCCACAGTCAATGTTGGTAGTAGCATGGCAGAAAAAGAATACAAGTGGTTCTAAGAATCAAAAACATTTTAGACTTTCTATAAAGTGATGAATTTTGTTGTTGATACTCTACATACACCATGCTAATCACTAAAGAATTGATGTACTACTGGAGGAATTAAATCATATGCTCTTGTCATTTTCATGTTGAATAAAACTAGAGGATGGGAAGATTGTAGCTGATTAGAAAATACATGGTCTTTCTCGGAGCAACAAGTAGAAGAGTTGTTAGAGTTGGTTTTATGTACCCAATAGTAATGGAAAGCATCATTTCATTGGACACTTGGAACCTTTTTAGTTCTCATGATGAACATGATTAAAAATTAAGGAACAAATGCGGCCAAGTACTTTGAATAGATTAAAAGCCAGTCAAGCCCATATATCCCAACTATTTTCTTTGGAATGAAAGTTGAAGGGTGCAACATCACCAAAAAATGAAATTGACTCACATGACATGCAGGAAGTGAGTAGCTGCCAATATGTGAGTCATTTGTGAATTGACTGTCTGTGTTCAATTTGATCATCATCAAAATTAACACAAAGTTGGAAGAAGGGTTAGAATAAAATACACCGTTTAATCATGACAGCTTTGGCCTGAACTATTCAAAGCAGATTGTGAAAAAGTAGGAAATAGATATAGGAAAGGATATTGACATACATCATCATCATTTCCTAAGGAAGTTTAATTGATGTAAAGAAGTGACCACGATGAGAGTTTCTAAAGAGCCTGAAGAGCATCTCAGGCAGGAAAAAAATTGACCCCTTTGCTAGGTGGCAAGTTAATGGCAGTTAATGATAATAATCATTTCAAAGAGAAAAAAAAATTTGCAATACTTTATGGCAGGAGATTGAAAATCATTGTACTCAGCAGCAAGAAGTGATAGTATAAGAAATAAATTTGCATAGAAGTTGATGTATGATCTAGTTTAGCAAGATCTTCCCCAAAGTGTTTAATGTTGAATTTAGAAAGACAACAGGTGGATAAAAATTAGAACAGATCTGTCATTTCTACTGCATACCATACTGTCTGTTACAAAAAGCTGTGGCATTTTGCTCTGTGCTATTTAAGGAAGCAGAAAGATACTAAAGAACGTAGACCAGAGGAACGCTTGGACCAGACCAGGAATATACAGAGAAAATCCGTGCTATAGGTGATGCAGTTTTAAGGTTCTTTAGAGTGCATGATGTTTCACTTCCTGGACATTTCTAGACCATGCTGCCTTAACTCTGGCTATAGTTCTCAACCCTCTCCCACTAGAACCACCTGGACTCTGAGTCTGCAGGTGCTCCCTATTGCCTCAAGATCAGATATAAAATGCTCTGTTTGGCATTCAAAGTCATTCATAATCTAGCCACCTGCTTTCAGGTTTTTCCAGTCTTCTTATACCTTACTCCCTGACATGTACTCTTTGATCCAAAGACACTGACCTCCTAATTGTTCCAGGAACAAGACGCTCCATCTCTTGGCTCTGGGCATTTTCTGTGGCTAATGTTTTCCTTCCTCCTATCTGATTACTGGCCTCCTTGGTTTCTTTTAAGTCCCAACTAAAATCCGACCCTCTACAGGAAGCCTTCTCCAGTCCCTCTTAATTCTAGTCCCTTCCCTCTGTATTTCTAATATATAGCTTCCTTTCTCTATGTATTTGTTTGCCTGTTGTCTCCTCCACTAGATCATAAGCACCTTAAGGGCAGGGACTGTCTTTTGTCTCTTTTAGTATCCCCAGTGCTTAGCACCTAGTAGGCCCTTAGTATAAATGTTTATTGATTGACTGATAAGTGACTTTTCACCAATCTTGCCTGGAGCTAAGTTTCCATATCACTTCTTAGCCTTTTCCAACTTATATTGCCTCTGTTCCAGCTGTTCCCCTGAACCCTCTCCCACTGGAGTGGCTTATTCTCCAATCATTCTGCCACTACCTTAGATCAGGCCTCATCATTGCTTTTGTTTTTTAGTTGTTTCAATTGTGTCTGACTCTTTTTGACCCCATTTGGGTTTTCCTTGGCAAAGATACTGGAATGGTTTATCTTTTCCTTCTCCAGTTCATTTTACAAATGAGGAACTGAGGCAAACAGGGTTAAGTGACTTGTCCAGGATCACTCAGCTAATAAGTATTTGAGGCCAGATTTGAATTCAGGGAGATAAGTCTTCTTGACTCCAGTCCTGACACTCTACCACTGTGCCACCTACCTGCCCCATCACTACTTATTAGGATTATATCGTAGCTGCATTTTAACTGTTCTTCCTGCTTCCAAATTCTCTCAAATCCAATCTTCACACAGCTTCCAAAATAATCTTCCTAGAGCAGAAGTCTATTAATCTCAGAGGCTCTTTCTTGCTATTGAATACAATATAGTTATTCAGTCAATAGTCAACAAATCTTTATTAAGTACTTACTATACACCGGGCAATATGCTAAATGCTGTAAGTACAAAGAAAATCAAAAAGAGTTCCTGTTTTCAAGGAGTTCACATTCTATTTTCTATCAGCAGCTATCCTTCCAAGCATGGTATCATCTACAAATCTGATCAGCATAAAATCTGTACCTTTATCCTTTTAATGAATAAAATCTTTATACTGTATGGAACCAGGCTCTTTAAAGCACTCCCTTTGGAGAGTTCCTTCCAAGTTGAAATGGAGTTATTAATGATTACTCTAATGGTTCAGACATTTGACCTGTTCCTAAATCATCTAGCTTTCTATTTCCCCACAAAAATAATGTGGATGACTTTATTAAATATTTTGCTAAAATGTAGGTACATTATATCTACAACTTCCCCCTCACCTACTAGTCTAGGAAAATAGACTGTATAGAGCATGGGCTAGATAGGTGGGGTAGCATTTTTTCTTTTTTAGTTTTTGTCCTCAGGAGAAAATGAAGGGCCAATGGGCTTATGCCATTAGGATGTGCCAGCACACCTGATCCAGTTCTCTGCATGTCTTTGGTAACAACCCTTGCAAAACAGAAATAAGATTAATTTTCAGTGAATTCTTCTTGAAGATATGCCAGTTTTTTTTGTAATTGTATCCTTTTGTAGGTATTCACAGGACAGACATTTAATAATATGTCCTAGAATTTCCCAGAAATCAAAGTCCAGCTTCTTTACTTGTCATTTGAAAAGTCTGTTTTCTTCCTTTAAAAAAATCTGGGGAATAGTCCCTCCAAGAACCTGTAGAAGGTGGCTCTGGGCCAGTTCTGGAACTGCAGAACCCACAAAGTGGCGGAGGGAAGCAGGGCTCTAGCCCAGGACAGCCTGGATGGTCTCTGGGTAAGGTCTATCCTGCAGAGAGTGGAGGGGAGTGGAGCTGAGCAGAGCAGAGCCCAGTGTGGGTGGCGCAGACCAACCAGACCAGGAGCTGGGCAGACCATGCCCTAGCACCCAGAATCAGTGAGCTGCAGCAGTTACCAGACCTCCCAACCCACAAACACGAAAGACAACAGAGAAGGTTAGTGAGAAAAGCTGCTGGGGACAGGGAGTTCGCAGTTAGGTCACCACCCCTGGGGCAGCAGAGGTGGGGCAGCTACAGAACTACAGCTGCAGCTCCTTCTGGCCCCAGGCACACCTGGTGGGAGGAATTAAGTGGCTGATCAGAGCAGGAGTGAAGAGCCTGCTGAAGATCTAAGCCCAGTCTGGGTAGGGGGTTCTTGGGAAAGGAGGAGTGATGGTGTGGCAGAGCTGGCACAAACCCCCAGGCTTGGAACATAGAGCTCTTGACTCTACAAGCAGTCATACCCTGCTGAAAAACTCAAGGGTCAAGTAAGTGGGCTGGGAACATGGCCAGGTGGTGAAAACACACCCAGATTCAGTCTCAGACTCTAGAATCCTTCTTTGGTGACAAAGAAGACCAAAACATACAGTCAGAAGAAGTCAACAAAGTCATAGAGCCTACAACAAAAGCCTCCAAGAAAAACATGAACTGGTCTCAGGCCATGGAAGAGCTCAAAAAGGATTTGGAAAAGCAAGTTAGAGAAGTAGAGGAAAAATTGGGAAGAGAAATGAGAAGGATGTGAGAAAACC
>CM053622.1:588840687-588907021 GCA_028646595.1 Phalanger gymnotis
ATAGTTAGTCTTTCACAACATGAGTATTGTGGAAGGGTTATACATAATGATACGCATGTGGCCCATGTTGAATTGCTTGACTTCTTAGGGAGGGTGGGTGGGAAGGGAAGAGGGGAGAGAATTTGGAACTCAAAGTTTTAAAAAATAGATGTTCAAAAACAAAAAAGTTTTTTTCTCATGCAACTAGAAAATAAGATACACAGGCAATGGGGCGTAGAAATTTATCTTGCCCTACAAGAAAGGAAGGGAAAAGGGGATGGGAGGGGAATGGGGTGACAGAAGGGAGGGCTGACTGGGGAACAGGGCAACCAGAATATACACCATCTTGGAGTATGTGGGGGAGGTGTAGAAATGGGGAGAAAATTTGTAATTCAAACTCTTGTGAAAATCAATGCTGGAAACTACACATATTAAATAAAAAAAAATTAAAAAAAATCTGGGGAAAATAATTGCCTACCTTGAGGTCTGCAATATCTCTCCTGTTGTCCATGATCTTTCGTAGATCATTGCCGGTGGCATAGCTTTTACCTTCATCAGATCTCCTAGTAACTAAGTATGTAGTTTATATAGGGTAGGTGATGTTTTGTTAGTTAATAAACTAGTACCTATTAAGTGTCTACTATATACCAAGCACTATGCTAAGTACTCAAGATACAAGAAAGACAAAAAATGAAAATAAAAAGAACAAAAAGAAAATTACAACCCTCAAATCAAACAAATAAACAGATAACCAGTCTCTGCTCTCAAGGAACCCACAGTCTAGTGGCTTCAATGTGGCACTTCATAGCATCTTGTACACCCTGCCCCACATTGGGATCTAGCCCAGCTGACTTTCTTTCTGTTTCTCACACACAACATTCCATCTCCATACTATTCTCACATACAACATCTCCATATTATTTTGTTGGACATCCTCCATGCCTGGAATACACTCTCTCCTTACATTAGCCTCATACAATCCCTCAAAAAGGCTCAAGCTTTGTCTTCTCCATGATCTTGAACCCACCAACTGCTCATGAATGCCCTTTTAAACTAACTTATGTTTATGTATTTATTCTGTCTGTAGTTATATACATTGTAGTCTTCCTCATTAGAATGTAAGTTCTCTTTGGACAGCATTGCTTCGTTTGTGGGCATTGTATCTCTCCTGATGCCTAACTTAGTATGTAGCACCTAGTAGCTTGTTTACTTAATTCATTTGAATTTATCAAGGACAGTTGGGTGCTCTCTGAGCTAGCCATTTTGTTATTTTTTTTAGTTGAAAGACCATTCACTAATGAAAAGAAAATAGAAATAGCCTGCACAAACTTTGTGTCTCCTTATCCCAAATCCCACTCACAGATGGATCTAGAGACCTAAAATTTGGTTATATCTTCCATTTGGTGATCCTAAGGGGTACTCCTGAGGCTTCACAAATCTTTCTCTTTGTGCTGCTGACTTGATTCCCCACTGGTATGTTTTCCCTCAAGATTATCAGTTCAGTCAGCTACTCTTAAGTAGCTTTAGAAAGGGGGATATTTACTAAGGTGCTACAGTGAGAACATTCTAGTACACACTTCCACAAGCACATACAGAGTCCAGAGGCAAAGTAGGATCAACCTTAGAGAGCATATGAAGAAAAGGGCTAAGTCATAGTTCGTGGTTGCTCAAAGTCTTTTTCTTCCATTCGTGGAGTGTTCAAGAAATCCCTCCTAAGCATAGTGTAATTTCTTTTCTAGGCTTCTTGTGTAGTCATTCATCTTTGTCTGATCTGTCCTTGGCTCCCAAAGCAAACAATGCCATTAGGTAATCTGGGAATGTCCTTAGGACACCAGTGGGAGGATGGGAAGTTCCACTTCTTCCAAACCTGTCAATGCCTTCAAGGTCCCTCTCTGGCCAGTGGGTATGTGTGTGTAATACAGGTTAAGAGAATATTTAGGACAAGGTCAAAGCAGAGGTTTCTCCTTTTCACTAGGTTATGCCTCAGAGGTTTTACTAGAATGTCATTCTTGTTCCAATCTTTGGAATCACTGTGGTTCTTAACCAACATAAGAGACAATCCTTAAGGCACAGCCATATTTACATAGACTGTCTGATCATGATTCTTATTCACATGAACAAGAATCATTTGAATTTGGAGGTAATGTCAAGGATTGGCATTGGGGGAGGGGAAGGAGGGCTTTGGTGTTAAACTAAAAGGTCTCTTGCAGAAGATAGGAATTGAGTAGAATTTTGCAGGAATTCAGGGAAGCCAGGAGGTAACGACGAGGAGGGAAAGCATTTTAAGCATAGGTGCACAGGCAGTAAAAAGGCATGGAGAAATGGAATTCTATGTGTAAAGAACTTTAATAAGTCCAGTATCTTTTGTTGATTGGTTGATTGTTGGAGCATCTTGTCACTTACTTTAAGTGGAATGAGTTGATGACTGATTTACTCAACCACCCTAAGTTTCTATTAGTTTTTGTATTCCTGACTCTTCTTACAGGATCCTGTTGAGCTTTTGTATTATTTTCCATTATTTGCCCATGTTTCTATTTGCTATAAGTTGGTGGATGAGTTTCCCTGTGAAACCGCATTAGGATATTTAGATAATTAGATAATAAATAATAATTTTCTTCTGGGAAAAATCTTTTCTCTTTGAGTCTACAGGGTTTTTTTCTTGAAGGCTTCCCATATCCCTTAGACCGATATCTACTGTGGAATTTTAGCTAGTTGGAGCTTTCTACTATCCTTTCTCTGAACCTTTTGAAATCTACTTTCCCAAAATTTAGGGAACATGTCAGCCTCTTTTCAGGTTTCCCCTTTTAAGTCCTCTGCATTGCATGGTGTCAGCCTACCTTTCCAGTCTTATTTTCACATTTCTCTTCTTTAAGTAGTCCATGTTGAAGGGTGTTATGATGTAAAAATCCTGGACATGAGAAAGGAGAAGCTGAATTTGAATCCTACCTCTTAGTAACTGTTTGTGGATGAATCTCTTAAACCTTTTCAAGTCTCAATTTTCTCCTCTGGAACATAGAGACAATAGAATTTACTTTACAAGAGATGTTATAAAAATTAAGAGATAATTTATGAAAAAATGTTTTTCAAACCTTAAAGAGTATTATATATGAACCATTTTTTCTAGTTAAACTAGGCTACTAGCTTTTACTGAAACATAGTGTGCCAACTCCCACGTGTGAACATTTAGGCAAGCTGTCCCCCCTTGCCTGTAATTTACTTCCTTCTCATCTCTTACTTTAGTGCTCAGCTCTGGTCTCCCCTCTTCTGGAAAGCCTTCCCTCATTATCTTGGAGTCTTGTGTGCTACCTTTCTTTAAATTTTCATGGAGCACTTTGGTTTTCACCCATGCTTCTATCAAATATTACTTTGCAATAATGAAAATAATAATAGCTAATATTGATTTAGTGCTTACTATGTGCCAGGCTGTAGTAGGAAGGCCGAATTTATAATCTCAAATATAATCATGTATATGTTTGAATGGTTCGAAATCACAAGGTATGAGAGATTCTCTAAGGAGAAAACAACAAGAAATTTATTTAGGCCCCACTGCAGCTGATCCGTGAACCAGCCTCCCCATTCCGACATCTTGACAAAAAGACTCCAGGCCCAGAAAGCCTGCCTCACAAGAGTAACCTGGAGGCCACAGAAAAACAAGATAGTATTTAGCCAAATCATTTTTACTGGCCTCATGTTCCTGCTCGCACTCGGGTAAGCCCTGCTTCCGCAGCTTCCTGCTTCTGCAGCTTCCAGCTTCCACAGCTTCCACCTCTGGCTGAAGTTGTCTCTTGGCTCACCCCTCCTCGAAGCTGAGCTTTAGGAGTTCTCAAGCCTCACCTCAACAACCAGAGACCATTTGTTCCCGAGCTGGCCCCTCCTAAGTCACCAATCCACACCCACACAGGTTTCACACCTGACAGGACCCTGGGCCTGGGGCTTAGCACTTAACAGCTGAAAGTACTTCCACTCAAAAGAAACAAAAGCCATGCTAATGAGACAATTTTGCTTAACAACACATAGGCACTGTCTTTTTACAATTATGATCTAATTTGATCCTTACAACAACCTGGGGAGGTAGGTTTTATTATCATCTCCATTTTATAGATGAGGAAAGTTAAGCAAAAAAGAGGTTAAGTGATTTGCCCAGGGTCACAAAGCTGGTAAGTTTCTGAGGCTGGATTTGAATTCAGGTCTTCTTGTTTCCAGGCCCAGTGTTCTATGCACTGAGCCACCTATCTGCCCCATCTGTGTACGTGTCCTGTCCCTTCCAGTAGAAGTTTATATCCTTTGCGGTTTTGATTCCTTCATATTTATCTTTGTATATCTGTTATCGAGTGTGGTCTGCTATACCCAATGAGTACTCAGTAAAAGCTTATTGAATTGAATGTCTTCCTCAGAATTTTGTATCCATGGATTGAAATGAATTGTTTGTACCCGAAAATATACTGACATAAGGTTTAAATCTCCATGACCAAAGTAAAATAGGCTTTGGGGGAGAGTGGATAAAATTAGTCCTTTCCTCAAAACAACTTGTTGCTGTCGTAACTTCTTTAATTTGAGGACTCAGTGGGCAAATTCACTTTTCTGGGCCTGCATGTTTTTATCTGTATGTAATGGGGTGGGGAGAGGAAAGCAGCTGATGAGGGGGCCAGTTTTCAGAGTATCATGCTTGTCCTGGAATCAACCATATGGAGGCTTGGTGAGCCTGCTTCCAGAAATGTGTGATGGAGGTACCCTTTACCTCCCTTCTTCAAGGAGTGTATAGGTATCCTCTATGTCCTGTCTGTTTACTCTATGCATTTGATAAAAAGCCTTTTTGACTGCTGAGCCCAGAAGTAAATATGCATACAAAAGGCTCTCTTTGGCTAGTGGCTTTTAGGGGAGAAAGAAAAAGAAACGTTGTGAACTTCTGGGTTGGGAGAGAAGGAGTGGAAGGAGTAGATGCTATCTTGGCTGCCTTATCTCTCTATTCAGGCTGCCATGTGGTTCTGAACACATGGTGCTTCCTCTATTTCTGTCTCTATTGTACTTATCCGATTCTTTTTGACTCAGATGAGTATTGGATACACAAAAGACAAAATCATAACCTTATGAGTTTTGAAAGATCAGAAGATACACAAGACACTGGAGTTCATGGCACAGTCTTCTGGTAGCCTGCAGCAGCCAAACTAGGTGGGACTCAAGCTATGAGAAGTGACTGGTTTGACCTCAGTCAAGCAGTTAATCTACCCAGCAGCCAAGACCCCATGTCTTGTAAGCAAAGGAATGACCTGATGCAATCGATTATGCCACAGCCCAAAGTGAACTGTATGGAAAATGTTTGGGGCTATTATGTTATTCTACCTTTAAGATTCTAAGGTTCAATGATTTTCCTTCTAAAGTTTATAGGTACATAATGCCTTCTGGCTTCTTTAAAAGCGATTGGCAGTTATTATCGTATTTCATTCTCACAATAATACTGTGAAGTAGTTAGTTCAGGTATCTCTCAATGGAGGAAATAGGCTTGGAGGGGCTATGTGACTTGTTCAGACATACTGCTAAGTAAGCAGTGGAGCCTGTTCTCAAACCCAGGTAATCTGGCTTTGCTTTAGCTGTAGGAAGTCTCCTTTTCTTTGTCTTCCTTAACTTCACATATTAAAGTTTTTGATAGTCAAGCTAGCTTTATGTTGGGCTGTGAAGTTTTCCTGTTCAAGGTATGTTCTCTAAGGTCCATGGTGTTCTTTGTCTTATCATTGTCATATACAAGTAAAAGAAAGTAAACTGGGCACGGGAAAAATATCTGTCAGCTGGCATGGTTGGGGAATGGAGTGTTCTGGTTAACTGTATTTATGTGTTTAACTGAAGGTTAATCCATGTATATAGTAAAACTGCTTAGGAGCAAAAATGCCCTTCTGTAGGCTTTAGGGAACTATGTTATTCATACTTCTGAAAATTTCTGGAGTGGACAATTGTATTGGTTGATCCCTCAATTATGTATTTGTCAAAATACATGGCTTTACCAACCACAAAGCTTCAATGTGGGAAGCAGACCATCAAGTACTGCGTCAACACTTTTAAAGAGACCTCATAAAAATAAGATGTTAAATAGTCTCTGATGACTTTAAGCAGAATAGACTTAGGAGAAATAGACTTTTCCTTCTACCCAAACTTTATACAGATGAAATGCAGAAAGTTACAGAAGTCTTTGAGAAATGACAATGTTGTTTTAAATAAAGTAAGTTGGGTTGGAAAGACAAGAAGCTGATAAAAAAAATTGGACAAGTTGAAAGTGCATGTTTAAAACAGGATCAAAAAAGTAATTGCAAAATATAAAATTCAGATTCCCCTATATGTCTCAGGTAGTAGGAAAACAACAGGAAGATAAGAGGAAGCTCCAGACTAGTAAATACAGCTTTTAAGTAGCCTAGCCTATGTCCTACCAGGTAACAAAGGTTTATTGGACATACTGTGTTCCAGATCCCTCATTCATTGTTTAGTCATTTCAGTTGTGTCAGACTCTTAATGACTCTATTTGGGGTTTTCTTGGCAAAAATACTGGAGTGGTGCTATTTCCTTCTCTAGTTCATTTGACAGATGAGGAACTGGAGCAAACAGGTTTAAATGACTTGCCCAGAGTCACACAGCTCTTAAGTGTCTGAGGCTGGGTTTGAACTCATGAAGATGAATCTTCTTGATTCCAAGCTCAGGGCTCTATCCACCTGGCCACCTTGCTGCTCCGATCCCTCATTATGACCTTTGCTAATTGCAGTTACTACAATATTTTTTAAGGAACCTCTTGAAGTGTACACACAACTTTATGTTTGTCACTTTGAGATTCCGATCCTCAGTTATTTGGGGCATTTGTCCATAACCTCTGGGTTCATTTGATGTCTGTGGCTGAGGGCACCAGGTATACAGGTGCTGATTATTAACTGGGTGCTCGCTGTACCCTGTGAACTCACCCGGGTCAATGACTTCACAAACAAGTGTGTTTTTCATCATGACTGGTTTTACTTTGAAAGGGAGTTTGTTACCTATTTGATAATACTTCACTGGAGTTCACCTATTGCAGGTAGATTAATAGCTTGTTAGGGAATGGCCAGACAGAGAGCACTGATGCGATGGGGTTGCCCCAGCTGCAGTAGGTACAAGGTACAAATTTCAGACCAAGTAAAAATCCTTTTTTTTTCTTTTACCTGCCTGACTAGTGCTCATCTTAGTAAGTGAGTTTGTACCTTGAAACACTTACAACAATCATAAGTTTGGATATTTAAAGCATTATTTTAAAAGATTACATGAAAGGGGAATGATAAATTGTCTGGTGCTATATTTCAATTTAAAAGACCTTCTGATTGTAAAGAGCATGTTGATTTTGTTTCTGATTGCCTGACAAGAAAATATAACTTTTCATTCACTAAAGAAAATACTTAAACTTTCTTTTTAAAAAATAGTATTTTATTTCATTTTAAGATTTACATTCTCTCCCTTTTAGCTCTATCCACCTGCCCTACTACCCCCCCCCAAATTTTGAGAAAGAAATCAAAATAAAATCCCTATTACAAATATATGTGGTCAAGCAAAACAAATTCCCTATTGGCTGTGCCCAAAAAAATACATTTCAATGTGAAGTCTGAGTCTAAACTTCTCTATCAAGAAGTATATAACATGTTTCTTCTTGAGGCCTTTGGAATTATTGTTGATCTTTGCATTGGTCAGAGTTCTTAAGTCTTTCAGAGTTGTTTGTCTTTACGCTATTTCTGTTACTTTATAAATTGTTCTCATTTTTCTACTCACTTCACTCTGTGTCAATCAGTCAAATAACAAGCTTTTATTAAACCCCTACTATGTGCCAGACACTGTGCTAAGTAAACACTGGGGGTGCGTGAGTTCATATGAATCTTCCCATGCTTCTTTGAAACCACCCCCTTCATCATTTCTTACAGAACAATAGTATTCTATCATGTACTTCTATCAAACTCTTTCTTGATAGATAGCTAGATTATTACCGTTCTTTCTGGCAAATCTAGAAATTTGAAGTAGTCATAAGAGGAAAACAAATGGTTGTGAAAGGCCTACCTCATAGATAAGTTAAAGTGATCCAGTATGGCAGAGTGGAAAGAGTCCTACGTTCCAATATCATTACCGGTGCTTCTCGCGTGATCCTCCCCTACAAATCCTGGTCCTTGGTTTCCTCAGCTTTGAAATGAGGAAGTTGAACTAGTTGGTTCTAAGGCCCTTCCAACTTTAGATCTATGAAAAATATATTTAAAGATCTTTCTAAATATGCATATCTGTAGTATTTGCAATACTTTATTGTATCTAGGATAAGTAATAATTTATAAAGGTCTCTTCATTTTGCAAAAAGAGATTCTCTATTTACTTTCTTTCTCTTTTTATGGCCATTAACAGGTAGATAACCAATTGAAAGAGAGCTTATCAACTGAAGACCTCTTTCCATCTTTCCTTTTCCAAAAACACATGATTTTAGGCAATTAACTGGGGGTGGGGAGTTGAGTGAGAGACAACTAAGACCTCATTATTTGAAGATTCAACCTCTGTCTATCAAAATAAGAACTCAACCTAATTTGTAGAAGTTATCTGTTTATTTGTTTTATAAGGGAGTGGGGCAAGATCTGGGAGTCCATTTGTATAGGAAACTCCCAGGGTAGAATCTTTAGCTCTACCAAAACAAGTTGGTTACTTGTCTGTAACTATAGTCTTAGACAATTGCTTATGGCATTAAGAAATTAACTGACTTGCCTCTAGTCACACAGCTAGTTTATGTAAGAGGCAGGATTTATATCTAGGTCTTTCCATCTCCAAATCTAGCTATCTCTCTATTTTTCCAGGCCACCTTTAAATTTTTAGATGACCAAATGGGAAAAAAACACATCAACCAACACAGCAGGGTAGAATGAAAAGTGCTGGATTTGGGGTCAAGGGATTTGGATTTGTGAGACCTTGAGTGAGTCTTTTCATCTCTGTGCCTTATTTTTTTTCATCTGTAAAGGAGGGGACTGGACTAGGTGACCTCTAAAGTCCCTCCTAGCTCTAAGCCTATGAACCGACAATCAGTTGAAGATCTAGTCTCTATCCACCCAAACAAGATCATTAGAATGCTGGTTGAAATTCTTCTATTACATGACCCCTATGAGGCTAAACGCAAGGGAGTTTCCTTTCTGTTCCTATTCCTAAAGTCTTTAAATTCAGCCTCACTATTTAAAACTGAAACTATTGAAAACTGAAATAATGGCTCTATGGTGAAATGTATCTGTTAATCTTCTAAGTTGACAGCTTTCTACAAAAACTATCCAATATGAATAAGGACCTCCTATTTTAATAGGCTAACCAGCCTGAAATGTAGTTTACCTACATAGATTGGCTATCTAAGAGCTTGTAAACAAATTCATAAATTTGTCATGCTGATTATAGTGTTGGCAAACACAATGGTTGATGATGTTATAAATGTTTATCAACACCCGCACTCACCCACCTGCTAAGAGGTGCTACGCTTTAATGAAATTGTTTGAATATCAAGGCTGGTTGCTAAGATACAATGTTCTTGTTACTAGGGATGTGATGCTTACAGATTTCTGTTATCAAATAATGATTAGAGATGTGCTAACCTCAAGGTGCTCAGAGCAGTGAAAGGTTTACTGAGCTACAAATTAGTAAACTGTCTGCCTGAGCAGGCACTGGCAGAAGGAGCAGGCACCTCTTCCCTACACACAGCTGACAGGGGAAAAGAAGGCAAGTGGGGAAGACAGGGAGAAGGGCCATAAAGGTTGTGCCCTCGAAAGTTTGCCATTCAAGGGGTTTACCTGCCTTGTTGCCCATGAAGCCACGATGGCTTAATGCCTTTTGTCACTAGCTTGGGAATGTGTTGAAACCCTTGTCAAATCATTTCTTTTTTCTTATTGAAATATTCCCACCATACACTTCCTCATTCAGTAGTTGCAGAATTCTCTTTTTGAGAATTCACATCCTTTTTTAATGGGGGATGAAAGGAAATAAAAATGTTCAGTAATGCAAAATAGTAAAGCAATTTTATAAGAACAAAAATCTGTTTTTTACAGCTCAGCCTTAGAGTTGAGAGCTTTCTTGTTACTAAACAATGAACTCTACAATACCCCTTCCCCAAAACAAAATAAAAAAGTTGGAAATTTTTGATTTGGAGATTGCCTCCATTTAAAACATAAACATGTAATGGTTTGAATGTCACTTCATGTCAGGAAGATCTGGATTTAAATCAAGCAGTTAATTAAAAAAAACATTTATTAGGGAGCTATTATGTGCCAGGTACTGTGCTAAGTGCAGGGGATACAAAAAAAGAGGAGAAAGACAATCTTTGCCCCCAAGCAGCTTACAGTCTAGTAGAGGAGAAAATATGCAAACAGATATATACAAAAAAGCTCTATATGGGATAAATAGAAAAATAGTTAAACAGAAGGAAGGTATTAGAATTAAGAGGGATTCAGGAAAGCTTCCTGTAGAAGGTAGAATTTTAGCTGAGACTTAAAAGAAACCGGGAAGGTCAGGAGTTGGAACAGAAGAGAGAGAACATTCCAGGCATGGGGAAAAGTCAGAGAGAACATCTGGAGCTGCATGATGGAGTATCTTGTTCATGGAGAGGCCAAGAGGCCAGTGTCACTGGATGGAAGAATGTGTGTTGGTAGGGAGTAAGCACCCTGAAAGCAGGAACCAAATATGTTTTCATTTTCATATTTGTACCTCTAGCCTTCTGGTCAAAGTAGTAACCTAATAGATGCTCATTGACTTGAATAGAACTGAGTTCAGCTTCTGACACTAACTCGCTATGTAACCCTGGGAAATTCACTTAACCTCTTGGATATTCAGTTTCCTTATCTGTCAAAATGAGAATAACAGTAGCAGTCACCTCAGAGGATTGAGAGAAGATCAAGTGAGAGAATATATGTAAAACCTTAAAATGTTATATGAATGCCAGCCATTTCTATTTGAAGTGAAGATGTTTTGCTTGTGGTAAGATGAGAACCCACCTCTAAGTCTGATTGTTTAGCTTGTTATTAAATTATTATTATTAATAGCTTTTATATAGCACTTTAAGTTTCATAAAATGCTTTACTTATGTTGTCTCTTTTAAGCCTTAAAACAACTGAGCGAGGTAGGGTTATTGCCATTCTCACTTTATGATGAGTAAACTGAGACTCACAAAGGTTAAATGACTTGACCAGGGTCATATGCTCTGATAAGCATCTGAGGCATGATAAAAACTCTTCCGTACCATAACCTATACTAGGGTGAATTTGGGCAAATCATCTTTGAGTTAAATAATGTACGTTAGCTTACATTGACCCAACAACAACAGCTTTTGATGCCACTAGGCAATAGAGAGGTTGTTTAATGTCTGTGTCCTGGCAGAATTTTGTTGCTGCCACAAGATAATAAGCTGATGTTGCCTACTGTCAAGTTCTCAAATGTTTTGGAAAATAGATGAGAGAAGATGACTTTTTTTTTTAAAAAAAAAGTACAATTTTTAACAATGGAGAGGCAAAATAAAATGATTCTTGAGTGTTACCCAGGTGTTATAGAGTCAAAGAAACATTGCTAGTAGTTATGGCCAGAATACCGATGAGCTGATTAGTGAACCCCGTTAACTGTGTACCTTTTATGCAAAGTAACATCTCACTATGGGGAAATTTGGAGGAAATAGTAGATGTAATCCATGTCCTCAAAGGATCTTGCAGTCCAATGGGGGAGGGTGAGACTAACCGTATAAAGAGTAAGTAGGAATATATTCAATTCTAACAAATATTTAAGATCGTAGCTTTTAGAGCAGGAAGGCAGCTAAGCTAGGCCAACTCTTTCATCTTACAGATGAGGAAACTAAGGCCCACAATTCAGGGTCATAGAACTAGTAAATGGACAAACCAGATTCTGATTACAGACCCAGGACTCTTTCACCATTCTATCTATTTGAATACTATTCAGGTGGTTGACCCGCATCTATGAAGTACCTACTATGTGCCAGACATTACGCTAAGTGTTGGAAGTATGTAACAACAAGGCTGCTTGCAGCTGCAGTGGAGGTGTAAGGCCAATAACACCAGCACACAGGAGGGCTGCTAGCACAGGTTCTTTGATCTATTTTTCTAAGGAAAGCAATATATATATACTTCTTCAGGGTCAGGGCACCACAACCATGTGAGTCAAACTTATGTGACTTAGGCTTTCTTGTGACTTAGGCAGGTCATCAAAGACTCTTGATTCAATCAAAGACTCTTGATTCAAACAAAGGCAAGACTCAATCAAAGGCACTTGGTTGCCTTAGTGCCAAGAAGCACCCAAAAGAAAAAAAATAAACAGCAAAAGGTCCCACTTTGCTTGCCATTACAGGGTACCAAAAAAAGGCAAAAGATAGTCCCTACTCTTAAGAAGACTAAAGTCTAATGGGGGAGACAATATGCAAAGAATTATGTCTACACAAATTACCTACAGGATATACTGGAAATATCAGAGAGGAGGCACTAACATTAAAGAGGACTGAGAACAGCTTCTTACATAAGATGAAAATTTAGCTGAGACTTGAAGGGAGCCAAGGAGTCTAGGGAGTGGTAATGAGGAGGGAGAGCGTTCTAGGCATAGAGGACAGCCAGTTAACACACTTGGATTTGGGAGGTGGTGTGTTCTGTTAGAGGAAGGAAGCCAGGGTCACTGGATCTCAGAGTATGTGTTGGAGGGTGGAGTGGTCTAAGTTAAAAGGTATAAGAAGACTGGAAAGATATGAAGTGGCCAAGGGTATGAAGGGCTTTATACACCAGAAGAGTTTATATTTGATCCAAGAAGTTGATTGGATGGGGACTGAAAGGGAGGAGACCTGGTCAGACTTGCACTTTAGGAAGATCAATTTGACAAGTGTATGGAAAATGGACTGGAATGAGGAGGGACTTGAGGCATGGAGATGAACTATCAGGCTATCGAAATATTCCAGGTGTGAGGTGATGATCAGGGCAGTGGCCGTATTGGAAGAGAGAAGGGGGCGCATATGACAGATGTTATGAGGGTTGAAATGAAAGGAGTTGACAACTGATTGAATAAGCACGTGAGCAAGTGAAGAGTTGAGGATGACGCCTAGATTGTAAGCCTGGGTGAATGGGAGGATGGTAATCTCTTCTATAATAATAAGTTGGGGTGAGGGGATGATTTGAGGAAAGAGGAGTTCAGTTTTGGATGTGTTGAGCAAGACGTCCAATTTGAGATGTTCAATAGGTAGTTGGAGGTGTAAGACTATGGGTCAGGAGAGAGGTTACCTCTGGACAGATAAATCTGAGAATCACCTGTATAGAGATAATAGAATCTATCAAAGCTGATGAGATCATTAAGTGAAAAAGTAGATGAGAAAAGTGAATGAGAAAAAGTGAGAAGGCCCAGGATGGAGCTTTTAGGAACATCTGCAGTTAAGTGGAGTGGCCAGCTGGATGAATATCAAGCAAAGGAAAAGAGGGAGTGGTTAGTCAGGGGGAGAGACCTAGCAGACAGCAGTATCATGAAAACCTAGAGTGAAGTGACTATCAAGGAGAAGATAGTGGTGATCCAGTGTCAAGGGCTACAGAGAAGTCAAGAAGGATGACGATTGAGAAAAAGTCATTAGATTTGGCGATTAAAAGATCATTAATGACTTTGGAAAGTTGAATGATGAGATTGGAAACCAGACCATAGAGTGCCGAGAAGAGAGGGAGAGGAAAGGAATTAGAGGCATCATTTTTAGAAAGCATCAGTTGTGGACTTTGAGCTACTGGAGGGCAGGGACTGTTTTGTGCCAACCTCCTCTCCCCCCCCCTTTTTTTTTCTTCTCAGTGTTCAGCAGAGGGCTGGGAAATTAATGGCACTTAAATGTTTGTTATTTGACCAACTGATAAACTGAAGTGAGAAATGAAGCAGAATCAGTTGTATGGTTTATACAATAACAGTCATATTACCAAGACAAACAACTCTGAATGACTTAGGATCTCCAATCAACATAATGACTAGTCACAATGCCAAAAGACTCAAAATGAAACATGTTACATACTCAGAGTACAGATTGACATAGTGAATGCAGAAGAAATGGAAGAAATAATCCCAGCTCTCCAGAAGACAATACCTACATTAATGAAAGAACTAGAAGGTGATATGCAAGGCAGTATGGTGGTGGAGACTTATATTCAAAAGAAGTCAATAAAAAGTCTTATGAAAAAAGAAGTCATTCAAAGTAAGAGAAGGTGACTGAGAAGAGTTAGGAAATAGGCAGTTTAAGTCTAAAGTTTCACCAGTAGCCTCGGTCACCCTGATTAGATCTTCATCATGCAATGCCTTCTATTGGTTCTAGTACTAGACCAGGGTATCCAGATTACCTAGTCCCATGCTATCAATTTTTTTCAAATGAGAAAAACTCAGGACCCAAATGGCTGAAGTCACTTGCCCAAAGTTTCAAGAAGAATGACATAGTTGGGGCTGGAACTCAGATGTTCTGGATAGATTCAAGATTTAAGTCAATTCACTAAATACTTTCTAAGTTGCTACTATGTGTCGGGTACTATGCTAAGTGCTGGGGGAATCAAAAGACAAAGAACCAAAGTCTCTGCCCTCAAGAAGCTATCTGAGGAATGCCAACTCAGGGGCAAAAATTGCCTTGCATATTGGGCTCCAATTGTGTTACCTGTGCAAATCTTGACTTCCCTTTTAAAAAGGCTCTAAGTTTCATGATTCTGTTGTATCCTCCATGGTTTCTGACCACAAGATAGGATGATTGGGTCATGGTTTCAAAACTTATCCCTAAGCAAGGGTGTGTTTGTTAATGTTTAACAACCAGCTCTCTGGAGAAAAAAAAATGCGCTCTTGACACACTTTATTAACATTTTCTCCATCACATTCTTGAATCTTGACTATCAAGAAAATGAATCAAGCCCTAATTTGTAGCGTTTGCTGATTTCTGAGGTGTCATTGTTCATATAGAGAATTTAACAGTTGACATTCCAGAACTTGTTGAACTTGTCTCTGGGACGCTTCTGCTTCAGGCCAAGCCCTTCATTTTAAAGATGATGATCTATGTCCCAGGGAGTTTAAATGAATTGTTCAAGGTCACACAGATGCTTAGTGAAAGAACTCAGGATTCTGACCCATGCCTTCTGACTTCAAGTGAACCACACATCCTACAATCAACCTGAAGGCTATTACTATGTGTTAACCAAGAGAGATGAAAATTTTCAGTCTTTCACTCTCATGCTGTAGGTCCGGCTTGTTTTGAGTTATAGTTTTCATATAATGCAAATATCCAAACAAGAGTGTGTCTAATTTTAGACACTGCAAGGATAGATATGTAAACACTGAGGGGAGAGTGAGGGAAATGGCTGGAGTGATCTTGGATCTGAACTGGGTGGGGTTATAGCCTGTAGTGCATTTCTCCTTCTAGGAAATGACAGGACTGCTTGCCATGCTGGGAAATAGAGAGGGTTAGATAGGAAAGTAACAAGCAGGCTATGCATTTGGAGGGATTCTTATTTCAGTTTGCCACACCTTATCCTGAGGATGTAGGAACTTAAAAAGTGAATTTTAATTTCCTGCAGACTTTATTTGCACTGACTTTCTTTCAAGATTAGAAGTAGTAGTACTTGGTAGCCTAGCCCATCTCTTCGTCCCAATTGTTTTGGGAGCCATAGCAGTTCCCTGCTCTGCACCTTCCTTCTCCCCTCCCCCCCCCATTCTTTCTCTTGCATTTATGGAATATTTTATCCTTAGTCTAAATAAGAACACTAAATATTTGTCCTGCTAGCTCTGGCAGCTTGCTTGTTTTTAGACAAATCACCATTATTTGTAATATCTTGCTTTTTAAAAGAGGTTATAAAGTTTCTTTTTTCCCAAATGAAGAAATTATGGAAGGGACTATAAAAACATAGGGTTTATGTCACTTCGATAATATATTCTGTACACCCAAACACACAGTCTGCATATTTAGACTTGCATCTAAATATAGATCTACTGAACTACCTACATATAAATCAGATAATGTCAAAGCAAGAACCCCTCTTAGTGTGGGCATTTTGTTATCTACAGCAGCTGTTGCCTCTTTTTTTGAGGGGAAAAAAGCTCTTTAAATTTATGTTGCATTGAGCAAGTTGTATTGCTTGGGATTATATGTGGCTTGGCTATTTCACGTGGCATGACCTGATATAACCTGACTTAATGCAGTCCACATGTTGTGCTGAATTACACACATTAAAAAAAAAATCCCACTTCTCTAAAGAGCTGCTAAGAGCAGGTGATTTCTCTAAAGGGCAGACACTCTCTCCCTCGTATTTCAAACCTCCACCAGTTTAACTAAAAATGTCTTCAAAAGCCTACCCAAAACATTCCCTTGGTTATTTTAGGTCCTTGTTGGGTGACTTGCAAAAGAGCACGTGGGGATCCATAATAGGAAGTTTTGCATTATTGACATCATTAGATAGGATAGACTTCCTTGCAAAAATTCACTGGGTAAAATAGTTCAAGAGGAAAGACAATCAACGTGATCAGAAAATTGGGGGCAGGGACTCATCATCAAATCTTTCTTTTACAGGTTGGCTGCTGTTTTTCCTTGCACCATTTCATTTTAATGCTGAGGCGTAAGGCGCTTGGAAAGGGGGTTTTGATACAAACTCTTTTAAGTCAAACTCAACAACAATTTATTAGTATGCTCCCCTGAGCCAGAAAACAATCAACCTAGGGATGCAAATTGTGTGCTTTTAAAATCCTACTTTCCTTCTGTCATTGCGATACCACCTGGCCATCATTAATAGCACAGCCACCTTAAATTACTGCCCCCTTCCCCCCCACCCCATGCAAAGCAGTGAAGACTGAGATTAGGCTATTCTTTAAGTGGATTTTCTTCTTTGTTAGACTTGAAATATGATTTTTTTCCCTATGATAGAGCAAAAAGACCAAATGGGAATAACATTTACTAGGCTTAGTCTCTTAAACACAGTTCTTAACCAATTCAGATCACTGTCCTGTACCCAGGATCTCAAAAAAAATAAAAAGGTCGAATTAGTGAAAAACAATGCTGAATAAAACAAATCACTAAATTTCCAAAGAGGTGCCAAATCTTCAGCTACTTCCTCAAACTAGAAATACACAGGAATTGTAAAACAACTATTTCTGATTCCTCTTAATTGTAGAGATTTTGGGTATGGGATTTGGAGTATCCATTTTTTTAAACCTCTCTTAGCTTTGATACCCTATTTAGTGAGAATAAGACCAGCAGAGAGTGAAGTCGGCTTTAGAGTCCAGAAGACAGGGATAGAAGCTTTATTCTTGACACATCCTAGCTGCATGACCATGATTGTGGGCAAGCTACTTATACTCTCATTTTAAAAGGTCCTACTCCAAGAGTTCCTTACATTGATTTAAAAGCAAGGTCTGATCCCACTCCCCTCTGCCCACTCCGTTCCTCCTATAAGGCCAATAAAATAGGGGGAAAACTAAGCTGCTGTCCTGGAAATTCATTTCAAACTATATACATTTTCACCAAGTTTTTCAAAGATGTGAAACTGAATCAATATGTTTGATTCAAATGAGGTAAGATAACTAATCCATTAAAGAGAGACAATACTTTTTAAAATAAAATGTGTTAATTATTTAATAATATATCTGCCTTAAAGTGTCGTCATACCCGGGACAATATATATGGAATGACAAAAATACGATACAATAAAACCACATGAACCTGATAGATTGATCGGATTGGTTGCCATTGGACATACCGTAATTATTGTGTAGATAAAAAATCTTATGACACTGGAAAACTTACCTTCTTGGCCCTGTAGGATAGGACATGGCTCAATGGATAGAGCACTGGGCCTGGAGTCAGGGACCTGAGCTCAGATCTGGTTTCTGACAATGACTAGCTGAATGACCCTTGGCAAGTCACTTAACCGATGTTTGCCTTAATCTACTGCAGAAGGAAATGGGAAACTACTCCACTACTTTTGCCAAGAAAACTCCATGGATAGTGTGGTCCTTGGGGTTAAGAAGAGTCAGACATTACTGAAGTGACTAAACAACAACGGCCTTAGCTGTGTTATTTTCTTAACCAATGTATAGTAATAAGATGAAGATGGTGTAAATGTGTGTTTTCAGTTTTGCCTGATGTGGTTTCAAACATTCTTTTGGTCACTGTTTTCCTTCTACAGCCTGTATGCAGTAGGCTCCTATCTTCAAATTTGTTGGTGGATATTTTCTCTTTAAGAAAAATGTCAGTTTTTTTCTACTTTCCATGGTATCTCAAATCCAGGCAAGAAAATATTTAACCTGAGCCAAGTGCATTTTGGAATAGATATGTCATAGTCTGAGCTGTTTTGCCCCCTCTTGTAACCCATTTCTCTCTTTCCACTGCTTTTGTTTGGACATACCTGTGATGTTATTACCTTCTCCTTGGCTTGGTTAAGTGGAATACTTGTCCCAGATTCATCAAGAACCTGATAAAGCCTCCCATTTTAAATGATACCCTTTTATCCCTTCTCCTTCCTTTTCCCTGCAGAAGTAAACACACCTAGAACAACAAAAATTAAAAGTAGGTAATGACTTGAGAAATAGGTCAGGCTCTTCCAGAGAGACAGAAAGAGAGAGAGAGAGAGAGAGCCAGAGAAAGAGAGAGACATACAGACAGACAGAGACAGAGAGAGGGAGAGAGAGAGAAAGAGAGAGAGAGAGATTCTGTGCATATGTGCAAGCATGCATGTATACGTGTGTGCAGCTATATGCTGTACCCCTGGACCACCACACACAGGTGGCAGTAGGAGTTCCAGGATTAGTGACCACTGTAAATTTTCCCGCTACATCACATTTACTGAAACACATGTGTTAAATACCTCTGTGGGGGCCTGCTGGGGGTAATGATGTTTTGGAAGGCTGGCTAACCTTTGAAAGCAGTTTCCTGTTAATGTCTGCATTTTATAAACTCTGTTCACTGCACCTTATCAACTGAACTTGAGGGAGACTATGTTCTCCAGTTGATGAAGAACCTGGTAAACCTAACTTGATGAGGTCATGACCACAGTTAGGATTCCAGAAATTCATTTAAAAATCATTTGGGAAAACAAGTTCAGGTTAGGAATTTTGGGCTTGTATAATGTTAAAATGAAAAGGGACCCAAGAAGTTGCCTGGTTCAATCGGTCCCTTCAATGCAAAGTTGAGGGACCTGAGGCTAAGGCTGGGAAGAGAGTAGTCCAACGTTTTAGAGCCAGTCAGTGGTAGAGCTGGGGCCTAGATTATGAGTCGCTTGCCCTGTGGTCCTTTATTCTTTCCATTATTGCAAAAGACAACAAAAGAGAGGTTGAAAAATACTTTCTATAGAAGGTGGCATTTTAGTGGAGCCTTGAAAGAAGCCAGGTCAGCCAGTTTATAGAGATGAGGACTGAGAGCTTTCCAGGCACTGGGGACTGCAAGTGTGAATATTTTTGAGAAGGAACCAGGAAGCTAAGTTATATTCTGATGAAACATTTCTAGAGTAGATTGGCAAGGAACTGGAACCAAAGCATCTAGATGCAAAGTAGGCAGTCAAAGCAGGAATTGAGAGTGGAGAGGAGTTCAGAATTCTCTGAGAAGGGGATACAGGGATCATAAAAGAGAAACAGAGTCCAGAAATCTACATGCAGAAGTCACTCACAGTGGGGTTCAGGCTGTGGGGCTCTGATTTTGATGCAACAGTGCCGCCTACCCTGTTTGGTCCTTTTGAAGTCCTCTTTACCTGTAGGGAGTGGGCCTTAGACAGTTCTAGCTTAGTTAGAGAAGACAGAAACATATGAAAACTAATTAGATCATAATACAAGAAGAGTATAAATAAGTGATGAACTGCATGGTGCAAATAATAAGGGCAATAGAAATTCAGGGAAGTAAGGTCTGGAATGGTGAGGGAAGGCCTTATGGAGGAGGGGGGGATTTGAATTGAGTTATGAAAGGTGGGGAGTGGGTGAGATTCCTAAACTAAAGGTAATAACTGGAGTGAAGATGCAGAGGTAGCAAGGTCACAGGATCATAAATCCAGAGACAGAAGAGCAGCTCATCTAAATCAACCTCTCACATTCCTCATGTGAGAAAAAAAGGCCCAATGAGATTAACTGACTTGTTCAAGATCACACAGGTGACTACTGTGACTATGACTACTGCTACTCTTCCTCCTCCTACTTCTACTCCTATTACTTCTCCTCCTCTTCCTTCTACTACTTCTCCTCTTATTTTTCCTACTACTTCTACTTCTCCTACCCCTATTTCTTTTCCTATTTCTCCTCCTCCTACTTCTACTTCTTCTACTCCCGCTTCTCATTCTACTTCTCATCCTACTTCTTTTCCTACTTTTCCTCCTATTTCTACTCCTCGTACTCCTATTTCTCCTCCTACTTCTCCTTTTACTACTTCTACTCGTTCTGCTTCTCCTCCTCCTCCTACTTCTACTCTTACTTCTACTCCTGCTACATCTCCTCCTCTTTCTCCTTCTCTTCCTACTATTTTTCTCTTATTTTTCCTAGTACTACTACTTCTACTTCTCCTCCTCCCCTCCTGTTTCTTTTCCTATTTCTCCTCCTCCTACTTTGACTTTTTCTATTCCCACTTCTAACTCTATTTCTCATCCTACTTCTCCTATTTCTACTCCTTCTACTTCTATTTTTCCCCTTACTACTTCTACTCCTTCTATTTCTCCTCCCCCTACTTCTCCTACTACTACTTCTGTTCCTACTTCTACTAGTTCTACCCCTACTTCTGCTACTATTACTCCTACTCCTTTTCTCCTCCTCTTCTTCTACCTACTACTTCTCTTCCTCCTTCTGCTCCTATTTCTACTATGTCTCCTACTAGTTCTACTCCTACTTCTTCTATTACTCCTATTCCTTTTCTCTTCCTCTTCTTCCTCTACCCACTACTTCTACTCCTCTTTCTTCTACTTCTATTCTTCCTCTTCCTTCTACTCTAAGTCTTCTTCTTCTTCCTCCTACTTCTATTGCTACTGCTCCTCCTACTATCGTTAACATAATGCTTTAAGGTTTACAAAGCACTTTACAAATATTTCATTTTATCTTCATAATTCTGAGAGGTAGGTATAATTATTATCTCAATCTTACAGATGAGGAAACTGAGGCTGGGCAAATGAATTGTCCAGGTCATAGAGTTAATCTGAAGTTGGATCTGAACTTACTTCTTTCTGACTCTGGATCCAGTGCTCATTCATTGTACCATTTAGCTGCCTCCCTGGGGGATAATTTGAAACCAGGTCCTCTGATTCCAGAACCTGTGCTTTCTCCATTGTTGTGTTTGTCCTTTGCTCTTGAAGAGGACCGTGACATCAGGGAAATGATGACATGACTTGCAGTTGACTTCGATTTGAGTGAGGGAGGGCTGTGCAAGGTTACCAGCCTCACTTTCTCTTTCAGAGCCATCTGGGTCCAGTGACCAGATATTCATCAGGATGATTGGAGATGACCCAGGATACAATGGGAGACCATGGCCCTTTTAGGCTACGGCCTTTTCAAGTACTCACTTAGAGTGAGGTAATGCCCTTTCAGTGAGTAAGTCTCTTTAAGAAGTGAGTCAAGGTATGGCATCTTTAATTAGAAAAAAAAAGATAAAAAAAATCAAGCTAGGAGGTGAACACCCTTAGGGTTGCAGTTCCAAAGAGAAACAGTTGCCATTGACATTCACTCTAAGGCAGGAGGGCCCAAAATATAGCCGTTAAGTAGAGCTTGGAGAGGGGACGTAGCATGGTCAGATCTATGAGCTTCAGAGTGAACTGGGTTTAAGGTTTTGTGAAAGAAGAAAGAAAGGAAGAAAGAAAGAGAAAGTGAGAAATTTAGCTAGTAAACCCCAAATTAAGTGGGCAGCTTCTGGCCATCAAAATTTGTACCCTGGTGGCTACTAGTACCCCAGAATTAGGACTATTTAAATGATCCCATGGAATAGACCTTGGAAATCATCTAGTCCCATCCTTTTGTTTTACAGATGAGGAAGCAGACAAAAATGGTTTAACGGAATTGGCAAAGGCAGTATTTAAACCTGGGTCCTGTGGCTCTCAATCCAGAGCTCTTTCCACTGAACCTCAATGCTTGTCAAAATGCAGCCACAAAATGCTTGTGTTACAAGTTCCTGTTAACACAGAGGATAAAAAGAACATCAATGGGGGCACGTCCAGTACAGGGGAGACGACTGCAAGACCCTAGGAAGGCTCCTGGGTTCGCCTTCCACAAGGTTGGCTGGCTGTGTTGGCAGCAGACTCTCAGCAAACTTAAGGAAAGCAAGGAGAGGACAGGCCTGAGGTACATACTTGTGATTCCCTCAGGCTGCTAAGAACTTGGATGGTAGGATGAGGACAGAGAGGGAAGAAAACTGGGAGCTTTGGGGGCCATGGCTAGGAAGAGCAAACTCAGCAGCTGGGTTTCTATGCTGACTATTCTCCTTTGGGAAGCCCACTGAGAGAGTTTTGTTGGCTGTCTTCCTAAGGTTTCTTGGGTATATTTTGGTGACTTTGAGGCTCATAACTCAAAAGCTGGTATAGGAACTGAGGATTTGGGAGGGGTTATAATGAAAAAAAAGAAAAAGATAATAATGATGTGCCCACGGTCAATAATGAGGACTCTCTGAGCCATTCTCTTACTCCAAAGGCATAATATTTAGCTGCAATTTGGGAGAACCTGAGGGTTTTAAATGTTTCCAGAAATATTTACTTTAGTGCTTCAGCTGGGATTTTGGTGTAGTGTAAAAAGATACAAATTTGAGTCAGAACACCTGAGTTCAAATCTTGGCCTTACCACCTGGGCTGGTCACTTAAACTCAATGTCCCTCCATTTTATCATCTGCAAAAATGAAGGAACTATGTGAGATGATGTCTAAGATTTCCTCCAACTATGATTACATGATATCAAAGGTCCATGACTGTTGGTGTAGATATGAATCCATTGGTGCATATTATGAACCTCCATACCTTAGTAAAGGATCTTCGTAAGTTGCAATTGCAAGCTCATACACAGGGTATTCCAAAAGACCTTGGCAGTTTTAAGCTAGCTTAATATTTCATTAAGACTTTTGGGACACCTGTATTTATGAGCTAACTGCTGATGGCATGCCTGTCTGAATTTGATCCTTAGTTGATAGACACAGAGTCCACTGCCAGTCCTGTTCCTGGATTACCCCTGACACTCCACTGGGTATCAGAAGATAACTTTAGTTGCAGTCTTCATTAATAGTTATACTCAAAGACTACAAGTGCATGAATGGTTTGTATGGGATAGATAATATTCTTTATGGAGCTTTAAGGCCCAGTAAAGTTTATGAGGCTTTATTTATGAATATTCTTTGGTTGACTCAATCCACTTATATCTGCTCCTTGCTCACTAAAAAGGTTTACATAGGGAGGGAATGGCAAGTATAAGGTAGTTTTAAATGTCCATAAAAGGAACTGTGATTGTTATCCATTCGATAAATAGGAATTGGGAACTGAAATTGAATTATTTTTAGCTTTATGTTGAGGTTTTCTGGGACAAATTTGTTCTCATTTCCATCTTTTTGTTTTGTTTTGTTTAGATTAACCAGAGACTGTAACACAGGCATTATGCTAAGTGCTAGGGATACAAAGAAAAATGAAAACAATCCCTTCCCTCAGGAAACTTCCATTCTAGAGGGAGAATAATCCATCTACAACTGTATTTTAGCCCTGGGGAGAGAACTAGATTTTGAAATGATAGCTTTAAAGACTTTGGATCAGTATAACAACGAACAAGGATTTATTAAGTTGCTGCTCAGTACTCTGCAATGTGTGAAAGATTACCAAAACAAACAAACATTTTCTGTTCTCAAAGAGTTTATATTCCAGCAGAATTTAAAATGGTAGGGTTAATTAATCAGTCCACAAGCATTTCAAGGCTTATTTGCTATTGGCTTTGAAATTT
The DNA here is from genome assembly GCA_028646595.1 of Phalanger gymnotis. Taxonomy (NCBI): domain Eukaryota; kingdom Metazoa; phylum Chordata; class Mammalia; order Diprotodontia; family Phalangeridae; genus Phalanger; species Phalanger gymnotis. The sequence goes on from CM053622.1 coordinate 588,864,571, forward strand.
ACAAAATAAAGTGAAAACAATCCCTTCCCTTAGGGAGCTTACTTTCTAATGGAACGCATAAATAATTCTAAATGCATATAAATGAATAGATACCCACAAGATCCCTATATGGCATAAATAGAAGGTAACTTTTGAAGAGAAGGCAGCTGGAATGACCAGGAAAGGCCTCTTGTAGAAGGCCTTTCTAAGAGATGAGGTGAGGAGGAAGCCATTCCAGGCATGGCGGATGGCCCCAGTGCAAAGCCACAGAGTTAGGGTTTTGTGTATGCGCGGAGCCATAAATCAGCCAGCATGGTCAGATTGAAGAGTTTGTGCAAGGTAGAAGAGTGAGAATTGGAAGGATGGAATAGGAAGCACATAGGTTTGTGAAGCATCTTAAATGCCAAATAGAAGCCTTTACATTTGATTCTTGCAGGTAATAGGGAGCCATCAGAGTTTATTGAAGGGGCAGAGAGGAACTATGACATGATTAGAGCTACCTTGGTGAAAAACACCTTGGCAACTCTGTGACTGTATTGGAGTGGAGAGAGACTTGAGACAGGGAGGCCAATTAGGAGAAGTTCATTGAGATAGTTTAGGTGAGAGGTGATAAGGACCTAGATCTAGGGTCTGGTGTCTATGTAAATGGAGAGAAGGGAATGGATATGAGATTTGTTGTGAAGGCAGAACCAAGACTGAGCAATTGATTTGCCTGGAGAAGCGAGGCAGAATGAGGAGAGTAAGGGAGAATGATACCGAGGTCACCAGCCTGTGTGATTGGGAACATGCTGATGCCATGGATAGTAACAGGGAAGTTTGGAAGAAGGAAGGGTTTGGGGATGACTTTGAAGACTGTTGAAATAGATGAGTTCTCCCCCAGAGAATTGTAGGATTGTACTGTTCTTGTTTCCAGATGTCTTCTATTATTCATGACGATGCCTGCCTACCTAGATTGAGTCATCCCAAGTCTGTCACATGATCCTAATTCCATTCACTGGGGCAAGGGAAAATGGATATGGCCAAAATGAGTTCTAATATGACAGGCAATATAATTTTATTATTGGATTTTGAGCAAAGTTTTCTTGCCTTACAATTTTTAAATGTAACTTTGGTCTCTGAATTTTCAAGATTTCTCAGGATATCAAATCCCTGACTCTTATACCCACATCTACGATTAGCAAACACTGATCTTATTTTAAACAAATTCATAAAAATTCAAATTGTCAAAGAGCTTCAGGGCAGGGAAGGGATAATCATTTGCCATGGCATATCTTCAAAATGGAAGCTCCCTTATTGCTTATGATAACAAATATCTCTAGAACTTTAAGGTTTTAAAAAGTACTTTCCTCAAAAGAACTGTGAGGAAGGTAGCATCATCTCCATATAATAAATGAATAAAATAAAAGCTCAGGCAGTGACTTCTCCAGGCTGATATGTCTAGAAAGTGTCCAAACTGGAATTTAAACTCAAATATCCTGACTCCACAATACTTTACATGATTACTGTAGAGGATCCAATGATCATAGATTTAGAGTTAGCCTAAGGGATTTTAAATGTCATCCAGACCATGCCCTCCTACCCATTTTGAGCATAAGGAAATTGAAGCCCAAAGATATTAAGTGCCTTATCCTAGGCCACCTAGGTGTTCAATGATAGATCAGGGAGAATAAATCTAATCTTTCAGCTTTCTGGTGGGGGTATGATTTCCTTGAACAAAATTTGATTTACATAAAACTTTTGAGAATGTAACTTGTATAAAGTGATGTATCCTTCTATAGAAGTCCTGTATTTGTCCTTGACGGTACTCTATACAACTTCATAGGCACTAGGAGAGATATTTAACAATAAGTCATAATTGGCTGTATTAAACAGTCCTGGTTAGCCATTGACAGTGATGAAGAACAATGAGAAACAAAGCTAATTCCTCTTTCACTTTTCCTCTAGAAAAGACGTTCATGCAGGTGATGTCTTTGAAATCTTGGGACTTTTCTCTTTTTGCTCCATATGTAGAAGATTGAATGGAGATGCCTCTTTCACTTCTTGTATGAAAAGCCTGTTATTTAGCAATAAGGCAGATCGTCCTTGCTTTCCCGTAACTTCTTTCTGAACATTAGAAAGAAGGCACAATCAGTGAGACCGATATAAGGAGATAAAATATACAAAGCAAATATGGACTGAATGTTGACCTTGATTTTCACCTTTGTCTTGAGAGAATGTGTGGTGGAAGCCGAAGAAAAAGTCTCCTCTCTTCCCTTCCTATCTCCTTCTATATTATCCTTGGATGCATTGCCTTTCACAGTGTCCCTTCCCCCTAGATTAAAGCCCAGGTCTGATCTGGAGTATGTTTAGAAGTCTGAGGTAGGCCTGGACCTATTCTGTTCTCCTTGGGATTCTTGGGCTTGGGAATGACTTAGACTTAGGTAATAATAAGAACTCTATGAGGTAGGTCCTAGTACCCCTATTCACAGATAAGAAAATGAGGCTGTGCTAAATGACTTGGCCAGGGTCCCATAACTAATAAGTGTCTGAAGCAGGATTCAAACTCAGTTCTTCCTGATTCCAAGGACTTTGGGCTTCTCCAAGGTTTAGATGTTGAAAAGAATAAGCTAGTTTTACTATCCATCATTTCTCCTTCCCCTCATTTTCCTTTTGGGCCAAGTCATAGTTAGTGTCAATAGGAAAGCATATTGTAGATTATGGGAATAAAAGTCTTGTAGATGCCAAGTTCATAAGGTCAAAGAAAACTGAATTTGCATAGAGGACTCTACTGATATTCACTGGCTCATGTTATTACTTTATATTTTCATATTACAGATAAACGCTTAAGTTGATGGTACACATCAGAGCCCTGTGGTTGAAACGTATTGAGTTAGGAAGATCACAATATTTGGGGTGCCAGATCAAAGCTGATGTGTAAAAGTGGGCTTAATCTTGTTCTATTTGACCTCAGAGGCCGAGGCGTAACTGGAAATCTGGCGTCTGGGCAAAATTCAGATGAGGGGAATGGCCATGAGAAATGGTTCTCCTTGGTTGCAGTCATGCTGGAGATGGGAAATCCTATCCCCAAGAGAGGCTGTCCCTGCAGCCTGGCCAATAGATAGGAAGAGATAGAGGGAAGGAGCAGATGCAAGTGTAGAAAAAGGATCCAGGAAAAGAGTGGATCCAGGAATGTGACTGCCCAGCACTGGCCCTTCCATGTTGGTGCCCTGGGGCACAGTCTCTACTAGTCCTATACTCATTATGATTCTGCCTAGAGGGCAGAAATAGAAGTTGGTTTAAGGTACAGAGAGGTAGATTTCTGTTCAAGGTAAGGAAAGATTTCTTACTATCAGAGCTGATTCAAAGTAGAATGGGATAGGTTGGTCTAGAAAATAGTGAATTCCCCATCCCTGGAAATATTTATCAAAATTTTTGATAACTGGTGGATGGTGATGATACGGAGAAACTTGCTGATTTTAGACATATGTTGGAGGAGATGATCTCTTAGTTAGGGACCTTCCAACTCTTAAATTCTGTGATGCTAAGCAAACTACAGTTTGGGGATTAAAAAAAGAAAACAACCTTTGGGGGCTCTAATTTTTCTTTTAGTCTGGATATTTGTAGATGGTTTGCCACAAAAACAAGAAATTCTTTGCTGTATTTATTTATGATACTTCTCTGTTGGGAAACAATAATCTTTCTGCTTCTTAATCTAAATTGAACTGCAGTGTAACAATAAAACAAGTCACAACATAGAAAGTAAATTTTCTCTGTATTAATAATTAACTCTTTAAGATTTATTGGCCTTTCTCTTTTTCCTCTCTCTCTGAGTGGTGTAATCCAAAGAAAATGTTGCATTTATTCTCATCTGATGAAATATTAATAAAGAAAACCGCTACCTTTGAATTTGGATTAAGAAAGTATGAGGGAAAACATAATTATGAATGTTGAACCCTGTCTAAGTACTACCTCAAGCCTATTAGCTGAAACTAGGAGTTTGTGAGTATCATCTCCTCCTTACTTTGGCCTTTATTGTTGCTGCCTCATTCTGGTTAAATCTCTCTTGGCTTTAAACTATTATGCAATTTTCAATTGAAAACAAAGCACCCTGGTTGACTTGACTCGGTTCCTGCTTTTATCACATGGTGCAGTCTACAATGGCCCTTGTAGGTTTTGGTCAAAAGATCCTTTTGCAACCATGAGGTAGGTGGTCTAGGAAGTTTTTCATTCTTTATATTTGTTTGAAATGTCTTTGGAACCCTTGGAACCGATGGTTAGAAAAAGGGAGAAGAAAAATGTTCCTACATAAATGTAGCCTTCCCCCATTACCTATATTTATTGCTTGATAACATGTAGTGGGACAGAGAGTCTAGAATCACCTTGGACCTTCTCTGGGAGAGGGGATCTTAGCAAGCATGGAATGGTTTTGAGTCACTCTTGGGGCTTTGGATAACTTTTAAACTCAATCAGTTAATGAGCATTTACTAAGCAACAGATTTATGACAGGCAAAATGAGAACCTCTACAAAAGGCAAAGTTCCATGATATTAAATTATAAAAGGGTCTCTAGGAGAAGGAGTAGGCTCTTTATGCTTTAACTTTACCCCCTAAAAAAATCTAAAAAGATATGAGTTATTCCATAGGTCCCCGGGCAATTTGAATGCTCTGGGGGGTATTTCTGGGATATGGATATCGAGATTTCTTAAGCTAATGTACATGAACTTGGGTTTTTTTTTTAAAAATTAATTACTATATCTAAATATCATTGATTTCTTTATAATGATATATTTTACTTACTGAAAACATTATTGTAACAAGAGGTCCATAGTCACCATCAGGTGACCAAAGATATCTGTGTAGCTTATAAACCATTTTGGGAGGTCATTGATCTTAGGAATAACCTCAGGATATTCTCTACCATTTTACGGCTCAGTAGCTATTGTTCTTCTCTTCTATACCTTCTTACTTCTCTATATCCCAAAGACTCAGCTTTTATTCAGATATATAAGTATATATCCATATATGATATACATGTGTGTGTGCTTAATTTTTGGTCCGGACCTGTGATTACATCAGTGTGGGAGATCTCCAGTGAGCCAGTTCCTTCCACCAACACAAATACACAACTTGTCTCTATTGTATAGTCTTACTTGCAGGGGGACAACAGAGAGATTAAGTGAATTGTCCTTGGTCACTCAGTCACATGTGTCAGAACTTGTCTTTAGGCCACATCTTCCTGACTCGGAGAGCAGCCCTCTATCTATTGTGTCACATTGCCTTTTGGTTTTATATTTAATTCCAATGACATTGCTTTTTAGAGGCTGGCCAGCTGTCAAAAGGAGGGAAATTGAAGGAAGATAGCCATACTTGGTTTTTCTAAAAGGGATCTGAATTTTTTTTTGGCAGGGCAATTGGGGATAAATGACTTGCCCAAGGTCACACAGCTACAAGTGTCTGAGGCCACATTTGAACTCAGGTCCTCCTGACTCCAGGCCTGGGGCTCTACTTACTGCACCACCTAGCTGCCCCTGAATTGACATATTCCTTCTATCTCTATCTCTCTCTTTCTCTGTCTCTCTCTCTTTATCTGTCTATCACATACACCTCTAAGTATATAGATATAAATAGGTGTGTACATATCTATAGGTGTATACACACGCACGCATACACACAGCTAGGTATATATAGGTATACTCACATAGGGGTGTGTGTGTGTCCACATATGGAAATATATAGTGATATATATATATATACATATGTACACGTGAACATGCAAATCTACATATACACATATATGCAAACATATACATAATGATATCTAATCTACCTCCTTTTCTGTGCCAGAAAGTAGTGTACCCTATTAGTTCAGTTCTTTCCTTTTATTCTATAAATAATTAGGTTCAAGTATTAGATTACCTAAATAAATTAATATAGTAAATGATTTTGACTTCAATGGAGTTATGAAAATAAGAGGTTGTTTTGTGAAATAATACAGATGATGGCCAAATTTATTGTTTCATTCTTTCTATGTCTATCTCTAGCACCTGACGTCTCATATGTACTTAATAAATGCTGGCCGATTGATATTTTGAGAAATGTGACTTTTACCAAAACAAATAGTTCAGTGAAACCATGGTAAAATCTCTTACTTACTGATCATACTATATTATTTTATTGAGATAAAGCATGTTGGCCTCACAGGCAGAAAGATCTGGGTTCAAGTTCATTTGACATGGTAGCCATGTGACCCTGGACAAGCCATTTAAATTCACAGTGCTCTAGGCCACTCTTGAAGTCTATAAGTTGCAGAGAAAGAGCCAACATCCTGTTAGTCAACAGAATTGTCTCAAACAGGAATTCCCTATACCTGTGAAATTACGTTTAATTCCTTATATAAAATTAAACCCATACATGATGAATTAAGAAATTTTGTTTTCTACCTGTTTATTTTTTACTTTTTATGCTTTAAAGAAAATATATTGACTGATTATATTAGTTATCTATCTATCTATCCATCTCTCTGTCTCTATTTCTCACTATCACATACATATACACCTCTAAGTGTATAGATATAAATAGGTGTGTACGTATCTATATCTATCTTTCTATCTATCTATCTATCTATCTATCTATCTATCTATCTATCTATCTATCTATCTATCTATCTATGCATATCTATATCTATATCTATATATATATATACATATATACAGACACACATACAGCTAGGTATATATAGCTATACACACACATATAAGGCTGTGGGTGTGTGTATGAGTGTGCGCGCACCTGCACAAGGTTATTTTTTGTTTTGTTTGTTTTAGGGCTCGCATTTCCATTGAGCTCAATTGAATGTGAGCACTTGTTTTTAAGTATTTATGTAGGGATTAAACATTCATTTTGGTTCAACAAGCTGGGGACAAGAATGTAACTGCCTTTTCCCTCAAAAAGCTTATGTTCCATTTTGGGAAAACAATATATACAGGAATGGGTATATGCAAAGTAAAGTACAAGGTTGTTTCAATGTTTTTGGAATGAAGGAAGTATTAACAACTGGAGTAGGGGGAGATTGGGATAAGTCTCATGTAGGAGGTGGTACTTGAGCTATACACGTAAAATATCAGATTTCACATAAGTTACATATTTTTCTGTTGTGTGATTTTAACCTCCAATTTTTCCATCTACACCTTAACTAATGAAACATGATAAGAGCCAAATATGCAGTGTAAGCTTCTTTTTCCTACTTGCTGCCCAATATGCAATCTGATCACACCTCTCGTTTTGTGAGTTGTAGTCGTGGCCTTAAATTAAATTACGGATCCAACACAGGACTGACATAAATCTGATTTTGGACTGAATTTCAAGTGTTTGAAATACTAAATCACTATTCACTGATCCCTAATGAGAAGTAATCAAATAATTTAAACCACAGTGCAAACATTTACGTTTTACTACAGATATAGTCAAATTAACTTGAAGTGCGTTTTTCAGAATGAAAAATTGTGTGCAAATACAGCTTGTGAACACTCATTTTACTCTACTGGAATAAATAAGGGGGAAAAGTTATCATGTCTTCATTTACTAAACATCTTTTTTTTTGAGAAATCTTTTAGCTTTGACCTTCTTCATTTATAGACTCCCTGACCAGTGAATGCTGTAACTGGAGTGATGCCATTCAGAAAACCATCAAACAACCTAAATGTAATTGAATTGCCAAAAATGTCTTGTGCTTGCCACTTTACAAAGCACCAATAAATTATTTTTGACTTTCTTCTCTTATCAATTTCTAAGATGGCAGTTCACTACCTAACCCAATTTCAAAATTTCCTCCAAGCTACTCCATTCTTGTTACCTCTCTTGTTGCATTGGGGTGTGAGCAAACTATCTTTGTGCTAAGAATAATGAGCAATATAAACGGAAAGTCAGACCAGAGTAGGTTTATGTATAGGATATTAAGAAGAAAAAAAGAGCAAGAATATAATCCTCAATATTTATCATTATCATCAAGGTATTGATATCCTACAAGGACAAAAATAAAACAGCCCTTTCCTTCAAGGAGATTCTATTCTTTTGGGGGAAAAACAAAAAAAAAATAGCAGAATAATGGGCTAACCCCTGAGTATACAAAGAGATATATGGCTTGATCCCTTTCTTCCATTTAGGGACTTATAGTCTAGTTTGGGAGATAAAATATATAAATAAAATTATATATTTAATATACAAATGACACATGATAAAACTGAGAAAGATATAGAAAATGGACATGCAGGAGAGCAGAGCACAGAGAGAGACTATAGGGTGGCTCTGTTGATACAGTCTGTGGGATATCATAGAAGAAAACCAGTCTATCAATGAGATCAATGAGCATTTATTAAATGCTTTTTCTGTGCCAGGCACTCTGGGGGCAGAATGAAAAAAAAGCAAAAATAGATTCTGCCTCCAAGGATTTTACATTCTAATGGGTGAAGCAACAGGTACATAAGTAGTTACATACTCAATACTTACAGAATAGATGGATGGCAACCTTAAAGGGGAAAGAACTAGAATCTGGGGGCTTTTCTTGTATGAGGCCAAAGCAGAGTGCTTGCAGAAGGGAGGAGGAGGGAGGTAAGGTTCGAAATGTAGGTTGGGGTTAGATTGTGGAATGTCTCAAGTGTTAAAATACAGAATATGGATGTTAGCATACAGGCAATGGGAAACCACTCAAAGTTTCTAACAGAGAGAATGACATGTAAAGCATAATTTTGAGATTGTTCTGGGATCACTTAAGAAACTAATGCAATAGTTCAAGCACAACATGTTGAGGAATGGGGTGCTAACTGTAGAAATAGAAAGGAAGACATAACTGCAAGAGACATTGTGATGATTTGGGGGGTCACTATAAATTATTTACTAAAACACAAAGCAATGGCTAGTGGATTCAGGCATGGAAAGGGAAAATAGGGATATATAGACATGTCCAAGATGGAGAGAATAGTTTTTAAAATTTTTTTATCGACTGCTTCTGCCTCACTCTTTTGCTTTGCCTAGATTTCAGCCCTCAGCCTTTTCTTTGATTCCCTATAATGCCTTAGAATGTCAGCAAAGAGCTATTTTCATTTCAGGAGGTCTGAGAATCAGATTAGTATGGAGAGAGAGTAACAGAGAACAAGGCATTTTTTTGGGAGGTGGGAATGATTTAAGTAATGATGTTGTATTGACAGAGTAGAGAAGTTTGTATGTAAACAAGGTTTTAAGGGAAAAATGAAGAATTTAGATTTAGATGTATTTAGTTTGGGTTGATCACTGGCTATCCACTGGACAATGTCAAGGAGGCAATTATGGTGGTCATGAAAGAGATGTACATTAGAAATCATCTATGGAGAGGATGAGGCTAAGACATCTGTGCATCTTTACCTCTTCCTTTTTCTTACCTACCCTGCGCTCCTCAGCATCTAGAGAAATAGCATAATAGAAACAAGCAGGATAAAATAGAAAAACATTTTTTTTTAAAAAAAGGAATTCTTAAATTATTTTTAGCCTCTCTGAAGCAAGAAAAGTAAATTAAGACCTTCTGAAGAAGATTGAACTCCATTTTCACTCACTGCATCCCACCCCATATCCTGAGCATGTCTGAATGCTATGAAGTTTTTCTGAAGATCATCAGGCAGGAACCATTTGTAAGCAAATGAATCTGGGATAAGAAAAATAATCCTAATAAATATATTTTGGGAAAATTTTCTCATATGGATACGTTCTGCATAGAAAATGATGGTAGAAAAAGCCTCTGGAACTAAGTTGATGGAATGCAGCAATTTCCAGGTTTAGCAGTGGAATTAGGACTCCAGAATTTCAACTGAATCCATTATAGATTGCTGTGTAACACTTTCATTTTATCTCTTTCTTGAGGCTGACCTCAAGTTCTAGAACAAAAAAAGCAAAAGTTTAATAATCAAAGAAATTTAGAGGAGCCCTCTACCATTTCAGTTCTCTTTTCCTGTGCCAGACAAAATGAAGGATTCCCACATGAGATCTCACAAGAACCTTCCAGACTGAAACTCTGCAGGAAATATACATGGAATGGATTCCTCATTGCAATGAATCAATCAACAAGTATTTATTGGCAGATTATCATGCCAGGCACTGTGCTATGGATGCAAATAGAATAAAACAACAACTAGAGGGAGTTTACATTGTGAAGGGAGTGGGAAGAGAGACAATAAAGATACATGTAGGTACATACAGAATAAATAGTTGTTGTTCTTGTTTGTCTTTGTTTTCAAAGAGGATCAATGACATCAGGGGGTGATGTCTTGACTTGTGTGTAAATAGGATTTAAGTGAGGTAGAGTTGCACAACCATCAGCCTCACTCTTCCAGAGTCATCAAAGTCCAGTGGCGAGACAAAAGTCAGGATGATTGGCGATGGTTCGTGATGCAGTGGATAACCTTGGTGGCTTGTACGTCTGACCAAACTCTAAGGGCTCCACGGTGCCTGCTTCATGGCCATTGGGATAAATTGTTTTCATCCACCCGTTCTTACAGGAGAAGTCTTCATGTGCTTGGAACAGACACCTCCTAGCTCACCAAGGAGTTTAAGGCGAGTTGGTTATCCTCAACCTGGTTTAGCCTGTCTGCCCAGATGGCCTTAGTGGCATGTGGCTGCTGCGCATGCTACGGCTTCTTGGAGACACAGGTGAGACTTGAGTGCCAGAATAAATACAAAGAGAAAAAATACAAATAAGTGCCAAGTCATTAAATACAAGGTAGTTTGAGAAGGGAGGGCACTGGCAGTTTAGGGTATCCTCAAGGCTTCATGTAGAACATGAAGCTTGAGTTGGGCTTTGAAGGAAGAGATTCTGTGAGCTAGAGATGAGGAGATTTTACATCCTAGACATGGAGGAGAGACAATGTAAAGGTATGAAGATAGGAGGTCGAAGGTTATGTGTGAGGAGGAGAGAAAAGGTCAGCCTAACTGTATTTGCAGAGTGCAGGCAGTGGACTAATATACAACAAAGCTTGAAAAATAACATTACAGAGAAATGATGGACTGTGGGTGAGGAGCGTTATATAATTTGTCAGTGGATTGGTCTCTCTGGAAATTTTTCTGACTAGTTGTTGTTGTGAGGAGGCAGCTACCATGGAGTGGGTTCTTGGAAAGTAATTGTGGAGTAAAAAACAAAATTCATTAATGAAGCATTAAGAAAAATATGCAGATAACAACATCCCTCCTGATCCTCCACACTGTTGCAGTCAGACTGTTGTACTGAAGAGAGGACCCCTACTCACAGACATCAAGAAGGTATTATCAAATGAGCTGGGTCACAAGTACAGATAGCAGCAGGACAAGACGATTTTCTGACTTGAATTTTCCCCAAATGTTGTTCTGAGCTTCACTAGTGGACTTGCTTTCTTTTGTAATTCAGGAGTTAACTGTATGGTCTGTAGGGTAATCCATCACAAGACTTTTTGTCTGCACATGGGCATGAACCCAGTTTCCTTCAGGACTTGCAAAATCTAAGGTCATGGGGTTCTAATTCAAAAGTAAAAAAAAAAGTTTCTGTTCCCCGTTTGCAAATCTCCTAAATATGGTTATCTAACTTCTTCTGAAAGTTCCATGATGAGGCAAATTATCTAGTTCTTTTCTTTTTTGGTGGTGGTAGGGAAGAGAATGGGTGAGAAAGGCACAAATTAATGGTAGAGATCATGATAGAAGAATAGAAAGCCTATGATAAAGAAGATATCCTAAAATTTGGTGGAGAGGGTGCAAAAAGCAATTTTAAGGAGGGAAGAAATAGGGCCACGTGTAAGATTTCCCCTTTATTCCTTTACTTCTTCTGGAAAGCTCTGTATATTTCATTGTTTAATCCATGGAATGTTTAGTCTTGAGGCCTGTGCTGTTCCTGATAAAGATTTGAATGCCTGTATAGAGGACTATATAATCTACAGTGAGGTGAACATGTCCCCAGCAGCTCAAAGAACATAGGAACAGATGTTCCCTTAGAATCTGGCAATGCCGGTGTTCTTGACCATCCAATTTCTCAACTTTGTTGTCTGCAGGCATTCCTCTGGATGTGGCTCACAAAGGCAGTCCGTGGGCCCAATTGCACAATCATCTGTTGAAATTAGGATTGAGGGATTTTTCAGAGATGTTTTCTTTTTTGCTGGCTTCCTATTTCCGAAAGTACAGTCTGAGAGTGGCCTCTCTGTGTAAAGGAGGGGATAAAGTAATAAAAAAAATTATGCTTAGAAAACTTTGTACAAAAACTCCCTCATGTTCCAGATTCAACATCTTGTTGTATTTCTATGTCTGTGCAGATTGGGAGAGAGTGTTAGCAAAAATTGAGTGCCTTGCATTCACTGCAATGTACTTGTAGAAGCAGGTGGAAACTGTCCCCGATATCTCAGCCATCCTACTATGGGGTCAAGAAGAAGCCAGGTTCACTTGTTAATGTTCTTTCATCAGGATGGCAAAGTAAAACGTGTGGTCCCTGCCTTCGTAAGAGCCATGCAGTTCCTAAGCAAGGCTTAAGCTTGGAGAGAAGCAATAAGAAGGTCCCACTTTCTATGCCCTTCCTTGGCTAGGACATCTCAATCAAGGCAACAGGGTCAACTTCTGGCTCTTGCTTCATTATATAATATATCTTTTCTGAATTTCACTTTGGGGAAGTAGCTTTGCCTTAGTGGTCCACTACCCTTGCAGGGCCCACACCCCAAGAGCTACCAAGAAGTGTAGTAGCGATTGCACAAAACACTCTTTCTCCCCTAGGACTTACTCCAATTATTTCCTTATTGTGTTGAGTGACCTATGGCTATTATTGTTATCCTTACTACTCCCTCATAAAAGCCTTCCATGAGCTGGCCAAACTAGGTCTGCTTGGAATGACTCTTTATGAAAGCATTTTTCATGTGTGAAAACATATTTCATCAAAGGATAGAAGGAGGATCAAGAAACTAGAGATTTATGACTTTTCTTATTTAGTGATATCATTCTTCTTTGCTGAGAGCCCACAGTAGACCTGGGCTACCCCATAGAGTCAAAAGAAAAGAACTACATCTGAGTCCTGAAAATAAAGAGAAGAGTGTGGTGTAGATCAGTCCTTTATCACCAAGTTGCAGTTTTAAATGAGGGAGTGCATGCTAATCAGAAATTGTCACCTCTTTTGAGCAATGTGAAATGAAGTGTGTGTGTGTGCGCGCGTGTGCGTGCACGTGCATGCATGTGTATGTGTGTGCAAGTGTGCATGGGCACATATGGTCACCTCTTGTGCCCTTAAAATGATTTCTCCATATGAGTCTCTATGACTCTTTGAATTTGTAGATTCACAGACTGCTAGTTCTGGAAATGTCCTTAGGAATCACATAGACTGATACTAAAGACAAGGAAGCTGAAATTTGAAGAGAAATGACTTACTTAAGTAGCAGTCAGAGAGTAAAGACAGCTGGGTGGTAAAGAATGAAGTCTAGATCCTCAGTCTTCCGGCTTCTGGCCCAGTGTTCTTTCCTCTACACCATACTGTCTCATGGTGCTATAAGAATATTAAAGACAGAAATGAATTTTTCTATTTGTCCTCCCTAGCATGAAGGTGTTATCAATGCTTTCCTAGAAGTGTTCAAAAAAAGGCTGAATGATTCCTGTCTGTTCTGTGAAGTTCTGTGATTCTGTGGCCGTAAAGTCATGACTAGTTTAGACAATTTTGATAGAGCTCATGCATCCAAACAACTGTCATCTACTTTAAAATAGTTCCCTTTGGAGGCTGTATACTTTAATGATATTGAAGGGCAACCTAAAAGAAGACTACAACAAGTGTTTTGAGTAATGAGGCTTTCCTTAATAAGTATATCCTCAGGTGACTGATATGAAGCAAACAAAGCTCTAAAATCATAAAATGTCAGGTCTAGAGGGGATATGAAGAGTATCTCAAGGCAATGTGGTACATTTAGAAGGGAGACTGGCTCAGAGGCTGAGGAGCTGTGTTCAAATCCTTGTTTTCCTCTTTAGTATCAATGTGACTGTAGAGAAAGGCACTCAATCACTTTGTTTCTCTTTCTTTAGTAAAATCAGAATGTGATGGAAATCATTCTTTCACCACCAAATCACAGGTTTAAGTACAGAATGCTCAGTAACCAGAAATTATCACCTCCTTTGAGCAACGTGAAATGAACTCTTGTGTGCTTATGTGTGTGTACATGTGTGGTCAACTCTTATACCTTTAAAGTGGAGTCTTCAGGTGAGTCTCTGACTTTGCCTCTCTCTGATTATTTTAATACGTAGACTTTTAATACATAGACGCCGATAGCTCTGGAAATGGGCTTAGAAATGACACAGAAATCACCACCAAATTGCAGTTCACTAGGTGACCTGGTACATCCTCCTTAGAGGTTCACATAGATAAAACGACCTGCCCTAAATCAAACAGCTAGTTAGCGGAAGAGCCAGGACTAGAAACCAGATCCCCTGGCTTCCAGGTAGGGCTTATTTCCTTAACAAGATACGGATGTCTAAATTCTGACATGCGGATGTGTGTGCATTTACTTTAAAAGCATACCTGCTCCAAGTGCTTTCTCTGAGCCTAGGTTAGAGAAGGAGCAGAAAGGTTTCCTTTCTTTCTCTTCACTCCCAAATACCTTCCAAAAGACCCAGAATCTGAGGGGAGAAAAAATATCAGAAACAGGAGTATGTGAACGACAGCAGAAATTCACCTCCCTGAGGGGAATGAATCATCAAAATAACCGGTGGAAAACAAGGTTGTGTAACCTTGACCAGCCCATGTCACCGGCTGGCGGAATTTTTAGAAAGGCAGCAGTTTGGGCTCATCACTGTGGTTCATGATTGCACACACCTGTTTGGGGCATGGATTTTGCAACCCCCCAAAAGGGGAAGCTGAACTCACTGCTTCTCCTGAGCAGCGCAAAAAAGCAGAAAACCACAGCTGCTTGAGCAGTTAACAGATATCAGTAAAGTACCCATGTTACATAATTAAGGATAACGTTCTTGAAGCATATGGGCCGGAGGTATTATACTCTCATTAAAACTTTAGGTAGGAAACAATTTAGCATATTCTCACACATTTCTAGGGTTGGAATCTATAACAAATGTTTGTAATTAGGCATGCTCTAAACAGTTTATTAAATAATACATGAAGACAGAGGTTGATGAAATAGAAAGGTAGAGGATTTTAGGTACAATGATACATGAGCTAGTCAGGGAGCAAGGAAAGATTACATCCTGTTGACTTGATAACTAGTCACTTTGGGCATCTTAAGCAAGACATTGGAAGAGGTTTCATCAGTTGGAATAGCCTGTCTGTAATCTTAAAAAAAGTAGGTAATGATGGTGCTAAGGGTGTCGTTGTTGTTTTAACCTTTTGTGCTTCATTAGAAATGTCCCTGTTTCTCCTGCCTATAACTACTAAAAAGTAGGATGTTTAATTTAAAAAAAAAAGTAGTAAAACATTGCTTCAGGAGAGCAGAAGTGGATCAGTCGGACTGGGGAGCTGGGGTTGAACAATGACAAACAGACACTGAAATCATGTTTTGAAAGCCACACCTTTCTGCACAGGGTCTGGTATCTGTTAGGTGATGAAGGAAATGAGCCATAGACAAGCCCCTTGAGAATCATGAAAACAGGTGTTTTCTCTCTGGAGAAGACATGAAATTCATCCCTTAGAGATTAGATGGGGGAGAGAGAGAGACAATGAGTTTCAGCCCTACTTCCTTCTATGCCATTCAAGCCAGGTGAGTAGGGCGCATGGCCACTCTGAGTGTTGTGAAATGACTCTGGAAGTCCCTAAGTAGGCTCTTTGTTTTTACACACACACACACACACACACACACACACACACACACACACACACACACACACACACACACACACACACATATCTAGAGGTTAAATAATGGTGGAGGCTGAAATGCCTTTGAGAATATATATCAGATACAGGGCTAGGTTGATGTGGCTTTTCCTGATGTTGCCTGCTTGGTAGGTAAATTAGGCTGCCAATCTGGCAGTTTTCATTGGCAATAAATCTATTCTAGACATTTTATTTAAAAGCTGGCACTGATGTGGGGGAGGTAAGGGATTGTAAATTTTCTTTTATTTAGAGACCAGGCACAATCATAACAAACATAGACCACCTGGAAGCTTTTGCATCTCCAGCATGCAGTGGCCTAGATCTCCATGGGCATAATAACCATGGGTAGCATGTGAAGGATACATGCCAAACCAGGGGAATACGAGGTATCAAGACTAGAGGGATCTCGGTGGATTGGCATAATGCTGCTATAACTCTGGTCTAAAGCTTTTGGGAGGTTGAGTTGGATCTAAAGCTGGTTGGGGGTTGGGATCTGTTCTAAGGTGAACATAGTATTAGATTGGGCACATCATTACTGTAGGACTTCTAGGGGTTCCAATTTCAGTGCTCTTCTAGAGGACTCCAAAGAATTTAGAGATTTTCAGCGTTCCAGTATTAGGCCAAATCTCTTTTATGATTTTGCTGCCTCTTGGCTGCTAGGCTCCCTCAAGGTATTTAACTGAGAAGTCAAGGTTTTCTTAGAAGTAAAGATAATTACCTAGGGGACATTTGAAGCACCACCCCCAGTTGAGCTGTGATAGATAATGTACTATTTTGAGAAGGCAGACAATAATTTAATTTTTTATATATAGGGAAATAATAACATTTATTTCATGCCTTACAAAGAAAAGAAAAAAACTTTGGGGTTTTTGCAATACATCTTTTTGGCTAGTTGACTCTGGTGGTTAGTTGAAATGGCTTTCTTTCATTTTCTTGACTGTCTCCTGATTCTTAGTATTCTTCAGAGCTTTATATCATTGGAATAAACTTTTTTATTTAATTATATCTATTTCACAAATATGAAAGTATCTCAGGGTATGCACATTACAGATACACGGATTCACCAAATTATCCCTTTCTTCTTTCTGTTTGCACATAATATTTATAAATCTTAATTGTGCTTTATATTGTTACCATGCAAACTATTAAACAGGATCTGGTTTCAGATAGAGATATGTGGGTATTGACTTAGCCATGGCCTCATGAATAATTCAACTTGTCCACTTTCTGGAAATATCCAGTTTGCTCTTGATGCAACAAATATTTGAATTGTATTCAACCTGCCTGTCTTTTCACATCCACACACACATACATACATATAATTTTGATATTATAAGCTACCACAATAAGAGGCAAAACACACGCTCTGATATTTCCTCCAAAAACACATTTAAAGTCATATAAAATGCCACTTATGTCATATAAATAAAAGTCAGACAAAAAATCCTAGTGATGTGCCGAAGCATTTGGCAGATTTCCAGGTATTTAGGACATGGAGGTATTTAAAGATACATGGCATTAATTACTCAGAAATATTTTGATGCAGCAAATAACTGACCTGGTACTTATAAAAAAAAACTCTAGCAGCAGATCCTTTACCAAATATTTACAAAAGTTATGTTATGAATGTCATAGGGCCTAAGAACCTGGACTGTGACACAATATGATCAGCTTGCTGGCAAATGACAAAACTTTTAAAAGAAAAAATTGGGAAATAAATTCTCCAAAGCAGCTGCTTTGGAGAATTATGTGATGCTGCCAGTTTGAATGTATCCAATGCCCTCATTAAATGTCATGCCAGGAGAAGTAGCTTGAAAAGATTAAAAAGCAGCATATACAGATTAGAATCAGAGGTCAGGGTGGGGCGAAGCATGGAGAGGCAAATATCTAAAAATATTTGGTTTCTCTTCCAAGTGATATAGGTAATCAATAAGTATTTGGCTTTTTAAGTTTGGCCCGTAGAAAGCTATATAATATGGTTATATATGTATGCATGTGTGTATATATATATATATACATATATATGTACATAGACATAAATGCATGTATAAAAAGATATTTGTGTATACAGAAAATATATCTGTATAAATATACCATATAGAATATATGCACACATATATATTCCATAACAGCTGTATAATATATAATACAATACATATATACTCCATAATATGTTTTAGAGTTGATAAAGGCTTTCCTCTTGGCACGCAACTCCAGCATTTGTTTAGATTGGATATCAATGTTCATTTAGCTAGAGAAAATCAGATCTATAGTCATTATAGTGGCTGGGAATAAAGATAATGGTCGCGTATTGGCTGGATCTATGAACAATGAAGCCAGCCCTCCTCTTAACATCCTCCCATAATTCTCCTGGTTCTCCAGCTAAACTGAGAATTTCAGAGAAAGTAATCGCATCGTTGTTGACAATAGCTACCTGGAATTTTTCTTCACCAACAGAATGAGGCACTTTAATTTTCAAAGTTTCATTAATCCTATTTGTTTTAATACTGTAGTCATTTTCCAGTATACCTGTGGGTTCACAGATAAGAAGGAAGTATATTTTATCATGTGCTCTCTTGAGCAAAGATTTGCAGTTACAATCAGAGTTCAGTGGCCTTGTCGATGATCCCTTACTGGAACCTATAGAGTTCTTTTATGGCCTTATTCCATTTACATTCTGGTATTCTTTGTATATATTGTGCCAGGTCTATGTTAGTTCATACTGGTCCCACGCTGCTCTGAATTCCTTTAACTTGTCAGCATACCATTGAGGAAACAGGCTGAGAGAGATTAAGTGACTTGCCCAGGGTCACAGAACTAGTGTCAGAGACTGAATTTGAAACTATGTCTGCCTGTTTCCAAGTCTAAAAAACCAACCAAAACAAAACCAATCCCTATATACTATGTGTGTATGTGCAGGTAAGGAGGAGATTAACTGCAGCCTACTTTGTGCAGATCAGGCTGTTCGCTTCCTCTCACTAAAAGACACATTTTTGCCATATTGCTGTTTTACAAATTTGACCTGGAACTCATGTTACTTGTTTAAATGCAAAAATACCAAGCTATAGGAAACTTTGAAGAAATAAATGGAACGGCAGAGAATCAGATCTTTCTAAGATATCCATGAGAAGAAAAGGGGTACTTGGTTTCCCTGATTTTCTTTAAAATACACACACACACACACACACACACACACATGCACACACACATAATTGCTCACTCAAAAGTGAAGTCCATGGGACTAAAGACTGTAACACTGGTGCCAACTTTCCCAACATACCCAGGAATTCCTTTATTTAGAACCTCCCATGTGGGTGTTTTTAATCTCTGGAATCTCAGGGATTTTCCCATCCCTCTGGATGCTTGAGAAGTTTCAGAGGATGGTAACCCCTCCTGGAATTCTCTACTTCTACAGTTTTATTTTTAAAATGTGAGTAGTAGTGGCATGCTGGAGAAGTGTGCATTCATATAACACAGACAGCCAAGAAAATCAGGCTAGATAGGAATTTCTGAAGTCTTTTGGAAGATAGAAAATTGGAAGCCTTAGGCCATTTCTTGAAGTGACCCCTGCAAAATAAGAGGTAAGCAGTTCTGGAACGACTTAAGAAGGCAGAAACAACCCATCTTATGAGAGTAGTCAAAGACCATCTTGTACACGTTGACCTGTGCACATGTCCAGCAAGCTATCTATTCAATAGTCACGTCTCCTCCTCATGCCTAGGGTATGCCTTTCCTTCTATGCTCTTCTTTTGCCCTGGATTGCCCTTCCCTTCTCTCTGCCTCCCCCACCCCCCCACCTGTAAGCTTCTTGCAACGTTCCAAGTTAAAAGCTTCCATTTCCCTAGCCAATGGGTGTTTCCTTGCCTGTGACTTCAGGGATGGAGCAGGATCCTTCTACCCACTATTTAAAAAACCCTTGAACAGTTCTGAATGGGAACCTGCCATGGGGCCCAAGTTGATCCAAGAGCTGTCTTGGGCTACCCTAAGTATGTACCCAGATGTCACAGACCATTGCGGACTCCTTTTTCCTGCTGTGGCCTGAAGACCATCATGTCTAAGGCTTCTTCATCGTATCCTTGATTGGATTCCTTCTCTGTCTTTTCCACAGTCCTGCTTTGGGGATTTAGATGCTAATGTGTGTATGGTCAGTGATTGGGGGAACTACTCTAGTCTGAACATATCAATTTCAGCTCTGTTGAAAGAACGCTTCTAGTTTGGAAGTGTTTATCTTGACCCTGGTACAAAAGGGAAGAGGGGTCAGGGGATCCTCTACTACCCATACAGTGTTGTCCTTGCCCCATACTTTTTGTGTGTCTCTAATTAAGCCATGTGGCCTTCTATTTGGAGCCTTCTTTTAAGCATGCTAGAACAAATGGGCCTATTGCTTTAAATCTTAACTTGAACATTTCTTTCTTTTGTTAAGCCCTTTTAGTTTCAGCAATGGACTCTGGACTCATGGACACATATTCATTTATTTCTTTTAAATCCAGAAGATAGATTTGAAATTTACATGGCAGTACGAATAATAGCAAATTCATTTTTCTAGCAAGACTGTACAAGTTTCTGAACCAATCCCTTTACATGGTTTAAGGGAAATTATTAATACATGTATCTGGAAAAGGGTATGATATTTGCACATTGGGTCTGTGATATAAACATGTTACTCCCTTTATAATAAAGCATAATGTACAATGACAGAAAACTCTTTTTCACTTATGAACGTCTGAGTCTGAAATTCACACAAACCACACTTTTGTTTGACTCCTAAATGTGGGTGCCAAATGAATCTACTGCACTAGGCTTCTGAACACTACTGCAACTGTGCAGCCCCTACTTCTCTACTGGGAGAATTGTTTCGGCAGATAAACCATCTGGCTTGAAACACAGCCCTCTTTGAAAATATTTCTCATTATGTTAGCTCTAAAACAATGTGTACAACTATGCTTCATTAGAAGACATGGTTAACAGAAATTCAATGTCAAACAATATCTTCTCTGTAATCTTTTCCTAAATAATTTTTAAAAAGCAATCAAAATGCAAAATTTTAATTCTTTAAGGAGTCATTGTGAATCTAGTGTAAGATGAATAAAATTCAAGGAAATCTTTAATGAGGCACTAAAAGTGCGTGACTCTTTAAAACATTGATGTCTCTAATCTTTCCTGTAGGAAAGCTTATGGACAATGTATTTATTTGGATGTGTCACAAGGATATCACTGTAATATTTTATGTTCATATGCATCTTTTCATCCAAGGATCTCCAACTGTTATAATTGCTTTGGATTGAGCACAATGTTATTGTTGACCCTATTTCATAGAGGACATAAAGTTCGGCAAAGTTGAGTGATTTTCTCTCTCTGGCTTAGAGTCAGAACCACTTATTCAAAATCCATCAAATGAAGTTTATTTCTGTAAGCTGGTAGACTGAGGCGTAGATGCATAGGTAAGATAGAGGGATGACTATTGGTTAGAATGTAGGGTGGAGAAAGATTGAGGGATCATGGCGAGGTAAAAATTGAGTGTAAATTAGCCCTATCGGTGGTGGTGGGGTATATATAATGGAAGGAAGGTAAAGGTCAGAGTTGGTTGTATTAGCTAGATTCCCATTTATCTACAAAAGTGTATTACTAGGGTCCATTATGCATAATTCTAAGATCAGTTTTAATATATTTGGTCCTGATTATAACCAAAAGCCTTGGTGGGAGTATTAGTTGAAGCACAACCCATTGAAAGTAGTCAGAAGGGGATTGATTGAATAAGAGGGGGATTAGCATTAGCACAGAACACAGCGTTTGAGTAGGCAAGTGAGAATGAGAGTAATTCTTTTGGGCGCCTCTCCTGCTGGTGGCCAATAGGGGATTGGTACTGGAGATTGACTAAATGTATATTAATGATACTAAGGAAAATAAAAGGATGTGGTAGATTAGGAATCCATACTTTTGTCCCTTCGAGCCATCCAAATTCTCTCTTTTACATATCAGCTAATCTGTGGTTTCATGCTCTGTCTCTGTGCCTTCCAGTCTCTGTGATCTCACTTTCATTTTGCTAATCCTGTTGTATACATGTTTTTATGTTTTCAGTTGACCTCACATCCAAGGTGGCAACTCCCACGGTACCACTAGATCAAGGAAGGTGAGTAAAGCGAAAGGTGGATCCATGGCATGGAGTGAAGAAAGAACTCTGTTCCCAAACAAGGTGAGAAGGGCTGCCTTGTTGGAATGACAGTGTTTTAATATTATGGGTTAAGTACATTTGACCTTAATTAAGGACAGGAATGCTTTCTGAAGAATCAGGATAATTGTCCTAGAGGAAATCAGTGTGTTTCTATTATGGATTTAAAGACTCTACATATAGTAAGTACAGTGAAAACATTGGTTGGATTAACTGTTATCTGCTTACATCAGCCTGTGATAATGGTAGTAATGATAGGTAGCATTAATATAACATTTTAGGATTCGCAAAGCACTTTTTGTGTGTTATTTTGTATTTACCCTTTTCTGTACCCCTAGATCTTAACATAGCACCCAGCACACAGTTAAGTGTTTAGTGAGATGCTGTTATTTATTTCCATTTTATAGACATAAATGCTTAGATCGAAAGATGTTACAGTTACAAAGTCATATAATGAGTGTTTTGAAGCAGGATTCAAACCAGTGACTTCTTGACTCCAAGTTATGAGCTCTGTCCACTGCACCACTTAGCTGACTGTGATCAGTAGGAACCCACAAATGTTCAGCCTTCAGATATCCATCTTATTTATACCAAAGCAGAGTGGATTAACTGTCTTTTGGTCAGATATGACTATGCAAAATTTGCATTGCCTGAGATATGAAACTACCATTCCAAATGGCTTTGTGATTTTCTGGTTCCATGTTTGGTCTCTGGCAGCAGTCATCATACTTTTAAGCTCTGCCATATTTGTGTTATGGTTAGAAAGTGAAAGCAGGTTAATATTTTCAACAGGAAGAAAAATCAGCAAATTCATGTCGTACTTCAATTTCTTTGATAATAATGACATGCAGTGTTTACAGAGGCAATTGTAACATAGCAGATATAGCCAGCCTTGGATCCAAGAAGACCTAGGTTCAAATCGGACCTATGACCTGTGACCCTGGGCAAGTCCCTTAATCTATATGCTTAATCTAATACTGTAGGTCAGTGGTGTCAAATAAGCACCTGCAGTGGACATACAAGGTATACTCCTTTCAGAACCAGGTTAAAACATAACTGGAAAATACTTAACAAAATTAATAAAAATGCCATAATGTTATTATATAGTCTTCTAAGCCAATAAACAATCTGTAGGCATTTTTCCATACAATTCAATGGTGCAGTTTCTATTTCAGTTTGAAATTACTTCCCTAGGCAACTCTTTAAAACAGTCATTTGCAGAACAGGCACCAACCTACCTTTGCAGAGTGAGTTAACAAGTGCCCTGTGAGATCCCAGGTTCAGCCCCCATAATTATACCTCACGGAGGAACTTTTCATCTAAAGGCTAATTGGATCATAGGAATTTGAGCTAGGGGGAATTTAGAGATAATCTAATCAATTTTCCTTCTTTTATAGACAAGGACAATGAAACCGGAAAAGAGGAAATCATTTGCCCATACCAGGTCATGGTAAGATATCTAGTAAGCAGCACAGCCAAGATTTGAATCCAGGTCCTCTGAATTCAGTGCTCCTTCCATTCTGTCACCCTGCTTTTCCATATTTGGTTGTTTAGGTAAGTTGGCTTCCTGTCTTAGACTTCTTATCACATGAAAGAATGTCAGCATTTCAGAGACCTTACTTCTCAAATCAGAGAGCCAGTCTTAGCCAGAAAATCTCTCCTACAGTAAGGGTTCCAAACTTAATTTGGGTGGGAGGAGACTGTGAGGAAGTCAGACCTTGCTTGGCCATATTACTCTGCTGACAAACCCCATATTTATCTTCCAACTATCCCTTACTCCCTCCCCTAACATTTTCCTATTTATAAACAACTTTTATCCTTCAAAGTGCTAAGGTGGGTTTGAAGGTACACCAAGAACATTTGGGGAACCAATATGATCTGTAACTTGATTTCCTCAAAATGTGTATTATAATTATTCTTCATTTCAAAGTGAAAATAACATGAATTAAAAGAATAAGAAGAAGCCCTTGGTATGAATACTGGATGCATTTTTCACTGCTGTTTTCCTTCTAAAAAATATGTACTCTAGTATATGTTTTCCTAGGATTTTGAGCCAAGGAAACATTAAGTGTCTGTAGAATTGAGAAGGCAATTTAACACACTGATCATATCTTCAATAATTGGAATCCGAAGTAAGCTGTTGTAAAAGGATGCATTCCAAGTGCCATCTGACAATTCACATGCTGGTATGTCCCAGGCTTTACAAGGTAAGGGGACATTGTGACTGATTTACTCATGGCTTGTCCTGGGAGGCCCTTGAAGGAGATTGAATGCCAGGGTGCTCCCTTCCCTTACTCAAACTAGACAGTGACTGGCCTTTGTGATATAACCAGGTATGTTTACTTTCCTTTGGAAATGAAAATGCTTCTTATGAGAAAGCAAAACCCAGTCATTCATTCCAAGGAGATTTAATAACCTGCTGGCCATCTCTGTTTGCCCTGACAATTAAAATAGTTGCTGATTTTTAAAGGAAAAAAAATGGGTATAGTATGGGGGAAAAGGCAAAATGACTTCTACTGAGGTGAGAGAGGTGCCTACTTTTTAGGGCAGGTAAGGTAGATTAATAAGAGACTACTCATAAGGAGGTTTCAGATCTTACTGTCAGAGGGTAATAATTAATGATCAAATGTTAATGGAGATGCTGGGCTGTTGATGTCATTAATTCAGCTCAGTGGAGCCAGTCCTGCCCGGGACCTGCCACAGCTGTCACTGCATTCGCTTAATTATTCCAGTGCCTTCAGGCTCTTTTCCCCCCTTTTTCCTACTAACTACAGGACAGTATGTTTTCACTGAAGCAGAATTATGAAGAATGCCCTGCTTTCTGGGCAGTGCCAGGCCAAATATATGTGAAAGCCCAAAGGCAACAAAAAA
Organism: Phalanger gymnotis; assembly: GCA_028646595.1. Taxonomy (NCBI): domain Eukaryota; kingdom Metazoa; phylum Chordata; class Mammalia; order Diprotodontia; family Phalangeridae; genus Phalanger; species Phalanger gymnotis. Next base: position 588,889,400 of record CM053622.1, read on the forward strand.
TAACCTTTTTGTTGTTGTTTTGTTTTGTTTCTTTCCAGGGTATGTGTATATGTGATAGGAGGGGTATAGTTTTTATTTTTTATAGAACAAGATGAAGGGATGGAAAATGCTTGAGAAAGGCCATCCCAAATAGTGCGATTGTCTTGATATAATATTTATGTCTTGTAACTATTAAGTTCTTGAAAACTAACCTAATATCTCCCAGTTTCAATGCTGGCCAAAATGTCGATGTTTACCCTCTCCGACATCCAAACAAAGAGAATATGGAAAAAAAAATCTTAGGGAGGCAAGGGGGGTGGGGAGGGAACGCCATCAGTTGGTAAAACATAATGTGAAATAATCATGCTTCAAAAGACAGGAAATCATAAAATTATCCTTTACTGGGCAAATTGAGGCAAGGAAAAACATGATCACTGAAATGCCACTTCCATTAAAATTCAGCTTGTAGGAGTGGATGAATTTCCCTGCTGTGCCTTCAGAGGCTTCTTCCACTTCCTCAGTTGTATTTCTTTCATCTCGTGCTAGAACTTTAAGGAAAACTACTCTTCACTTTTTAAACCCCTTTGGATCTTTCTTCTCTGGCCTGGTGTAGTAGACACCTCAGTTCTTGCCTTACTTATTTCTAACTGGAGAGAGAAAGGTAGATTTGTTCTAAAACTTTTGCAAATTTTTTTTTTTGCTGTATCCACACTTTTTTTGGGGAGGGTGGTTGGTGGGAGGGAATATAAATATCTAGTTTTGATCAGTGGTACAATTTCAAATCAGTCCAATATGCCTCCTTGAACTGCTAGGCTGGAATGCAGCTTGACTCCATTCCAAACTGAAGTGCTTAAAAAAATGTGAGGCACTACAACCATTTAAAATCACTCTATATGCTGCACATGGTGATTTAAAATAATTGAAGCTCTTCAAATTTTTATATGCCCTTGAATTTGGAAGTGATCAAGGTTCTGGGCATGTGCAGTACACAATGATTTGAAATTATTAGAGTCCTTCAAATTTATCATAAGTGTTTCAGCTTGAAAGTGATAGGGAATCTGGACTTAGGCAGTGAAAAGTGATTTAAAATTATCAGAGCACTACAGATGTTTTATAGGTCCTTTAATTTGAAAGTGATCTCAGTTCCGGTCTTTAGTACCATAGAGAATAGCACTTTCTACTCAATGCAGGAGGTTTGAATTTTTCCAAAATATGCATTACTTAGAAAGTCTTTAAAAAATTCAAAAGATGTTAGTTCATAAAGAGAATATTTAATAAATAATTTCACTGTTAGAGGAACTTGATTTTACTTTGGCTGCCACCATCCACAATTGGGAACTGATACAATGGCATTTTGGGGGGAGGGATGAGCTTGAGTTTTGGGAGAAAGAAAAAAAAGAGGGTAGAGTAGCTCGTACTATCCATGTGAAAAGTGAAAAGTCATTATATACAACAAGAACATTTGATTTGCCACAGTGAAGGTCTAGGGACCAGGGGGAAGATAGGAATCTCTAGGTTACCTTTACAAATTGCACAGTGATTTAAAAACAAAATAGAACAAAGAGACCACTAAACTCTTATCACACAGATCAAAGCTTCTGAACTCTGCTTTAGTTTTAGTTTTTCCTTCTCTAACATAACACGTGCAAGGCAGGTCCTTTGTTCAGAAGCTATTCTTTCTTGAAAACATCCATGCTCTTGTCATGTGCTGCTTTTTTTGGACAAATGCATTATTTTGGACAAATGCATTATTTTCACTTTGTGTGCACTTTGACGAAGCTGATAACTCCACTGATATGCTAAGTAGACTATACCTGACTAGGAAAGTTAGAAACTTACTAGCTGTGTGAGATGAATGGATGGATTCTCTTATTTTAACCACTTGAAGGACACATGACATTACTCAACCCTTTTGCTAAAGTACATTCTTGGAGATGGAATGTTTAAGCTTGCTGAAGGCCCTAATGACAAGATTCTAACATACACAGTAGATTTCTACTTCAAATGTCAGGATTGTACAAGGGGGACTGTAGTTACTAAGAATTCAGCTAAGATTATCGGCTGCATTGCTGTTGTACTTCTGAACACCATATGACCAGTCTCTGACTTGATTTAAAGTAGTGTGACAAAGGTGAAATTCCAGCATATTCCCCAATTGCTTCTCTTCCTCAGTAAATGTTTTTATTTTGATAGAAATTAGGATAAGTTGATTAGGGTTTTGATTGTTGTCTCTCTCTCTCTCTCTCTCTCTCTCTCTCTTTCTCTCTCTCTCTCTCTCTCTCTCTCTCTCTCTCTCTCTCTCTCTCTCTCTCTCTCTCTGTCAAGAAACAGAGTTTGAATTGGAAACACTCTGGCATATGAAAACCATCTGACCTGTGTACTGGGTCTATGAATCTCCAGGCCTTTATGAGAGTAGAAATTTAACAGGATTAGGAATAGAAAATGCTAATAATAGAGCTCATGTTTTGTATTTAGGATTAACCTTCGCCCTAAGGACATAGTGCCAGCTCACTACCTGATATCTTGCAATTGGCATAGTATTTGACCTTTGTACTTAGAATTGTTTTTTGAAGTTTATCACACTTTATATGTTTAAAATATCTTTCTGATCTTATGTTGCTGTTTAATAGTAAAATAAAAAGAAATGGAGTATTTTTCTTTTGCGTGTTGCAGCCCTAAAATGAGGAATCATTAATGAACTAGGATTACGCTTCTTACTATATTTTTAATAAAATCCCGATTAGGTCATAAGAAGAATGAGTTCAGTGGTATAAACCCGGACTTTAATCATGTTAATTCAACAAATGTTTATTAATTCCCTACTCTAGGGAAAGCCCTCAGCTGGTGATTTAAAGATTAAAAAATAAAAATGAATCCTGCCTTCAAAGAGCTTACATTTTCCTGGGAGAAGGAAAGGTTGCTCCTCCTCCTCCTTCTTCCATTTTCCTGGGGGTGGTTCGTTATTATTATTATTATTGTTATTATTATTAATTAGTATGTTTTCCTAGGAAAGGGGAGATTTCTTCTCCTCTTCCTCCTTACCATCTTCATTATTACATTTTCCTGGAAGAGAGGAGGTTCATTATTACTCTTATATTTCCCAGGAGAGGGGAAGTTTTTATTATTATTATTATTATTATTATTATTATTATTATATTTTCCTGGAGGGAGGAAAATTTCTACTTATATATAAATAAGCAAAAATGAGGAGGGAGACAGCACTATCAACTGGGCTGGGAGGAGGCTGTAATATCCACAAATAGTACATATAAGTAGTTCTATAACAGATCAGATTGAATCTGAATCTGTAAGTAGGTTGATTAAGTATTTGACAAGAAGGAATTCTTACACATTTGAGGTGATGACTGTTAGAAAAGTCACTGGAAAAGCCTTCACAGTTAGTTACTGTATGATTGAACCCCAAAGGCAGCATGATATAGAGGAAAACACATTGAACTCACAATGAGAAGATACTGGTTTTATGTTCCAACTCCATCATTTATTAGCCATTTAACCTTGAGCAAGTTATTTAAACTCTTAACATCTCAATAACCTCATCTGTGAAATAAAGATTGTAATCCTAATCCTACCTATCTCACAAGACTGTTTTGAGGATCATAGAATTGTAGGATTATGCTCTTGAGCTGGAAGAGAGCTCAAAGGCCACCTAGTCTAAGCCTTTATTTTACAGATGAGACTCTATGAGGTTAAATGACTTGCTCAAAGCTACACAGGTATAAATTGTCAGGACTTCTGATGTCAGAATCAGTGTTCTTTGTGCTGTCCTATCTGTACTATGCTATCTTCCCAGTACATCAAAGTAGATTATGCTATCTTCCCAGTACATCAAAGGTTATAAAGCATTTTGTGTTTGTAACCTGCCATATAGATACAGTACAGTTTTTAGGCTCAGTCTCCCCAAACCTCACTTACAGTATCAGTTTGGGTCCCCAGAGCAGCACTATCTACTTTTCACCCCTTGGCTCTAGGATTAACCTGGAAGGGTAGGTCAGGGGTTGGTTTTCTAATTTTCTAACTCATGAGCATCCAGCCATGTACTCCCCCCATTTATTATCAGTTGATATCAATAATCCAATAAATCTTAATTAGAAGAAAATACTTATCAGGGTGGTGGAATAAGAACAATTGGTACAAAATATCCCTCCATTTTAGGGGCATACTCTCCCATAAATACATAGAGACCAATGGAAAATGAGCTCATGCTTAGAGAATACATGGGGTAAAAGAGTAATTCAAAGTTCCTGGTTCCCCTTCATTACTCACAAAGTTCTCCTTAGGCATGGTGTACTTTTCTGCTAGGTTCCACATAGAATTTTAAAGCTGTCACTTTTCATTTTGTCTAGTTTGTCAGTCAGAGTCAGAATTCATAAACCTTCATTAAATACCTACTATATGCCAGGCTTTGGGCTAAACTCTGAGGATGCAAATATGAAAAAGAAAGACAGTCCCTGCCTCATTATCTGATAATGATTTTTTGGTCCATGGTTCCTTTCAGCATAATGTACTTTCCTTGTTTATCTTTTTTAGACTTTTCAATATTTTTGCTTTGTCAGATAGCATGTTTGCAACTCCTGCTTTTTTTTTGGATTTACTTGATGCATTTACTTGATTCCCCCTCCCCCTCTTTTATTCTATATATATCTTTCTTTTTTAAATATTTTTCTGGTAAGCAGCAGATTGTAGGGTTTTGTTTTCTTAACCAATCTGTCACCTTTTCCATTTTATTGGATTATTTAATCCATTCACATTTAAAGTTATAACAGTGAAGTTTATATTTTCCTCCATCTGTAAATAACATATTTTAAAAGATATTATTCCCTCTCTATTCTGCTATAAATACAGTACTATATTCCTTTAGTTACTTTAATTTTTTTTAAGGTAGCTCTACTATCGCTGACTTTTCCTCTGACTCTTGATCCTCTCCTCTTGTTTGTTATCCCTTTCCTTTCCTAGTTTTGCTTATTAGTTCCTTTTCTTTCCTGTTTTTGTCTGATTATATAATTCTGTCCCTCTATTTTTCCTCTCAATTAGTCAAGTAGATGCCCCCTCCTTTCCTCCTTTTCAACTAGTTGTATTTATTAGTTGTTTAAAATTTCATTTTTGTGCCGCTTTCCAAAAAAGATTTCTCTCAATCTCTTCATCATCCATCTTTTTTTTCTGTCTACTCTAACATCCTCATTCTCTGATTCATGACTCATGTAATTTGACCTGTCTCTATTTTCTATATTCATTATGTAATCAAAACTTCAAGGTATCCAGTCTAGGCTCTTCCGTCTAGGCAGTTTCTTTCACTGCCTTGTAAAGCTTTCCCTATTCATTTCCTTTTCCATTGCCCCTTTCTCCTAAAACAATGCTCATCATCGCAGGTGTCAGAGAAGATACTGTCTCATGATAGGGTCCCTCTCATATTACATCCCCGATTAGGCAGCTCACCCATGATCTTCACCCTCCCTTGGTGTTACCCCTTTTCCTCATTTTTCTGGACATCTGCTCTCTGTTCCATGATCTCTCACTGTGCTAGTTGTTGGAGTTCCAACTCGTCCCCTCCCTGGGAAGAATGGACATTTCAAATACCCAATTCTCCAGGACCCATATAGTGTAGGGTCCCCATCTCCCTCTCTTCACCCATAGGAACATTCATCGGTGGAGCCTCCTCCCTGAACTAAAGCAAAGCCTTCTTCCTTTACTCCACTCTCTTTTCAATCATTCCTTGCTCCTTCTCACCCACTCCCTTGTAGGGTTTTTTTCTTTCTGAGACCACAGGGGTCACCTTCCCCTCATCGCTGGCCTATTTATTACCCTGGCATATCACACATTCTTCCCTTTCCCCCATCCCTCCTTCCCTTTCATGTATTCTGCTACTTTGTAATATAGTCACACAAGCACAAAACAAATAAATAGAAAAAATAGCATTGATCTGTAGGCAGGGTAACACTAGGTTCTGTCCACAATGTTTCAGGCCTGCATCTTCATTGTTACCTCCACTAGACTTCTTTCTTCACCACTGAATTGAGTACATTTCTTTATTTATTTAGAAGAATTAAGAACATTTAGAAAGAAGTCCTTTTCTGGGTTCTTTCCTGTCACTTTGTTGCTATTGCTGTCCTTTGCTAATGCATCTATTAACCCTTACTATATTTGTGTTGTTTGAAGTATTTGAGAAGTGAATAATCTTTTAGTTTTGGTTTTCTTTCTAAAATGTTTTTGAAGCTTCTTTATTGTTGAATGTTTATATTTTTCCTGGGGTGGGGGAGCTAGGAACGGGTAACAATGACAGTTGAGGTCATCATCACCCTCCCTCTTGGGACCAGTGTCACCACATTGATGGGAGGAAATGCCTGACAAGGTGAGGGGCAGCAGCCCAACACCCAGCACAGCAGCTCAGGTGAATGGGCAAGAGAGGCCCGAGCTGATGCCCTAACCAGAGAACACAGATGGACATATCAGCCACACCACTGCAAAGAGGCAGAGGCTGGTGGTAAGCCTGGAGACACCATGGCCAAGTAGAATGCTCGCTGGAGAGCCAAGGCAGGAGCCTGGGAAAAGACTGCCCCGGGAGAAATACCTAATCAAGACCAGGATGATAGAGGTCTTTGGACAGCCTCCAATAGCCGTGGTATCCTCAGGCTGAATACTTCCATCGAGTTCTCAATAGACCATCATCAATCAATGCTGAGACCATTGACCTCAAGTTGAAGTCAATCTCTCCCTAACTTAAACTCCAACTGAAGAAAAGGTTTTGAATGCCTTTGGGCTCCTTTCATGTGGCAAAGCACTGGGTCCTGATTCTATTCCAGCTGAGATTTACAAGGTCAATGATCTATTGCTCATACAAAAGCTGACTGAAGTTTTCCAGGTTGTATGTCAAGGGGAGGTTATGCCCCAGGAGTTCAAAGATGCTTCCATTGTCCATCTTTATAAAAGTAAAGGAAATAGATTGCCCAGAGAAAATCACAGGGGGATCTCTCTTAGTCACTGCTGGCAAGATTCTTGCCAGAGCCCTCCTTAATAGGCTGATCCTACATCTGGAAGATGGTCATCTATCGGAGAGCCAATATGGCTTCAGAAAGGGCCGAGCAACAGTTGATATGGTGTTTGCTACCCAACTCCAGGAGAAATGCCCAGAGCAGAACAGATGTCTGTACACAACATTCGTAGAGCTGACCAAGGCCTTTGATACTGTTAGTCATGAGAGCTTATGGGAAATTATATCAAAATTTGGTTGCCCAGAAAAGTTCATCAGCATTGTACATCAATTTCATGACAGCATGCTTGCCCGGGTTCTATATAATGGATAATGCTCTCGTCCCTTCCCAGTCACCAATAGAGTGAAACAAGGTGTGTGCTTCTTCCCATGCTTTTTAGCATGGTGTTTTTAGCCATGTTGTCAAATGCTTTCAATGAGGATGAATACGACATCAAGAAATGCTACTGTACTGATGGTAAATTCTTCAATTTCAAAAGGCTACAAGCCAAGACCAAAGTGGAGGGAATATTGGTGCATGATTTTCTGTTTGCAAATGACTGTGCACTCAATGCAGCCTCTGAAGCTGGATTGCAACAAAGTATGGATCACTTCTCTGCTGTTTGTGCTGATTTCGGTTTAACAAGTAACACCAAGAAAACAGGAGCAGCTACCACCATACCATCCATATGTAGAACCATCGGTTCCACATGGAGAAGTTTTGAACACTGTGGATAAGTTCTCTTACCTTGGTAGTGTACTTTCCAGGGATGTACACATTGATAATGAGGTTGACACACACATTGCCAGAGCTAGCTCAGTGTTTGGGAGGCTCTGAAGGAAATTATGGGAGAGAAGAGGTATTAGACTGATTACCAAACTGAAGGTCTATGGAGCCATTATGCTGACCTCATTGGTATATACCTATGACACCTGGACAGTCAACTAGTGCCACACCAGGAAAGTGAATTGCTTCCATTTGAATTGTCTTAGGAAGATTCTGAAGATGACCTGGCAGGATAAGGCACCAGACACTGAGGTCCTTACTCAAACTAAACTGCCAAGCATTCAAACTCTGCTTCAGAGAGTGCAACTCTGATGGGCTGGCCACATTGTTTGAATGCAAAATGTATGCTTGCCAAAAAGACTACTTTATGGACAACTTACATAGAGCAAGCATTCACATGGTGGTCAGAAGAAGTGATACAAGAGTACTCTCAAGGTCTCGCTCAAGAACTTTGGAATTGATTGTGTGACATGGGAGACACTGACACAGGACAGCTCAGCATGGTGTGCCCACATCAGAGAAGGTGCTGTGCTCTATGGGCAAAGTAGAATTGAAACAGCTCAAAGGAAACATAGAATGCACAAATTGATAGTATCCCCCCTAAAAGTTCACATAGACTATTTGTGCCTGACCTGTGGTAGAACATTCCAAGCTCATATTGGTCTGATCAGCCACAGTCAGACACATTGAAACTTGACTCTAGCATAGTGATGTCATTTTGGTTCTCTTTTAGAACAAAGGACAACAACCAAGCAACCAAACAACTTGGTTCTGCTCCCTTCACTCAGCATCAGTTCACATAAGTCTTTCCAGGTTATAATGAAGTCCATTTGCTCCTCATTTTTTATGGCACGATAATATTCCATTACATTCATATACCACAATTTGTTTAGCCATTCCCCAATTGATGGGCATCCCATTGATTTCCAATTCTTTGCCACTACAAAAAGAGCTGCTATAAATATTTTTGTACATATGGGTTCCTTACCCACTTGTATGATCTCTTTGGGATATAGCCCTAGAAGTGGTAATTGCTGGGTCAAAGGGTATGCACATTTTTAAACCCTTGGGTTATAGTTCCAAATTGCTCTCCAGAATGCCTGGATCAGTTCACAACTCTACCAACAATGTAACAATGTTCCAATTTTCCCATATCCTATCCAGTATTTATCATTTTCCTGTTTTGTCATGTCATCCAATCTAGCAGGAGAGATATGGTACCTAACAGTTGTTTTGATTTGCATTCCTCTAATCAATAGTGATTTAAAGCATTTTTTCATATGCCTATAGACATCTTTAATTTCTTCCTCTAAAAACTGCCTGTTCATATCTTTTGATCATTTCTCAACTGGGGAACGACATATTCCTATGGTTCCTCCTCTACCAGTGAATCTGGAAATCATGTTTTCATTCAGAATAGTCTCCCTTATAAACCAAAAGTTTGGGTTCCATTCAAAATACCCACTTTTAAAAAAAGGGAGTCTAAATTTGTTCACTCATTTCTTGCTTACTTCTATCTGTAGGTGCACAAAGGGTACAACTAGAAACATTTTGAGATTAGGAATGTCCTTAAGTAACCTATTTCTCTTCCACTCATCAGTTACAAGGTCATTTGTAACAAGTGTGAATATTTCACATTGTATACTGCATACTATAATATGTTTTATTCTGCTTATATGTCTATGCCATCTTTATGCATGCAAGGACCCATAGTATACAGAAGACTGTGTGAAATACACTCAGGAAGAATACATAGAATGTACACAAAAGAATATTTTTTATGGTTTCTTTTGTATGTAGATATTTAAATATGAATATAATACATAGAGAAGTGTAAAATTTCTTTTAAAATTAAAGTGCTTCCAAATTTATACTAAAACATACTAAATGAATGAGTTTGGTGAACTAAGGAATGTACTTATTACCCAATAAGAAAGTAAACTAGAAAGAATGCATTAAAACTCACATCTTTAATTAAATTGTTGCAGTGAAAGGTGACACACTTTACTTAGAATTGCAAAATATCTTCATATTAAAACATTCATATAATATCTCATATGCTATTACTGTATGAGATGTAAAATAGAGATTTTTAGGATGAAATGTCTTTATTTTAAAATTTAATTTAATTTATTATAATGCATTAAAGGGAGCAAGCCAAGTTTCACATATCTGCAAGATAAGGCCTCGTTGTTCATCCAAGTTGTTCTAAGGCAGTGAAATCATATTATCTCTTTCACCTCCTCAATGAATTATATAAAATGCATTATTCTTTTGACAGCCATTGAATTGTTCTATAAGGGTATTAGTTTTAAGGGTTTGTATTAATACATAGTTATTTCCATATTTCAGAATTACATGACCTGAGTAAAGTATTGTGGCCTAAAACTTACAATGTAAGTATAAGAGGGTCAAACTTCCTCAGAGGTACTCTGGCTACTTTTTCCAGTGACTTGTGGGATCACCTGCACTTTTTACACTTTTTTAGAAAGGGGAAGTAATGGCAGTGGCCAGTCACTGCCAAAGAGATATCTCCTGTGGTCTGCTATCAAAGGAATTTTCCAGCCCAGTTTTTTGGAGGTCTTGTTAACCCTGAATAAGGCAGTGGAATGCTGAAGTTGCCTCTGATTTTTAAATCCTAGTTTTACTTTTGCCTCTATAGAGGAATAACTTATCAAGAGGATTTTTCCATGCATGCCTTTAAAAATGAAGATTTTTAAAAAGAAAAATGATCTAATACCTATTTATACAAGCGAGCATAATTATTCCTATGGATGCATTACAGCCTACAAGGTAAATAGCACTATTTAAAAAGTCCTGTCTATGCACTAACAAGCAGATTTTAGAGCCCCCAAATCTACAATTATTGTAGTTGGATCAATGATACTGTTTTAGAGTCCTTGATGAATATTTGCATAATCTGAATTTCAAAAAGTCCATAAATGTGTATTTACACATCTTTAGAAGCCTTGCAATTTATCTGGCCATCTCCTTTACAATTCTATGAGGAACTTCTTCTTTTTTTTTTTTTTCTTAAGGGAAAGGGGAACTGTTATAAAAGGAAATTAACAACTTTTAAATAATACTCTTGCATGAATCCACAAAAGCATGGGAGCTCAAAGTTGAAGGCTAACACTTAATTCCTCACTTTTTTTCTGCTGTTCTTATGTGTTGCAGTGATCTCAGATCAGTATGGTATATACCATATGGGCTGCAATCACTAGGTATGTTAGAACCAGTTAAAGATGGAGTGTCAGTTTAGTGTTTATGTTGTCCCTCCCCTCCCTTCCCTTCTCAAGTCAGCATTGAATCAGGTATCCAGCCTGCACTTTTCTATTGTACCTTCCTGTGGTCTTATTATATTGTGTTGGCTTGGTCACAGAAACCTATGGCTTGAGAGTCCTATCTGGAAAGCAAAATAAAACTCATTCAGCCAGTGAGTTAGCATGTTATTACATTACCTGGTTAAACATGTTCAGCTGAATTATTAATTTTCTGTCTTGTTAAGTACTAGATTCATGGGTTTTGCTGTAAGTGAAAATGCATGCAATGTAAAAATATTCTGGAAAACAGTTGTAAAAACCATCATTAGGTTTCAGTATTGCATGACTTCTCGTGAGACAGAGTGACAAGTTTCTTAAAACAGGATCAGCTGTCATCTTCACAGAGCTTATCAACATAGAATATACAATAAATTATATGTTTTCAAAATTTAGTTGACAGATAAGAAATTTATGTTGAATAATTAATATCTCACAAATGCGGAGGTCAGAAAAAATTATACACAAACATTGCAGAAATGACTATTCACATGCCTTATTGACCTGGGTTAGGATTACCTTTGCTTACACCTGGATGGCTTAGTGAGTATTATAGTCTACTTTATATTAAGAAGCCATGGTTTCAGTTTATTAGCATTTACTCAGCCTCACCTCATGGTAGCTTTGCTGGAAAATGTGTGATGAATGATGGGTGTATGCATGTGAATTTGGTGGCAAAGGAAGTAATCCTTGATTTTTGTTTCTTCATTTTGTTCTGCGTTACTACATTCTGTTCTGTAGTTACACTTTTACAACTTGCTACTTGGAAATAACAATAAGAAGAAAATCTACTTGTTAGGGACATTTTAAATTAGCTGCTGATGTGCCAAACAGCCTTGGTTCACATATGAGTCACCAAAACGAATAGTAGGGGAGAATGACAGGCGAGTACGATCTGACTCTCTGTACCAAGCTGGCCAGTTTCTGGCTTTACTGTTGTTTTCATGTATTTGAAAAGTTAAACTCTTTGCTTTAGCAGAAGAAAGCAGAAGGCCAAATTTTTAGTGCTCTGACACTCCAGGAAGATACTAACATGTCCAGCCGGCTGGACGTTTTAGTCTGTAAGAAACCAACTTTCTGAGTTTAAATAAACCAATGACAGCTTTCTGGACATCTATTGCATTTTGAAGGCCAGTAAGAGATAGAAAAGAACAAAAGGGCAGCATTTTTAAAAATTCTGCTTACTGCTGATTAACGATGTTGTCTTGAAACAACCTTGGATTATTATGTAATAAACAACCTAGGATGAGGATATAAAATTGCATTTTATGTTGTATGTTTTCATTCAGGATATATAATTGGCTATAGATCTAATTATAAGTACAGCAATCACCATTGTTAAGGTTTCCTAGAGGCTTTCCAAATATTTTTACATATAACAAAACAGTTATAGTTTGGTATAATTGGATTGACAAGCAAATCAGAAATACACCCTCACTTGCTCTGACAAATAACAATGGAGGAATATTAGAAGGTTATATGCTTTCGGTCATAGTAATTGTTTGTTCTTTGAGAGCTGCATGCAACATAAGTTGTTAATATTGACCATGGTGAACCCTGAATGGGGATGTCTGTTTATGAATGACACATTCTGTGATCTCAGTCAACTAGCGTTTTCTGGCTAGTTAACACGTTAAGCGAGTTACATACCCATGATCACTAAAATTTCAGAGTGTTTGATGGCTATTTTCTGACTAAAACCTCTCAGAGGGAACAAAGGCATCCAAATGAGGGAATAATCCTGAAGGCGTAAATATCATACACTGAAATGATATTGAGAGAGTGGGCAAGTCCCAGAAATGCTCTCTTTATTCAGCCTTTTTTTCTTTACCTAGAACACACATCCCTTAGTAGCTGTCTGGTTAGTACTGATGTTCTTGAAGGGAAGTGTTTTTGCCTGACATCATTCTGAAGATGTAAAAGCATTAACAGTTTGGAATGGAGAGTATAGGAAGTTTTCTAGATGATTAAGACAAAAACATTTCTATTGAAGGGGGAAAACCACATGGTCTAGACTTCTCTCTGCCAACCAAATTTTTTAGATAACTACTCACTTTTTCAATGTCTCATTTCTTGGAAGGGTAGAATACAAATCTCTGCCTGAGAGAAAATCAATAAATCTATGAGCATTTATAAAGTTTTTACCGTATTCTAAGTATCCTGCTAAGTGCTGGAGATACAAAGAAAATGCAGAAATAGTCACTTCCCTCCAGGGACTTATATTCTAATGGGAAAGACAACATATATGTAAATTTGTATGTAGAAGATAAATACAGAGTAGAGAGGAGGTCATCTGTGATAAGGTAATAGCAGCTGGGAGAGAAAGAGAGGACTGAAAAAGGACAGCTATAGAAGGTAGCATTGGGTTGCATCTTAAAGGAAGCAGGGGATTCTAAGAGATAGAGGTTATAAGAGAGAGCCTAGAGTCCTGAAATCTTTTTTCCACCACTAGAACTATTAAAAGGATGCTGCCTTTTAATGGTTTAGTAGTAATTGTAATGTAAGCAAATTTGCTTTGTAGTTGATGCAGCCATAATTGTATAGCAATTTGCAACTTAAATGGCTAATGATCTTATGATGAAACAAGCCGTTGTGTAGGGTTTTGACCTCTTTGGAGGAAATCCAAGCACATTTTCATTTATTAATAGTCCCTAATGACCTCTCATCAAGGTATAACCTTTTAGTTAAATAAACAACTGGATTCTGGTATTGGGGCCTAAACAGAAAGATAAATCATGTTTGTTTTTTCCTAATTGTTCTTCCATGCTGCAAATATTAGCCAGTGTTTGGTCTTTAGCTACGAAATACCAGAATTAAAAAATTCCAATTTAGTACTTGATTTAGAGTAGATAAACATCATGGAAAAAGTAGATGGGCCTTCACAAAATGTTCTTTTATTACTGTGTCCTCTGGAACCATGGCCATATCTGTATATTATGACAAGATTGACTGACCATTTGGCAATTAATAAATTGGACTGATCCATTCTAATGACCAAGTTCTTCAGGGATAATTAGATTGAATGGATAGTACCGTGAATCAACCATTACACCCATAGCAGACTCTGACCATTTCTGTCTTTTAGTCACAACCTTAAAGTCTTTGGGAGCTCCAGTACCAGTACAGAGCATTTATTGAGCACACCCTGTGTGCTTGCTTTTAGGCATGTAAGTTGGACCATTACTACATTTTCATAAATTCTTTTGTATGTGTTTTACAAGAAAAATATGCTTGTAGAGATTTGAAGGGGAAACTCAGGAGAAGTTAAAGTTTTGCGAAACTCCTGAAGCCTTTTCCTTCTCTAGTTTGGGTTTTCCAAAAATTAAGTTTCTACATTTTTCTGCTTAACAGAGCAACTCCCCCCATTATACCATTGTTTTTGAGGGAAATTTAATTTTTGAAATATGTCTTATTTCCCCTAACTAAATAGAAGCCTCAGCTATGTAAACAATAATGATTTTTGTTTGAAAGCAATTCTTTCCCTACTTCTAGTTCTACCAGGGGAATAAAATAAAAAACATGTTGAAGCTCAGAACTTCTGTTGTGGCCAGGCCAAATAGAACTTAACCGAGTTTCTGCTCAGTTCTATGGGGAGAACCCATTGTTGGCTGGGTTCTACAGCTGGTTCCCCTCCCCTGTAGTGCAGATATATGATGCTGCAATAATCCAGCACTGTTAAATCAGCAGGGATATCTGTAGCTAATGGTTATGCCTCTCTAGTCCACAGGCTGACTATGTGAATGTGCTATACTGTCATTTCTAATGAGTTTGGATGAGAGAGGCAAGCTCCTGGTCCCCACATGAAGCATCCTGCTTAGATTTCACCATATGAAATGAATATCTTGATTCGTGCTTCAAACTATTGTAGTGCATGACTGCAAAATCCCAGTGAGGGACCAAAGTGTCCCACATATTGTGGCAAATTTCCCATAATGTCCTGCAAATTGCAACAGAATTCGTGGGAAAAGTAGGAGGAAATGATTTTTCCTGCCTTGGGATAGCTCTTGTGGGAAGGCTAATCCACAGGTTCCCGCAAATGTGGAGAAATATATTTGGTACATTTTTATATCACATCATGGAATGGTTATTTTTTTTTTTCATTTTCACACATTAAGGGAGTATTTGGAATGAATGGTGTTTTCTAAATATATGGTACTAGACTTCATGTGTTTGTATATTACACCACATTGCTTCTAAGGAAGTGACTGTCCTTATAATCAATGGGCATTTCTACAGCATCACCTACATATGATCAGTTCCCTCAAATGCCAGTCCTTAAAGTAATTAGCATTTAAATCTCAAGTGGATGCTGAAATGCAGCAACTTTTAAGAAGGGCGTTTCCCAAACAATTTAATTAGTGAAAGTATTAGAATAAATTAAAACATGTGTGGCCTCAATATGTTTATACTTTCTCCTGAGAAAGAAGAGAAAATATTTGGTAGTGACTTGGATGTTTTTCTCACTCTTTACCCCGCCATGGCCTGCTGCACTGAGGTAGAGACTAAGTTTTCTCTCCACAGTTCTCTTGCCATTTTCTGTCTGTCAGAAGCTTGTGTGCTCCCCAGAGTTGCACAGATCTAATATGCAAGCATTTCTCCTTTCTTACTTGTTCCATCCTCACAAGGGCAACTGCTCTCTATTGAGTACTTTTACCCTCCCAAACTGAATTTGGGATAATTGCTGCACTGGTGCAACAGTTCCTAATATGACTTCCAATGTCAACTGAAAGGAAGGCTTTCTTGAAAAACAAAACCTGCTAAGTACACTCAGGGCTCTGCATTAGTCCCACTCATGAGTAATTAAAATATCAACTTACGATGCATTTATCTTTTACTGGTAAATTTGGAAATCCTATGGAATTTAAATGAATTTTGGCCTACATGAATGCTTGAAGGAGAATAAAATCTAAGGACTCCTGATTGAGCAGCTATATAGACTCAAACTTTGGTATGAAACTTTCCATTTTTAGGATGAATTGGATAGGAATTTTTGTCTGCTTTGTTGCTCCAAGATTTTTTTAGCATCCCCTAATCAGTGGGTAGTGAAGAACTGAGAAACTATTGGAATGAGTGGCAGATTTAGAAGCTGAAGACCTGGATTTAAATCCTAGCTCTGTCATTTAGTATTTGTGTGACCTTGAGAGAAGCACTAAAATGCTCTGGGCCTCCTTAATACAAGAGGGTTGGACTAAATAATAATCTCTAAGGTTGTTTCTCCCTCTGAAGTCTGTGATCCTGTGATTTTTCACTGTAGTGTGATTCACTTGTGTTTATGCAGACTTTGCCCAAGGCTTATTCCCAAGGAGAAATCATTCTAGGCCCTACATGTAAACAAAATAGGTAGCCAATGTGCTATGTGAGATGAGGGATCCTGGCCTGTCCCAAAACACTTTCTTGCTATCTTGCCCTGATAGCCATTTTCCTCATTAGAAACTTTTATAGGTTAGATAATAAGGATTGGAATAGGTCTTTTATCTGTACAAGACCACTTTTAAAATGCATAATTGCTAACTAGGCATGGTATTCTAGACTACAGCCATTGGTATAGAGACTAGATTAGTTGATTATATTAGCCTTCTATAATGGAAGATGTAACCTAAAGAAGAAATACCAAATGGACAAAACTAGCAATAAGCCAAGCAAATAAGAGGGGTGAGAGGCCTCTGAGGTTTTCTGGTGAGAGCAGAGGATAGCAGAAGCCTCTTCGGGGCCCACCAGTGAATGGATTACTATTTGCTGCATTTGGAAAGGTTGTGGGGAAAAAGAGATCATTCAGGTACAAATACTGCTGTGGGAGTAGGGGTCCTTATCTAAAGAAGTCAGTGGGAGTGAACAGGAGAGAACTCCCAAAACATACACAAGACTCATAAAACCAAGGCAAGTTGGCAGACAGGATCCACGATAAATGAATCTGATGCAAAGAGAAACATGGGATTTTGTAATCACAAGACAGGTACAGAGTCAAAGCAGGAAGACATATGGAGGCCAGCAAGAAAGGTGGTTGGAGGCAAATTTAGGATGGACAGTGACCTGTGCCAGAGCTTGGCTTTGTCCTCTTGGGACTTTGAAGGAGGTATTTCCCTGCCAGGTCCTGATAGTTGACCAAGACCTTATAGGAAACATATAGGAGCTTCTCTAAGTGGATGAGACAGAAGACAAATTTTACTGGTCGTGAGCAAAGTGTTGATTTTCCCAGAAGGAGGGACATAGCATGAAGGCGCCAAGTGAAAAAAAGAAGTCCTAGTTTGGTGAAACATTCTGGAAGGAGGAGGGGAGACCAAAAAAAGAGCTACTGATAAGGGAGAGCTTTGAATAAGGGAGACAGGGAGAGACATGCTGATGAAAGACAATCTGTTTCACAATTTTATCTAGCATTGGTCTTAAGCAAAATCGTTTAAATTATCAGATTAGCCAGTTATTTTTTTAAAATTCTATTATTGGAAACCAGGTAAAGTGATATCTTTTTTCCATTGTTTTTTAAATTTACTTTTAATATGTTTAGTTTTCAGCATTGATTTTCACATGCATTTGAATTACAGATTTTCTCCCCA
>CM053622.1:588907521-588935159 GCA_028646595.1 Phalanger gymnotis
GTCCTGGGCTGGAGCCCTGCTTCCCTCTGCCACTTTGTGGGTTCTGCAGTTCTAGAATTGGTTCAGAGCCATTTTTTATAGGTTTTTGGAGGGACTTGGTGGGGAGCTCACGCCAGTTACTGCTTTCCACTTGCCATCTTGGCTCTGCCCCCCTCTTTTTTCCATTTTTAAGGAAAGACTTTTTTTTATTAATGCTTTCACAAATTAAATAAAATTTACCTGCCCACTGAATCATCATAAAACAGGTTTAAAAGAGCTGACACTTAAAATAAATAAATGCTTATTCCTAACTTTGTTTAGTTTACGTTTGCTAATATCTTTCTAACATACGTCCATTCATGTCAAATCTATGTAATCCATTTTTCCCAGCTGTAAGGAAATGGCCTCACCTCAGGTAAATGACCTTTGTTGCAACTTTTTAAAACCAGGACATCACAACGCTTCATAGAACACACAGAAGAGCTTGAAAGAAGTATGACCCCCTAACTAAAGATGTATTCTCTGGCTTCTTCCTATTTTTGATGAGAAACCTAGAACCAGTTTCTAGGACCTAGAACCAGAAGAACGTAGAGGTTGATGTGGGGTGTGTCTTCCCACTCATTGACCATACTTTTATTCATTTATGCTCTTTCCCCAAATGAAAGGGAAAGAGGTAAGATGAAAGTAATGTGGACAGATACAAATGCTAGAACATGTCTTTTGTCTGAGAGTGTCAATTCAGGTAATCTATGGCAAATAGAACATTTGTTAAGAAGGAAGGAAAGGGCCTTTATTAAGTGCCTGCTATCTGCCAGATGCTGTAATAAGCACTTTACTAATATTACTCTCTCTGGTATTCACAAGAACCCTGTGAGGTAGTTGCTAGTATTATGTTAATTTTACAGTTGAAGAAACTGGGGCAGATAGTGGTTAAGTGACATAGCTAGTGTCTGGGGCCAGATTTGAACTCAGGAATTCCTGACTTAGTGCTCAATGTGTGATATCCTGATGGACATTTTTAGATCAATGGCATTCCATGCCCACATGAAGTTTCCATTCTAACAGGGACAAATTAATGTAGACAGGCACAGAGAAAAGAAAAAAGGGTGGAGAAACAGAATAGATTCATATGCAGTATGGTATTTTTTGGCAAATACAAAAGACAGATGGTCCTTTTAAACAAGAAATATATGCTTAGCTACTTTAAAATTTTTTTCCCCACTTCTTTCCATGGAATTTGTAAGAAGGTAAGGTGAGTAGAAATAAATTTTTGAAAATTGATCTATTTAGATTGTCCAACAATCTTTGACAAGATTCCACATTGAAGTGTTATTGTTTTTTCAGTTGAGTCACCACTGAGTCATCATGGGATTTTGAGGAGAGTTTTATTTCGGATCAAGAAATATCTTAAAGTCAGGGACCAAAGGGCAGGGATAAACAAGCATTCCTCTGGATAGAGAAGCACAGTAAGGTTCTCTAAGGATCAGTGCCAGGATTTACATAATTTGAGGACTTTGATACATGTGACAATTTTTGATAAATGATATTTTTGGCACCTGAGTTGGCAGATGCCTAAGTTTGTAGAAGACAGTGAGGGTCTTCTAGTTAGTGGAATCCACAAGGGATTGGGTTAAAGTTGTCAGAATATTTTACTTGACTATGTGAGAATGTATATAAGTTGTAAAAGAGTTCCATTGTGAGCAAATGTCAGGTCAGTGCATCAATGGGGGAAAAATTCTAATGGTGTGTATGGTAATAGATTTTGAGCTGTTATTTCTGATTAAGGAAAAGGACTTTGGAATTAACTGACAATGTTCCTCGAAAACAATAGTGTAATCATGCATTACTGTGCTCAAAAGGGTCAATAAGAAGGAACAAAGTCACCTTTACATAAAACCATCATCCATTCCCAACAAAGTGTGTAGTTCCTTTTTTACTTGTTACAAAAGCGATACAATTGAATGAGAGAAGGGCATATACTGTTTGGGTGTTTATGTGTACATATGCATATATAAGTTTTAGGAATGCATCATACACTGGTACAACCATATATACAAATGTATCAAAAAGAGCAACAATTAAAACTACACTCATAGTCTACACAAGCCAAATTTGGGAGCATCGGGAGTAACCTCTGTGATTTCATTAGCAAGGATACTCCCTGTGTGGGTACATATCCAGCTCCCTCTGTATTTCCCCTTGCCCTTTTCAGCTTCTTTTTATGTATCATTTTCCCCTATTAGATTGTGAGCTCCTTGAAGTCAGGGGCTGTCTTCTGCCTTTGGGTCCCAAGTGCTTAGCGCAGTTCCTGGCACACAGTAGTTTAACAAATATTTATTGACCGACTATGTCCTGGTAGACTATCTTTATGAGCTGACATGGTTGAAAAAGTTCATTGCCTCCATGACCACTCTTTTGGGGATGAGCCTATCCACTTTAGCTAGGTTGCTCCTTGGAAAGCAAAAATATCATCTCCTAGTTGTAAGTCAAACCTTTCCTGTTTGGTGTAGGCCCTGACAGAACCTTTACTATACTAGTATAACATGACGATAACATACATTCACAAGGAGCTCTCCAAATAGAATTTTTGTGGTGGAAATTCTAATTCATATGTGTCAATAGAGGGAGGATCATTACCAGAGTTTCCTATAGTCCAATGATGAAGTCACATGTCAGGGGAAAAAAAAACATCTAGGATCCAGAGTGGTATGGGACCTCAGTGGTTATCTAATTCAGCCCTTTCATTTTAAAGATGAAGAGACTGAAGACTGAAGAAATTGAGTGACTTGGGCTTAATAAATAGCTGGGGTGAGATTTGAACCCTGATCCTTTAAGTATAGAACCACTCCTCTTTCCAGTGTACCTGCCACTTAAGTACAGCAGTTTTTTTTTGTTTTTTTTCTTCCAATAGTTAACATTTCTACCTAAGCTAATCATGGTTTCTCATTCCAGTAAAACCATGGATTTAGAGCTCACAGCAAGGGATCTACCCTCCCATCTGCTAATGGCCAGAGCTAACCACTGTCTTGGGTCACCCCATCCTCCCCACTCCCATCCACAGTGATTGCCCTCACTCTCACACTGGTCAGCCACCACTCTCAAATAAGTCCTTTACAGAGGCAGTAACCTGCCCTGTCTACTGCACATTCCTGCTGCATTCCCAGATCCAGGAATGGTGTTTCCATGGCTTCCTCCCACTGCCTTTTCTTCTGTCTCTTTTAGGAAGAGTGTTATCTGGGGTTGTCTGGATCCACGGCAGCTGGTAGTACAGTAACAGAGTACTGAACTTGGAATCAGAAAATCTGTATTCAAATCTGGCCTCAATCACTCACTAGGTTGGATGACCCTGGGCAAGTCCTTCAGCCCTCTGTACTTCAGTTTTCTCATTTGTAAAATGTGGATAATAGCATCTACCTCACAGGGCTACTGTGAAGATCAAATGAAGTAATATATCTAAAATATTTTGCAAATCTATATAAAATCTAGTTATTAGGAGCAAAGTCCTCCAAAAGGGACTCTGTCTAAATAAACTTGGCTTATAGGGATGCTACCTTAAATGCAGTGAAGGTAAAATCTGGCCCAACCTGCAGTGGGATTCCAGGTGAGTGTCTCTTTGAAGTGGCACCACCTTGTTCTCTTTTCTGTGATTGGTCTCTAAAAAGTGACATCATTCTACACAAGTTTGCCTCTTTCAGATTTCCCTACATTGGCCAAGGTGCAATACTTCCAGAAGTCTCAGAATTTACAAACTTGCACCTAGATCTAATAGTGCCTGGCCTTCAACATTACTCTCAGTCTTAGTCAAAAGTATATTGGGGTGTATTTCCAGTTCTTGGCTCAGAAGCACTGGGACTTCAGGGTCAGAAGCTCTTGTAAACAGTCCTGCACATGTACCCCACTCTTGCCCCAATAAAACCAATTATTTGAATACCTGATTACAACTTAACAGAGAAGAAATGTTTGGTTCCCCCCTTAGCACTCTCAGCTAGCTCTCCTAATGAGTACCTCTCTGTCTTTTGCATGAAGGATAAGTTGACTTTTTGCTCCACATGGTATGAACTAAATCAAATGGCTTCATGAAAGACAGAAGACAGAAATTACAACCACTCCCACGCATGCACCTAGGCAGCCAGAGCCACCCATAATAGTTCTTTTGCAACTAGAAGGGAGTAATTCCCTCCTCCTCCAAAATACCAAACCTTTCCTCTTCCCTTTAGGTATTTGAAATTCACATACAACTAATTGATTACTTACCTTTCTAGAGACTCCTAGCCATTTTTCAGGTTGGTCTTTGTCAAAGATCTTTAGCAAAAACTACTTTGAAAAGGACCCTTTTAAAAAAAATTAACAAAACAAAACTTAATTCTGAATGAGATACAGCAAACCAGTGGATGGAGTCAGGGAGGCATAAATTCAAATCTTTGTTCTGCCACAAATCGGTTGTGTAGACTTAGTCAAGTGACTTAAACCTTTCAGGAACAAATTTCTTCATCTGTATAATGTATAGATTAGGCTAGGTGATCTCTTCTGGTCCCTTTTGGCTCTAAATCCTATGCTGTGAGATTGTATAGTATGATTGTTTGGTTCTAGAAACGTACCCCCTTTCAGAAGTTATGGAAGGTCAAAACTATTTTTCATAATAATACTAAGATGTCTTAATTCTTAATCTGGTAAATAGTGATAGATATAACCTACATAAACAAAAGCTTATTGGGAGACCTCAATAATTTTAAGTACCTAATGGGATCCTGTGATCCAAAAGTTTGAGAACTACTGGTATACTGAAGAGTGATAGACTTTAGAATCAGGAGAGACTTCTGTTTAAATCCTTACTCTGAGTCTTACACCAGTGAGAACTTGGGCAAGTTATCATCAGGCAAGAGGTCATTTATCCTCTCTGAACCTCAGTTTTCTTCTTTATGGGATGATTAATGCTTATTTTACCTACCTCAAAGAGTTGCTGTTAGGAAGGCACTTCATAACATCTTGAATCCTCCAGTCTTCTCTAAGGGACTTCCCTCTATGCTAGGCTAATCTTTGATCTCCCAAGGCTTATACTAATATTACAGATCTCCTGCCACTGTTGCCTAAATATTAAAGAGAAAAACATGGAAATTTTCCAAGGTCACCATTTTCAAAGGACAGCATAAAAATTGTTAACAGAAGTCACCTACAACATCTCCACTTTATTCCAGTCCTCTCACAGCACCCCCCCCATTTCTAAAGCAAAACAAAATGTTCAGCAAATTGATTTGGTGATCTCTTTTTCTATTTTCTGATTGCAGAATGTCTGCTCTAAGTGTAGCTCTATGCTAGTTGCTGAATACTGTTTCCTTTCCAAGTTCTTCCACACCTGATTTTCTATTCAAACTTTGCAGAGAAAGAAGTGAAGTAACTGATGTATTTTTGGGTAGATAGTAAAACTTCTTCCATGCAGAGTAACAAAATTAGAGAATTAGGCACTTTGAGGACTGGCCTAGAACTTAGAAACCATAGGACCAGAAATTGAGAACTGAATGGGATCCCAGAGGTCATGTCTACTAACACTATCACTTATCATATCTGAAGACTGAAGCTGTAGTTATATGATTTGCCCAAATTCATGCTGATAAATGAAAAAGCTAATTAATAGTAGTGTTCTATCTAGATCCTATTTTATAAATTCAGGACCCTTGCCACTATATTACCCTGACCATCACGTTTTAGAGCTAGATTATTTAATCCCTTCATTTACAGATGGGGAAACTGAGGATCTGAGAAGTTAGTAGACTTGCATAAAGCTATAGACATAGCTGCTTATATTAGAAATAGGACAAGAACCCAGGGCTCCTGACTCCTAGCCATACCATACAGCTGTATGTTTTGTAACTGAATTTTCCGTATCCAGTTTTCCAAAGAAACCCTCTTGACCCTGTATTTGGCAACTCTGTAGTCTTGGCCTTAAAGTAGGTGAAAGTAAACTTAACTAATGAAAGGCCTGTGGATGATATGATTTCTCCTGTGGCACTTAACTTCGCAATTGTTGAGAGTTGAATGACTTTCTTCCTTATCTCTTGGATTCTTCCTCAAGTCATCCACTCAGCCCAACAAACATTTCAGTTTTTATCTTTTTTGAAGTGTATTTTATTTTTTGGAAGCAGACAAATGACATACTAGTTAACAATTCTGGAAAAGGCTGTTCTCAGTATTTATGCAAGATATTTGACATTACAAAAGAATAAAATGCATAGATATTATGATAGATAGATATCAATCATCATGCAAGCATTTATTCAGTACCCACTATGTGCCAGGTATTCTTCTGGTGCTGGAGATACAAATGTTGTTTGTCCTTCTTCTCAAAGAGGACCATGACATCAGGGAGGTGCAAGTACTTGAAAGTAAATTGGCTGTGCAAAGTCTACCAGCCTCACTTTCTCCTCCAGAGCCATTTGGATCCAGAGGCAAAATATAGAAGAGGACAGACTGGAGAGGGCCCCCTGGAATATAAATACAAAACCCACCCAAGAAGACCCTGCCCTCAGGGAGCTTAGATTCTGTAGAGGTAGACTGTATGCACATATACAAGTAGAGAGTATATAAAAAAATAAAGAGAAAATAATCTTCAGAGGGAGATGGGCACTAGCAGCTGAGGGGATTAGTGTAATGACTTCTATCTCTACAGTAGAGCAGGAAAATTTTCATTTTGTTGCCTCTTATTTTCCTGAAAAGTGTCAGGCCTTCCCCTCGAAGGTGTAACACCAGAATAACAAGATCCAATGCTGACTTAAATCTGACCTCCTTGTATCTTCCCATTCCTTTTTTTACTTAGAGTCAGCTAAACAAGGTGCCAGTTATTGTTTTCTTGCAGGAAATTCTTCCTGGAATCTTCTGGTAAGCTGTGGATACTTTTGATGAGAAAATGTAAATCAGGTCAGATTTTGCTAAGTACTGCTGAATACAAGAAATGTCTCTTGAGCCTCTTTCTCAGAAGCCTGGAATCCACTGCTCTAAGAAGATGACACGGGCTGTCTTCAATCTATAACAGTTTTCTAGGATTCTGGTCTCAGGTTGAAGTTATTTCAACTTTGCTCTCAAGAAAGTAAAAAGGGCAAAGCCCCTATTTCTAGAAATGCCTCTTTCTCATATCACTATCCATATTTTCCCCTCTCATAAATAGATTGCGTACATGTTGTGGAATATTAAGAAGCTATCATAACCAATCCAGAGTCTGAAAGGATAACTGATAGAGTAACAGTCTTTTGGGGCTATAGACTGCATTGTCAAAGACGACTAAAATAAGCAAATATTCCGGGCAAGGTTTTAGCTAATGTCATTTTCCTTGGCTGGGAAAATCTGAAACATCTCTGAGAAGAACTGTTTTAAGAGCAATGCTTACCATACATCTTCGATAGCATTAGGACATGCATATTTTTAGGATGTTAACAGAGCCTTTCACCTCCTTTGGTTTTGGCTGCCAGAAGTTATGATTCATAGTTCTTGATAGCACAGAACAGAAAACATTGCAAGGGAAAGAAAAATCCTAACAGATTGCTTAGGAATGATTTCTGAGTGTCAGTTAATCAAACATTTCCCTCTTTCATCCCTTCAGGAAAATGCACACTCCTGTTTTGAAAAATGGATTTGGAAAAATCTTTACTTGTACGCTTTCTAATAGCCCATGACTATTGATGAACTCTTGGCAAGTATTAAAAAAGTGTATGGTGAAAGAATATATAGTATTATAATGATTTACTGCACCAAAAATGACACAGCTGAAAAGTTGCCCGAAACAAATGTTTCAGAGAAACAAAGGATGTGATTTTTAAGCCTCTAGAGTGTAGAGTAATTCATCGCTCTATATTCCTAGGGCCACTTTTATTTCGTAACCAAGGGAAATTTTAGCTGCTATAAGAAATACCTTTATTAGGTATTTTAAAAGTGGAAAATGTCAAAACATGTTGAAAAGTGCCTTTTAAATAATTAAAGCATCCTAAGGGTCTATATTCTATTGAAAAGCTTTTTTGGGTGTCGAAAATAATCCAGACAAAAAGAATTACTTGCTATTAGCTCAACTCATATTATAAGTATCCTACAAATGAATAAACAGTGTTTACAGAAACCATAAGTCATTCCTCGGGGTGTTTTTTTTGGTTTAATTTCCTATTTCTGTTGATTCTTTAAGGCAGGAATACTTTCGAAAACAGTTTCCCCTTAAAATTTAAGTCAATAGGGGATCCTCTTGTTATTCTGGTATTAGAGCTTGGAGTCTAACACCTTTCAGGAAAATGAAAGGTTACAAAATGAAAATTTCCCTCCACTCTCAACAAAGTCTATGTTATAATCCCCAAATACCCTGATATTTCTTTAAATCCTCTTTGTTTGTTTTGACATGTTGGGGCCTATCCCCTGAATTAGAAAGGTCTGTGGTCATTATCACAGACTCACTGCAGGTACTATTAATTGAACTTCTGAATAATTTTGTCACATGTATGGAGCAAATTCCATAGAGTCTTCAGATGGGAGAAACATCTTACTGAATAGTCCTTCCCTTCTCCCTCTGTACATATGCAGGATATTACAGTTTGAAGTGTGCAAAGCAGTTGTGTTTTAATTAAAATTTTAGAGGAAAAACTCATTCACGTGAATTAGTAGCTCGATTTTTAGCAGGTTGCATAAATGGTGACAAAATTCAGATTTTTGTATTCAGGAAGAGTAGGGAGCTACTAGGTGAAGATCGCTACATATGTTAAATCCTTTCAGCATGTGTTATAAATATTAAAGATATGTGGCTATTAAATTACATGAGTGCAAATGACTCATGAGTAATTACAAATACCTGCTCTGCTTCTACTTATCACTTATCACGTATTTTCTAAAAAGTAGCATAAAAATGAAATGTGTATATATAACAGACTGGAATATCACTTCCTGTTCTATCACACTTTATCATATAGTAAAAAGCCCCAGTCTCTCGAGTTGCAAGGCAAAACTACTATTCATGCAAATGAATTAAAGCTCTAGGTTAAAGAATTCATAAAGTCAGGAGCCTCAGTGTTCTGAAGTACATTTGTCTCCTTGGAAGCCAATACTATTTCCAGTATCCTCCTCACAACTTATGTTTACCGTTGTATTTGTGAATGAAAAGTGGCACAAAGATTGCTACAAATGGAAATGCAAAACAACCTAGTTGCCTAGTTTGAGTCCTGGATTGCTATAATTGCCTGTGTAAATAAGTCACTTTTTCAATTTTCCTCATGCAAAAAAAACCCCAAAACACATAAAATGAGGGGTTTGGACTTAAGGTTATTTTTAGTTGTAAAGACTATGAGATTTAGGATATTCATATATATGGACCCTATATGATTTTAAAAATTTATTTTCCTTTTAAAAATATTTTATTTTTTCCCAATTATATGTAAAAACAACCTTTAACATTTGTTTAAAAATGTCGAGTCCCAAATTCTTCCCTCTCTTCCTCATCGTGAAGGCAAACAATTCAGTATAGGTTATACATGTGTAGTCATGTGAAACATATTTCTATACTAGTCATGTTGTAAAAAGAAACACAGACCAAAAAAAACAAACAGGAAAAATAAAGTTTAAAAAAGTATACTTCTAACTGCATTCAGACTCCATCATTTCTGTCTCTGGAAGAGGATTATGTTTTTCATCATAGGTCCTTCAGAGTTGTCTTAGATCATTGTATTGCTGAAAATAGCTAAGTTATTCACAATTGATCATCACACAATATTATTGTTACTGGGTACACTGTTCTCCTCGTTCTGCTCATTTCACTTTGCATCAGTTCATGTAAGTCTTTCCAGTTTTTTCACAGAGCATTCTGTTCATCATTTTGTATAGCACAATAATAGTCCATTACTATCATATTGCCACAACTTGTTCAGCCATTCCCCAGTTCTTTACCACCACAAAAGGAGATGCTATAAATAATTTTGTACATAGTGATCTTTTTCCTTTTTTTTTATCTCTTTGAGGATAGAATGAGTCATGGTATTGCTGGGTCAAAGGGTATGCATGGTTTTATAGCCCTTTGGGCATAGTACCAAATTGTTCTGGAGAACAGTTGAATTAGTTCACAACTTCGCCAACAAAAAATTAGTGCCTCATATTTTTCCCCATATCCCCTCCAACATGTGTCATTTTTCATTTGTTATATTAGACAATCTAATAGGTGCGAAGTGATACCTCAAAATTGTTTTACTTTGAATTTCTCCAATCAGTAGTGATTAAGAGCATTTTAAAAATATGAATATAGATAGCTTTGATTACTTCATCTGAAAACTGTTTATATTATTATCAATTGGAGAGTGACTTGTATGACTCAGTTCTTTATATATCTGAGAAATGAGGCTTAATCAGAGAAACTTACTTTTTATGCTTCTCTTTAGTCTTGTATTTGAAAGTCAAATTGTCTATTCATCTCTGGTCTTTTTATCAGGAATGCTTGAAACTCCTCCATTTCATTAAATATCCATTTTTATGCAGAAAGATTATGCTCATTTTTGCTGGGTAGGTTATTCTTGGTTGTAACCAAGCTCATTTTGTCCTCCAGAATTTCATATTCTAAGCCTTCAGATCCTTTAATGTAGACACTGCTAAATCATGTGTTATCCTAAGTATGGCTTCATAATATGTGAATTGTTTTTCTTTTTTATTCCTGGCTGCTTGAAATATTTTCTCCTTGAACTGGGAGTTCTGGAATTTGGAAATGATATTCCTGGGAGTTCTCATTTTTGATCTATTTTAGGAGATGATTGGTAGATTCTTTCAGTTTCCATTTTACTCTCTGATTCTAGAATATCAGAGCAGATTTCCTTGACAATTTCTTGAAAAATGATGTCTAGGCACTTAATTTTTTATCATGGCTTTCAGGTAGTCCAATAATTCTTAAATTATCTTAGATTTTTTCCCCCAGGTCAGTTGCTTTTCCAATGAGATTTTTGACATTTTCTTCTATTTTTTTCACTCTTTTGAATTGTTTTGTTGTTTCTTGATGTCTCATGGAATCATTAACTTCCAGTTGCCTTGTTCTAATTTTTAAGGAATTATTTTCCTCATTGGGCTTTTGTACCTCATTTTCCATTTGGCCAATTCTACTTTTTAAGAAGTTTTGCTGTTCAGTGGATTTTTGTTCCTCTTTTACCATTTGGCCAATTCTGCTTTATTTTTTTTTTAGGTTTTATTTTCTTCAGTATGTTTTTGTGCTTCCTTTACCAAGCTCTTGACTCTTTCTTCATGATTTTCTTGATTTTTCTCTCCTTTATTTTCCCAATTTTTCCTTTACTTCTCTTTCTTCATTTTTAAAATTCTTTTTTTTTTTTAGCTCTTCCAGGAAGTCTTTTTGGGACTGACGTCAATTCACATTTTTATATTGAGGGGAAGCTTTGGATATAGCAGTTTTGACATTGTTTTTCCTTCTGAGTTTGTATTTCTTTTTTTTTTCCATATGTTGGCATTTTTTATTTAAGTTCAAGAACAGGTTGTGAAAGGGGTGGGTGTGGGAGGGCCTAGGGGAGAGGGAGGGAGGCAACAGGGAGATGAGAGTCTCTCCCCTGTGTCCGCTCTAGACGGAGTTGATCCTGATTTCTGAGCCTTGGTCCAGGGCACACAACGAAGTACGCTATAAGAAGAGGTTGGGGGGTACAGGTTTAGGAAAACATGGGGTGGAAGTGGCCAGTTACACATCCAACCAGAGGTGGGGGCTGAGATTCTCCTTGGATCAGCAGCACTGCTTCTTTTTAGGAATTGAAGCATAGTAATAAGTTCCATCCCGCTTATTTCAGCTCTTATAAAACATTCTTGTAGTTAAAAGTCTTTGTGCTAAAGAATTCTCTCTAACTTCTTGTACTTTGCTTCTAGTTTCTTTGAATATGTATCCAACTTGTAAGCTGCCTGCTTAAGAGCTGCTACTTGCTCCTCAGTTAGAGTGATCTGATCCAGATAAGGCTGAAGTGCCGCATATTTCTGGTTTAAGTCCTTTAGTTTTCTACTTAGGTTTACTGCAATATCTTTCATTTCTTAATACTTCAAGCTAGTTAGTTTGTTCATAATTTCCAGAAGTTTATAGTCTTCACTGGTAGCTGTCAGCTCGCCCGTCAGGTACGTGGCGATTTTGGAGAACATGTCCTGGCACAGCCCCGTGATGTCCCCCTCGGTGGGCTCTGTGGCCTCCTCCGACGTCTCCACCATGGCATCATCTAGGTGGGGGATGGGAAGTAGGAGAAAGGATGGAGGGAAGGATGGGATGGGAAAGAAGGGGGAGGGAAGGGAAGAGAGAGGGGCAGGAATGGAGGGGAAGGGAGAAAAGGGTCCTGAGTTTGTATTTTGATCTTCCTTGTCACAATAGTAACTTTCTATACTGTTATTTTTTGTTGTTTGTTCATTTTTCCAGCCTATTTCTGGATTTTTAACTTTGTATTAAATTTAGGCTATCTGATTCTGGGGTAGAGGGGCCACTCTCCCAAGCTTCAAGTTTTTCATGCTGCTATTTATACAGCTATATTTGGAGACCTGTAAATTTTCAGTTCTTCCAAGGGGGTGTGATCTAAGGAGAGATGTGATCACTGCTCTCCTGGCCTGTGCTCTGATCTGAGTTACCACACTCTTTTCTACCCTGTAACTATGACCAGGGTCCCCCCCATCCCCTGTGACTACATGCTCTAATGTGCTAATTTTCCTCTTTGCCCTGGGCCTGCTATCTGGAACTGTATATGGCCAATGCCACAGAGTCCTGCCCTGAGTGCCAGCAAAGAGTCTCCTGAAATTTCTTTCTGATCAGTTGTCTGACCCCCTTACCACATGTGGGCTGAGAACTCTGTAAACTGCTGCTGCTGCTGACTCAGTCATCTCCATGGGGGGGGGGGGCTCTCTGCTGGATCTCTGCTGGGGCTGTGGGCTTGCTGCTCCCTTGTCTAAGCATTGCCTGTGCTGCACCATGCTCCACTCTCACCCCAGTGAGACAGACCATTCCTGCTGACCTTCTAAATTGTCTTGGCCTGGAAAATTGTTTTATTCCATCCTTTTGTTGTTTCTGCCACTCCAGAATTCACCTTGAGGCATTATTTTAATGTTGTTTAGAAAGGAATTTCGGAGATCCCAGGCAAGTCCCTGACTTTTCTCTGCCATCTTGGCTCCACCCTGTCTATATAACTTTCAAACCTGAGAAGGGGGTAATACTAAACACTATCCCAACAGTGATACATTCATAGAATCACCTGTTTCCAAAGATGGAAGGTATTATTGAAATAATCTTGCCCAGTGGTGTCAAACTCAAATAGAAACTGGACCACCAAACTATACGTAAAGATCCCAGAATACACAGGTTGACTTTGAAAACTATATATTAGCACTATTTATGTTTTATTGTATTTTTAAAAAATTTGTTCAATATTTCCCAGTAACATTTTAATCTGGTCCAGGCCATACTCAGGGGTATGGTGGCCAGTATGTGGCTATTAGGTGTTTGATATCTCTGATCTAGTCCAATGCCTTAATTTTAAAGAACTGGAAACACAGACTCAAAAAGGTTAGGCGGAGGCCACCCAAGTAGTGAGTAGCCCTTGGGATTCAAGCCCAGGTCTCCTGACTCTTAAGCCAGTACTCTTCCCTTGACACTGCTTTTTATTATATTTCCTTATGTATTATAAAGCTAAGAACTTGCCCTAGAGGAAAGGAACAAGTTTCAGTTACAGATCAATTCACTTTAACAAACAAGTCAAGAAGCATATGTTAATTTACCCTTTGTAAGACCCTGTTCTAGGTGCTGGGGATACTTCCATGCCAGGAGTTCTCAGAATGTCGGCCTGGGTCCCTGGCTGTCCTTAAGGCCCTTTCAGGGGGTCCACGATTTCAAAACTGTTTTCATAAGAGTACAGAGTTAATATCTTACTGTTATTTGCCTATGAAAATGACTTTTCCTTTTCCTACTATATCTCTGTGTGAGGCTGGATTTTCTTTACATACTTCAACAAAAACAACATATCATGACAGATTGAATGAAGAAACAGATATAAGAATCCAACTGTCTTCTATGAAGCCAGACATTAAAGAGATTAGTAAAAAGATGTAAAACTGTGCCACTTTTCTCACAATTTCTTTTTGGAAAATACAATTATTTTTCATAAAGTATCTCTCATGTTAACACACAATGGATTTTTATTGTTGTTTTAATTTATAATAAATACTTTAAAATTTTATCAATTTTAATTTCTAATGTGGTAATAATCTACATGAGCCAAAGGTCTTTGGGGTTCTCAATTACTTTTAAGAGTGTAAATGGCTCATGGGACTAAAAAGTTTGAGAACGGCTGATTGAATTATTTAAAGTCTTAATTTTGACAGTACTACTCTTTCTTCCACGCAGGAGTAGTTGCTGGGAGTAAATGTATCATTATGCAACCAATCTAGTGAAGAGTTTTTCTAAATCTAGACTGGCACTCTTCAGACAGTCCATCACTGGGCCTGTACTTAAAGTCTTTTTGGTTTGGTAAACTTTTCCACAACTTCACTGCATCAAAAGACAATTTTACTAAAGACACATTGCTAAATACCTGCCCTCGAGAAGCTTAAAATCTGGTAGGAAAGCAGGAAAATTTGAAGCATATGTGTGAAAAAATAATAACATTTATAATTTGATATATAGGAAAGGAGAGATCAGAAAGGGTTTCATGCTATACTTCCTTCTCTCATTTTCCTGGGGGATGACTGTGTGTGTCTGCACAAGAGCAGTAAAACACTGATGAAGTGAAAATGTTTCAATTCCATTGTTAATGCTACTGAGTTTGCTGTTTCCTGCTCTTACCTAGTTGGTAGAAAAAAGAACCAATTAACTCCTGACTTTATATAATTGAGGCAATTTCATCCAGAGAAATGACTGGGTAAGAACTGTATTTGATTCAGGGAAGATAAGATGACAGGTAACAGCTTAAGTGTTCCATGGTATCCATGATAGTGGGATAAAGAGAGGAAGACCATGCTGCTTCCTGAGTGGTGAATTTAGGGAAGAACATAGACAAAAGTCACACAGGATGGGAAGGAATTGATGAATTGCAATCTTTATCATTGGAGAGGCCAATCAAACAAGTTGTGAAAGCTTGGAGATGAGAGAACCATTTGCTTGTGATTTTGAGATGTTTAAATATACTTGGTTCAATTTGTTTCATCAGTTTTTTTGTATTTCTGGGCAGAACAGGCCTTATTTTATATATTTGGTATGTAATTAATTAATATGCTTTCTTTTAACACATAAGATAATGTGTATAATATGAAATAATGCCCTTAACGTACTTCCAAAACTAAGCATGATGTAAGTCCTAATTATTGCATAGTATGTTGTTATATAATGTAATAAAGAGAGGCAATAGTAGGTAGTAGATAGAGAGTCTGTCTTGGAATCAAAAAGACCTGGGCTCAATCTTGTCTCAGTCATTTACTGGCTTAGTAATCCTGGGCAAGTCACCAGAAGTTGCAGAACAAATGCTGATATGACCTATTAGAGGATATTTCCTTACTTGAAATTCCCTATACCAATGAAATAACAAATCTGATTCCATATCTACACTATATATATATGTATATATATATATATACATTTATACACACATACATATATAAATGTATATGTACATGTATTATATGTTCACATATATACATATGGAAGAACTGAACCTATGAAGTATATGATTATTATTATTTATTTTCTATTTGTTGTCAGTCAATAAGCATTTCTTAAGGACTTGCTGTGCAGGCATTGTCTAAGTGCTGAGAATACAGAGAAATGGAAAAGACAATTCTTGCTCTCAAGAAATTTAATGGGAGAGACAACATGCAAACAAGTATGTGCAAACAAGATATGGGCAAGATGTATTGGAGAAAATCCACAGAGGAAAAGCACTTAGCATTAAGAAAAATCAGGAAAGTGTTTTCTTTTTTTCAGAAGGTTATATTTATACTCTGGGTTCTTTGAAATCAGAGACTGTCATTTGCCTTTATTTGTATTCCCAACATTTGGCACAGTGACTGGCATACGGTAGGTGCTCAGTAAATAATTACAAACTTCCTTTAAGTATCCTAAGACTGGACAAGGGAGGATGGAATTTTAGGGGTATTATTTCAGACTTATCGTCTTAGAAATTTATTTTGTAAATGACATCACAAATAAAACGTAGTCTTGCAAAGGCACCAAAAGGGGTGGGGAGAGAAAGGAATATGCATTCCATAGCACCTACTATGTGCCAGATATTGTGCAAAGCCAGTGTGTGGTGGTGGTGGTGGTGGTGGGGTGTGTGTGTGTATGTGTGTGTGTGTGTGTGTGTGTGTGTGTGTGTCCATGTCTGTGTGTGCACACCAGTGCCAAGGGATCAGGAGTAGGGAGGAGAAGAGATGGGGGGCTGGAAGGGGGAGGACGGTCTCCATTTTTTTACTTAGTTACCTACTGAGCTTGAGTCCATCTGGATAATATAACTAAAACTGATTATTTTAAGTGAGAGAGACAGTATTATTGCAAATTACAAAACTATCACCTACCACTTACAGCTTTTGTGAGAAGACTAAAGTGTTGGCAAAAAAAAGAAAAAAAAACCTAAAAGTAAATAGAACTCGATCTAATCCACAGTCAAGTTAAAACACTAAAAATACATAACTAGAACACTTTCACTTGGGGGGGGCATTTTTCTATATCCCAAATGTGACCATTAGGAGTTTTAGTGTTATTTGTTTCAAACTTTTGAAAAGAAAGAAAGTTATTTAAATGGTAAATTCAATTCAATAATAATTTATTAAGTATGTAATATGTGCCAGGTACTGTGCTAATCTATACTTCATAATAGCAAATAACATTTTAGAAAAGTTATTTCTAAAAGTTTTTTCTGCTCTATTCCTAGAGTAGTGAAGACATGAAGGACCCGTGATTTCATTGGCATAGAGAACTCCCTCCATCAACTTGGATCAGACAGTAGCCTAGCCATAGCTTAGGAGATGAATGCTGTTGTTCTTGTTTGTCCTTCTTACTCAAAGAGGACCGAAATGACATCACGATGTCAGAGTCAATGCAGTGTCTCTGGCTGAGGCTGATCATACCAATACAAGCCCAGAAGGCTCTACCACAGGTCAGGCACGGATGGCTGCTAGTCGGTTACCTGGGGCACATAGAGGTTAAAAGAATTATCCAGGGTCACATAGCTAATGATTGTCAGAAGCATGATTTGAATCTTTATCTTCCTGACTCTGAGCTTGGATTGCTTTTTAGCAATCTTATGTGCTGCCTCTAGCATATGATAATATTAGATAAAGACTGTAGGGAATTTATTTCAGACATGATGGGCCGGATCCTCATAAAAAGATGGATGGGAGAATATGCAAGAAGTTAAATTCTACATCCGAAGTACCGAAGATTCTGTAATGAAAACTCTCAAAGTGATGTTGGAGGTTAACTTTGTGGTAGGTGGTGGAGTGGATAGAGTAGCAGGCCTGGAATCAGGGAGACCTAAGTTCAAATCTGCCCTAAGACACATATTAGCTGTGTGGCCCTGGGCAAGTCACTTAACCCTGTTTGTCTCAGTTTCCTCATCTGTAACATGAGCTGAAGAAAGAAATGGCAAACCATTCCACTAACTTTGCCAAGAAAACCCCATCTTAGGGTCATGAAGAGTCAGACACAACTGAAAAATGACTGAACAACAGCCATGTATAACAAAATCCAAGCTTACAAAATTGGTAATGTCACAGATTACTGTCTCACAATGAGCATGTTTTGCTCTATGAAATGACCCTTGAACTGTTTGTATCTACACTAATCAACTATGGTCAGAGTCTCATTGTGTTAAAGAGCTGAAAAGGAATTTGGAAGCCATGTCACCCCCTTTTCCTCCCCCATTTTACAAATGAGGAAATAGAGGCATTGGGAGGTTAAGTGACTTGTCTAGGGTCATGCAAACATTGCATGATAGAGGTTGTGTTTGAATCCAGGTCCCCTGATTTCAAATCCAGTGATCTTTCAGTGAAGCTGTCTTCCCTTTAATAAACAGAGCCACCTCATGTGTAGTAGCATCCCTAAAAACTCTCTTGTTAAATTCTAGCAGCAATGTCAAAGGTTCCCTGTTAGAGCTGTGAGAAATGCAGTGGTCCAGCATAGCTTTGCTTTCCAGTTTGCCTGTTAACACAAACTTTACCACCTAATAGTGATAGTGGCTGGCAAGAAGACAGAGGAAGGTCCACCAAGATGCCTATATGTAAGTAAGTTGGGGGAGATTTTCTTGGAGGTAGGGAGCAGCACTGGTGATCCTTTGGAAGCCTTGGACTTTTGGAAAGGATTCCCAGAAGTCATACATTTATAAAACATGTTTTAAGGAAGTCAGAGAAAGCTCTTAATTGTTATGATAATAGCTCACATTTCTATAATGGCTGACAATTTATGAGGTATCATTCCTCCCAATAAACCAGTTGAGAATAGGCAATGAAATTCTTATTATTATCCCTGTTTTACGATTGAGACTTAGAGAGGCTATGCAACTTGCCCAGGTGACCGGTTTAATAATGAGGTGGTTGTTCAGTCATTTCAACCATGGCTGACTTTTCATGACCCCATTTGGGGTTTTCTTGGCAAAAGATACTGGAGTGGTTTGCATTGTCTTCTCCAGCTCACTTTACAGATGAGGAGCTGAGGCAAATAGGGTTAAGTGACTTGCTGAGCATCACACAGTTTGTGTCTGCGGCCAGATTTGAACTCAGGAAGAAGAGTCCTCCTGACCTCAGGCTCAGCACTCTGTCCATTGTGCCACAGTCAAATCCAGGTTTTCAAACTCAAAATCCAGGACTTTTGGCTACTCTTCAGTGAATTTGGTTGACATGATCTGCGCCTGTCTCTGTCTTTCTCTGTGTCTCTGTGCCTCATTCTCAAGTGTTATTAATAGCAGCAGCTAGCAGCTAAGATTTATAAGGTGCTTATGATGTGCCAGATACTGTGTTAAGCGCTTTATAATCATTATCTCATTTGAATCTCACAACAAGCCTGGGAGGTAGGTGCTATTATTATCCCCATTATACTAATGAGAAAGCAGAGGCAAACAGAGCTTAAATGACATGCCCAGGGCCACACTGCTGATATTTGAGGCCATATTTGAACTAAAACCTCCCTGACTTTAGTCATGGCAATCTATCCATTATGCCATCAATTAGTCCTATCATTTTATTGGCACAACAGACTCCCAAGTGAGGAAACTCCATCTATTGATGTAGGTGGGTAGCTTCTCTGCAATATATAGTCTTAAAGAGTTGCTGATAGCGCTGAGACGTTAAATGATTTGCCCAGTGTCACACAGTTAGTATGTGTCTGAGGCAGGACTGGAACCCTTGTCCTCTTGGTTTTATAGCCAGCTCTCTGCTCATTACTTGATTCCAGCTCCATTTTTTTCAGTATTCTGTTTTTAGATTGTCCACATTTCCAATATAACCCTTCTCTCCACCCCCACACCCCTGCCCCCAGGTTCATTCCTCTCAGTGAAGAGGGAAAAAAAAAGAGGAGAAATGAAAAAAATCAACAAAACTAGCCAACGTATTAAAAACTTCTGATGTCATATGCAGTGTTTCACATATATAGCCCCCCACTGTGGAAAGGAGTATAAGGAGATATCTTCTTGTCTCTCTTTGGAGGTCAAGCTTGATCATTATAATTTTGCAAAGTTCAGTTTTGATTATTTTATTTTTCTTGCTTTCATTGTATAGTCATTGTGTATATTACGTCACTCATATGTCTTTTTTGTGTTTGAATTTATTTTTTTACAAATATTTTTTTATATTTCCATTCCACTGCCCCTTCCCCACTGAATGATTAAAAACAAAATAAAATATAAAATGCTTGTAACAAATATGCATAGTCTAGCTGAGCAAAACAAATTCTTTCATTGTCCATGTCCAAAAATGCATCTCATTCTGCATTTTTAATTTATCATCTCTCTGGCAAGAGGTGGATGTCATGCTTCATCTTCAGTCCTCTGGACTCATGATTTATCATTGTATTGATCGGAGTTCCAAAGTCTTTCAGAATTATTTTTCTTTATAATATTATTGTAATATAAGTTATTCCCCCAGTTCTGCTCACTTCACACTGTGTCAGTTCACCGAGGTCTTCTCAGTTTCCTCTACGTTTTGTCATTACAGTCATATGCCATAATTTGTTGAGCCATTTTTCAGTCAGCAGGAACCCATTTAGTTTCTAGTTTGAAATTACTATGAAAAAGCTGCTATAAATCGTTTTATACATATAGGTCTTTTCCCCTCTTTCTTTGCTGTCTTTGGGGTGTAGATCTAATAGTGATATAGCTAGGTCAAAGAGTATACACAGTTTTAGTAACTTTTGAGGTTTAGTTCCATATAACTTTCCAGAATTCATAGATCAATTCAGAACTTTGCCAACAGGGCATTAATATGCCTATTTTCCTTCTGCTACTTCAACATTTTTCATTTTCATTTTTTTGTTACCTTTTGTCCATATGATGGGTGGGAAGTGAAATCTTAGAAGTGCTATGATTTAAATTTCCCAATTGTTATTCAGTTGGAGCATTTTTAATATGGCTGTTAGCTTTATTTCTTCCTTTGAAAACTGACTTCTATCCTTTCACTATTTATTTATTGGAGAAGGGATCTTAATCTTTTAAATTTGAATCTGTTCCTTATATAACTTGATATGAGGCTTTTATCAGAGAACCTTGCTGTAAATATTTTCATCAGATATGTATTTTCTTCATAATTTTAATTATGTTAGCTTTACTTGTGCAAAAATTTCAATTTTGTATTATTAAAATTGTCCATTTGTTCTGTGATCCATTCTGTTCCTTGCTTAGTCATGAACACTTTCATATCTATATTTGAATGGTAACTTTTTTCTTGTTTCCCTAAAGGGCTTATGATGTCATCCTTTACATTTAAGCTATGTATTAATAGACTATAGTTGGTATACAGTCTGAGATTAGATTTATATCTAATTTCTGCCAAACTGCTTTCAAATTTCCCCAGTAGTTTTTGTCACATAGAGTCCTTATCCCAGTAACTACAGTCTTTGACTTTATAAAACACTATGAAACTGTTTTTGTTCACTTTTATACGCTGTGTTGAATTTGTTCCACTGATCAGCTTCTTAATTTTTTAAAATCAATACTAGATTGTATTGATAATTACCATTTGCAATAGATTCGAAGATTTAGTACTGACAGACTCCCATTATTCCCCACTTTTTTCCCATTTTTACCCTTGAAATTTTTTTACCTTGTGTTATTCCATATTTTGTTAGTATTTTATCTAATTGTAGAAAATAATCTGTTGATAGTTTGGTTAGGATGACACATGAATAAGCATCCTGTAAGTCTTTCCATACTTCTCTGTATTCATCATATTCATCATTTTTTAAAAGTGAAATAATATTCCATTTCATTCCTGTACTATATTTTGGTTATCCACACTCTAGCTGCTTGGTATCTACTTTGTTTCCAGATCTTTGCTACCACAAAAAAGGGCTGCTGTAAGTCTGTTGTTGTATGTAAGATTTTTCTTTTTGATATCTAATGACCCATTCTTATATGCAATTTGGAGACAGTGAGTCTACATTTTAAAAAAAATACCATGATTCTGGTTACATTTTTAAGGTACTCTAAGTCTAATACAAAAGCAATGAACACTGAAATGAACTCATGTCGTTTGAGCATGGAAATCTCATGTACAATTTGGCCAATATAGTTATGGCCTAAGGATACTTAACAGAGGGCCACTGTCAAATTCTGGGAGTATCTCATAAACACACACTACATTTCATCCTGGCACAGAGTGTTTGTTTGTACTTTATTTATTCCTAACTTTGACAAGTGATAGAAACAAAGTGCATTCTGCACCTTTACAAAACATGTTGCCCAGTTAACAAGAACATTTTTGTGAGTGTATTTGCCAGAGATAATCTGGGTCGATGTACCTTGTAAGAATCCCTCTTGAGATCAGCCTCTTCTTCTCCCTCAAAAATTAATGCAAGTCAAATATATTGCTTCTTCTTAAGATTTCCATGTGATTGGGATGCTATGATTTTTTTAAATTCACAGCTAAGATAAAATATAAAACAGACATACTAACAGAATCATAAAATCTTACTTTGGAAAGCTCTTAGAACACATGCGTTCTTTTATAGGAATCCCCATTAGAACTTCTTGTACTGATGGACTGTTGGTCCATTTTCTACTTAAAAACTTTCTCATGGTGGGGAACTCACTGCTTAATGGGGAGAGTCCATTTCTTTGTTGGAAAAGTTGATTTGCTTACAAGGTATTAAATGAGGCAGAAATCTACCTCCCTACTACCTATTGGCTTTCCACAGTTCCCAGTTCATAGGAAGTTTTTTGATTTGTTTCTAGCTCATTGTGAGCACATAGTAGGCTCACTTAAAATTATTTCCATTGTGAATTTAATATTCCACACATATTTCAATTTACAAAGAACATGAATGAAAACTACATAAGAAACTGTAAATTTCTATTACATATGGATTTTAATAAGTATATATACATCTATATATTTATATAGAAATATATTGTAACAAGGTAATAGCAAAATTGTTCCCTTTGAGTCTTCTGTACTTTTTTGATGAGTGCATTTTTTAAAAAAAAAAAGTTTGTATTGATTTTTTTTCTTATCTATCACTACTTACTATCATTTCTCCCCATCCCTATCTCTGAGTAAAGTTCTCTGGTATAACAAATAGAGTTTTCTGAGGATTTTCAAAATTGTTTCCCTTCAAGTTATTATTTGTGGTCATTATATAAATTGTCCTTCTGTTCCTCTCATTTCTCTCTCCTTTAGTTCCTATAGATAGTAGTTTCTTATTAAACTTTTCTTTAATTAAATCAACTATATCTTCCTTTAGTTCATTTCGTTTTAGCTTTGCAAAGCACAGAAATGGAGGACTGCTTTAGGGGTTTGTGAAAAACCAAAGTGTTACTTAGAAACTAAATCTTTATGTTAACTTCCACAGAAAACCAAACCTAAATATTTTCCTTTTTAGAATTAATTTTTGATCATGAAAGCACACATTATTTAAACATTTTTAAAAGATGTTTACAATGTGTCATTCTTTAAGAGATAATAAATAGGTAGACAAGAGGATAGTAATTCTGTGAATATAAGAAGGATCTGTGATTTATTCAACTTAGAAAGTCCCAGGGTGTGAAATCTCTTCACCAACACCATTTCCATAGTATGATTTAGATGATAAATCCTAGTGAACTTGAGGCATACAGAAGTTAAGTGACTTGCCAAGGTCATTCAATTAGTAAATGTCATAGACTAGATTTAAACCCAATTCTTTCTGATCCAATACAAGCACTGCATTCACTGGATCACATTGTTGTATATACATTGCTTATTCTTTAATGTTTGTGTATGTGTGTGTATGTGTGTATTTGTGTGTGTATACACACCCACACGCTATATATACCTATGGAAATAGGTTAAAGAGGTTAATTGTGATATCCATGTTTGTATCTACGTCTGCAGCTTGGATAGGTAGACTTTACTAAGTGATACTGCAACAGAAGTGGGTTAATGTGAGGCATATGCCTCCTTAAAGGAGTCCAACATTGAGGGAGTGTTTTGGGTGTTAGCATTATTCCTGAGAAATAGTACTTTTTCAGTGGGCAGTACTGGCATGCTTAATTTTTAGGGCATAGTTTTCTTATATTTTTACTTTTTTATTTCCAAATTCTCTCCTTCCCTTTAATCCTCCCCAGCTCATTGAGAAGGCAAGCAATATGATATTAATTATGCATGTGAAATCATGCAAAATATATTTC
The DNA here is from genome assembly GCA_028646595.1 of Phalanger gymnotis. Classification (NCBI taxonomy): domain Eukaryota; kingdom Metazoa; phylum Chordata; class Mammalia; order Diprotodontia; family Phalangeridae; genus Phalanger; species Phalanger gymnotis. The sequence continues at coordinate 588,931,326 of CM053622.1, forward strand.
CATATTAGCCATGCCGCACAAAGAGAGCAAGAAAAACAAAGAAAGTGAAAAATGTTCTTCAGTGTGCCCTCCAAGTTCATTGGTTCTCTCTCTGGAGGTAGATAGCATTTTTCATAAGGAGTCTTTTGGTATTGTCATGCATCATTGTGTTGATAGAATAGTTAAATCTTTCATAGTTGTTATCATTACAATATTGCTGTTACTGTGTACAATGTTCTTCTGGTTCTGCTCATTTCACTTTGCATCAGTTCATATAGGTGTGTGAAACCCTCTCCCTCATCATTTCTCAGAGCATAATAATATTCTTTCTCAACCATATACTAAAATTTGTTTAGCTATTCTCTAGTGGATGGACATCCCTCCAATCCCTTTTCCAATTTCTTTGGCACCACATAAAAAACTGCCACAAATATTTTCTGTACATATATGTCCTTTTCTTTTTTTCTTTGATCTCTTTGGGGTACTGACTTAGTAGTGGAATTGGTAGGTCAAAGGATCTGCACAATTTTATAGCCCTTTGGGCATATTTCCAAATTGTTCTCCAGAATGCTCGTATTGATTCACAAACACAACAGCCACATCCCTTCCAGCATGTGGCATTTTCCTTTTCTGTCATGTTAGCCAATCTGATAGGTGTGAGGTGATACTTCAGAGTTATTTTATCTTGCATTTCTCTAATCAATAATAATTTACAGCATTTTTTCTTATGGCTACTGAGAACTTTGATGTCTTCTGAAAAATGTCTACTCATATCCTTTGACCATTTATCAATCGGAGCATGTCTTTTATTTTTATAAATTTGGCTCTGTTCCTTATATATTTCAGAAATGAGGTCTTTATCAAAGAAACATGTTATATTTTTTCTAGTTTCTTGCTTTCCTTCTAATTTTGAATGCGTTGGTTTTGTTTGTACAAAATCTTTTTTATTTCATGTGATCAGAATTATGCATTTACTTCCTGTTATCATCTCTATCTTTCATTTGATCATAAAGTCTTCCTCTGCCCATAGATCTGACAGGAAATTTCCCCCCTGCTTAAGATGTGGTTTTATAAATGAGAGGATTCTCAATGAATTTCAGTATTCAAGCAAGACATTTTGACTGGGCAATTTCTAAATCTTTCATTAGTTTCTCTTTTTCTTCCATATTTTGTTTTTATTCCCTCTGCTCCTCCCCTGTCTTTTCCCAGAGATGATAATAAATCCTTATCACTTTTATTACTCAATGAAGAATGAACTTATTTCTTTACAAATCTGAGTGGGCTTTTTGTACCCTTGTATATGTTAAGTTTTTCAAAATTTATCAAAATTCTGCAAAAAATTCAGGAGATAAAGGAGTAAGTCCCAGGGGAGAACCTCATAAGCAGGAGAGTGTTTCCCCAAGTGGAATTAGAGAGAGGTTTCTGAATGTGGAGAGTTTTATTTCATAAGAGAGTGTCCTAAAGCCTTGTAAGTCTTAGTTTGTAACAAATTTTTGATTTTTTAAAATATTGGAGTGTAAAAGGAAACTTAGATGTCTGAGATAGCATGGTACAGTGGTAAGAATACTAGATTTGGAGATGAGGGTCCTGGGTTTGAACTTCAGCTCTGCCACTTAATCCTTATGTGAACATAGACAAGTTTCTTCACCAACCTGTATTGCAGTTGCTTCATCTGTAACTTAAGGGGGTTGTAATACATATTTTATAAAGTCTCTTCTAGCTCTAAATACATAATCTAAATTTAATAAGATTAGAACGTCCAGACAAGAGAGTTGTCCATCTTCTACACTCCCTTCACAGATTGCCTAGAGGCAGAGCACTCTAGCTGCCATGAGTCTGAGCAAGAAGCTCAATATTTCGTCTTTTAAATGATGCAGCACCCCATCCCCTACCACTGCTACGGAATGTGGTGGCAGTGGTGGCAGTGATGGTGAGAGGCTAGCAATAGACAATTCCAGGAATTGCTTCTTCATGCTAGAATACAAAACAATTTCAATGTATGTCGCCACATGGCCAGAAGTATGTCCCACAGTTCCAACATGTAACCAGGAGTGGTAAGTAGAAACATGCTCCCTGAAATGGACCTTGTAGAAAAATCAATATCCCTATACTATGATCCTTATGCAAGTTCTTCATTTTAGAGATGAGAAAATCTAGGTGCTTATTGAAGATCACATATTTCCTTCCTTGAGAGCATATTTACCACCACAAACTCTGAGTGAAATCCTAACTCAAAAGTTAATTCCTGATTTTGACAAATGTCTCCTTTTTATTGTCCTTTACCTCAAACTTTATGGTCCCAGCCTCCTGGGAAAAAATCTTTAGAATGTGATATTGTGGGTACAGGGAAGTGATTCTTCTCATATCTCTAGTTGGCCTGGGAAAACATAAATCTTGTGGGTGGGAAGAAGGACTCATAGTTTGTAGGATTAGAAAAAGAAAATGACCTGAAAGAAGACTGAGATAATAATTAAGGCTCTGGGAAGGCCCAAATTTTTACTCCTACTCTGTCTAAATGCTTCTGTGGCAGATGGTATAGGAAATAAATAATAAGATGATTAATTTGGGAATTGTAGAAAAATAGATTTCTGCCTCTTTTCTCCTTTCCTCTGTCACTTTTTATTCAATTTTTCTTTTTGTTTCTCATTCTCTGTGTTAGCTCTGGGTGTATCAATGAACTATTTTTTGAACAAATACGTTACATTTGAAGATCATAGAAAAGTTGGGGATAAGTATAAATGACACTAAAACTAAGAGAGATGAGAAATTTGAATAAAAAAAAAATCTGTCCAGGTCCACTTCCCTGGCCCACTAGAAAATTCATTGAAGGGTTTACCTAAATTCGTTTTCTCCAAAACTTGATTGTTTGCATGAGTATTTTAATTTTAATCTGGGGGTTTTATTTGTATTTTTCTTCTTTCGAAAGAAATCAGTATTTACATTTTGTATACCTCAGAATACTGTTAAACTTAGTGAGTAATATTCAGATGTTTCTTCTAATAAAGTCATCAAGTTTTTTCCCCCTTTAATGTAGTCATCAGTGTTCTTTAGCTTCTTGTGTTAAGAAACATCTGCCTCTTGGATGGAATTGTCTTCTCCAATTACATATTAAGTGTCACTGTAGGCAGTCATCCAAGCTCACCCTGCAAGTGCTAAAGGTATAGACTTGAATGAATTCAACTCACCAAACATACAGTGCAAGTCATTGTATTGGGGCCTACATGAAAAGTGACACAAGCCTTGCCCTCAAGGCATTAGCAATCTAGTAAATGGGATGAGACATATAGATAGATAGATAGATAATTATAATACAAGCTGGACCATGGTTATGTATCTAGGAGAGAACAAATAGAAAGAAAGAAGGATCATTTTTTTTTTTCCATAGGGCCAGTATAACCAATTTATTCTTTTTTTTTTAGTTTTTTTTTAATTTATTTTTAATATGTTTAGTTTTCAGCATTGATTTTCACAGGTGTTTGAATTACAAATTTTCTACCCATTTCCACCCCTGCCCCACTCCAAGATGGCGTACACTCTGTTCCCCAGTCTGCCCTCCCCTCCATCGCCCCATTCCCCTCCCATCCCCCTTTCCCTTCCTTTCTTGTAGGGCAAGATAAATCTCTATACACCATTGCCTGTGCATTTTATTTTCTAGTTGCATGAAAAAAAAGTTTTTTATTTTTGAACATCTATTTTTTTAAAACCTTGAGTTCCAAATTCTCTCCCCTCTTCCCTTCCCATCCACCCTCCCTAAGAAGTCAAGCAATTCAACATGGGCCACATGCGTATCATTATGTATAACCCTTCCACAATACTCATGTTGTGAAAGACTAACTATGTTTTGCTTCTTTCTAA
>CM053622.1:588935659-589053191 GCA_028646595.1 Phalanger gymnotis
TTTGTGGGTTGTGAGGTCTGGTACATGCCACAGCTCAGTAATTCAGGATGCTAGGGCACTCTCCGCTCAGCTCGTGGTCTGGTCTGTCCGCGGTCCATGCTGCACGTGCTGGGCTCTGCTTGGCTCAGCTCCCCTCCCCTCAGCTGGGAGCTGGGAGCTCCGTGCAGGACAGACCTTACCCAGAGACCATCCAGGCTGTCCTGGGCTGGAGGCTGGAGCCCGGAGCCCTGCTTCCCTCTGCCACTTTGTGGGTTCTGCAGCTCTAGAATTGGTTCAGAGCCATTTTTTTATAGGTTTTTGGAGGGACTTGGTGGGGAGCTCACGCCAGTCACTGCTTTCCAGCCGCCGTCTTGGCTCCACCCCCCAAGAAGGATCATTTCTTATGAAGAGGTGAGCAGCAAATGACTGGCTATGAGAATGAAGGTAGAAGGAAGAGTCAAAGATGACTGAGGTGTTGAGCCTGAGAGACTGGAATAATGTTGATCGTGTCAATGGAAAGAGGGCAGTTAGGAGGCAAGTTTTGTAGGGAAAGTAATGACTGCTGTTCTGGACATGTTTAGTTTTAACCATCTATAGGACATACAAGTAAAGCTGTACAGCAGAAGTTTGAAAGTATAGACTTGAGTTCAATGAATATTGGTTTCATATATGTTTCTTTAAAGCAACATATCTGCTTTCCAGTCTCTTCTGTTACTCTGCTTTTTGGGTGGTGGTGGTGGTGGTGGTGCTGCTGCTGCTGCTGGTTAGTTTATTCAATCCATATTCATGGTTAAGATTGCTATTATCATATTTTAATATTTTTTTCTTTGTTCACCATGGAGGAAGTGAAAGCATTCTAAATTATTGGTGTTAATCACATAGTGATTAACACTAGTAATTTATAATTGAAGTCATCTGATTCTACTCTTCTGACCCTCTTTTCTTCACTCAACCCAGACCTGATCACTGGTTTTTATACTTTCCCTCCTTTTATTCCTCCCTCTTCCTGATGGATCCAAACTGAGGTTGACTTTTTTATTTTGCTTACGCACCATTCCCTCCCCAACTTTGACCTTCATTTTATTGCTCCACTCCCTTTCCCCTCTTCCTTTCCCTAATTGTTTCTTTATGGTATTTAATGGATTTTTATACCACTGATGTTTATGAATGTATGTCAACATATTCTTTGCCCAGGTTATATGAATTAGGTTCATGAGATGCCGGCTTCCCTCCATTCAACCTTTATTTTTCTTTTGCTCTTCCTTTGTTTTCAAAGTGGACCAATGATATAACAGGGCGATGTCTTGACCTATACATGATTTGGATTTAAGTGAGGCAGAATTGCACCAAGACAAAAGCCTCACTCTGTCTTGCAAAGTCATCCAAGTCCAGTGGCAAAATGTCAAAAAGTCAGAACAATTGGTGATGGCTCAGGATGCAGTGGATGACCTTGGCGTCTTCAATGTCTGACCAAGGAGGACTAGCACCTCTGGTATGAGGGCTTGCCAAGCCCTTTTCAGGGCTGCTCATTTACCTTTGGTGTTACTTTTTTTTATAATTCTCTCCAATACTCCAATTATTAGAAATAGTTAGCTTTCTTCCTTCTTTCTTGTTTATCTATAGTGCATTCTTTTTTTTTCTTCCATGTTCTTCACTCTTTTAAAAACTGTTCTTATGTCCTGTCTTTATATTTATTTATGACTCTCAAAGACAATAGATTTCTGATGGATTTTCTTGTGTTTGTGTTTAAAGATCCTATCCAGCTTTGTTCTTTTCATTAGGAATGTTTAAAAATTTTCTATTTTATTAAATGACTATTAATACTATGTGATTATACTCAGCTTTTCAGGGTAAATTATTCTTAGTTATAAACCTTTTCTTTTCACCTTTTGGAATATTGTATTCCTAAATTTCCTCCTCTTTAAAGTGGTTGCAATCTAGTCTTGTGTGATATTGTTTATGGCACCTTGGTGCCTTTCTGTCTAGTTGTGATATTTTTTCTTTGACCTGGAAGTGCTAAATTTTTACTATGACATCCTTAGGCATAATCAAGTTAGAGAAGTATCAAAGACACATTTTGTGTCATGGACACCTTTAGCAATCTGAATAAACCTCTATATCCCTTGCCAAATAATATTTTTAAAATAAGTACGTAGCATAGGATTATAAAGGAAGCAACTTGTATTGAAACAGTTGTCAAAGTATTTTTTTTTAAAGTCAATGCATACAAGGTTAAAAACCCAGGATTTGGGATTTCTTTCAGGAGGTAACCAGAGGAATCTTTCTATTTTTATTTTGCCTTTTGGTTCTAAGGGAAATGAATAAACATTTTTTATAGCACCTACTATGTGCTAAATGCTTTTCTTAAAATAAATATTATCTCATTTGATTCTCACAACAATCCTGTGAGTTAGTTGCTATTATTACCCCTATTTTACTGTTGAGGAAACTGAAACTTACAGAGGTTAAGTGACTTGTACAGGGTTACAGCTATAAGTATCTGAGGTCAGATTTGAACCCAGGCCTTCCTGATGCTATGTCCAGCACTCTACTGTACCACCAGCCTAGACTAGCTCTGGCCTCTAATAAGAGGGATTAGGCTCCCTTTTCTCACACTCTTGATTATCATTATACTCTCACTCTAGTGCCTTAAAAACAAAACAAAACAAAACTGCTCAATGGACTGGTATTAACTCATAACTTGGTCTCCTCAAAGTGGAGAATATAAAAATAATCAATATATACTGTAAATCAAGTGGGGACAGATATTTATCCCCCCCCCCATATACACCTTAACATGTGTATAACAGCATGTATTTAATAAATGCTTAAAATAGGATTCAATAACTTATATAGCAATTAAAGAATGGGAAATTGGCACTTAAGTATTATCATTAGGTAGTTTTGGGAAGTGTTCATTAGCCAGTACCCATTTTACCTCAACTCTGTATTATCAACATTCAGGTATTCTGACCAATGGGGCCAAGGGTTGAGCTCCTTTCCCTGATGGTGTTTTCCTCTATGATGAAGGACATCCCTGGATCCTGGATCTCTGAATAGCTCAAACTCACAAGATGTCCTCCAATCCTGGAAACATCCATCTCTGGACCAGTGCTGATTTATCTCTCCTAAACTCAAACTCAGGTTCCCTTAGGTAGGACATGTGTGCTAGCTGTTTACTTCAGTTCTTCCTGCCTCTAATCCTAGTGCAATACTCCCTAGTCCTGGCTTCCTCTACATTTTGTCTACTGGAAGAAGGAGCAAGGAATTTTTATTTTTGCTTTCTATCATTTTCTTTTTTCAGTGCTTTTTACTGTTCTTCCCCAAAATATCTTTACCCTCCTCTTTTGTTCTTTTCTTACCTCTCCTCCCAATAGTTCAGTTGAAACATCAACTGATTTATTAGGATGTGGAGGCTTCTGAAGAAACATTTTGACCATTAAATAGTCTTATGGACATTTAATAAGGCGTGTGTGTGTGTGTGACATGAGTTGAGGAGTTCATTGAGCATTTTTCCATTTAAACAATGGTAAGTTGTTTTTCTACCACATTAGAATTGGGTAACTTTAAAGTTTTAAAGGAACTTTACACTGTTTAGTCATATCTGACTCTTCATAACCCCATTTGGGGTTTCCTTGGCAAAGATACTGGAATACTTTGTCATTTCCTTCTCCAGCTCATTTTACAGGTCAGCCAACTAAGGCAGAAAGGGGTAAGTGACTTGCCCAAGGTCACAGAGCTACTAAGTGTCCGAGGCCAGATTTGAACTCTCTATATATACATATATATTTTTCATGGTTTATGTCTTTAGGTTATTACTTCCTTTCCTGAAATAATTAAAAACAACTGCTAAACTATTTATATCTACCTTATGGCATCCTTAGGGAAGGTAAAAGATACCTGGAATTTAGGAAATCTACCTTTAGTTCCTGTTATTTTATATCTTTGTCAAATGGTTTTAGTACTGTATGGAATTTATTAAAGATGGAATTCCAAAAATATTGTAAAGGTAAAATTTCACCCTTTCATTCTCAACCTCAAACTTCATTACCAGGATGTTCTATACCCATTGGGGTATAGAAGTAAGTATTATGAAGTAAGAACACTTGTTTGACTGATTTACAGAATCAATATATACCAACAGATATGATGTATCAATAAAATTGTTGACATCTTGTAGTAGGAACTACTTTGATTGAGTCAAGAAGGGAGAAAGAAAGTATATTTGGCTAAAACAAGCTAACATTGCCACTAAGAGCTTTAAATACCTGAAGAATTCTGGCAGTTTTCTAGTCCAGAGAGGTTCAGCCAGTGATGAAAAGTTTCAGCTTAGGAGCTGAGAATTCTAGTTTGAGCTAAGCCCCTGAGAGTGAACTGCTTGGTGGGGTTAGAAGGTGAGGAGAAGAAACTTTTCCATTTCTTTTCTCCTACCACTCCCATTTTAATTGATTGTATCATGGGAGAGAAGGAACCAGCTGGAAACAAAGCCTTGAACTGGGAACAGAGGGAAACAGTACAGATATAGACTGATTTAGGAGAAGAGTCACCTGAGAGAGGAGGCAGTTTCAAGTTTTACACACACACACACACACACACACACACACACACATTTATACACAAACACACACACATATATATATATACACATATATGTATATATAGCACATATGTACATGTGTGTGTATATATATGTGTGTATATATATATATCCCTGTTGGAGAAGAGATCATTTTGGTTCTGGACACTAGAAAGCCTTGAAAGAGTTAAGCAGAGAGCCATTTAAAGGGAAATTCATATAGGCAAAACTCTACAAAGAGAGAAAAGGACTACCAGTGGCAGGACTTACGAGATACATCTTTGTCAGCTATATTGCTTACAAGTGTACCACACAACCTTTGTAGTAAAAATTTGAGGCTCTCTTCCTATGACTTTTTGGAGGTACACCTCCATTTTGCGTAGAATATTTCATTATGATTGTTCATACCATATGTCACCTTAGGAAATACCTATTTCTAAAAGTTAATTGAAAGCACTTTTTGATAATCAGTGGAAAGCACACTGATAGGGGCTTGTGAGAGATAGTACTAAAAACAGTACTGGCCTCTTAGGATTACTACAGTACTTGGATGGGAATGGTAGTCAGGTGCTCTTTAGAAATCTAGTCTGTCAATACAAGTGGGAGTTAATGTCAGTTCTACCAGAGAAATATCAATAGTCATTTTGGTATTTCAGAAAGATTTGCATTTTTTTTCATTTAAATTTTGATATGACAATCATTTGCCTTAAACTGGTCTGTCATATTAAGTAGATTTGTATTCCTATTTATCACCCCCCCCAAAAAGTGGATGCTTATACATTCCATCTCCTATGGGGAGAATATGGATTGTATGAATCAATTTTGGGGACACATTTGGCAAACACACACATATAAACAATTACCCCAAATCATCAAAATGGTAATTTCTTGCCTGGATATTAAGTGCCAAATTTCAAGGGAGAAACGATGAGTCCTAAGTGATAAAAGCACTTTTAAAGGAAATAAGGAGATAGCTGTTGTTTTTTTTAGCACAGTGTGAAGAGTATGTAGTGAACTTGTCAGCAGATTAAAAAAGTAAGGAATATTTTCTAAAACTCCAGTCATCAAATAAGTGACATGTTTGAGTACACTGATCAATTTGAGGGGTGATTGGTCCACTGATGAAGCCATTTTAAGAGAACATGCTGTTTAATGTTACAGAAGCCAAAGAACTGAATCAACGCATCATCTGTTTTTCATTTTATTTCAATTTTCTAGAAATGTTTACTATTTTTAATTTTTTTTTACCCTTTCAAATGTTCTGGACAATTCCAAAGAGTTATTTAAATAGAGATTAACTTAGAATAAAATGGTTTCTCAAATAAACTGTGCTGCCCATGGAGGTGATTAAGCCCTATTAATAACTACACATATGCATTTTTAACAAGTGTAGCAACTTTGTCATTTTGCTATTTAAATAGATACTGACTTTGAAATTGCTTTTGCTAAAAATAAGGAATTCATAATGGAAAGAGACTTTTAGCTAGAGGGACAAAACAATCAGAAAGGTTTTGATTGAGCCTTTCTCTGTACTTTATAACTCTAAGAAAAAAAAAATCTAGGTTTTCTCCAAAATATTTTGGAAGGGCCAAAAATGATATTTTGATAACTATGAGAAAGCACAACTGGATTGACACACATATTGGGTCCTTTTTTTTAACCCCTCTACCTACCCTGTCTCACCCCATTCCCCCTTCAGATAATGCCTGATCCCTCTTCCTTTTCTCCTCCCTTTTCTTGCCCTTTCTTTCTTCCCCACCCCTCTGTCTTTTTCAAAACATCCTTCTTTTGGTTAAAGGCGCCTTCTTTCTATACCTCCCTCCTCCCTTCCTTTTGCTACTTTGCTTCTTACAATTTCAAGGTCCTCCCATCCTAGCCCTCTTCCCTAATCTATCCAACTTTATTCCTTGACTATGCTAATTTCCCCTTCTCAGCTTTGCTACTAAATCCTTCCAGTATCACATAAACAGGCTACTTGCAATGCCTCTGGGAATCCACAATGCACTGCCCCCAAAGCTCTAAATGCCACCACTCCTTGTCCACTGTTTCCTAGGCTGGAGCGGGGGAGGAAGGGAAAATATCAATGTCTTACTTGAGCCCCATTGTCTTCCACTAGCCTGCATTAAAGGGACAGGAGAGGGAAACGTGATATTTCTTAGCTCTCAGTAAGTTTTATTCTAGTAGAAAGTTTTGATCCCAGGCACGTTTAGGCAGTGGGGGTGGGGAGGAGCAAGGGGAAGCAACATGGGTGTTGAAAAGTCCTCATGTGGGATCCCATAATTTCTGGAAAAGAAATAGATCTGCAAGCAGGAGAAATGATTACATAGGCTTAATTAACAGTTCAAAGTATTGCAGGGGACTTATCGTACTGTGCGTGTTTCTCGTGCTTTAATGAGTAAATGACCCATTAGAGTGCACGAGCACATATCAGAAGCACATGGCGGCGAAGAAGCTTGGTGGTGGTAGATTTGATCAAAGTTTTTCAAAACTGACTCCAAGTATTTGATGAAGAAGATTAACATGGAGACAATTTACCAAACAAATACAGCATAAAGAGCCAAGAGACATTCTAAGGGACTTCAAGGCTCCAGCTTGCCCACATAAAGAATATCATTAAACAGAAAGCAAACAAAGAGCAGAAAGGATGTCTAGTGTGCTGAGCTCCAAGGAGTAACTGAACTGTACTGCCGATTGATGATTTTTTTGTTTTATTTTTAATATCTACACCATAAGACGTTTTCCGTTTGAAACGAAAAGCAAAGTGATGCATTTGACCAGAGTTCTAACTCTGTAAATCTCTAAGTATTTTAAAAGATTTCTGGACCAGAATTGGTTAATTAGGGCTTTGTGTTACACTGTGTTACATATGACCTAACCAGAGATAAAAAGGTTTAAAGGTCTCTTGTAACCCTGCAACGCCATTTGTAACACAAAAATAACCCCCTTTCATTACTGGCATGCCACTGTAGCACGCAGGTTATTTTTTCCCTTCACTGCAATGAGGGCAGCTTTCGCATCAGAAGAATTCTTGGCAAATTAATGCGCTACCTCTTGGGCTAATTAAATTAGAAAGGATCAAAAATACAGAGCGGCTTTTGTGGTGGACACAATGTTGTGCTTCATGCATCTTGCTCAGAGAGGAATTTCTGCCATTTAGCCCCTTTTTGCCTCTAGCAGCGTTCTGGACTCTCTAACACAGTCAAGTTCCTAATTTGCCTCAATGAGAGAGAATTATTAACTGATAATAAGAAAAGGACCATTCACAGCTCCAGGCTGGACTGTGTAGAAAAGGGTGATCTACGCAGCACCTGAAGCACATGCAATTTTTATTAATTCCTGCCTAAAACAATGCATTCAGGAATAAAATTGCTGTGCAGATGACAAAAACAATTATACTTTTGGTTCTTTCAGTCTAAAAATGTGAACTGCTTCAGCTCAAATAGACCTAGATTAAACAACTAATAAGTTCACCTCTCTTTAAATTCAAATAATTTGGATTGCAGCGAGTGTATTTTATATGGAGAAGTTGATTCCACTTTCACTGATTGAACAATCAAGAAATGTTTCTGAGAGCACACGTGATGACTGACAATAATTAATATTGTTCTCCTCTATTGTAGTCCTTTGTGTCAGAAGATGACCCTACTGATGATGTTCTTGTCCTTGTAGGGATTTATCCCAGAAAAGATCACTCTGCGGCTCCCTCCCTTTCCCCTCCACTTTCCTGGCTGTGCCTATGTGAAAACTTTCTTTTGATTTGCTCTGTTCTGCAGACTGTTCCTTGCAAAGTTACTTCTTTGGTCCATAATCTAAATGGTGCCATTACCTCATCTCTGTTCTTTTCCTGACATCTGATCGTTCCTATTGCTTCTCAGTAATCACTCTATTCATTTAATCAAACCAGCAAACATTTATCAAATACCTAATACATAGAGCTAAGAAAAAGTTAGGTTTAAACTAGAATGAATATAATCCTGGAAGATGGACTGTGCGTGTTTTGGCACCTCTTTGTTGGGTTGCCGGTCAGTCTGCTGTGGAATTGGCTGCTGAATGTAATGACTAGATGGCAGTGAAATTGCTCAAGAGGTTGAACGTGCCATGTATAACGGGTCTAATCATATTTTTACCATCCTATACTAGTATAGATATCGTAGTGAATTTGTAGACCTTTGGATTAGTCTGAAGTACAGTATTACATTCATGACATATTATTTCAAAGGGATATGTCAGATGTGATTTGACAGTGTTCTGTGGGGTAAGAGAAATTAGTGACAGCTCTCATCTGAGTATATATAATGAAGAACTTCGATTCTGTACGTAGTGTTCATGGTACAAGCTGATTCAGGCTTATGAGAGCTGCATAGATCTTTACTGTTTTTCTTCGTCTTTTGTTTTCGAAGAGGACTGATGACATCACAAGATGATATCTAGGCTCATGCCTGAATTAGATTTAATTGAGGCAGAGTAGTACAAAATCGTCAGCCTCACTCCCTCTTCTAGATTCATTAAAATCCAGTTGCTAGACAAAATTCAGGATGACTGGTGATGACCCAAGATGCAGTGGATGACTTGGCATCTTAATGTCTGACCAAACTCTAAGCACTCCACTTCATTTGCCTCCATGGCCATTAGAATAAATTGTTCTCATCTGCCCATTCTGCCAGGGGAAGTCCTCATGTGCTTGGAGTAGATATCCCCCTAACTCACTGACAGATTTGAGGCCTGTTAGTTATCTTTAACATGGTTTAGCCCATCTGCTGAGACTGGGAGCATGCTACTTACTGATTCTTGGAGACACAGGTGAGAGTTGAGTGCCGGGTAGACATCAAAGATGAATGAGCAGCCTGAAAAGGGTGCAACAGGCTGTCACACCAGAGGCACTAGTCCTCCTTGAACATCCCATATACCCTAATCTGTACTGCAGAATATATATACATATATATGTGTGTGTGTATATATGTATACATACATACATATATACATATATAACAGATAAATACATACATAGATATGTGTGTGGGAGTATATGTGTGTTCATATGTGTGCTTGATTGCTCGCCAATATGGGAAATTAAATGTTATAGTCTATGAGGTCACGAAGAGTCAGACACAATTGAATAACTGAACAACAACAACAACATGGGTAATTAATTGATGATAATCTTTAGGGACTTTGGTTGATATCTATGTTCTCTTAACTAGAGACATTTCCTGAGGACCAGAAATATATTCTAAGTCAGCTTTAAAGGTTTCTGATTGTGATTTGAATGATAGCCATACACAGTAGACAAATGAATATTCAGACCTGTCATCCAGCTTTGTATCATTTTGGTTTTTTAGTGCTGGAATATGCTTCCAATTTAATGACATCAACTCTGATCCTATCTTTGACCATTAGACCATGAGTCCCCAGAGATTGTTTTTTGTGTTTCTTTGCATCTCTAGAGCTTAGCATAGTGTCTGACACACCGTAGGCACATAATAAATGTTTGCTGACTGACTATTTATTTGAATCTTTATGAACGTTATTCCATCTATCCAAATCTCACTCACCGTTTGAGCATTGTCTTAAAGACCCCATGAAGATTTTCCTGATTGTTCTCTTCTCTGAACAAAGAGAGTATAAGACTAAAGGAAATGGACAGTTTAAAGAATCAAGGCTGTGCCTACTTTGCCATAGTGATAATTGTGAGGCCTCATTGCCAGCAGCATTGTATTTTTCAAATGTTGGGGCAAAACTCAGCTTGGGTACCTCTGTGTGTTCATCTGTTTAACTCTCAGTTTTCAAAAATAGACTTTAAGGAGATAAATTTTCAGTAGGGAAGTTTAATTAGCTTTGAAGTTCTCCATCAATATAGTGTCAGTTGAAAAACATTTCCAAATTGCTGAATTACCTTTTATCTTTTTTATACCTGAGGCATGAACTAAAGGTGACATTAGGAAATGTTAGTCTTTTTTTAAAAAAAACTACTTAGCCACTAAGCCATTGTCTTTTTTTTTTTTTTAATTTTGCTAGACAATTGAGATGAATTGACTTGCCCAGGGTCACACAGCTAGTAAATATCAAGTGTCTGAGGCTGGATTTGAACTCAGGTCCTCCTGACTCCGGAGCCAATGCTCTGTCCACTGCTCCACCTAGCTGCACCCACTTTGTCTTTTTTTAAAAACCAGAAACTTTTATCTTAAGCATATTTTAAAATGTACTTTGAAGATTTGCAAGGGATGAACATTAGATTTAGAGTTAGATACTATAGGACTGAATGCTGGCTCTGTCTCTTATTTGTTGTGTGGCCTTAGCAAACTGCTTAAGCTCAGTTTCATCATATTTAAAGTGTGTGTGTGTGTGTGTGTGTGTACTGACTGACATTGATCATTAATTCCAGCTTTGAATCCTTAGCCATGCAATACCTGTTTCTTTGTCTCCGTCTCTCTCTCTCATACACACATAGTTTTCAGAATGAAATGAACATATTCACAATGAAATGTGTTAAAAAAAAATAGATATTAAAAGAAGTGGATGGTATGAAGAATTATTCTTTTGTCCCTTTCCCTATGAGGATAGTTTTGATGCGTAATTATAGTCTTACAATTGCTCCCTATCTTTACTATTTTCAAACCTAGTTTTTTCCCCCAAATAGGCATGGGACCCAAAAGTGCAGTACATGCTTGGCTATTTTCCTTCTGCTTTAAGTGTGTGCTATGCTTGAAAAATATCATCTGTATCTGCTTTATTTTTATTTCAACCATACGTGCTTTTATATGTGTTTGAAAAGAAAATATTTCAAAGATTTGGAAATAGAAAGAAGGGTATATATGTGAGTTACAGCAGCCCCAGGGTAACAGTATCTCACACACTAATGATTCATATGGAGTTTATGTGTCTATTTATACTGTCATTTATTTGCAGGAGGAAAGGGAAAAGGAAAGCATTGTATAGTATGTAACTGACATGCCAACTGGTTTCTGGGGAAAAAAATCCTTGCAATTTATTGTCTTTATTTAATTAGAAGAGACAGTTTTGTAATTATTTATATTAATTCTACTTCCTAAGAGGATTGTACACTTATTGGCACTTCCCCTTCCTTCTTTCCCACCCCTTTGTTCTAGGAAAAGGGGTACTTTTATTACTTGAAAGGGAAAAATAGGAGGGTTTGTTTTCTACAAGGCTTGAATAGAAACATCTAAGTTTGGTGTAGCTCAAGGGGTCACATGGTGATTTTTTTCCCCTAATGGTCCTGGGTCCTTCTGTAATGATTCTATGGTCCAATAAGATTGAGTCCCTTTAAGGCAGGCAGAAATTTTGAACTCCACCCTTTCTCATGACTGCAGTCTGTCTTTCTGTTAGAGACCAATTTCTGTTTAGGGAGGGAGTGAATGTAACATCTAAAGTCTGCGTGTGGGAACATGAGGCTATACAGAAGGAGCAAAGTTGTTAGCAAAGCCAGAACTATTGTAAACTAAAATCAGGTTGTGTAAAATGGATATGGCACTATTATATCAGATTATCGATGAGACAATTCTTCTTTAATATTTTTTCCATAGTTTTCCCCAAACCAATAAAATTAGCTTTCTTAGACTCTTTCTCCCAACTTGTTCCAAGAAAGAAAATGCTTGTCAGTTATTACACCCCCAGGAAAGGTTAAACTAGCATATAAGTTTATCCATCATCATTGTGTTCTTGTAAGTACACAGGACAAATGAATATATGCAATTTTCAGGGGCTACAGTATTTAATGTGTTTAAGATCAACTGCCTTAAAAATACTAAAAGTTGAGGAAATTAATTGCAAAATTAGTAGTTCTTGAAGTGTGGCAAAAAAAAAATCAGAATACAAACATACATAGGAAGGCTTCATTTCCACTTCTCTATCTCTTCTAAGTAAACAGAGGAGTAGAAAACTATTTCCAGGTGTCTTTTTGTGGTCTTTCAAGTCTCTTTGTTTCAGGAATATCAGCATTTGATATTACTACTGGAGGGGAACAAAAAAAACCAGTTGTGGGCCCCATTTGGTATGCTGATGCAAATATAGTTGTAAATAGTGTTAAAATAACTTTTCTGAGTTTTAAATTAGTGATTTCAAAAAATTGGGTTTCTTCCCCTCAACCCCCTCCAGAAATCAAGTCCACCCTAATGCCTGGAACCAGTCACATAAATAGAACAATTTTCCTCTGTGAATTGCTTGATGAGGCTGTGGCCGGATTCATATAAATGTCATAAAAACAGAGTACAGAATGGATTATTTTATGATTAGGATCTGTATGGATCTTTGTATGACGGCAACGTGCTTTGGCAGTGTTCTGATGCACACACACTAGTTTTAGTGTGTGTGGTGGAAAAAAATGGCCTACACTGTCACATTAATATCTTTCTGAAAAGGAACAAGAATCACTAGGCTTCACCAAAGGTTACAACAATCACACAAAGGTTTGATCTGCACAGCAGTATAGTATGTGTTCTATTTCCTATTGTAATAATAACTGAAGTAAAATTCAATCAGATGTCACAAGATTTCTCAGCACTTCGTCACTAAGTGACATGTTGACATCTCCTTCTAACCCCAAGGTGAAACTTTCCTGTTCTCTAATTCATGTAATAATATTCAATTGTCTTTCCATATTTTTTGATTGCATCCATGAGCTGAAATCTTTTCTTTTTACCATTCACATCAATCAGGACGAGAAAAATGTTTCATTCAATTTTTTTTTCCTTTTTGGAAACACCTGGCGAGCTGCTATCAGCACATGGATATCAAGATGGCCCTTCAATAAAGAAAACTAGTTTAAAAATACCAAGCGAAGCACCAGTGTAGCAATATGAATAATTGCAGCAAGGCAATAGTCAAGGAAGATAATCAGCCTGGTGAAAGGGAGAATATGGATCATTTAGTTATATCTGCCATAAAGAGAGAAAAAGGAACGAAAAAACAGGAAATAAAAGGAATGAAAACCTGGAAAAGAAAGAGATTCCAGTAGCCGCTCCTACTACTGACGGCTCTTTGTCTATAAGGTTTCAGTAACATAGTAACATTTTCTTTACTTGCCAAATTTCTAGCAACCTCAAACAACCAGAAAGCCGCTGAGCACTCAGAAACAATGAGGGTGGGATGGGGGAAGAAAGCTTCAGAGTACTTCAAAAAATTTGGTCACAAAGCTTATGCATATTACTAAGTAGAAAAGACATGTAGCTCCCTTCGGACCAGAACCTATTAGGGTTCTGTAAAGAGACGTGGAGTGATTTAATAAGCTTGGTTTTCTCTAGACACTTGACATTTCTTCCCTGGCGTGTAGGGATGCCAAATTAAAAGAGTTGTAGGCAGTACTAGACCAAAGAAATAGCAGGTAGAAACACAGAGCAGTAATGGGCAAAGTGCCCCCCACATTCCAATAGCTGTGGAGCGGATCACTCTGTTCCAATATCACACGTATGCTGTTCAGAATAACGACCATGAGGTGCAGAATGAGACCCAATGTGATATATTTGATAGACAGCTGGTCTTGGAGTCAGCATGATCTGAGTTCAAGTTCAGCCTCTGACATACCGCCGTGTGAGCTTGGGGAATCACTTAACTTCTCAATGCACTCATTTACTAGAGCTACAAATCTCAGGGAAGGTGGTGATCTTAGCTGGCAGGGGATGTTTCCTTGTTTGAGTGTTCTCAATATCAACCAAATCATATAGTCCTATATCTCTATTTAGATTACTCTATTAAGGCAAGGAAGTATAAAGCAAGACATCTTAGAAGGATCTCCATTAAAGTGGAGATCTTTTTTTTTAAAGTTTTGGGCTGAAGAAGGAACTTCAGTTATCTAGAAAACCACCCAATGAAAACATACTGTTTCACTACAGTGTTGGATGAAGCATGACTATGGTTTTTTTTTTGTGAATTCTAGGAGTTTGTAAAAAGTAGTAATAATACAATAGAGTCCCTCCATGTTGTAACAGGATTGGAATGGGGCAGAGGTGAAAGAGGCAGTGAGCAGAATTAGATCCTAGGCTGGATGTGTGCCCTGTCCTAATAAGTAATTCTGCTGACTCTTGACATGAAACCAAAACTTTAGATGGAGAGTCAAGGGCAGTATGGAGGGCTTTTCTTCTCTCTTTATTCTATGAACAATGTCATTGCAAGAACCATTATAGATAGAAAGGAGAGCTTGAGTAAGTGTTGTTTAGGTATTTCAGTTATGTCTGACTCTTCCTGAACCCATTTGGGGTTTTCTTGGCAAAGACACTGGAGTGATTTGTCATTTCCTTTCTGAGTAAGTGGTGAATTGCTTTATCTAAGTTATTAACAGTTATGTTTCTAACATTTTTCTGAGCTACTCTGTTTTCCTTTTTATGGCTTCCATACCCCATCTTCAGCATCCTCTTTATGATTCTCCATGTTTTTATTTTTCCTGCAGAACTCAGGCTTCTTTCTGCATGTGAAGATGCAGCCTTCCCTTTTATTGTACCCTCTCATTTCCTAATGTTTATCTGCTAGAACATTATACTGACTTATAATATCAAATTTCATTGAAACCTTTTCAGCCAGAATGTTGGAATTAAGTGTTTGTAAATGTGGAAAGATGGACTTGAGGAAACTAGTGGGTACTAAATAAAATATAACTCTAAAACACACCTAAAAAGAAATATGTGAACTTACTAATTATTTAACATGTCAAATGTTAGATGAAGCATTCCAGCATTCACTGGTATATCCCCTTCTTATTCCTCAATTAACTACAAAACTCTTCTCTAATTTTGTCCTTCAAACTCTTGGTGGATCTGTGATTTTATTGATACAAGCATCTCTTCCATTGGTGTAGAATATGGTCCATCTTTAACTTCTCCTTCTGTAAGATTCTTGTCTATGGCTAGATGGTCCAGAGAGAACCTGCCTAATGTATTGGAGGCTTTGCTCTATGTGTATTTTGTCCTTTTTATATAGCATAATTCTCCAGTAATTTTATACACCAGTAACAGGTTTATCACTTGGCAAGAAACATTAATGGCTTAAGTTTATTTAATAATGTTTAAGGGAATAGACTCTTGACTTTATGAGCAGGGCTTAGGTATTCAATTCCCTTTAACACTAATAGAAACTGTGTGACCAGAGACTCATTCACAGTTTTAAGAATACAGTGTCACATAAATTAGGTATTGGGAGAAGTTTTGACTTTCCAGAAAAGCCCCAATACCAATATTAACCGAATGTTGTTGGATACACAAAGTTGGGTGCTGTATTATCATCTTAATCGTCTATCTTTTTTTGCAAGGCATCTAGGTAGTACGATGGATAGAGTGCTGAGCCTGGAGTCAGGAGGTCTTGAGTTCAACAGACTTTCAATAGCTTACCCTGGGCAAGTTACCTACCTCCTGTTTGCCTCAGTTTCTTCAGCTGTAAAATTGGGGTAATGATATTTACCTCATAGGGTTGCTGTGAGAATCAAATGAATTAATAGTCATAAAATACTTAGCATAGTGCCTGACACATAGTAGATGATATTTAAAGGTTTATTCTTTGCCCTGCCATATTATTCCCTTTCTTCCCCTTCCCTAACCTTCTCTTCCCCTGACCTCCCCTCGCATCCATGCAGGGTTGTTGTGAGGATCAAATGGAATGATATTTATAAAAGTTCTTAGAATAGTGTGTGGCACATAGTAGGTACTTTATACTTACTCTCTTCTTTCCTTTTGAATTCCTAGTCTCTATAGGAAATGATATTCATCATTTTGATATAAAGGTTAAGTAGCTCATAGGCTATTCCAAAAACAGAAATTACAATTTTTTTAGGAAAACATAAATCTGACCTTAGCTAGTTTGTCTTCCAGGGTCCAAATCCATAGTCTCTAATTTGCCGGCTGTGAGAACTTAGCCAAGTCAATCTCTTTCAGTCTCATCTACAAAATGAGGGGGTTGGACCTGATGATTTCTCAGGTCTTCTCCAGCTCTAACTTTCTAATTTATGATAAAATATCTTAAACACTCTAAGAAAGCAAAAGGGACCCAGTCCACGTTGTTATATCACAGATTTTCAAACGCAAAATGTTCTTTTGGCCTTCTTTGCTAAATCTTACATCTGTGTGCTACTCATAATTTTTATCCTGGTATTATGGTGTTGTAATTCAATTCAATCCCATACTATAATCGTCTGCAATCTTCTACTGAATGTGATAATGTCCTTTTCTTCATTCTTCTCTTTTTGGTTTAAGCACTGTTTATATAAATTGGAGATTGTTTTCTTTTCCTGTTATTCTGGTTTATTTTATAGGCTTCTCATATTACCTCTTCTTTTCTTTCTAAATCATTACGCTTGCTCTTGTACCTTACTATTTCCTTTAGCCCACTTTACTCATATTTTATTCTTTAACCCAATATGATTTCATTATATAATTGTGGAAACACCATAATTCCATATATTTTTAGTATGTAGGACAATTTGCATGGCATGTGGATTATGGGAACTAATTACTTCTGAGGCTCTTTGTTTACCAATACCTGTGGCTACACGAGGACAATTCTATTGAGATTATATGTCTCTTTCCAGAAGTTGTTAAGGGATACAAGAAATGGTTTAGGGTTAACCAAGCAGATCCAACTAATGCCTGCAATAGCCATTGAAGCCCATGGGTGTATATACATCATTACTACAAGAGATAACATTGTTAAGTATCACAAGGACCAGCAAGTGAGAATGTAATTCTCCATCAAGATTGCCAGCTGCTTCACAGAGCTTGGAGACCAAGAAGGAGACCACAAAAATCAGTGGCAGATTGTCAAAGCAATGATGCAGAAGGCTGCCATCACCATTATGAGACACCAGAGATTCAATGGTGCTTCCTATGATGATGGTGTCCTGGTTGTATTTCTTGAAAAGGTGAACAAAATTAATTTGCAATACATTTCAAGAAATTGAAATTTGGATATATATATATGTATGCATATATATATGTATGCATATGACTCCCTACTTCAAATATGGAATGTGATAAGAAAAAGTTTCTTTATGTGTGAAAAGAACACCTTTCTCTTACTGGTTGAAAATTCTTTCATTCAATTCCCACTTTGAATATAGAGATTTGTTGGGACTCACCCTGAAGAAGAAATGCAAAAAGGAGAGGTTTTTGCTCTGAAAGCCTTTAACTTGGAGCTGAAAGTAGTTCTGGGTTTTGCCACAGGCAAAATCTGGCAAAGTCAGTAAGCATTTCTCTCAAATTTCATAAATGATACCATGCAAGGCATTTTTCATGACTGCAGCAATCAACTAAAGCCTAAATTATATGCCACTTTAAATACATTTGAAATATATACACCTACCCTGAGCAGTCTTCTCTCTCTCTCTTTCCTTCTTTTCTTTCTTTCTTTTTCTGTTTCATTTTCTCTCTTTCTTCTTGTTCTTCCTCTCCTTCTTCTTCCTCCTCCTTCTGACACATAGTAGATAGGGGAATAGAGATATTACTACACATGGGGAAAAAGGATTCCTCTGATTAGCTGCATTTTTGAAGCAATAAGATCTCTCATAGTTAAAAAATTCTATGGATTTAGAAAAACAAAGTATTTTTAAAAGATATAACTGCATATATGTATAGATATATAATACATACGCACATACATATACATATATGGCAGTTAGGGGGCACAGTGGATACAGCACTAAGCCTGCAGTAAGGAAAATCTGAATTTAAACCCAGCCTCAGATCCTTACTAGCCCTGTGACCCTGGGCAAGTCACTTAACCTCTATTTGCCTTAGGTTCCTCAGCTGTAAAATGGGGAAAATAATGGCACTTAGTCACAGGGTTGTTGTGAAATAAAATGAGCTAATAACTGTAAAGCACTTAGCACAGTGTCTGGCACATTGCACTATATAAATATTATTATTAATGTTATTATTATTTTTACTTCTTGATTATTTTCTAAATTAACAGGTATCTATTTCCTCTGTTCCCCCCCTCCCAAATGAGAAAGAAAAAAAGAAACAACAAAGCCCTCATAACAAAGTCAAGCAAAACAAATTCTGAAAGAAAATCAAATGATTTTATTGGTGACTATTGATTTTTTTGATTATTGATTTTATTGGTGACTATATCTTAAAGCTGCAAGAGCATACCTGTCTCGTTCTTGCTCACCCAGGTGCATCAGGGCAAACTAAAGCATCTGTGTTTTATGGTGCCGTGTCAGATGGCCATGACTGTAGAGGGTGTGTGTGTGTGTGTGTGTGTGTGTGTGTGTGTGTGTGTGTGTGTGCGCGCGTGCGTGCATGCGTGGAGGAGGAGGAGGAGGAGGAGGAGAACCAGGAGAGAATAATGTCATGAAACCCCAGAGAGAGGAAAGTATTTAGGAGGAGGCTGTGGTCAGCAGTGTCAAATGCACCAAATAGGTTAGGAAGTATGAAGGCTGATAAAAGGTCATTCAATCTGGCAATTAAGAGATGACTGGTAAATTTAGAGAAAGACTTTTCAGTTGAGTGATGAGGTTGAAAATCAGATTGCAAAGGGTTGATGAGTGAGAAAAGAGGATGTGGAGGCCATAGGTGTAGACTGCTTTTTTTTCTTCTTCAAGGAATTTGGATGAGAAAAAGAAGGGAGATTTAGAATAATAGCTTGGAGGAATAACTGCATTTTTGGAAAAACATTTTTGATTGAATTTTTTTTTTAATTTGGAGGGGTCGAGAATGTTTGAAGGCAGTGGGGAGGAACTAAATAGAAAAAGGTAGAAGGTTCAGGTGAGGGAGACAATGATTGAGAAGACAATCTGCTGGGAAAGCAGGAGGGGATGAGATAATGTGCACATGGAGAGAAGTTAGCCTTGGAAAGGGGAAGGGCCACCATTTTGTCAGAGAATGGCCTAAAGGAGGAGGGATTTGGAGGTGACGTTACAAGGTTTTGAGATGAAGAGAATAGGATAAGAGGTAACTATTATCAAATGGCTTCAATATTCTCAATAAAGTAAGAGGCAGAGTACTGAGGTAAGAAATAGGGAGGCCTGAGGAGAGCGAAAATTGGTAACGACTTTTGTGGGGAATAAGGTAGGGAATCAATTAGAAAGGAATAAAAGGGTTGCTTTGCTACGATGAGGGCCTACTTGAGGTTGGCTAATTTGTAATGTACCCATTCAACATGTGAAACAGGACTTCCTCTATCTCTGTTCAGTAGCTCATGAGTAGGAGAAGAGGAGGCAGGGAGTGGGAATAATCGAGGGATGAGGTCTGTCAAGAGATAAGCGGTAATAAGACAAGGGGCAAGCGATTCAAGAGTATAGGATGATATAGAGCTGAAATGGCTAACTACTGGATTGAGATTGAAGAAGGAAGAAAATGAAGTTGGACCATAGGTTGGTGAGAAAGTCATGAGGAGCGGAGAGATTGATCTTTATTAGGGTGAAGATGACACTGTGCTGGGGATAGAAGGGCAAAAAGCTTTTTTACTGGGAGATATAACGATGAAGCAGATAGATCTAATTCTCATTATGTAATGGATGTTTATATTTTACTTCCAGACATATCCTTCAAGAATTTTTGTACATAAATTCTATGCTCTGATTCGCTGTGTTTTAGATTATGTATATTCTGCTAGGACCAACTAGCCCAAGGATTCTTAACCCGGTTTCATGAAAAAAAAAATCTGATAGCTAGTTCAATAAAACTGGTTTCTTTGATAATCCTATTTATTTTATTTTATGCATTTCAAACCATTACTCTGAAAAGAGGTCCATAGGCTTCACCAAAGTGCCAAAATGATCCATGACACACACAGATAGTGAAGAGGCCCTGATCTAGACTAATAAGGGGATTTGTATGGTGATTGATACGTAAAAGGAATAATATTTTCCAGTTAGAACCGGTAGTGACATTATAGATCATTTGGTTTAACTTTCTCATCTTAGAAATGAAGGCACAGAGGCTCAGAGATGTGGTGAAGTCACCTGTTCAAGGCCATAAAATGAGTAGCGGAGGCAAGATCAAATGACAAGTGGTGGCTTTCTGGCCAGTCTTCTTTTTATTGTACCATCCTCTTTCTCATTATATTTCTTATTTATTTGAAGACTGAATGAAGCTAACAGCTATTCAGTTGTGAACAGCATATATTTCTATTATGCTAGATGCTTTTCCCAAGAGGAAAATCGTATAAAATATTAGTGTTATCCATAGTAAAATAAATAGAATTGATTTCTTTAGGGCAAATTTCAAAATGTCAGGGATGATTTTATGTCTATAAAGACAAATTGAAAGTAAACTTGTTGTTTACTGGGAACAGTGTCTGTACGGCGTTGTTATGGCTGTTTTTGTTACCCATGATTTATTTGTCTAAGGTTCCTCTCCATTTTGTCATTACTGGTAACTTCGTACTTATGGGATGCTAAATGCTTTGAGGACGCCATCAAGCACAGCTCCTTCAACACATCTGGTGGTAGCAAGAAACCCAAGCTCCCTGTGAAAATTGGCATGACATTATTACCTATCTCCTGTCTCCCTAGGATAAGTAGTGAACTTCAATTTACATTGTCGCCAGCTTAGTGCCTTTAATGAATCAGCACCAAATTCTCATTTCTAGAGTTTAAAAGAGAGGGAAAATTCCCCAAGCACCTAAGAGCTATATGCAATAAAAGGCTTTAATGCCTAAGAATTGATGGGATTTTACTTTGGATCATGTACTAAATTTTGCTTGAGGTATACTCGCTTTTGGTACATCATTTCACATAAGTTATATCTGCATGATACCAAAGCAGTTGTTTTAAGCAATTAATTCAGTAGGAGGTAGCAACAGTTGAGAGAGGCAGCTGTGGTATTGTGGATAGCAGGCAGGCCTCGGAGTCAGTACAAATTGGGTTTGGTCCCATCTCTGACATACTGACCGTGTAACACTGGACAAGCCTCTTAAACTTCACTGCCCCAGGCAACAAGTTGTAAAACAGTTGCTGCTATGCATTGGTACACAGAGTTTTCTCACCAGGAACTTCTTACACCCATTAAATCCTGTAGAGCTCTCTCTCTTCTGAAAGAAGATACACTAATAACTTTTTGACTTATTTTAGTGATAATTTCATTCTTCCAAAGGTAGAAGAATAAACAATAAGAAACCCTATTCTGGATTTGATTGTCACTAATGGTGAGGTGAAATGATGGAAATCTTAGTGACTACTTAATACTAAGAGTTTGTGATAGAAAAGGATGTCAATCTGGCCATAGTTTGAAATGCATCCTAGATTTTGGGAAAGCAGATTTAAAAGAGTTCAGAGGAAAGATAGATAGGATTCCATGGAGTGATATATTTCAGGGGAGGTCAGTCTAGTAGGCACAGTATATCCTCAAGACTAAAATCCTAAAGTACAAAAGGAAACAATTCCAATGAGGAAGGGGAAAAATGGAATTTGTCTTAAGAGACCCATGTAGATAAACATACATGGAAATGAACAACCAATTTCTATTTAAAAGAGAAATATCCAGGAGGTGGAAACAAGTTCAGCTAATAAAAGACGAATATAAGAGCATGGTTAAGTTCAGAGTGAAGTGAAGCTGGTATGGGAGCCAAGGACACCCAAAAGAGCAGGGGTTTTTGTTTGTGTGTTGGTTTTGTTTTAAATTCCATCAGGAGAATGAGATTCAGTCAGAGAGAGGAGATGGAGATCACCTTTGCTTGGGGGAGGTGAGCTGATGGATACCGATGAGAGAAAAAAAGGTAGAAATGCTGGATTCTTATTTTATAGCTGTTTTATCTGTAAAAGAGAATTACCTTTGAGGTGAACATGCGTTGATCCTCTTTGAAGACAGAAACAACAACAACAGAGCAAAAATGGCTCTCAGGAATTTGATACCCAAGATAGGAAGACAGTGAGAGAGCATCTACTGCCCTTGATTCATTCAAGTCACTTGGCCATATGAACTACAACCTTGCATCTTCAAAGAATTGACATGTAATTGCTGAGTCATGACGGGCATTTGAAAGATCATTGAAAATGAGAGAGATATCACAGAATTGACAAAGGGCAAATGTCTCAGCTGGAATATCTATACTTATATCTACATATACACATACACACATATGTAACTATGATTATGGTAATGTACATATATAACTACTGCAGTAAGGACATATGTGTTCATGCATTTGTAATATGTATAAATATATACTTATACCTATGCATGTATGTTGACATGGGACACACATGCATTGGCAACATACATGTGTATACACACATGTATTTGCATGTGTGTATATGTATGCATATGTGTGTAGTGTACATGTGTGTGTTTATATATGTGTGTATTTATAGCTAATTTTATAATAATTTAACATTATACCACTCCCCCTTTTCAGTGAGCTGCTCACTCACTCTTACAGCTCTTTACCAATATCACCATGATGCTTGTCATTCCACAAACCCTCCACTATTGATTCTTGCCATTTTAGTTTTATAGTTTTCACAGTTTCTACAGTGTTACATTTTACAGTGTACATTGTCCTCTGGATTCTGTGAATTTGATTCTAAAAGTACTCAAAATTGTTCATTTTTATAATATTGATACTATGGTACAAATTGTTCTGTTTCTACCCATTTCGCTCTATATTAGTTCATGTAAGCCTTTCCATGTCTTTTTGAAATTGTCTATTTCCTTATTTCTTGCAGCATAATAGTATTTCATCATATTAATATACCACAACTTATTCAGCCATGCTTTTATTATTGGGCATCCTCTAAGTTCCCAATTTTTTGTCACCACAAAAAAGACCTGCTACAAATATTTTTGTACATAAACATCATTTTCATCTTTGTTTGATCTCTTTTGAACATAGGCCTAGTAGTTATATATAACTACATCAAAAGGAATGCATTGTTTAGTAACTTTTTGTGAATAATTCCAAATTGCTTTACAGAAAGGCTGCAACCATTCACACGTCCATCAGCAATATCATTTTGCCTATTTTCCCACAGACCTTTCAATATTTATAATTTTCCTTTTTTATCCTTTTTGCCACTTTGATGGATTCTGTTAAAGTACAATCTTGGGATTGCTTTAATTTGAATTTCTCAAATTTGCAGTGATTTGGAGCATTTTTTTCCATATGACTATAGATAGACTGTTTTTTTTTCCCTTGAGTTCTTTCTGTTCATATCTTTAGACTATCAATTGGGGAATGGTTCTTTCTTTAAAAATAAATTTGAATCAATTCCTCATATATCTTAGAATTAAGACTTTATCAGAAAACCTTGATTCAAAGATTTTCATTTTCTCATTTAACTGTTGTCTTTTTTTTAGATTTGTTTGTGCAAAACAGCTTTAATTTTATGTAATCAAAACTATCCATCTTACCTTCTGTGATCCTCTCTATTCCTTCTTTGGTCATGACCTTTTCTCTTATTCATAGTTCTTATGGGCATTTTCCCCATGTTTCTCTAATCTGTATACAATATGACCTTTTATATCTAGGTAATGTATCTGTCCATTTGAATCTTATTTTTATGTAAGGTGTAAGGAAGTTCTGTTATTGTCTTTTCTGAGATTGTGATCACTCCCCTACTTTTTTTTTTCTGAGTTCACTAAAGCATAATAAGATTTTGAGCCAGCCAGTTTTAACCAAGTGTGAATCTTTATAGTTCAGATGTGTTTCTTGTAAACAACATATGTATTTTCTGTTGTAATCCTCTATGCTAACTTTCTCTGTTTTATGGGTGAATTTATCTCATTTACAATCTGAGTTAGGATAATTAATTGTTTTTCCCCCCATCTTACTCTCTTCCACTTTTTTTATGTCTTTGCTCCCCACCCTTTCTTCATAAAGAAGAGCCCGGTGAGAGTGAAGGAAGACGCTCAGCCCCATTGCTTTATGCTTGATGTAACCTGCTTCTGTTCTCTTGCCTGGCTTTTCTTTCCTTCACTTAGATACCAGTCACAGGTTCTTATTCTTACTTTGGAGGAAGATAAAATTTGAGGTAGCCTAGGTCCATTCTGCCATTTCTGGATTAGAGATAGAGACACTGAGAGAGGCATACACACACACACACACAGCTATAAAGACAGAATGAGAGACAAAGACAGACTGAGACAGAGAGGCAAGAAAGAAAGATTACTACAAAGTCATGCCTCAGTTAATTGGTTTAGCTCTAGGTCAGAGCAAAGCCAGGTTAGCCAGCCAAGCCCAAAATTCCTGGCCACTACAAGTAGAGGTAATAACAATAGCATTAATGGCAACAGTAATAGCTAGAATTTATGTAATGCTTTAAGATTTACAAAGCATTTAACATTTTATCTCATTTGATCATCAGACAAACTGTGTGAGGTATCCCATTTTTATAAATTAGAAAGCTGAGGCCAATACAGGTTAAAAGACTTGCCCAAGATTATACAGATAGTGATTATTTGAGTCAGGACACATCCGTATCTATGTATCTATGTGTGTGTGTGATTATATACGTACATATATATGTGTGTGTGTGTGTGTGTGTCTATATACATGTATAATATATATTGTATGTTTATATAAATGTGTATATATATACCTGTATCTACCTATATATGTTATATATTTATCTATGAACATAATTATAAACCCTTTAGAGACTGTATATTTCTTGAATGAAAGGGATTGTTTAAATTTTTGTTTTTGTGGCTCCTTCTCATGGCAGAGTGCTTGGCTTAAAATATGTGTTGCTTGATGCTTAGTTTTGGAGTTCGAATTTCTTCAGCTATTCACTCTATCTAGACCTATTAACAACTAATTTTATGGTAGGCAGGATAGAGACAGAAGGAAAAGAAAAGCCAAAGTGACCAGTCTTGTCATATTATCTCTATAGAGATGACCTCTGTCTTTGTCTTAAATAAATTTTTTTCTAATTAGTGTAACATTCCCCCCCCAAAAAAAACATTTTCTCCTTTAAAATACTTGTTGATACACAAAATAAAAACAGGTATCAAAAATATGTTGTCTAACAAATTTAGAAGGAAAAAAAACCCTTCAGAAAGAATGTAAGAACTTAAGAAAGACCATAAGATAGTGACCATTCTACTATTCTACATCTTATAGTACTAAGATTGTGTTTTAAAACAATAGGGAGAGACACTAGATCACAGGATCATGGAGCCAAATCTGGAATGGACCTCAGAAGTGATCTAGTTCAACGGTCTCTTGTTGTGAATTCAGAAACCAAGCCCATGAGAGTTAAATGACTTTCCAAAAGTCACCAAAGAAGGAATTATCAGATGCAAGATTTAAACTTAGGTCTTCTCTCTCCATTGTGCTATGAAGATGTTTGCTAACTTTGTAAAGGTTGGTGTATCAGTAAGGCGATAATAACCACATAGATGATAACTGTCAAAATGCCTATGTGGTTCTGTATCACAAAGTATACAAGACTTTCCACATAGAAGGTAGAAGAAGTGAAGCATTTATTCAGACACCAGAGAACCAGATCCCACAAGCCAGTCTATCACAGCAGTAAAACATTCTACACACAATATAACAACATGGAGCCTCGCCATCCCAAAACCTCTCCGACCCCATGCTGGAGTCTTCCCCAAAGACAAACTCACAGTACAGCTAAGTCAGCCTGTTCAGTTCTAACAATCATGAGGGCGGCCATTAGCAACCATAACTTCAATTTCTCTCTCTCTCTCTCTCTCTCTCTCTCTCTCTCTCTCTCAGCATTTCTTGTGACATAACTTCCTTTTCCTGTCAAGAAGCTCCTCCCACCACATGTAACTCAGGCTTCCTGTGAGGTAAGCAGGTCACATGGCCTATTAATGAGTGGGAAAGATCTTCAAATTTAAATTGCTACTATAGTTGGGTTAACAAATCTAAGCAAGTTGACAAAAATGCATATGATTCATTATTTTAGGGCATGAAAGAATTTTACTACTTAGTTATTTCACTCCTGATAATGAAAAAAAATGATCAAATGAGAACAATTACTTAGTAATTGACTAATAATCGATCATTGAAGTTGCCTGACTAATAAATTCAGTAGACAGAAATAGAGATTCTACTTGCTACCTGTAACTGTACATTTTGATTTATTTTCCCTTTGAATTTGGTTTGGCTTTGTGGATACAAGACTTTGGATTCTGTTATGTTTAGCCTGTGTTACAGTGTATGATTTCATTTGAGGTTTGCAATTAATAAAAGCTGTCATTTTAAAGATGTACATGTTACTCTTCCATCATGTTGGTTTGAAGAGTTTTTTAAAAAAAATTATTGAGTAGAATGTGATATTTCAAATTATTCTTTGATGAAAGGTTTCAGGGTTCATGACTGGGATTGTTCTCATTGTGGTGATTTTATTGAGTGGATAGTGAGAGGAGGTAGCTTGGTGTAGTTCCGAGGTGTCAAACACAAGGCTTAGGCAAAGTTTTGGCCTGCAAAACTCCCATCAGGGGGAATGAGATGAAAACATAATTGGGAAATGTTATTACATAAAAATATGTTAGAATATAGATAATGCTAATTTGTGGTTTTTGAAGTCAGCATACAGCAGGAGGGATACATTTCTATTTGAGTTTAATATCACTGGTGTAATGGGAAAAAATTGTAATGGTAATAGTAACTCATATTTATATGGCATTTTCCAGCAATATTCCTGCCTTCTGTAAGTATTATTGACCTACTTATCTAGAGTGAGTCGAAAGACATGGATTCTCATCTTGGGTCCGTCACTCACTGAATTTCATCTTGGGCAACACACTTAATCTAGCCTCAGTTCTTTTATCAGTAAGATATAGATAGCAACACCAATTGTACCCAGTTCACTGGGTTTTGTCAGTATCTCTTGACACAAAGTCTATCAAAGTCCCTTGAGATCATATAAAGTCCTATACAAATATGAGAACAACTCCGTTTCCCTTAAACTCTGAATATGTTCTTAATTTTAAGATATTTCTCATATTATTCCTCTAAGGAAGATTTTTTTCCTTTTTCTCCATTTTATCTCTGGCTAAACTTCTACAAGCAGAAAATTATGGTATTTAATTCTAGAACTAGGTTGACATCATATTACTCTTCAAAATTATCTTTAAAATGAATAAATTTATTTAAAATGAGTATGACTTTACAAATTTTAATTAGTAGGGCCTTTTTAAAAAATAGAACATTCATACAATTTTTATTGTACCCAATTGTAACCATAGTGGTTCTTCTTTCCATCACTGAAATTGCCAAGAAGATTCTTTGCTGAACACCAAAATTCTTTGCAACTTTTTCCTTTTAAAGTTGTACAGAGCAGTTTATGGAATGGCAATCTGCCAAATAGTGATCCATTTTCTCAAAAACATAGTTTGAGGCAATGCCAGCTAGACACACAG
This sequence comes from Phalanger gymnotis, assembly GCA_028646595.1. Taxonomy (NCBI): domain Eukaryota; kingdom Metazoa; phylum Chordata; class Mammalia; order Diprotodontia; family Phalangeridae; genus Phalanger; species Phalanger gymnotis. Next base: position 588,963,485 of record CM053622.1, read on the forward strand.
AGTTTATCTACTGCATCATAGTACAGTCACATAATTCGTGCAAAATTATGTTTGACATTAAATTATAAACCCTTAGTGTAATAATAAAAAAATAAATAACCCTAAAAGCAAATTAAAAATATGTTTTCACTGGAGCAGGTTATTAGCCCACTGGAAACTTGATCTGTAGTAGTCAATCCATGGGCAGGATTCCATTTCTGGAGGGTTTTGAAGTTTCTCTCTACTCTGAGAAAAATCCCTAATTCACAAAAGGAAAATTATCTAATAAAGTAATTTCTCTCTCCCCACAAACCAAACTCTTTTGTTGGTGAAAATATGTCTCCTGCAATCATAGAAATGAGTGACTATTAAAATCAGGTAGCAAGGTTAGGTTGCCATTAACAGTAGGATGGTAAGACCACTGTAGTCCTCTGCCAAGTGGAAAGAGTATCCAGCTGTGCTTGACTCTGCTATATTGCAATACATATCCAGTGACACAGTTTTCTCCAGGACTGGGGTGATCCAAATGAGGGATGATCAAAGAAATTTTTGGATTTTTTTTGGGGCTGTGCAGTCTGACTACTCACTTCTCAATGAGGATAGCTTAAAATTGTGGAAGATTCTTCCATTTAACTTAACTTGCCCCAAACATTTTAGTTTTTGCGATCAGCTGTCTATATTGTGATGATTGGCAAGATAGACCATGAGGATGAAAACTTGGGAAGCACAAATCCATATCCTAAATTTATCCAAATGATTGTATTGCCATTCCTGGTTATTGAATTATAGCTTAACATTTGGGAATGGGAGTTAGGTTTCCATTTAACAGCAGTTATGGTTGTCTTTAAATTGGGATTTGATTATTGTAGTGACCCTCCCTTCCAAATATGCCACATTATTTACTTTACTTAATGACCTTTTGCCTAAACCTTCAATTATTTGACTTTGATAATTTATAATTCAAATTTTTGCCCTCTAGTTTTTGGGTTCTATTGTTTGTATAGAAATTTATGGGAAAAAAAGAATTACGCATTATTTTCCAAAAGTTTACAAAAGGCAGAGGTTGTGGATGGTGGTGAGTGGGGAGTAACTTTCTTCATAACAAGGAGAAATAGTGTTTCTAAGTCAGAGAGTCTCTGTGCATTTGTGAATATGACACAAAAAGTACTCTAGATAAAATTTCAAAATGATTGCCAGGTAACACAATTTTAATATCTTGTGGTGCCAAATTCATTTTAGCATTTGAAATTAATTTTCCAACATGTTTTTGGAAGTAAGAGGTGAATTAATTACTGCAGCCACTATGTATGATATCATCCAAAGTCTGAAGTCAGTCAATGGTTCAGATTAACATGAAACCAGTAATATAATTAGGCTTAGTGCCTTTATCTTTCAAGGGCTCTTTTACATGACAACACAATGTATGCAGCTCCAAGGGATAGCTTTGGCACTTATGCCATTCTAATTTCTTTACATGCTCTTGTTCATTGTTTATTCTTGGAACCAAAGTGTGATAGATGAGACTATACTGGGGCTGGTTTGTCCGTCTGCTCTGTTTTACTTAAGGGAGTCCTGAGTTCCCTTGTTAGCTCAGAAAGCATTTTCCTAAGTTCTCAAGAGAAAATGATTGCTCCTCTTCACCAGGGATCTTTGCTTGGAATTTCATTTGGATTCATGACGCAGAAGGAAATGTAAGCCCTCTGGGGGTATGATTGTGAGCCAAGCATTGTTGATAGGATTGATCATGCATAGAATCTCAGCACAAGATATCTCATCAGAGTGGCTTCATGTTTAGGCAACTATATAATCCTGTGGTGTTGTACATTGTTAAAACTGAGAAGGGAAGACAGAACTAGGTAGTTTAAAATGGCCTCGGTAAACAGGTCCTCAGTGCTGTCAATGCAATATTCCCATTGAAATTAAAATTCCAAAAGACCATCTAAGTAAAGAAAATAAGTCCTGGCCCTGAAAAATAGAATTAAATCACTACAGATTTTAAATAAGCAAATGGTGTTTATATTGTACTTTTTTTTTCTTGCTAAGTACGTCTCCAAGTTTCCCTGTGTGTGTGTGTATGTGTATATGTGTGTGTGTGTATGTGTGTGTGTGTGTGTGTGTGTGTGTTCTTTATATCTTATCTGACAGAATAAATCAGAATGGCCAATCCAATCGAAGATTTACTAAGTGCCTACCATGTGTAAAGCACAGTTCTAGGTACTAGAGATAGAAAACCAAAACCAAAAAATGATCCCTTTACTTGAGGAGTTTATATTGCAGTGAGTGGTAAACAACATATAAGCAGGGAGGAATAGGCAGAGTCTTATGAAATAGAGACTAGTTACCATCAATTGGGATGATTGGAAAAGGCTTATTGTAAAAGGAGACACATGAGTTGAAGCTTCAATGAATCTATATATTTGGAGTAGAGGGGAGGAGTGAATGTCTTCTAAGCATGGGAGAACATCAATGCAAAGGAACTGAGAGGTAATGCCAACTTTGGGAAAAAGCAAGTTAGTCAAAAACATTTATTAATGAATTACTTTGTTTCAGGTTCTAAATTAAATGTGGTGAATATTTTGTATGGGGCTTCTTCCTTTCACTTTCCCCTCTTCATCTTTTTTCCTCTGGGAAAATATAATGCATGAATAAAAACTTATTAGTAGTGAAAAAAGAGGAGACTACAAAGGTATGAAGGGATCAGGTTTGGAAGGGCTTTAAATGCCAAACAAAGGATATTTGACCCTAGAATAGGGAACCACTGGAGATCATGGGAGAATGGTTTGTCGTGGGCAGACTTCATAAGAATTACTTTGGCAGATGAGTGGAGATTGGATTCGAATATGGAGAGACTTGAGGCAGGGAGACCAATTATTGGATAATTGTAATAGCCCAGGCAAGACTTGAAGAATGCTTGAAATAGACTATGTGAGTGGAGAGAAGGGGACAGATAAAAGAGATGTATGTATAGAAACAGGATTTGGCAATGGATTGGATATATAGCATAAGTTAGAGTGAGGCACTGAGAATGCCACCAAAGTTGTAATCCTGTGTAACTGAGAGGCTGGTAGTGCCCTTTATAGTCATGTGGAAGATCACAAGAGTGGAGGGTTTTGAGAGAAAGACAATGACTTCTGCTTTGAACATATTGAGTTTGAAATGCCTATGGGATATCCAGCTTGATGTGTCCAACAGGCAGTAGGGGATGTAGGATTCTAGATTAGGAGAGAGACTGAAGTTGGGTATATAGATCTTGGAATCATCAGCATACTAGTAAAAGTTGAACCCATGGGATTGATGAGATCACTGAGTGTTACAGTATAGGGGGGAAAGAGAAGAGACCAATATAGAGCCTTGTGGGACTCCTGTGCTTAGTGTGCATGACATACATGAAGAACTGACAAAGGAGACTAAGAAGTGATCAGATAAGTAGAAGAACCAGAGAGACCATTGTTATGAAAACCTTGAAGGGATAGAAGTTCTAGGAGTTGATAATCAACAGTGTAAGCAGCTGTAGAGATGTCAAGAAGGATGGGTACTGAGAAAATATCACTAGATTTGACAATTAAAAATCATTAGTATTTTTAGAGAGAGCAGTTTCAGTTGATTGATAAAGGCAGAAGATATATTGCAGAAAATTTAGGAGAGAGTGAGAGGAGAAAAAGTGGAGGCTCCTAACATCATGGCTTTGTCAAAGTGTTTGGCTGAGAAGGAAGAGAGAGATATAGGATGATGGCCAGTGGGGAAGGTAGGATCAAATGAGAACTTATTGGAGATATCGATATGGGTAACATGAGTGTGTTTGTAGGCAGTAGGGAAGGAGCCTGTAGATGGGGAGAGACTGAAGATAGAAAAGATAATGGGGATGTCAGTGAAGCATATTTGCTGAGAAATAGGAGGGGATGGGATAAGATAAATGAAGCATTAGAGGGGTTGGTCTTGGAAAGTAGAAGATCCATGTCTTGATCTAAGACTGGAGTGAAGAAGATAGTGGGGAAAGAAATCTGAGTGATGTGAGTTGGGAAAAAGGGGAGAACAGAAGAGAATCCTGAAAGGCTTTATTGTTGTTTTTTTTTTAATATGAGGGGAGGTCCTCAGCAGGGATATTTGAGGAGATGAGATATGAGGGTTTTGAATAGCTATTATGGCAAGTGGGATAGCAAATTGAATGGGGAAGTGTAAAGGATTGCCTTGCTTCAGTGAGGGCCCAGTTAAGATTAGATGACACAAGTATGGTTGCGGGATCAGTCAGCACAGTATCATGATTTCCTCCATTTCTCTTCAGAAGCAGAAAAAGAAGCAAAAGGTAGGAGTCATTCATTTAGCCAGCAAGTATTTATTAAATACCTACAGTGTATATTCCAGGCACTGCGATAAGTTCTTGGGATTCAAAGAAAGGCAAAAACTAAAACTAAACAAAACCAAAAAAAAACAACCAGTCCTTGTTTTAAAGGAGCTCACAGTCTAATGGGAAAGACAAAATGAAAACAACTATATAGAAATAACCAGTGTTTGTGTTTGGAAAGGGTTGACAGATTATAGGATGAAAGGGCAAATGGTTCAAGAGAAGAAAATAGCAGAGTTGAATTGGTTCACCAAGGACTTGAGATAGGGAAGGGAGGAGAGTGAAGAGGTGATGGACCAGGAAAGAACTGAGTGGCAAGGAGAATGGAAGTCACAGTAAGGACAAAAAACAAAGTTAGGGAGTCATAAGGCACTAAAAAAATATGGAATGGTAAAAGATATTGATGAGATAAAGGAAGCTCAGAGTTCATAAACACAGAAATGAAATACTTATGGATGATAGCAAGAACAAGAAGGATATGACCACCTTTGTAGTTCAGGTGGAGAAGGCCATTTGACTGTTTATCGCTATATATTCAGGTTTACCTGAAAATATCTGCTTTGTGAGTCAGGCATATTATTTTAGAGTTTATTATAGTAGCAGTGGGTACAAAAGATCTTCCAGTTAGTGGTGTAAATATCCTTTTAATAAGCAGACAGAATCAATGAGCTTTCTGAGGGAACAAGTTCTCCTCAGCTGCAAGTCTAATCCTTGGTCAAAGGCCATTGGATCTGAGTCACTGCACTTACCATTTTGGCGTTTGAATTCCAGATTGAACATCTCTCTCCTGACTGAATTTTAATACTCTGCAATAAAATGTAACCCAACATACTTAAACTCTTTTTAATGAGGACTACCAAAATATTTTTAAATAGTTATTCTGTGGCTCTCTCTTTCTTCTCTTCATATTTTTATGAGTTTTGGAGAAGAGAAGAACTTTTAGACTCAGCCCACATGACATCAATGTAATTCATGTTGAAATGCACATTTCAGTCAAGCAATCTTTATTTTTCTTGTCCATGTATGATGGTAAATGAACTAGTTTCATGGACTTTTTTCCCTGCTGACCTGACCAAATCCATTGGTTGTTTTGGCAGACCCACTTTAGACATGTGGTGGCCTCACATTGTTTAAAGGAGGAAAGGTGCCTAAAATATTATTTTTTTCCCAATAATTCCCTTTTCTTGTCTTCTTTCTCTGACCTTCTGAGGCTGCTGTTTCTCTGGCTTTTTATTAAGATCCTGACATTTTCCCAGCAAGCAAATAGACTGACTTACTATTATCCTATATTAGGAATTATATATTTTACCTTGACAGTTGCCTTCTGCCAGGAGGAAAAAAAAGTAAGTTTATGGAACCAACTATTGTTTTTAACCTTCTCCTTACTTGGGCTAAAGAAGTTATTTAACCAGTAAGAAAAGTGAGTTATTTATAAAATAAGGCTAGTTGTAAGAACCTAGCTGGTATTTTTTTATTTTGAATTGACTATAGATTCATAGGATGTCAGAACTTGAAGAAACCTGAGAGATCACTTAAGCTAGACTCCTCGTTTTCTAGATGAGTTTGTGTCAGAAGTTGGATTTGAACCTGCATCTTCTGATTTCAAGTCTGATTTTATTTTCTACAACATAAGAGCTATTTTCTATCTGTGAACTGGATAAATTCTTAATTATAAAAAATTAATCTATCCTCACAGTCTACCTCTAAGGAATGACTTTATCTTATTCTAAAGCTACTTTTCTTTCTCTTCATCATAATGGACGATTAGTTCGGATTTTTCCTATCAGAACAATGTCAGCAACTGAGGCAGCTGATTACATGAATCAAATAAAAATGCTTTTGCTTGAAATCTAAAGTTAATTGAGGCATAGGTTTATTTTTCAGATTTGCCTTATTCTAGAATTGAATACAGCTATTAACTACTGACTTCACGTCAATTCAATTCATGAGGCATTTCTACACTCTATACAAAACACTGTCCTAGGGCACTGGGGAAAAAAGGAAAAACAAGCAAACAACCTAACAGGCTTTGCCATCAAGGAGCTCACATTGAGGACATACAAGTTACAGGAATTTATGTTTAGACATCCTATTCTTCTTTCCCTAACTCAAACAATTTTGGATTAATAAAATAAAAAAGCACAATTCATGTATAAGTGCATCCATATACACATCCATGTCACATATACACATGCAAACACAACTAACCACATATACTCAGGATAAGTCTCTTGTCTGTCAGCATATGGTATTCATCATTAGCAGTAGCAGCAGCCCCAGCAGCCCCCTTTAACTTGACTGGTGGAAAATAGAGCCCCAGCTCCAATCTCTGTCTGCTCTCCATGGCTTTTTCCAGTTAAATTGGTACCACAATCTGTATGGTTTCATCACTCCATTGGCAGTTTAATATAAACATCTGTTTCTAGTCTTTTATATCCTATCTGAGATTTATTCAGCCCCCCTGAGTTATCTGCCCTTTTTTCTTTCTCCATTTATTTCCCTTGACTTCGCAGTGATGTTATATTTTCTGATACTTTCCATGATCTTTTGCTCAGCCACATTACTATTAAATGTATTTAATTATCCCTTCTTCATTCAGATCCTACTTCAGCATCCTGTTTATGTTTATGAGCCTATTCACTCTACATATATTACTAACCTCTTCACCCTCACAGTCAAATCTTTCATGAAAATAGAGAAACTGGTTGGAGGTTTCAATAGTAAAGATGATTGCTTCATTGTGATTGGCATTAATATCAAACTCTAATTTTATTCAAATTTTATTCAAATGGGGGGCTACTCTCTGCCCCCCATTTACATTTATCACTGCTGATATGTAAGGATTAGGAAATCATGGGACCACAGGATTCTTATTATTCCATTTGCTGTCCTATTAAAGCAATAAAGCTGGATGCAAGGGCATTTCCTGGCAGGTAATAATCTATGGTAGAAGCTGGGGTCCTGAATCAAAGACAGTAGGGTTTTTTAATTAATCTGTTTTTAAGTGTCTTGCCCAGAGGTCATTATTATTAAGTCAAATAAAAAGCACTTCTCCACCACGACCCCTCCCCCCTTTTTATGTTTAGGGTATTGCCTACTGAGATTAATGTAGTAGTCTGCTTATAAAATCTCACCATTTTGTAAGACTAATGACTGGCACAGTAGCCAATCAGCAAGCAGAACTTTGTTTTCATTATCCCCTGAAGAGGATTGAGGTATCTTCCTATTGGTTACTCTAGCAGTCATTAATGATTAGGGCATGACCAAAATAAAGTACTGTATTCATGACAACAGAGATTTTACATTTTCTTTCTCAACAAATGAGAGAATAATTATTCAATATTTCATTTGCTAATATCTTTGTGATGAATAATAATAGCAAGAAAATTCTTGAATTGGATGGTTAATGACAATTTGGGTTAAAATGTCTTGGCTTCACCCAAGTTCCCTCAGCTCCTCCAGTTGGTGATTAAATGCTCCTACTGTCTTCTTTTACTTTCTTTCTCCCAATTTATTCTCACCAAATTATCACAAAGCATTTTGGACACAATTTAGGAAGCTAAAGGTAGTGAGTGAATAAAACTTTAGAGGGTTCTTAAACATATAACCTACAAAAGTGTTTGGCGAAAAGAAAAATCATGATCTGTGAGTAACTTAATGAAATTTAATAAAAGTCAAAATCAGCTTTGAAAAGAAATTCTTAAGAATTCATGAAGCTAAAGGGTTCCTTCAGCAGGTACAAATTTATACTGTCTATGAGATTTCAATAGTATTTAATAAATAAAATGGCCATAAATTATACCTAGAATATCACAGAGAAATCAATAAAAGGAAATGGGAGATGATGAAATGATTGGAAAATGTCTGAGTGCCATTCATTCATTCATTCATTCTATGAGTATTTACTACAAGTCTCCATTACTATGGAGAGGTGGCATGGCATAGTAGCATAGTGGTTAGTGAGCCAGCTTTGAAGCCAAATTATTCTGGATTCATGTGCTGCCTCTAAAACGTACTGGCTGTGAGAACCCAGGCAAGTCACTACTTTTCAATGTGTCAAGCAACTCCAAAACTGTACATTGAAGAGGAAATATTGACTGGAATTAGTAGGAGGAATTTCCTCACCTCGGGTTCCTTGTGCGAGTGAAATCACAGAGCCATGGGTTTCTATGTGAACATAGGAAAACACATAGTTGAACGTGAAAAAAAATATGATATGAATCAAAATATAACATTTTTTATCTGAAATGGCCCTTCAAAGTCACTTTGAATAGCAGAAGTTTATAATCTAGTTAGCTGGGGAGACAAGAACAAGTTAAACAAAAATATTTAAATGGATAAGTTATCGTATCAATAATCAGTCAACAATCAAATCACATCAGCTTCCTCCAGTAGTGTGTATCTCATCCAGATGTTCTTATTCTGAGCAGTTCTTCATGTCCTCCCATCAATCCTTCATAGAACATTATAGCAGTAAGGCAAAATTCATGACCTCAGAGAGTGCCACGGACGTTCTTGAGTGGTTCAGAATTCTCTAGGTAGAAGGCAGAGGAAGTACAACACTTATTTAGACTCCAGAGGATCAAATCCAAGGACCAATGGTCCCAATTTGATATTGTAGCAATAACATTCCAAATCCGATAAACCCACCTCACTGTAGTAACAAGGAAATTATAACAAAACATTATAGCAAGGAACCAAGCCATATTGTAGCTTCCCCTCAATGCTAGGGCCTTCCTATAAATAGATCACTCACAAATCCTAACTCTGCTCAGCACTCTCTAATGCAGCTCTGTTGACTCTGAGTTCTGTGATCTCCACAACTCTCTCTGCTCTGCACTGTTTGGATGATGGCTCTCTGCTTCTGAATCCTGCCATTCTCCCATCTGCTTCTCCCAATTCTGCTGCTCCCAGCTCTGGGCTCTCTTTTTAGACAGTCCTAGGTGTCATCTGATTGATTAGAACTCTGCACACATAGCACATGCTATTGGCTCTGGTCTTAGCAACTCCCCTTAGGACCCTGAGGGCTTCATGCCCTTGGAAAACTAGCAAACTAGTTTGCTAACTAGCCTGGGGCCTCACATCTAGTTAGTGAAAGGGTGTGGGCATGTCTCTAATTAGCCCTCCCTTTGTTGGCCCCATCTGAGGCCTATTCAATGGGCTGGAAAGATCTTTCACTTACTGATTGGCTTTACAAACATTTACCTGGTACTCAGAAGACCTTCCTCTTCTGACATTTTGTGGGTAACTACATTTCTCAGACTGTTACTGCCTCATTTTCACTATGTAACTAGTTCATTTCCTATTCTTATCATATACTTTCTGGATAAAGGCCATAATAGAAGGCAATATGTAATTCATTGCCAGAATGAGTGTCATAGAGATCAATGTAATCAGAAAGACTTTGTGAATATAATGAGATTTGAAATGAACCTTGAAAACTGAGATGGTTTAGAGAGACAGAAAAGAGAGTTTAGGGTGGGACAAATAGCAAGAGTAAAGATTTGGAGTTGGGAAAGGGCAAGGCATGACCAGAAGCCATTGGCCTATAAGGGAATTTATGATGGGAGAGTCATGGGAGATAAGAGAGTAGCCTGGGATGGAAAACCTTAATGGCTGGTCTGAGGCATTTAAATTTTGTTAAGTGAGTGATGTGAAACCCTTGGAGATTTTAAAATCAGAGATGATGGAATCATTGTTTTTAATAAGAAGATTCTGCTCATGATATGTAAGCTACATTGGGGTGTGAATACTGGAGATGAGATCAATTAGAAGGTTATTTTAGCAGTCAGTCAGTCAGTCAACAATGCATTTACTAAGCACCTATTATGTGCACTGGGAATGGCGAGGACAGGATGGATATAAAGGCTTTTTTGAAGAAAGGATCAATAAGATTTTGTGACTGACAGGATCTACGTGATCTGGTTAGCAAGAGACATAGGCTCCAACTGAGTTTGTGGTTCTGAAGAGGAGTCAAGACTGACAAATATCAGTAGAATTAGGGATAGAGATTGATTGAGGCAGGGAAGTGTCTGGAATAGGTAATCATTAACCAGGCTAGAACTGGAGAGTAGTCAAAACAAATGGGGATCAGTATTGGGCCACCATGACCAGTTTTGGAAGTTGTAGTAGAAGGAGCAAAGAAGTTAGAAACAAGTAATCACAAAAGGATGTGTAGTGAAGGGAGAGGAAGTCACAAGCGAGCTGGGGCTCAGGACCAGAAGAGTGCCAAAGACTCATTACATAGATGGACAAGGTTTGTCACAATCATAGATTGGGAAAGTTTGTGGAACAGACTAGGGATAGAATTTGGGGAATAGACTAGCGCTTGGTCTAAAACTCGCATTCAGCATCCCAGAGAGAAAGGAGTCAGAATCTGAGGTCAGAGCAAGAGAGAAGAATGGGGATGCATCTAGCTAGGGCTGTTGCCCTTACACCTGTCTCTTGTTTACTTTCTACATTTATCTGGATTGGCTCGGGTCTTTCCTCAGAGCCCCATTCCAAGGCAGCTTTCAGGTTAGTCTTTCCAAACCTTAAAGAAATTTGCCTATTTTGTTTTCACCCTGCCTATGAGCCCTATCTGTTGTTTTTAATGGAATTATTACTTCCTCTATGTGGGAGGAGAAATTTTGAGGAAGCTGGGTAATGTCTGTTGGTCATATGTTCCTGGGATATTAATTGTCAGGTTCTTCTTCTGACAGTAGGGAAAGTCAAAGATTGCGGTTGTAAGCCCCAGTGGCTGGAAGAAAAAAGAATTTTTTGGAGGGAGAAATTGGTGGTGGTGGGGGGGTTGATAAGTTTGTGTTTGGAATGCAAAGTTTGAAGTAACCATGGAGTATGTAGGTATAATATATTGATATTTTAAGGTTTACTATAATTATGGGACTAGAATTGAGGTAAGAGGAAAAGAACATTTCCAGGTCCTCAATATTTAAAGATTTAAAAATCATTTGCACAGAGTTTAAGCCATGAGAAAGGATAAATTTACTAAGGAAAAGAGGCCAAGGGCTACATCTTGGGGAATGTTTAGTTAAGAAGAAGCAGCAAAAGACATAGAGAAGAATTAAGTACGTTGAACATTTTGGGGGACGAATAGAATTTAGAGCCTAAAGATTATTGAAAATCCTTTCCTTTTTAGTATTAAGCCATCAAAGTTTTTAGATTCAGAAATTATTCTAATCAATTAATAGTTAAGAGCATCAGGTAATTTTGTACTGTTGTAAGGAAAAATATCACCAGGTCACCAATGGTATTTCTTTTGCTTTTTGTTACCAAAGGCACACAAGTACTTTCTTCATTGTTTTTTTATAGCGACTCGCCAATTTTATTCAGTGCAATCTTCTATTCTTTGTTTGCCCATTACCCTTAGGGAATCGTACTTCATTCTCTTAGTATGTAATCAAGGCCTTCAAATCAACCTCATTTACTCAAAATTGTGAGTACTTTCATCCATGTCACCCGCCCCCAACCTGAAACTACCTTTCAGTTGAACACACATCAAGATGCCTCACTCTTGTACTCATATTTGTTCTCTGAAGCATTCCAGAATGGATTATTTTAATATGACCAATACAGAGAAGATAGGCAGAGAAAAATGTAACCTATGTTGACCAAAGTGCCATCTTTGATTCAATGTTGACCTCAAATATGGCTCTCTGGACAGTTTTGTGAGCCACATTCCACATTAAAGATGAAACAGAATTACTACTAAATAGTAACAGGTTTTAAGCAGTGGCTATCTGCGTTTCAAAGCCAAGCAGAAGCACACATCTAAAAACAATTCAGCATTAGAAATGATTTTATAGTCCATCGAATCCAAGTTTCCACCCAATGTAGAATTATTTTGTAAAATAATAGCCTTGATAAGTGATTATCTAGTTTGTTTCAACACACCAGGGTCAGGAAGCCCAATACCTCCTGAGTAGCTCTGTTGCTAGCTCTGTTGTACTCCCTATATCAAACCTGTCTCCTTATGACTTTCCACGAATGGTCTTAGTTCTCTTATCTGGAGCCTCACAAAAGAAATTTAATCTCTTTCTAATGTGATAGCCCTTCAAAAATTTCATGACAGTTATATTTTAAGTCTGCTTTTCAGGAAAAACAACAACCACCTTTCCCAATTCTAACACTACAAGGAAATAATAACAGCAGATTAGTTTCACGTGTACTCATCAAAGATGGGCAAACTCCTTTTGAGTCTGATGCCTCAAAAGGGTAAAAAGACAGAGAACTATAGAGAATAGCAGACTTAAAGCCTCTCTAGCTATTATCTGTGGGAAAGAGTCTTCTTCTTCACTTACTTATTTCTATCATGACAATTTTACCATTGCTTTCCTATAAGGTGTTATATTTTATGCAAAAAAGAATTAACAATTTACTTAACTTTAGCCCAATGACTAATGAAAACAGGAATCTGGAGTATTATTATTAATGTTATAGCTCTATGCTTGTGTCCTATATGGCTATCAATTAAGACCGAACCAGTAAAAATATGGAAGTTATTCATTTCAAGGTAGAAATTGATTTATGTTCATTCATTAATTCATTCACTCATTCATCAAATGTTGTCTATATGCAAAATGCTGGGGATACATAGATACCTGCCTACTAAACATTTCCTGTCCTCAGGGAGAAAGAATATATACACAGAGAAATAAATACAAAATATATACTGAGTAAATGAAACCTTAGTTCATTTTTATGAAGCAAATTTGTAAGATAGGGCCCATAAGACAGTAATTCTGCACTGAAGAGGTAAGATATGAAATGGCTAATGCTTATGGCCCCAGGTAGAGAGCAAAACTCTGCAACAGTAGACTAAAGGTTGGCAACTAGGTGGTGCAGTGAATAGGATACCTGGCCTGGGGTCAGGAGGACTCATCTTGAGTTTAATCTGGCCTCAGGCACTTACTAGCTGCCTAACCCTAGGGAAGTCACTTCATCCTATTTGCCTCCATTTCTTTATCTGTAAAATGAACTGGAGAAGGCAATGGCAAAGCACTCCAGTATCTTTTGCCAAAAAACCCCAAATAGGGTCATAAAAAGTTGGACATGACTGAAAATGACTCAACAAGAAAAGAGGGTGATCTCCCAGCTTTGTATAGGAAAGGCCCGTGCTCCTGTGTGCCTCCATTTGTGCCCTCATGCCACAAATAAAGGGACACTCAGAAACATAATGACGAGGTCAACCACCAGTGTTTATAAAAATAATCTTAAATTTGGCAAATGTATTCTTTAACAGAATAAATTTAAACGACAACAACAACAAACAAACAGAAGTAAGACTGCGGTAGAAGAGGGTCCACCTGTTCCTCTGAGCTGGCTGGTTTCATCACACCTGTTACTGAGGCAGGTGCCAGGGATAAAAACGTATATATAGTCATATGCATTTCCCAGTTTGTCCATTTAGATGGAGGTCATCTCTCATGTCACTCTCCCTACCGGATCTATCGACAAAGGTTCACAATATTATATAGGAGGCAGCAACAAAAAACATTTCAAAGAAAAAGAAGAGCAAGAAAGCAAAATGGCTGTCTGTTGAGACTTTACAAATAGCTGAGGAAAGAAGGAAACTGAAAGGTAAAAGAGAAAGGGAAAGATACACTCAACTGAATGTGGAATTCCAGAGAATAGCAAGAAGAGATAAAAAAGGTTTTCCTAAATGAGTAATGCAAAGAAATAGAAGAAAACAATAGAGCGAGAAGGACAAGAGATCTCTTCAAGAAAATTGGAGATACCAAGGGAAAGTTTCAAGCAAAAATGGGCATGATGAAAGACAAAAATGGTAGGTATTTGACAGAAGCAAAGAAGAATAAGAAGAGGTAGCAAGAATACACAAAAGAATTGTAAAAGAAAGATCCTAACATCACTGCTAACCACAAAGGTGTGGTTACTGATCTAGAGCCCTACATCCTTGGGAATGAAGTCAAGTATGCCTTAAGAAGCTTTGCTAACAATAAGGCCAGTGGAGGTAATGGAATTCTGGTTGAGCTATTTAAAACCGTAAAAGGTGATGCTGTTAAAGTGCTACACTTAATATGCCAGCAAATTTGGAAATCACAACAAGTGGCCACTGGATGGGAAAAAGATGAGTTTACATCCTTGCCTTGAAGAAGGGCAATTCAAAAGAATATTCAAACCAAACAGTTGCTCTTATTTCACACACCGATAACGTTGTGCTTAAAATTCTGCAAGTGATGCTTCAGCAATATGTGAATGAAGAATTACTAGAAGAGTAGACTGGTTTTTGAAGAGACAGAGGAACTAGAACCAAATTGCCAATATTCAGTGGATTATGGAAAAGCAAGGGAGTTCCAAAAACATCTATTTCTGCTTCATTGAATACTCTAAAGCCTCTGATTGTGTAGCTCACAACAAATGTGGCAAGTCCTCAAAGAGATGAGAATATCAGATAATCTAACTAGTCTCCTGAGGAAACTGCGTACAGGCCAATAAGCCATAGACAGAACCAAACATGGAACAATTTATTGGGTTTCAGATTGGAAAAAGAATACGACATGATTGTATATTGTCACCTTATTTATCTAACTTATATGCAGAATACATTAGGTGAAATGTTAGGCTGGATGAATCAAAAACTGAAATTAAGGTTCCCAGGAGAAGTATCAACAATCTCAGACATGCAGATGATACCATTCCAATGGCCCTAAGTCTGAGGGCTGATTTTACATTAGTTTCCTCTCTTTCCATTCTGGGAAGAAATACAATTCCGAAGGTGGGGTTCGTGTCCAACCAACCCTTTGTCAGGTACTGGTACATACAAATATATATTTACACACCTATGTATACACATAGGTGCATATACACGTATATGCATGTTTGTATGTGTGTACATACACACATATTACCTTCATAATGGTTAGGACAGCAATACATGTGGGAAATGAGGCTTAATTTAGAAGTGGTGCTTGTTTGCTGTGAGGCTTAAGAGAAGCTTGAGATTTTAAATCCAAAACTAAACGGAAAGAGAAAGAGAGAAACAACTGAACGACAGGCAACATTCATTGATTAAATGGGCAAACATGCTTACGTTATTTTGATGATTATGAAAGTATTCAGTATTTAGTGTACCTTCTGATTTTAACATTGCTTTTATGTTTGTTTAGCTGTTTTAGCATAAGAAACTCAGGTAATATATTGATCTTTTAGAAGTTAGAACAGAAAAAGAAGAAAGGGTGTAAGAAAAATGATTTTTCACCCTCCCCCCACCAAACTCTCCACTTTGGTTACCTTCCCCTTTTAATTCTTCCAATATTAATACATTGTTGCTGACTATGTTATGTTGTTTCTAGGTTGTGTCAAATCAAGAGAATAATTGGACATTAAGATTCATCTCTGAATACATTAATTAGATGATTTCTTTATTTCTGTCTTAAGTTACTAATGATTTTCTCTACATTACTGGGAAAAATATGTAAGAACTCATTATCCTTTGGGGATAGTATAGCTACTATAGGATGGTTTTTGCTAGACATTCCTTATGGTAATAGGTAAATTCTATTTTCAGTTCAATAAAACTAAAATATCTAATAGAAGGAGCATTATGGAGATTTTAAAAGTACTCGCTTTGCTTTCTTTTCTTACTTGCTGAAATAATGCTCTGCAGCAGTGGTACCTATGGAGAGACATGAGAAGCACATGAAACCTAATATATTCATCAGGATTATTACAGCGAAGCAATATTATCTCTCAATGCTGAGGTACTGCAAAAATATCTGTACATGGAGAACATATATTTTCTAATTATCTGTCACTGACTAGCTCTGTGACCTTGAGTGAGTCACTTAACACACTTGGGCTGTAAAAGGACAGGAGTAAATAATTGCTACGGACATGCCTGGCTTTAACATCCTAGGATTCTGAAACTGAATAGGAGTTCTACACTTGGAATTAGCCCACTGTGATTCTGCACTGCCAGCTTTCGCTATTCTGCACGTTTTTCTGAAGGTTCATTCAATCAAGATGTAGTCTCTTAAATGACTGTTCTTTTGATAAAATTTCACTAAACATAGGTGTTTTAAAATTTGTAATTAATTTCTAGATCAAATACTTCTCATAATACAGTGGGTAGAATGCCTGACACTTAATGGCTATGTAAGACTGGGCAAGGATCACTAGGGAGTGCAGTGGATAGAGCACTGGGCTTGAAATCAGAAGACTCATCTTTGTGAGTCTTCATCTTCTCAGACATTTACAAGCTATGTGATCCTGGGCAGGTCAGTTTCCTCATCAGGTCAGGGCTCAGTTTCCTCATCTGTTAAATGAGCTGAAGAAGGAAGTGGAAAACCACTTCAGCATTTTGGCCAAGAAAACCCCCAAAGGGGACACTGAGTCAGACATGACCAAAAGGACTGAGCAACAACAAAACCCTAGGCAAACATTTAAACTCTTTGGGCCTCAGTTTCCTCATCAGTAAAATGGGGCTAAAAATGCCTCCAGTACTTACCTTAAAGGGATTTTGTGAGGATGCAGTGAGATTTTTGTAAAATGCCTTTCAAACATTAAAGGACATTAGAAAGGCTTATCGTTGATCACCAACATCTTTCAGGATATGAACATAGGAGCATATAATTCATTCTTAAACATTAAGCTCTGAGAAGGAGGAAAGGGCTTTTGTTAGGGTAGGGAAGGGGATTACAGAGACAAATCTGAAATCTTTTCAATTTTTTTGTGAGAAAGGCTCTAGCTATACCATGAAAAATTATAGCTTTCATCACTCTTGTCACCTGTATAGATAGGTTGCCAATTTCAACCCCTGTGTGATAGCTTTGTTTCCTAAAAAGCCTAATGTAAATTATTTTTTGTAACAACAATAATAATACCAGCTGGAATTTGTGCAGTATTTTAAGGATTGCAAAACACTTTACATATATCATCTAATTTTATTCTTGCAACAACTCTGGGATGTAGGTGTTATTATTATCCCTATTTTACAGATGCAGAAATTGAGGCAAAGAAAGGTCAGGTGACTTGCCCAGGGTCAGAGAGCCAGGATAAATATTTGAGGCAAGATTTGAACTCAGGCTTTTTTAACTCTGATTCTAAAATTTTATATACCCTGCATTAACTAACTGTCTGTAATTCAAAATTAAATCTTGTTTGAAATGCAGTGAGGGTGCTGACTCAATAAAACAATCACAGGACAGATTAACTTACAAAATAGAGTGTTTGAGTTTCCTATATAATAATATACTATAATAAACCAATAAGGTTTATTAAATGCCTGTTTTGTGCCAGGCCCTCTGATAAGTGTTAGGGGTTCAAATACGAAGAATGAAATCATCTCTGCTTTTTGTAAGCTTACATTTAAACCGAGGAGATGACATGCATGTATAATATTTTCACAGAATAGGATTAACCCCAAGAGTTGATATGCAAAGGGATGGTTATTATGAATATCACCTACTTTCTTAGTGTTTGATCTCAATACTAGTTAGTTGGATATTATTGCTTTCAAAATTGATGTTTGTCCAGTTGAAACTTTCTTTTCTCTGGTTAAACGTTGAAATTTCTTTCAGTTTTCCTATGATCCTTCTAGCTAAAGGATGAGATTATTGATTTCTCTCAGAGTCTTCCAGAAGCAAGTCTAAGTTGGCAAGTGGGGTCACTGTTTAGCAATTAGACACACTTCCTGTTTTCTGTGGCTGACATTTTTTTAAAGTATCTGACCAACTTGTCAAATGGACATTGTAGCTTTCCAGTTATCATACAGAAAGATAGCTATTAATTATACTACCATATAATCTCAAATATTTGCTTTATCTATTTAATTAAGGTTAATAGTCTAGTATGTCAAAATAGTTGAGAGCGTGTTTGTATCAGCCACTGGATATATCTACAACATACCACCTTGTACATGATAGCTATTTGATGTTTTCATTGAATTATTGACTGAATGAATGGTGTACTGGTATAAAATCAACTGAATTAATAGAAAGGAATAGTAGTCAGATAATTCACTCCCTTAAAGCATTCAGCATTGTAGAATCCTCTCCCTCCCTTACCCTTATTAGTCTTTCTTCCCTTGACTTCTATGACAACACACTTTCCTGATTCTCCCACTACCTCTCTATAACTGTTCTTCTTTCTCCTTAACATTTACTTCTTCTTATTCCCAACTTCTCATTCTAAGTGTTCCCAAAGGATTGGTACTCAGCCCTTTCCTCTAACTGTCTCTTTTGCCAAAGTCCTCCATTCCCATAGTGGATAACTCCCAAATCTTTATCTTCAATCTTTATCTGTTTCCCAAGTTCTAGAGAGATATCTTTCACTGCCTAATGTCCCCCTTAATAACAATTTAGATTTGAAGATCTTTCACACCCATTAATAGGCCATGTGACCCGTTTACATCACAGGATGCCTAAGTCACATGTGGGGAGAGGAGCTTACTGAGAAGGAAAGGAAATTGTGTCACAGGAAATGCTGAGGGAAAGAGCAGACATGTGGGGGGCTGTGAGTGATTGTTGGTAGCAAGGCCCCAGCAGGGGGTCAGAAGGTTTTGGGATGTCCAGATTCCATGCTGTGATATTGTGTTTTAAGTTCTTTGCTGTTATGATAAAGTGGGCTTACTGATTTTGGGAGTTGGTTGCTGCTATGATGGATTGGACTTATTGGTTATGGGATCTGGTCCTCTGGTGTCTGAATAAATGTTTTACTTCTTCTACCTGATATCTGGAGTCTCTAATATTTTGTGATGCTGAACTACATAGGAATATACATGATTATTGTGGATGTTGCATTTATTGCCTTGCTAATATACCCACTTACAATGCAAAATCAAATTGTTCTAAACTGAACTTTAATTCTAGACTTTATGGTTCAACTTCTGTCAGTGGCACTAACATTCATTCTTGCTTAAAGCCTTGGCGTCATCCCTGATTCTTTTCTTTTCCTGAACTCTGACAAATAATTAAGTACCAAGTTCCATGGAATCTACCTCTACTTAATTCTCCATCTTTCCTCTATTCTACCACCCTAATACAGGTATCACTTCCTTGTACTTGGCCCAGTAGCGTCTCAATGGATTTCTCCACCTTTAATTTTGATTTTGTCTAAGCCAGTTTTCACAAGGCCATTAAGCTTTATTTTCCTTATGTACAAATTTATTCTATTACCCCTCTGCTCAAAACTATTCAGTTTGTTCACTCTTGCCTTTGAAAGTTAAGTTTCTTAGACTAGAATTAAAGGCCTTTCATAATCTGACATCCTCCAAAATTTTGGCCATTAAATCACCTATAATGAACTGTATGTTTCAATCAAATTGGACAGCTCAGCATCCCACATACATCTCCTATGCTTAAGACATAAGCACCTTTATAGAAAAGACATTCATTTTTCTCTTTGTGTCTTCAATGCTGCCATGCCTGATGCTTAACAGGCACCCAATACATTTATTGAATTGAATTTCCCTTTCCTGTTTTATTGTTTTTACTCATATATTCTTATGCAAATTTAGAATGACCTTCCTAGTTTTCCATCGGGTACTATTCTACCAATTCAGTCATACCTTGTTCAAATGCCTCGATGATGCCTACCATGATGTCTCTATCAGGTAATTACCTTTCTCTCTTTGGATTTTTGAATAGTACTTTATATCTATTTCATATGTGCATTTACAATTTTCTCTTGTGCAATATGTGTGTGTGGCATACTCTCTTCTCCATCTGGATCATAAACTCCATGAGGGTAAGGACTGTGTCTTATTTATTTTTGTATTCCCCATGCTTAGCACAATGAAAGTACTTAATACATCTTTGCTGAGTTTATGCATTTCTATAGTTAGAATGTACATTATATGACCTAAAATATCACAAGGCTGTTGTAAGATCAAGTGTGATAAAGTGTGCAAAAGTCCTTCATAAACAGATCAAGCACCATACAACTCTCAGGTTTTGTTGTTCTCTTTGTTTGCAGCATGTTTTTCCTTCTAATTACATTTAGATTGGAACAGTATTACAATAAACTACAAATAAATTTCCCTTTCTGGAGAACACATTGCAACAAAGGAGAGCATCCAGGTAATGTGCTGGAGATTGAAAGAAAATCAATCAATAAATAATATTTATAGCAGATAATTGACTACATATATTGAGAATTATTTTTTGCTGTTGTTCAGTCATTTCAAATGTGTCTGACTCTTCATGATCTCATTTGGGGATTTCAAGGCAAACTGGTTTGATCATTTCCTTCTCTAGCTCATTTTACAGATGAGGAAACTGAGGCAAATGGGGTTACATGACTTGCCCAGGCTCACAGAGTTAGTAAATATCTGGGGCTAAATTTGAATTCAGGTCTTCCTGATTCCAGGCTAGGGCACTGTCCCACCTTGTTGCCATGTTTGAAAATCATAGTTTATTCTATTTGGAACCAATGTAAAGTGGTTAGAATTAATTGATAGATTGAGCCAACCAGGTAAAACAAACTACTTAATAATGACAGTAGAAGAGTAGAGAAGAGACTCACCTTAAAGCTCAGTAGCACTAGGCTGAAGCCCTTTTTTGGGTAAACACTCACTCTATGACCATCCGGCCATTGCTTCCTTTCTCCGTGCTAAGATTAAAAGAAAATGTTGATCTGTGTAAGTTTGTGAAGTTTCTCCACCTAGGAGCTTCCTATTTCAATGAAACCACAGGTCTAGGTCTGATTCCCTATTCTGTTATATATAGGAAAATCACACTGGCATAATAGTACATCTGGATTCAAATACCTCCTGTGACATAGGCCGGTGACTTCGTCTCTCAGTGACACTGGCAACTCTTTAAGCCTTTCAGTCATAGAGCTGACACTGACCTGCGTAGGTAAAGGGAATTCCTCCCATGTCCATGAAATTATAGGCCCGGTCCAAAAGCAGAATGTGTTAAGTATTTTATTAATAACCTCAGTATTAGTCAGTTTTGCCTCAAATAACGTTTGAGATTTGTATAATGCTTTACAGTTTTTTAAGTGCCTTTAAAAACATCACATTTGAATCTCATGATTCTGTGAAGCAGACAAGGAAGGTGTTATGATCTGATTTTTGCAGATGGCATAGCAAGGTCCAGATAGGTCTATTGATTTGATTAAAGATAATAGGTAATAGAATCAGAGACTAGAGCCTAGGCTGTATGGCTCCCAGCCCAGTAGTATTTAGAGTTAGAACTAAAACCAGTTGCTTATTTGCCTGTTAGATTAGGTCCTGTGATAAAATGTAGTTTATTAGTCTATTTTTCCCCATGTGCCAATCCCCCCCCCAATAAATTAGTGCAGAGAATAAAGTATTTCTATGGCATTTCCAAAAGTATTTCTATGGTATTTCCTTCATTTCACCTAATTTGGGAATGATCAGATTCTCAACAGGGTCCAGGGATTAGAGGTGACTGGGTGAGTGGGGAAAAAAGTAGAGGAGGCAGGGATCAAGATGATGCTTCTTTGATGAAGAGTAGAAGGAAGGATGGAAGGAAAGTAGAGGAGGGGGGAATCATGGTGTTGAAAGGAAATATTTGGTTTAATTATAAGATCATGGAGCTATTATTTCTTTGATTCTTATCTTAGAAACTCTTGGTGACTCCTTTGGGTCATTTTGCCTTTAATTTGCAGTACATGATATCTGAGTCCCTTCCTGTTTGTTTTTTTTTTTTAATAGGATGTATCCAAAGAACACTAGAAGCAGTGGTGCCAGTTCAGTTGTGAGCACACTTTTCCTCCAGCCAATGACAATCCACGTCCTAACAGAGTGTTTGTAGGCTGCTTTTGGATTTCTCACTGAAATACAAAAATGAGTAATAATTTATTTACCAATACCCTTACACACTTTCCTCCGGTTTTCCTTGTGATTAGTGGTATATGTATACAAGAGCTTGGTTATGTTGGAAATATACTTTGCATCCATGGACTAGAGAGGAGCTAACTCTTTTATATGGAGAATAATCTTATGCTATTGGTACCATGAGGACCTATGTTAAATTAATTGGATGATGAGGAATGGTATAACTGCATTGGAATAATTGAGTTAATGATTTTAATAGTCATAATTTTCTGGGGGAAAATAAACCCTCAGTATGGTTATTTGCCTTCCTTTAGTTTTCAAATACAGGTAATTGCATGGAGAATGTTTGAAGAAAGACTTTTCAATTACTTTGAATACCTTCATTGGTCAGTGAAATTCATGATTACATAGACATCTTTGCAAATATATATGTGTGTGTGTGTGTGTGTGTGTGTGTGTGTGTGTGTGTATAGTGGTGAAGATTTGTCATCAATCCTTTTCATGAAATCAGATTTTTTTTACATTTTTATAATGGGCTATTATTTGAGCATATGGGAGTTTTGTGTTTACCTTTTGAACTCCCATCCGTAAGCTGCAAACCCCTTTCGACCTTCCCTCATGATCACAGAGTACCTCATCTGTTCACCTTTCTCATCTGTATTCCTGCCACACTCTGATCTTGTGTTACAGGGCAGATGTATTCCTTCCATCTATTGAAAATAACCAAGCATTTTCTTTGGGATTTTATTCCCTTAAGATTCAGTATATTCATGGATGAAGAGAATGATCCAGCTGCTTCTCGGAATCCCCACCTCATTGGCAAGGACTTCCAACTGCTGCTACTAGGAAAAATTTAGCAAAAGCCATGTGGGAAACGTAGGAAATTGCAAGTGCCCAATATGCAGATGATAGTAATACAAGGTGTAATCTAATAAGGGAAATAATTAACATACACATGGAAAACTTCAGTACATATTTCACAAATAATTTTGGGCACATTGGCTGCATGGAAATAGGACAAGTTTCATATGTTAGATGCCAATGACATTTTTGGACTTTAGCCAACAGGTACTTAAGCAATCCTTCCAATATAGTAGACAAAGAGCTGAAGTCTATTTAGTTTGATTCTTTTCTTCCATAGTTATTTCCCATCTTATGGAACAAATATATGATTTTCCTGTCATTTTAACCTCAAATTCAGTTTATATGGATTCCAAGTTCTCCATTGTGCTTCAAAGTGTAAGGGGGCACGGAAAGAGCTCTTAAAATCTCCCATAGCATTCTTTTAAGGAAACTTTGATGTCTTATATATGTATCTTTTTTAATTCCCATTTGTATCATTCCTCCACCTCAGTCTATGGGGCTTTTTTCCCCTTTCCCTCTACCTCAGCTCCCTTCTTAAAGGGTACTAGAGCTCTCTATTATTGAAAGATTGCTCTCACTTTTGACTCTGGATTTTGCAAATGCCAGTATTCAGAGAGGTGTTGGCATTACATGTACTTGTGTGTGTCTGTGTGGTGGGAGGATCATTCTTTATTCACAGTAATCACAACAATTGGAGGGAGAAATAATTTTCATAAAGCTTTGGATAAACTTGATTTAAGTTTTTAACACTTTTAACATTTTTTTAAAATTTCTCATGGAAATTCTGTTCAAAATCTGAGGAAAACTGTATTTCTAACTAGGATGAGTCTTTATCCCAGAGTTACTGAAATAATATTTCTGAGCCCCATTTGCAAATAAGGGTTTGGTTTTGTCATAAAAAGGTTCAAATGAAATCAGTATTTTTTTTTGGTTTATTTGCTTGGGTTTTTTTTTTGTTTATTGTTACAAATTCCAGACTATGGCCGTACTTTTGTAAAATAAGGTGAAGGGGAAGACACAGTTTGGTGTTCTAAAATTAAAAAAAATTGTAACTATCCTAAAAGAAGTCAACAATGTATGTTGTTTGTTGCTTAATACATAGCTGTTAAATCTCTGATTAATTTGTGAGATGCAACTGTAAAACCTCCTGATATATCCCTTTAAATTTGTGGTGCATTCTACCTATCAGAGTTGGGTTCTTTATGTCATGCTGCATGAGAAGGAAGCAGACTACTCTTTTGTAACAAAGAAAGGACCCAGGAAAGGGCCAGTGTTTTTCCCCTCACAGGTGATGGAGTATACACAAAGAATGTTGCAGATAATGGCAGGCCTGTCCTCTGAACAGATGGTGATGGTCCTGTTGCTAGGATAAGGCCTCAAGAATTTAGTTTTTAATTCCACATTATTTGCCTCGGTGCCATGAATATCCCTAGGTTTCCTGAGGCAAAAATACAAAAAGATACACAGAAAGAGTGACAGAGAGAAAGAGAGAGAGAAAGGGAGAGGGAGATGGGGAGACAGAGAAAAGACTGGAGCCAGGTCAATAGAAGCTTTGGGGAAAATGTCTGCTCAGCTGTCTGCAATCACCTGGGTTTGAAAGGCAGGCAGGAAGGAAGATTGGTTTGGCATGAGAACTAGGCCTTTGATGCTTTCTATACCACAGAGAAAAATACCCATTTCTTCCCATTAGAAGTCTGTTGACTTTCCTAATTAAGATAAACATGTTTCCGAAGGAGTTAGCTCTCACAGTACTACATTTATAAAAACAACTATGCTTTTAAAATATATACACATGAGGAAGTTTGCCAAGAACTTGGGCTGATGGTGGTCTTACAAAGCATTTTGCAGAAATATTTTAAAATAGTGCCTTATTTAAAAGTGAGCGAATTTCATTCCCTCCAGTCAATTAAATATCTAATTTCAACTCAAGTAGATAATAACTGAAGTATTTTTTATAAATGAATGGTTAGAAAACTGTTAAACACATAGCCCTGAAGCATGAAAAATATATTCATTTAACTGCTTTATTCCTTTATCGTTAATTTACTACAGAGAATTTCCACTTGTATAATTTTCAATAAGATAGTCTTATTTTGAGCAGTTTCCTTTGTTGAATATAAGAGTGGGCAAGTGATTATTAGCCAATAGCCTGTATAATTTGAAGATTCTGAATGGTCAGCTGTCACCAAGCTTGTGTTTATTCAGGTTACTTTCAGAGTTAGCTGATCAAAAATCTTAACATGCCACTCTAATCAAACATTAATTTCATAATGATGATTTTGGTTCTTCTTTCCACTGACTGGATCACTTTTTTTTTCTCTTGCTGAGTTTTTATCAGATTAATTAGTTGTCTTGCTGTTGCACAGAAAAAGTTTTGAAAGTTTAAACTTTGATCTTCCTGGTTTGTATACTGATCTTAAATTTGATATGGGATCCTGATACAAGGTATTGTAGGAAATTTTCCGAGTCAGCATATTTCTATAGAGTCTGACAATAAGGTTCAAGGCTACTGTCGTACCAGTAAGCACTGAAGAAACCGTGAGCAGAGTGCAAAATTGTATTGAAGTAAGGAAGGAAAAGAGGGAAGGAGGGAGGGAGGGAAGGAACAAATATTTATTAAGTATCTACTATATGTCAAGCACTGTGCTAAGCTCTTTACAAATATCTCATTAGATCCTCGTAACAACCATGAGAGGTAAATACTATTATTAACCCCCCACTTTACAGTTGAGGAAACTGAGGTAAACAGAAGTTAACTAACTTGCCCAGAGTCACATAGCTAGTCAGTGTATGAGGTCAGATTAGAGCTCAGATTTTCCTTGCTCCAAGGTGATCATCCATTGAGTTATGTAGCTGACTCTAATTTAGCAATAGCTGTGAATGCTGCCTCTGAAGTTTGCATAAAAAGTCAGCGACCCAGCAGACCATAGTGCGCTATGTGACAAAGAAGAAAAGGGAATGAAGGCCAGCTTGTTAAATGAAATGCCGACAGAAAGAATGTGTGACCAATGTGGCAGATCCAAATGAAGTTTAAGAGGAGGCCTAGCTTCTGGCAACCTTGTGAAACAGCCCCCATTTCTCACCTTTCCTCTGGGGATTTGCCTCTCTCCTTCTCCCACAGGTATCATGTACTATCATTTTCTTCTATTGGCTCTACTCTGGTACCAGACATGAACTTGGCTGCCTTTGCAAATGGATCAAGCTCTAACTTTTCCTTTATGCAAATCCCTCGGCAAAACTGACTATGTGAAGTTCCCTTAGGGCCTTGCTTGGTGACTAGCTAGTTAATCTGCTAAAATGATGCAAGTTAATATTGTATAAGTGGTTCAGTATGTGGTTCTTCTTGGGTAACATGTTTGTAGTTTATCAATTGACCTCTAAAACCTTAAGCCAAAGGGGTGAATAAAAGTGGGAATTTCAGACAGTAGCACACCCAAAGATGAAGGGGAGATCTATTGCGGTATGAATGAAATTGAGCATCCCCAAAATCATATTATGTAGGACTGCACCTTCTAATCGAGCATAGGACGAGACCTATTTTAGATAATATAGGTAATATTCAATTGTCTATGACTAGGCAAGCTGTTTTCCTCAGTGGTTAGAGCCTACAAATGCCACTTCTAATACTTGGTTGATTGGCTGTATGTGTTGGCAATTCACTCTGAGCCTAACTTTCCTTGTCTTTAAAATGAAGAGGTACTCACTGACCTCTAATGTCCCTTTCAGCTTGAAATCTGTGATCTTAATTAACTTTGTTATATGTTGTTTCCCCAGGAGAATGCAAACTCCTTGAGAGCAAAGACTTTCATTTTTAACTTTATACTCCTATCACCTATGACAGTGCCTGGAGCATAGGACTCACTTAATACATTTTTGTTGAATGAATAAATGAAAACTATAGATGTCACCTGTGGCTTCTCGTAGGAAATGTCTTCAGATACATGCTAGTATTTTTTTAATGAATTCAATTAGATGAATAATGAAAAAAAACACCAATGTACAAAAATTGTGACTGTTGAATTGGGCTATTTGTTAGCTGCTAGTTGTTGGGTTTTTTTTTCATTCAAATTTGTGCTTTCATTGGAGTTTCAAGTGTGCGAAATTCCCTTGACCAGAAGCAACTTGGCAGCTTACGTGTAATTTGTAGTTTTAGGGGGTTGCCTAGGATCACTGAGCAGTTTAGTGACTTGATCTGCTTAAGATCTCATAGCTAATATGAATAAGAGGAGAGACTTGAACTCAGGTCTTCTTGGTCTCAAAGTCAACCCTCTATTCATTGCCAGTGATTCCCACTTATTGTTTCATGAACCCCACTCAAGACAATGGTCCAATGAACCCCCTAAGTGTTTGCACTAAAAGTTCTTTAATGTTTCCTTAAGTCATAAATGATTGCAGAATGATATTAAATTACCTGGATCCTTCACGACATTTTTTTTCTTTTGTTAAAAGGTGTTTGAGGAACAAAAAACATACCATGTGTTCTCTCCTTTGCTATTCCTGTTTCCTAATTCACAAGTCAATTTGTGTGTGATGCTTCCATATTTTACTCTAAACGAACTCAGTTCAAATTTTTTTAAAAAATACTCAATAGCCCCTCAATCTATTTTGGTTGAAAACAGAATTGTATAATAGAATTGTGTCTGATTGGACAGTTAAAATGTGTTTGATGTGACCCTCTGGACTTTGGTGCTAGTTTGTTTTCAATTTCTCTATAACAGGAGAATACTTTGGAACTACTTAGTATCTCTTTAAAAATTGTATTTATATACTTTCAAAGTTTATTTTTAAAATGCTTAGGAGTAAATGCTCCTTGATTGCATCTTGATTATGTCTTTATATGTGTATATTGATACTAATATTCATTGCTATATGTATGGACACACACATACATATATATGTATGTATATACATATATAAGAGAGAAAGTATGTTTAGACAGCCAGTTCCAATAAAAGTCCATCATATTTCATAGTTACCAGATCACCAGAAAGCAGCATTTAACAACTGTGAAGTCAGTCCTGTTAAGTGTAGTCTTAAATCTCCTCCTCCCCTTTTAAATATAGCGAATTCATGCTGGCAACAGACTTTAAAATTCTGATTTATGAGTGAGCCCACTTAATACTTTCATGATTTGAACTACAACTAAGTAAGCTTTGGGAGTAAAAAAAGTAAAAGTGAAAGGTCAGATTTTGGTGCTACTGAAATCTTAATGCATGATGTCAGGAAAAAATGACCTTTGGAAAAGGCATTATTACAAGTAGTCAGGCTTATCAATATAATTCAATTCAAGGAAAAATGATGAAACACCAATTAGTACAAGGACCAATATCTTACTTGCTGGGGATACAACAACAACAACAACAACTAGTCTCTGAGCTCAATGAGTTTACTTTCTGCTAGGAGATATAAAATATATTTACACATAAAATAATCCATCAAAATATTTACATGAGTAAGTCAAAGTATATACAAATTAATGAAAGATAATTTCAAATGGAGAAAGTGCTGATATCTTGGGAGAATCAGGAAACACCTTATGTAGGAGGTGAAGCCTGAGTTGTGCTATGACAGGCTATTTGGGTAAGGAATTTTTAATGTGAACAGTGGGGAAAATGAAGAAATAATGGGTTTTGAAAGTTTTCACATGGAGCTTCCTCCTTTATCTTGTTTTATTCAATATTCCTCTTCAGCTTTTGATATTTTAGTGAAGTGTCTATTTTTCCTAGCAAATCCCAAGAACTGTTGTGAAGCAGAGAGGGATGCTGTTGCTGTTATTCGGCATTTTCCTATGAGAGCACACTAGGGGGTACTAGCATTTACAGTGGAGCTCAGTAATGGTCTTATCTTGCTTAGTGTATAAGTCGTAGCAAAGAGAACAAACTGAACACTGTGCCTGCTATTTTTTGGTGTGGACGTTATCAATCTATTTAAGTAAACCTTGGTGTTACCCAGAAGATTGTTCTCTGCTTATTATATTGTGTTCAAATGGCATGAATGTTCTGTCTTAAATGAACTCGACTGAATCTAGATTTTGTAGGGATCCCCAAGCAGTGGGTGGTTTCATTACGTATCATAGCTACAGTATTTTCTAGATACAACAAAATGAGTTAAGGGTAGAGATTTTCAGCTTTAGCTGTATTTATTTGATCATAGGCCATTGTAGTTTAATGAAAGGAGTGTGTGTTTGTAGTATATAGGGGAGAAAGGGTGTTACTTTTATAGTTTCATCCATGAGATCAACAAGGATCCTGTTATATATCATTATAATGGCCAGCAATGGAATAAATCCAACTACAAATCAATCCCTTATTCCAAGTACAAAAACAAAGATTTGGATTGGGGAGAAATATATAGAAGAGTTTGGAATGATAATGAAAAACGGAGGCCCTGTTGCTTAAAACAGTTATGATTTAACTAAGCTAACACTGGATAGCTCTTGATATATTTGAGGAAACAAATAATGAACTAGCCGGGGGAAAGGGATGGAACACATCAGAACTGGATCTTTCACCTCTAATGCCTGTAATTCAGTGATTTTGCAATCACAGTTAAAACAGTGGCCTTCATTTTGAGGTGATGTTAACATTACTTAAGTTTCATAAGATTTAGATTGGGAAAGGGCCTTAGAAATCCTGTCATCCAGCCTTCTTATTTCGCAAATGAGTAAAGTGAGGCACACCCATGTGAAAAGACTCACCCAGGGTTATATCTGTGGTGTAGCAGAAAGAGGGATGGATGGATTTGAAAGCAGGGACCCTAGGTTTTAATCAGCAGAATGTTGGCAAATGTTTACCAACAAGTTCTCTGGGAAAAAAAAAATGTACACATGACACATTTTAAAGTTTCACCTCTATCACTTTCTTAAGTCTTGGTAATCAAGAAAACAAGAAATAAATGAAGCCTTGATTTGTGGCATTTGCCAATTTCAGTGGTATAAAAATTCACACTGAAAATTTAACAACCAGCTCTTGGTATAAGCAGGTTAGCAGCACACCCCTGATTTTAATAATCTTTCCAAGGTGCTCATATTCCCTTATTAATGGGATTATTTACAACTAGAAGAGACCATCTAGTCTAGGAGTTCCTAATCGGGCACATGAACAGATTTAATTCTCTGTAATATTTTCATAATTGTATTTCAATATAATTGGTTTCCTTTGTCATCCTGTGAATTTTATTTTATGCATAGAAAGAAATCACTCTGAAGAGACTTGCATGGGTTTCACTAGCCTGCAAAAGAGGTCTATCTGTTAGGCCATGCTGCCTCATTTTGTAGAAAAGGAAACTGAGGCTTGGAGAGATTTAAGTAACTTGCTCAAAGTAGCGGTTATCAGAACTGTCATTCTAGCCAGAGCCCTCTGATGCCAAGCCTTGCACCATGTCACAACTCAAGGATTTGGAAAATTGAGCTCAAATACAATGGATTTCTATCACTTTGTATTTGAATCATAGCATCATAGACTCATAGGTGGAAGGGCCCAGAGGCCATCTTCGACCAAATTTCTCATTTTATAGATGAAGAAAAGGAAGCCCAAGGAGATGAGGGACTTGTCCAAGGTCACACAAATGGGAGGCATCATACCTGGGATTGGAGCCCAGGGTTTGGCTTCAGAGCTGCTGCTATCATAATCATGAAGGTATTGATTCCAGAGACTTATCTCTTCCCACAACTAAGTTACTATTTTTTTTTCTTCTAGAGAAAAAATAAGAAGTTCATTTTAATTTCTGCCTATCATTTATGTAGTGTTTTAATATCTGCCATGTACTTTACAACTATCTTATTTGATTCTCACAATAGCCCTGGGAAGGATGTACTATTATTATCCCCATTTTAAAGATGAGGAAAAAGGGGTAGACAGAAGTTATCTAACTTGCCCTGAGTCACACAGAGAGTGAGTGTCTGGGAAAAGACTTGAACTCAGATCTGCCAGACTCCAGAGCCTGGGCTTGATGTACTGTGCCACCCAGCTACTGCCTGGCTATATGTATTTTAGAGAAGCAGCATGGCTTGGGTGGATTTAAAGCAAAGAAGACCTGGGTTCAAGTCCTACTGACACATAATTAATTGTGTATATGCACATGCATGTGTGTGTACATGTGTTTGTGAGAACAGTTATCCTGGAAAGTATCAACCAGCTTGTTGAGTGGATGTAAGAAATTCTCTCATGCCCCAGAGGTGACTTCTTGAGAATTCCCTATCATAATCCTCACAGCCGCTGCCTGGAATCTTTACCCCATACACAGACCCTCTTTATTACTGTCTTACACTGCCATTCTAAAGGGGGATCTATGTGATCAGGTCTATAGTGACAGATGGGAAGGGAAACCCTTCTCTGTCTTTTCTCCTTCCTTCTCCCCAGCCAATGACACTCGTCTAGGCATATCTTTGGTAACACAGACAGCATCCCCAGTCCTAGCTCCATTTTATCAAAATGTCTCCTTTCTATTCACAGGCCCAATCCCGCTCTTGTGATGAAATCCCAAGAATCCAAATTCTGGTTTCCTTCCTAAATTACCTCTCTAGTATAATGAGTATTACTTCAGTCCTATGTCTACTCAAAGACTGAGGACGTTCACCTGTATGTGCCTTTGTCTTTTCTTGATTTAAAAGAAAAAAAAGTAGAAGTCAGAAGAGTCAGAGGAGAAGAGGAAGGTATTTTTATCTTTTATAATTCTAGTAGTTGCTTATAATAAAAACCCTTTGAAACCTCTAAGGGCTATGAGCTTGGCTAAGAGCCAGGCAGAGAAGCTGCTGTGCTATATGGTGGGACAAAGGATAAAAGCAGTGCTGGACAGAAGCTGTAAGCTTTGGTAAGGGAAAGTAAGTCAGGCTTCTTGTCATTGACAGGCCAATCCCTGGGACTCTCAGGAAAAGAAGAAAGGGAGCCAACGGGAATGAGAACTAATCCCAGGGGTTTACAAGTAAGCAGGTATTCCCCCCTTCCACTTCACCCATCCTCATATGACAGCCCTTGTCCATACTGTGGTAGACATGGCACTAAGGCCTCTGTTGTGGCATAAAACTGAAGGATCAAATACTGTTTTTCTCACACAGTGCTGCTCTCTACCATCCCCTCCCCCACATCCCACCATGATGGAGCTCTCATTCCAGGAAATGGAAGCCATAACCAAGGATTTAGAACTTTGGGAATCTCAACTCCTTCTACATGATGACGGGTGGTGATGCAAGGTGTATGGCAGAAAGACAGAGCGATAGACACACACACACACACACACACACACACACAAAATCAGAGACAGAGAGATGAGAGAGTGAGTGAGTAAGCATAAAGTTGTAGCATGGGGAGGTATATTGGTAAATTTCTGGCACCCCATGTTAGAACTGAAGACATTTTCCCAAAGAAATTTGATAGCCAAGTTCTGTAGTATGTTTTCTATACTAACAAGAAGTTAAAATATTAAAAAAAACTAAGAAAAAAGCCCTAACATTGAACAAAATAGCTTTTGCAGGTGTTTATATGGGAAAATACATGAAGAATTTTTGTAATACAATTTGTTTATATCTTGTGGGCTGTTTGTGAACAGACCTTCTGACTTCAAAACCTTTTTCCATCTTTTCTGACAAACTACAAATTATTTGTTTTATTTTTGGATGAATTAGTATTTTTGTGCACTCAGCATTATTTGTGTCTGTATGTGCTTGTGTGTGTGTATGTGTGTGTGTGTTTGTGATGAAATGAAAGGGATAGTGATAACAGGAAGAGGATTAAGTTGGAAAAAGAAATAGAACATGTTTCCTGCCCTCAGAAAGTTTGCAGTGACATTCTATCTACCCTGCAGAGAGAAAGGACTTTCTTTCTATAACAACAATGGAAACATCTAAAATATAATTCAGGAGGACTTTTTTTCTGCCTCTACTCCCCCTAGATAGTCATATTGGAATCATTCCTTATCAGAAATGGTGGAAACAAGATTACTCTGTTGAATGGGGAGTAGGATTATTTGACCTCTTCCAACTCTAAGGCTTTATGCTTCCATCATTATCAGCCAAGTCATCATATTCACCACCTCCACTGCTGTAATTCAATTCAATAAGCAGTTATTAAGTACCTACTATGTTCTAGGTATTAGAAATTCAAAGACAAAAATGAAAGTCTGTTTTCTATAGGCTTGCATGCTTCAGGGGAAACAACATATACATAGTTTAATAAATACAAACTATCGTAAAAAGCAGTCCTTTGGGGCATTGAGGGTACTAATAAGTAGAGTAGGGGAGGGCAGCCAAGAAGGATTTCAATTAGGAGGTGACACTTGAGCTGAACCTCAGTGAGACTTAGAGATTTCCAAGAGGCTGTGGTCAGGAGGGACAGCAGTCTGGAGCTAGGGGACAACTTTTGTAAAGGCAGAGAGACAGTAGATGGAATGCTGTGGACAGGGAGCAGCAAGTGGACCAGTTTAGCTCTAATGTGGAGAGAAAAAAGGAAATTGTTGTGAAGTCGGGCTAGAAAGACAGGTGGGAGCCAGACTGTGAAGGACAATGAAAGACCAAAAAGAGGAGTAATTGTATGTCAAGACTGAATGAGGTCTGAGAGGTTATCTAGTCCAACCTTACCCATCAGATGTATTTGTGGAAGTTGGTCATGGGAATTTTACATAGCACATAGAATGTCCAAGACCTTGATCCTCTCTCTACAAGGTAAACTCAAAGGGGACTGTAGAATAGATAAATTATATATTAGAGCTTATTTTTCTCCTCTTGGATAGGAGATGAACTTGAGGTTGAACTTGGTTGTGTGGTTTGGGTTTAAATTTGAAAAGCACAAGTTCTGTTCAGGTCAGGGACACAAATAACCCATTTTTTTACAGCATCTTAACTGCTAATGTGAATTGTTTTATAGTTGGTCTAATTGACTGTTACACAATCAATTGTTAATAAGACCCCAAATGCCCAATCAATGATATCATGTCCAGTATAGTTAAACACAAGCCAAGTTTTATACTGGCTTTGCTGGAATGCAAAGACTTTTTCTTTCTAGTCCTCCTTTAAACATTTTTTTAAATCTAGAAAGCAACATATTAGAAAATCTCAAGTGTTGCTCATTTAAATAATTTATTTTTCAATCAGGGACATTGGTTTGATGATTAATACACTGCATTCATTTTCTCCTTTTAAGAAACCTGGTATAAACAGCCTTGCACGGTGTATATATAATTCATTTAGGTGTTGAAGTCTGAACCTACGTTTGTGAGAGAAATTTTCAAATGAGCCATAATTAATATGTCACTTTAGGAAGAGCAGTAGGATGAGGGGGTGGAAATGAATAGGTCTACCTGATGTTCCTTCAATGTATGTGTGGAAATTAGAAATCAAAGTAAATGCACAAAGCAAGGGGCCAGGTTTTCAAGCCAGCTTCTTTGGATGTGTGCCAAAGTAAATAGGTATATCTGTGGGTATCTCTTTCTGGAGGTGTGGAAAGTGTAGGTTAAGTGTGATAGACTGCAGTACAGAATCAGGAGAGGAAGTCTGAATGAAGCATTAGTCTGGGAGACTAGCCTTGTTTCCCCAGTTCCATTGCCAATGTGCTGGCTGAAATGTAGAAACCCATTTTGCCTCTTCATCTCTCAGTTTGCCTCCTGAAAAACAGAAGCAACAGCTGTTCTACCCCCATTAATGCGAAATACTTAAGGGATTCAGGGACCTTAGACATAATCTAATTCAACCCCCTCCTCTATTGCAAAGAACCTGAGGCCCTGGGTGGGTGGGGGGTGGGTGAAAGGGGTTATAGATGCAGTTAGTAGCAGGGCTAGGATTTTGCTCCTGATCCTGTGGCTTAAAACTCAGAGTTCTTTTTGCTGCATCATTACATGAAATGCAGAAATACCATAGAATAATAATAATATTGTGTTTAGCTGTTCAGTCATATCCAACTCTTCATGACCCCATGAACAATAGCATACCAGGCCCTTTTATCCTCCACCATCTCCTGAAGTCTTTCCAAGCTCATATTCATTGCCTCCTTTATACTATATATATATATATATATATATAAAATATATATACACACATGTATGTGTGTATGTCTATATATACATGTGTATATACACACATGTATGTGTGTATATATACACATGTGTGTATATATGTGTATGCATATGTGTGTATATATGTAAATATGTGTACATACACATGCATGTACGCATAATATACTAGTATATTATAATATTTTAATGTACTAGACTAGATTAGTATACTAATATAATAGACTAATATCTTAGAATATATACGTACACACAGGACAAATATCTCTTTTTCTCAAACTAACAAACATATCAAATACTTATTCTGTTATTGTTTTGGTAGAAAACCGGCATCTTTCAGATGGGTTCTCCAAGTTTGTCTAATGAAAATCAATGACCTTTATTATTTTCTTGTGGTGCTGGAGTCAGGAAAACTCCAGTTCAAATCCATGCTCAGCCATTTTTTAGCTGTGTGACTCTGGACGAGTCACTCAACTTAGACTCAGTTATCTAATCAGTAAATGAGGATGATAAGAGTACTATTTCCTAGGATAAAATGGGAATATTTTTAGTGTTTTGCACACTTTAAAGTGTTAGATAAATGCTAGCAAAAAAGGTTATTTCTTGATGTGCCAGAAATAAAATGATCTAGGGCAGTCTCACTGAGAAGGTATTCCTCCTACGCTCAAGGGAATGTGGGGGAGCTTTGCTTCTGCAGAAAACATTGTAGCTCCTGCCTCCCAGCTCCCACCCCCCACTTCCACAACTCCTTAATTGTTTCTTCCTTCCTCCACTGTTGGTCAGCAGCACTTATTAAGTGTATACCAAAATCTACTCAATTATAGTGGGATGAATTTCTGAGTTCTGTATTTGTATGCAGAGTATATTAGAAGTTCACATCCTACTCACAGAATCTCTTGGTGCGGCTTGACATAGAGTTGAATTTTTAAATTCCAAGCCATTTCACCTCAGACTGGCAAGTTACCTCAACTCTTGTCACTTGTTAAATGATGATAATCACTACCACTATTACTTCTGCTACCCCACTACTGTGACGTATCTCTATATAATTTGGCAATTTAAAAAATATTTTCATTATTTCAACCCTGTGAGTATTGTCTCAGGTTTACAGATGAACCTTTACTAGCAGTTAGACAGGTCATGGATTTGAATAGCAATTGTTTCTGTTCTGGCCAGAAACCCTGAGGGTCTTCCACTCCTACACTGATTCATTTATAAAGGCAAACTAGTTCATCTTTTACCTTTATTCTTATCTAGCCTTTAATTAGTGAATGGGTGTTGCCAAAGACAAACTGAGACCTGGGAAAGTCCTTAGCTTTAAAAGGCCAAGGTCTCCCACTGTGTCTGGGGCCATCACCAGTCATCCTGACCTATGCCTTGCCACTGGACTCAGATGACTCTGGAGGAGAGAGTGAGACTGATGACCGCGCAGCTCTGCCTCACTTAGGTCCAACTTACTTGCAAGGCAAGACATCACCCTCCTGATGTCATTGGTCCTCTTTGAAAATGAAGGATAGACAACAATCTGTGACAGGTGATGGTTTGCTGCAAGGGCCCTCCTTTTGCTATTGTTGCTGATCTCACTCCTATTCCATGTTCTAGATCCCCATTTGGGTCCTGCAAGGCACATTCTATCCCCTTGCAATGAAGGTAGGGAGCTCAGGTAATTTTCATTAAAGTATAGAATCTGATAAGAAGCCCTCATATGTCCCAATACTGGTATAGAAGGGAAAAGGAAGATGCAGAACAAGCCTAACCCTTTGAACATAGATACATCCTTTAAACCAAATAAATGTCTGATGTGATTGCTTTAGATCAGTGGTGCCAAACTCAAATAGAATCAGGTCCCTGTCACGATATATTGATTTAGAAAACCATAAATTAATGTTATCTATGCTCTGTTGTATTTTTACTTATTTCATTGAACATTTCCCAATTACATTTTAATCTGGTTGGGACTTGGGAGTTTTACTGGTCGTTAGCCTGACACTTCTGATACAGAGAACTACCTCTGTACCCCTGCAGATTGGCATACACTTTCATAACTTAACATCTCGGAAAATTGCATGGTATGCTGAGAAGTTAAGTGGCTTTCTCAAGGTCACAACATGAGTTTTTGTCAAAATGATGTGTGTGTGTGTGTGTGTGTGTGTGTGTGTACATATGCACACGTGCATATTCCTATTAAATCCCCGTGTATCTATGGAGGCTCTTGACCCCAGCCTTCACAATGTACCGTACATTGATTCTCTCAGTCTTCAAATGCTCTAATTCTCCTTTTTTCTGTGTATACTGAATCCCATAACTCCAATATGCTTCTAACCACATTCTGCTTCTCATATAATAGCTGGGCTTTAAACTCTTGGACGTGAAAGATGCTAAGTTTGCAGTAAGAGAATTTAGGTTCAAATCTGAGCATTACTGATGATTACATTTGTGACTCTGTGTCATTTAGTATTTTGAGGACTCAGTTCTTTATCTTAAACGAGTGGGAGGGGGGCTAGATTGCCTCTAAGGTCCCTTCTAGCTTTAGATCTATGACCTTATTCTAACACAATGTCCAGAGGTACCATTTGGATGAAGCCATAGGCCTCTAAGGCTGAGGTAGCCTTTGACATTATCTGGCCTTTGCCTGTCATTGCTCAGAGTTCTACTCATTGGCTCATCACTTTTCCCATCCTTCCCCACCCTTCTTAGTTTCCCAAGAAAAATTGTTTAGAGGGGTGAAGCCAAGAGGGTGGAGAGAAGACAGGAAGTTACCTGAGCTTTCCTTCGGAAACAGTGTTAAATCAAGCCTCTAAAAGAATTCTACAGTGACAGAATCCACAAAAAGATGGAGTAAAAGAATTTTCCAGCCCAAGATAACTTTGAAGGACTTCAGGAAAAGTCTGTCTCACTTGGATAAAAAGGGAACATTGCCTACTGCAGGCAATGTCTGGGCAAGCCAGGAGGAGGCTCTTAACCACCGAACAGATCAGCAACCAAGACCTCATGGCTCTGGCTTAGCAAGTAAGTGGCATAGCAGGCCAGCGGCGAGGCCTCTAGCCCCAGCACAGCAGAGAAACTGCCAGCCCCTGAACCAAGTGTACAATAGGTACCATTAGGCCAGGTTACCATAGTGCAGTGGTCATACTGCCAGCTCCAGAGGCCTGGGCACAGAAAGCCAAAAGGTCCCTGTCCCCCAGTGCTAGAAGCTTGGGACAGTGCCCCCTGTACCATGGAGCAGAGCTCAACTTTTAAAAATGAGCAAAAAACAAAAAAAGAGGCCAGACCAAAGAAAGCTATTATAACAAGGAAGCTCAAAACAGAAACTCAAAAGAGGACAACAATGTCAAAGTGTCTATATGTAAAGCCTCAAAGGTGACTATGAATTGATTTCAAACCCAAAAAATGCTCTTGGAAGAACTCAAAAATAATTTTTAAAATCAGGTTGGAGAGGTAGAAGAAAAACTGGGAAAAGAAATGAGAGTTATGTAACAGAATTATGAAAAAAGACTCTATATCTTGGAAAAGGAAGCACAAAAATTGACTGAACTCCTTAAAAAATAGAATTGGACAAATGGAAAAAAATCCCCTGAAGAAAACACTCCTTTAAAAGTAGAGTTGGCCAAATGGAAAAGAAGGTACAAAAGTTAACTGAAGAAAATAATTCCTTAAAAGTTAAAATTGGGCAGATGAAAGCTAATGACTATGAGAAATGAAGAATAAGTCGAACAAAAGTAAAAAAAATGAAAAAAATTTGAAGAAAATGTAAAATACTTCACTGGCAAAGCAATTGACCAACTTAGAAAATAGATCCAAGAGAGATCATAAAAAGAGCCTAGAGAGCATCTTTCAAGAAATTGTCAAGGAAAATTGCCCTGATAGCCTAGAACCCAGGGTAAAATAGTTATTGAAAGACTCCACTATCACCTCCCAAAAGAGGTCCCAAAATGAAAACTCCAAGGAATATTGCAGCCAAATTCCAGAACTCTCAGGACAAGGAGAAGTGTTACAAGCAGCCAGAAAGAAACAATTTAAATATCAAGGAGCCACAGTCAGGATTACATGGGATTTAGAGGCTTCTATATTAAGAGATCAGAGGCCTTGGGATATGATATTCCAGAAGGCAAAAGAGCTTAGATTGCAATCAAGAATCAACTACCCAGAAAAACTGAGCATAATCTTTTGGGGGAAAAGATAGATATTCCATGAAATAGGGGACTTTCAAGCTTTCCTGATGAAAAGACCAGAGTTAACAGAAAATCTGATCTTCAAATATAAGATTCAAGAGAAGCATAAAAAGGTAAATAGGAAAGAAAAAATATGGCATTCAATAAGGTTAAGCTGTTTACATCCCTACACAGGAAGATGATACTTTTAACTCTTAAGAATTGTATTTGTATTAGGGCAATTTGAAGGAATATACTTAGATGGTATGGATATAATTTGACTTTGATGTGGTGACAAAAAATTAGTTGAGGTGAAAAGGAGTATTGTATTGGGAAAAAAAGAAAGGGGGAGGCAGAATGGGGTAAATTATATCACATGAAGAAGCATGAAAGACATATTACAGTAGAGGGAAAGAAGGGAGGGAGGCAAGCATTGTTTGAACTGTACTCTCATCTCATTTGGCTCAAAGAGGGAAGAACATACACACTCAGTTGGGTATAGATTCCCTGTCTTACTTTATAGGGAACCAGGAGGGGAAAGGTCAAAGAGGATGGAAGGTGTTCAAAGGGAGGACAGAAGTAGGAGGGAAAAGGGTAAAGAAAAAGAAGGAAGGAGTGATAGAATGGAGGGCAGATTGAGGTGGTCAAAAGCAAAACACTGGTAAAAGGAGAGAGAAAAGTAAAAAAAGGGAAAAATAGGATGGAGGGAATTATATAGTTAGTATTTGTACCTGTAAATACGAATGGGATGAAGTATCCCATAAAATAGAAGCAGATAGCAGGGTAGACCAGAAACCAGACTCCTATAATATGTTGGGGTTTTTTTTGTTTGTTTTACAAAAATACATTTGAAGCAGAGAGACACAGACAGAGTAAAGGTAAAAAGCTGGAGCAGAATATATTATGCTTCAGGTAGAGTAAAAAAAAAGCAGGGATAGCAATCCTGATCTCAGATAAAGCAAAAGCAAAAAATAGATCTAATTAAAAGAGGCATTGAAGGAAACTACATCTTGCTAAACAGTACCAAAGATAATGAAGTAATATCAAAACTGAACATATGCACCAAATGGTACAACATCCAGATTCTTAGAGGGGAGGTTAAGTGAATTACAGGAAGAAACAGAGAGCAAAGCTATACTAGTGGGGGACCTCAACAGCCCTCTCTCAGAACTAGATAAATCAAACCACAAAATAAACAAGAAAGAAGTTAAGGAAGTGAATAGAAGTTTAGAAAAGTTAGATATGATAGATTTCTGGAGAAAACTGAATGGGAATAGAAAGGAATATACCTTTTTCTCGGTAGTACATGGCACCTACACAAAACTGTCCATGTATTAGGGCATAAAACCCTCACAATTCAATGCAGAAAGCAGAAATATTAAGTGTATCCTTTTCAGAACATGATGTAATAAAAATTACATGTATTAAAGGACCATAGAAAGATAGATAAAAAAAAATTGGAAACCAAATAATCCTAAAGAATGAGTGAGTCAAACAACAAATCGTAGAAACAATCGACAATTTCTTCAAAGAGAAAGGCAATAATGAGACAACATACCAAAATTTATGAGATGCAGCCAAAGCAGTACTTAGGGGAAATTTTGTATCTCTGAATGTTTACATGAATAAAATAGAAAAAGAGCAGATGAATGAATTGGGCATGCAATTAAAAAGCTAGAAAATGAACAAATTAAAAATTCCCAATTATATGCCTAATTAGAAATTCTGAAAGTCAAAGGAGAGATTAATAAAATTGAAAGTAAGAAAACTATTGAATAAATAAAACTAAGAGCTGGTTTTATGAAAAAATCAATAAAACTGATAAGCCAAAAAAGCCAATAAAATTGATAAACCAAATAAAATTGATTAACAAAAAGAAAGAAGAAAAGCAAATTATCAGTATGTTCTTTAACTACATGACTAATGTGGAAATATGTTTATATGATTGCACATGTGTAACCTACAACAGATTGCTTGCTGTCCTGGGCAGGTACAGGTCATAAGACAGAAGGAAGGAGAAAAAAAATTGAAACTCAAAGTCTTACAGAAAATGAATGTTGAAAAAATATCTTTACACATAATTAGGAGAAATAAAATACTACCCTCCCACAAAATAAAAGAAAAAAAATTGTTCAGTGTGTATTAGAGAATGATTAGAACAGAAACTACAAACTTAATATGAGTAGCATAATCATTTGGGAGGCTATAGTCAAGCCTCATTGGGACATAAACAGTTTTTTAATGCTTTTAATTGACTGATTTACATTTTACCTCCACTGAGCTTAGTCTGATCAAACACCAACTGCAATATTTTTGGAGTGCTCCTTTTTTTGCTCTGATGCTTTCTCTTTCCTCGATACCAACCCGCTTGAGCTGCTGCTGCTGCTGCTGCTGCTGCTGGAATTGTTAATTGCTCTGATATATTTTTAAACCAATAAATATGGTCTAGCAGCACTTTTTGATACTCACAAGGTTGATGCTAAAAGAAGGAAACACATGAAAGAGGCAAAGAAGTCCAAAACACCCAGTTTAAGCCTAGCTAATTGAGTCCATGCTTTTCATGGGGAATTTAGGTGTCATTGTATCAAGTATAGAGGAAGACCATTCTTTTTCACCTCCCACTGAAATCACATTGGAGGAAAGATGTCTGGAAAGATACTTTCGATAAGAGTACAGAGTTTGCCTCCTCTCCATTGTAGCCCTTTAGGCCTCTATCCTGTGCTTCACATACATTCTTCTGATGTTCTCAGTGTGCATAGTTACACTCATGGAAGTATTGCCCCACTCCGGGGACCTGGCTTCTTCCACATTAATATGCTCTGCTTGCTGTGCTCCCTTTTGCCTCTTTCTGAGGGTTAGGGTTCAGGGGTCAATCTTGGCATGTGGATTGAAGTTTATCTCTTGTGGGATGGGTCCAAGTGGGATGAACCATTCTCTGTGCTATCCCTGTTCCCTAATACACTCACATTCACCTGAATTTGCCCTGGACACCAGAATCCCTTTTATCAAGGGTCCATTGTCTACTAAGATGCCTCTTAATACTAGTGATGACAGGACAGTATATCCTCTTTCACCTTGGATAGGCGTGGGGTATAACTGGAGACTGAAACAGCTCTGTGCTCTCACTGCCTTCAATATACACCTTTTTTTTTATCTTGCCATTCTCCCATTCTTGTCATTCTTGACTTTCAAAGGCAGGGAAAATGGTCTATCCTGGAATCCACAGACTAATGAGTTTAGCATTGATCCCCAACCAAATGAGCCAATGACTAGGATGAAGATGTAGCAAGCATGTTTATATTTATAGATAACTCAAAGCCATCGTTTTGAATGACACAAGAGAGAGTCATAAAAATTTTGAGAGATTCGTTTATGTAGTGCTTAAAGGTTTGCAAAGCACTTTACAAATATTATCTGATTTTATCCTCACAACAACCCTGACAGGTAGGTGCTACTATGGATTCATTTTATAGATAAGGAAATTGAGGAAGATAGATATTAAGTGACTTGCTTAAAGTTACATAGTAAGTGTCTGAGGCTGAACTTAAACTCAGTTCTTGATTCCACATCCAGCACTTTAGACACTTTGCCATCTACCTCAGCCACGGGAGATATTTTTGAATATGTGAAGGATTGGCACATTGAAAAGGAATTACTCTTATTGTGTCTGACCCCACAGGGTAGAAACAATGACTAAAATAGAGGGGAAAGCTTAACTCAATATAAGTAAGAACTTAGCTAACAATTAGAGATGTCCAACAAGGAATTCGTATTTTTTTTATTCAAAAGCACCATTATGTTGGTACAAGATCCTGGAAATTAGTTATCTCATTTAGCAGGGAAGTTATTCAATTTAATTCAATTTAACAACAATTCATAAAGTACATATCACACTGTATACATGTTATCCCTGTATATATGATATTAACTTGTTTCGTACTCACAAAGAAAATAGCAAAGCTAAGCTTCAACCCAGGTTTTCTGACACTATGCCCAGTCTTCTTTTGACCACATCATGCAGCGTCCCAATTAATGACCATCCTTGCTAAGTAGTATTCCCTGCATCACCTTCAATAGTCAAGTAGAGCCTGAATAACCATATGCTAGGAATGATGTGGAAAGAATTCCTGCATTGAAAAGGATATTGGATGAGATGAACCCTGTGAGGTTGTCCTCTAATTCTACAAATCAATGATTCTGGAACTTGCCGATGTGAGAATTCTTTCAAAATAATATTTCTTTTAATGGTTTCAGCAAGGATCTTGAGACATGGGGATCTTTCCCTATATTAAAAAATAAAGGGTCATCCCAGAATAGTGGATCTAAAATGACAGGTAAGACATATTTTTCTTTTGTATATGATGATCTTCTAACAACTTTGCAACAGATTTTTTCTCTCTGAAGAAAAGGTCTTAATATATTTAATGCTCTGATTTCTCTTCAGTAGTTAGAAATATTGCAAAAAGTGGTTATTAATAAATCATTAAAGGTTTGCATCTCATTTAGCAAGATCGCTACTATAATATTCTGTATTTTCTGCTGGTGCAGAAAGTCTATTTAACACTTCCTTGAAAAATGGACTCTCACAGTGCTAGTAATGAAAAAAAGACAAAAAGCAATTGACTTTTCTATATTATCTATGCATTTATGTATATATATATATTATTAAAGATATTTGTGTGTGAGTAAGGATTTCCTTTTCTGGCCAGTTTTCACTCTCTTTTGCCTTGGGCCCATAGAAAAGATCTTTCCTATTTTTATGTCATTTGAGTGTTTTTCTGGGGAAAAATTGCAAACCTGTGCGTGCCACATTAAAGCTATGTGATGAGCTTGGGGAAGAAAACCTGTAAAAAGACTTTTTCCTTGTTTAAGAGGAGACTTGGTCAATAATTAGCATAAAAAGTGTTTTAAGAAAAAGCACGACACAGGGAGAATCACATTAACATCCTGGGAAGGGCTAAAACCATATGTGTACATGTATACACATATATGGGTGTGTACACACACATATATTTCTATGAAAACTTGAAAATTATTTCCATAGACTACTTTAGCTTGCCCATCCCTTCATAAATTTCAGCTTCATAAGCTTCTATGCATTAGTCATAAAAAGGCATTCATATTTCAACATAATTTCCCTTCATTTCTTTTTCTTTATTTTCTAAAAAAAATGTGGTTTAAAAGTAATAAAGCACTTCCTTCTGTAAATCTTTTATCTTTTCTCCTAAGGGAAGATTAATTTGTAAATATGCTAATGGATTTGTATAATATTAAACCTCCATGAGAAAAATTACATTACTTCATAGGAATGAACACATCTATCTTATTCAATTTATAAACTAATAGCTGAAAGCCCCAATACTGTTTCCTACTATATGTCTTATATTCAGAATGACTGTAGGCACAGCCACAAACTTGGCATTTTACAGTAAATTTATTGGATGAACATTTTTTTTAGCTTCTTTATTGAGTTTTCCTCATTTTGTTGTACTTGGATTCCAACTAATAAAATGCAATTTCTCTTACAAAAAGGTGAAAAAGTAAACATGCCTCTCAAAATAGAAGAGCTTTCTAAACAGGAAGTTCACTAAAAAGGACAAACATTGAGTGTAGAAGTGATATCAGCTGTCCAGATGTAGGAGGGCCATGTTCCACAGCTCATGTTCATTAGAGTGCCAGAGCTTCTCTGAAGGTTAAATAAAGGACTGGGGAAGTGGTGGTGTAGCCAGGTAGTGGATTTCTTGACTGACGTGACATACTGTGCAATTTAACCTCTCTCCATCTCTGTCTCTCTGTCTCTTTGTCTGTTT
This sequence comes from Phalanger gymnotis, assembly GCA_028646595.1. NCBI lineage: Eukaryota > Metazoa > Chordata > Mammalia > Diprotodontia > Phalangeridae > Phalanger > Phalanger gymnotis. The sequence continues at coordinate 589,008,395 of CM053622.1, forward strand.
CTATCTGTCTGTCTCCATCTCTTTCTCTCTCTGTCACTTTGTCTCTCTATCTCTGTCTCTCTCTCTGTCATTGTCTCTGTCTCTGTCTCATTTTCTTTTTAGACATTTCCAGTGTTAATTATTTCCTAGAAGTGAGGTAAGTTTAATGGGTATGCCACTGTACCACTGGAAGTGAGAAACAGTGTGGTAGGGTTAAAAAAATGTCCTAGATGTAGAGTCAGGAAGTCACTTGGCTTCTAGTCAATGATGCAATAAGGAAACATTCATTAAACATGGAAAATGTGCCAAGCATGGTGTCGGATGCTGAGAATTTAAATGTCAAAAGGAAATCAAAGACCTTATATCCTTTTTTGTGGGGATATGGCATAGTATTAGAGGCAAAATTTGAATCCAGGTCTTTGGATTTTGACTCCAAGTCTTGCATTTTTTACTAGGCCTTTCATTTCAGTGAAATGTACCCTGAATCCCTTAGCCCCTTGACCTTGTATTTCTAGCTTGCTAATCTGTGACCTTGGCTGACTTTTCCCTCCCTCCATAGCCTCAATCCTCCTTTTTTGGATTAGAATAAAATGGATCTCTTTTACGAGCAAATAATTTCTAGAACTAGAATGAAAGCTTCTTGTAGACAGGAATCATGTATATTATACACACACACACACACACACACACACACACACACACACACACACACATATAAAATTTACATGACTTTCTCGGAGTAGTTTCATGAATAATGCTAAACAACAGAAAGTCCAAAATTCATTACTATTTTGTTTTACCCTATAATCCAACTTGAACCCTGTTAGAACAAATCCAATTACAATGAAGTTCTAAATAAGTTATAATGGATTGCTAAGCCCCAGCCCACTAACTGTAAGGAGTACATGATATAATGGAATTCTAACATCATAACTAGAATTTAGATGGTCTCTTAAAACTAAGATATTAGAAATCATCTAATTCAACTTCCTCATTTTAGAGATGAATCTACTGAAGTTAAGTGATTTGCTCAAGGTCACAGAATAAATTAATTTCAGAAACAGAACTAAAATTCCAAATACTAAATTTCCAACTTTCACTATTATTGCTGTTTTCTAGCACTGCTTCTTTAGAATTCACCATAATGAATTTTGACCCATATTTCATTGATAGTAACATTAGTAACAAGTTTTTACATAATGCTTTAAGGTTTTCAAAATGCTTTACATATAGTACCCCAATTCATCCCCACAATAATCTGAAGGGCTAATGTCCCCATTTTACAGATGAGAAGCAGGCAGAGGTTAAAATAACTTGCCCCAGGTCAAACAGATAGTAAGTATATGAGGCCAGACCCAAATTAACACCTTCCTGACTCTCAGCTCTTTACTGTGCCCAGACCCAGCTCTCTACTGTGCCACATAAATGCTTTTTATTTGTAGGGGCATCAGATTAATGTTTCTAATTGTATGTTTGGTTTTATGAATATTAAAACCCAGTTTTTCTTCCTTAGATAAACAGTAGCTGATGATGAAATAAGAAGGGAAAATACTATTTTAGAAGCATCTTGGGTGACAGGAAGAAGCCAGACTCAGATTAAACACTTTCTATGGTTATTCTAGCCAGGAGATATTCCATACAATGATAATTGAGATCACATTTTCCAATGTTAGCAAATGAATATTTTTCTTTATGTGGCTTCTTTACTAGCAAAAGCAAAATGAATGTTAATAAAATGATTGTTGTGTAAAACTATATGTGTATCTCTTTATGAGTTTTTTAAAACTAAGTATACACTGTTATTGTTTTAAATAAAATAAACAGGTCATAGAACATGGCCCCAAATTGTTTTTAAGTGTTATAAAAAGCCTTTTTAAAAAGTAAGGTCAGTATTAGCAGAATGTTCAATCAAACCTTCCATTCATACAGAAGTTCCCCATCATCCCTAAAGAACTATTTTTCATAGTATCATTGAGGAGTTTTATGTTTCTGCATGTTCTACAGATAAGAAATTATTAATCAAAAGTAGTAATAGTATTAACAGAGGGATACATATTTTGTTATTATTTGTTTCATTCATGTCCATCTCTTCACAACCCCATATTTGGAGTTTTCTTGGCAGAGAGGTTTTCCATTTCCTTCTCCAGTTGATTTTACAGATGAGGAACTGAGGCAAACAGGGTGAAGTGACTTGTCCAGGGTCACACAGCTAGTAAGAGTCTGAAGTTAGATTTGAACTCAGGAGGATGAGTGTTCCTGATTCCAAGCTCAGTGCTCTATCTACTGCACCACCCAGCTGCCCAGGGATACATTGCCTGGGAGGCCTAAAACTGTACAGGTTTAGAGATGAAGAGCATTCAGAGATGGTGCAAAACTCATTTTGCAAATAAGGAAGCTGAAGTCTAAAGAAGTCACCGCTTGTCTGAGGTCTCACAGTTGGTTAGTGGCTTGGGGACGTCTAAGTACCAGGTCTTCTGATGATGCTGGATTGAGTACCTGTCACACTACTGCCTGAAGAATGGGGAGCCTCCTCTTCAGGCGTTTGACTGAATTCCTGAAAGCTGCTGGCCATCTTTTTGCTAGAAGAAAGATGCTGGAGTTGTCTCTTCTTAGCTTCTTTTATGAACCCTAATATCTGCCATCCACTTACAAGTCAGTGAGTCCAGCAGAAGCAATAGGCATGGAAGTTTTCCTAATGCTGAGTTGCCTACAATAATCCATGTTTTCTGTCCGTCTACTTGTTAAATCACAACCTTTCAGACCTATGACAAACTTCATACAAACTGAATCCTATTTAAGAGAAACACCAGCACATTATGGTCATGGTTTATAATAACAGGTGTCTAACGTGTGCATGCAATATACAAAATATGCTGATGCAAATGGGTGATTGTATGTGCAAAAATATGCAGATTAATGTGCAAACAGATGTTCAAATAATTTCCCATTATTGCATGCCATTACCTCTTTTGCATGCACAACTGCATATTTTGTATATGGATATGTTTGCATTGTTTTTATTTCACGTGCACAATTTCTACACATGTTTTTGAGAATTGGTCTCCAATGCGGTCCTAATTGGGAGGCATGTATTTATCTTACTGTAGAATTTTCAGTTCATTGAGATATATCCCTGCAGGAAGAGAGAGATACTCCATGAGTAAGTTCCCTATCACCAGAAGATAAATGCTAATTTTTATCTGTCTCCCTTTGTTAGAGAGATGGTCCTTTCCTATCAATACAGCTTTTGATGTCAGTGGAATAATATGTAAAATCTGTGCATGTTCTCAGACTGTCAAAACAACAGTATGCACTTAAAAACTAGACCTAGCTCTTCATAAATGTGTTTAAATTTTTTGGGGGGGAGTTGTTTGATTAATTACTAATTTTCTCTAATTATACTATGTCTGTAGTGGTGCGGATGCCTGTAGATAGCTTATGAGATCTGTCCTAGATTTTGAAGTAGGGGAAACTTGACTTCAGCTGAACCTTTCTATGGATAATTTTCTTAGGCAGTGAGCTACCTGAGATTCCAGTGAGAATAAAAATAGTTAAAAACTCTTCTTAGTCATAAGTGCTTGTAGGTGATTATTCCCATGCTTGGAAGCTGCTGTGGTTTTCTAATTTGGTTTAGTCCATTTCTAATTATAAGAAATGCATATCTACCATTAGAAGACCTTGGAAATTCTAATCTATGTGACCCTTTAGCATCATGCTTCCTCACTCAGCTTCCTGATAACACATTCTAATGTGCTCAAGAGTATATGTTTGCAAAATATTTCTTTACACTCTCACTATTTTTTTCAAACCTAATGTTTGTTATTTAATTGACTCACAACCCCTTTTGAAAAATAGTTTTGGAATTTGTTAATATGGTATGCTTGGTCTAGTGCTGTCATTATTATATATTCTTTTTTCTAAGGAGCTTTCATATGCTGCATCCCCTTCCCTGGGGGTGGGAGGGTGGGAGAGAGTAACTAGGTCTCATAATCTACTTTTAATACCAAACAGCTCCTGAACAAAATAAACATGAAACTGCTTAGAGATTCGATTCCATGTTTTAAAAGGAAAATATATGGTGAGCCACCTATTTTTGTCCAATCAGGGTAGTAAATGTCAAAAGCACAAAAGTTCCCTTTCAACTGAAGCCCCATGTTGACACAATCAACAATGGAAATTTAAGTGTGGTCATTATTTCAGTAAAGGTAGTTGAACATAAACGTTATGTTGAAAAAAATATCTTTGATTTATAATACACCATTTGCAGTCCCCACAGAAAGATATTCTGCTTGTTTCCAACAATAAAACCTGGAGCAAAGAAAAATAAAAGTCAAATGTTTCTTTTTCCTGGAGTTTCTCCCCGCCCCGCCCCCCCCCCCACGACTCATTATTTTGAGTTCCTAAGTATTAAATCTAAAGATTCATCAACTCACATCTTTACAGCTCTGTCTTTCTGTATACAGGACCCTGTCTGTCTGTTTCCTCTATTGCACCATTTTGTTTGTACTACTGTAATCATTTTGCTGGCCCAGATCTGTGTGGGTGTGCTGGCAGCTTTACAACAAAGTTACATGGGAACTGAGTTAAGGTTGAATATTTATTAGAAGAAGCCATCTGGCGTCAGGCTGTCTGTACAGGGGGGCTCATTTCTTTAGTAGTCTCTCGTTTTCTCTCTAGCTCTTCCTCTCTTTCTCTCTCTCTTGCCCCCTCTCCCCCTGATCTTCATTTCACAGTTCTGAAAAGTTGAACATGGCTCTTAACCTATTTATTTTGTCCTTCACATTTATACTCATAAAAAAAGACCAACTCCCAATCTTTCTCGTTTCTTTTTTAATTTGCTCAGGCTTCTCTGAGGCAGCTTGTTGCCGCTTTCCACGATGACAGTTGCTAGTGGGGGCAGCCAGCAAAGTGCTGCAGGTTTCCCACAGTGGAACTCTCTGGTTCTGCCCATGGAACAGCAGCCTCACGCATGATCTTAATAGTTCCAGTTGGCTTTAAACATTCATCTCCTGCTTCTTCCCTCTCTTTCCTTCCTCCAGTGGGTAACCCAATAAAAAAAACACCACTCTTCAGAGCCACACTACTCACCACATCAACAATCAAATCCTTTATTAGAAGGCGGTTATCTTATCCTTCTGCCATCTTGTACCACTTCGGCAGACTTTAAATTGCACCCTACACTGCCTCAGAGATGTTTAGTTTTCTTATTTCCTATCTTTCCATACTTCAGTTGCTGACTTTCTTTTCCTATAAATGTCTCTCTTCTCTCGCATAACATTGATATTGTAGCTATAACTCTTTCTCTCTCTTTGTCTCTCTCTGTCTCTTTCTCTCTGTCTCTGTCTCTCTCTCTGTCTCTCCCTCTCTGTCTCTGTCTCTCTCTGTCTCTCTGTCTCTCTCTGTCTCTCTCTCTGTCTCTCTCTCTCTCTGTCTCTGTCTCTCTCTCTGTCTCTCCCTCTCTGTCTCTCTCTGTCTCTCCCTCTCTGTCTCTGTCTCTCTCTGTCTCTCTGTCTCTGTCTCTCTCTTTCTGTCTCTCCCTCTCTGTCTCTGTCTCTCTCTGTCTCTCTGTCTCTGTCTCTCTCTCTCTGTCTCTCTCTCTCTCTCTCTCTCTCTCTCTCTCTCTCTCTCTCTCTCTCCCTCATGCAGACCCAGAGTAACTGCTGAAAATCACTTCTCATTCTTTGACCTGTAGTTGTTGGTTTTTTTTTTCTGTTACTATATTTTACAAAATGCTGTTATTGATAGAGCAGTCCAATCAAATGATGTCCAATTTAGACTAAGCACAGAGTGCGACTAATGAAGTGGGTCAGGAGGAGACTGGAGAGCCAACGAGCATCATTATACTTGGAAATCTAGCTAGTCATGGTAGCAGATTTTTGAAACGCAAAAGGGGCCTGCCTGCCCTCCTTTGCTTCTTGTGGGATGGGAGCCAAATTCTAGGTTAACCTCAGTTATGTCCACATGTTAACTTACTTTCTCCTGTATTGAAATGTGTGAAACTGCTATGGGATAGATTCCATGGTGAGTCATCTAACCCTCTTGAAGAAATGATTTTTGCAAGGTCTGGTAAACCTGTAGATAGCAACGCATTCATCTTGCCATTTGAAGGGTGGCAATTTGTTTGCCCTGCACACTAATTACCCAGAGTAGGCAGAGTTATCACTGGAATCAGGGGGGAGAAATTAAAAGATCGGCGCAGCATTTAAAGTCTCCAGTGCAGATGGGCTATTAGAAATCTGTCTTTTCTAGTCCAGAAAACTAAAGAGCTCAAATGTCCTATATTAAAGAAAACTTAGGAAAACTACCATCTCTAGACCATTGTAGAGATATTTCATCTCTCAGCAACTTTTTTTTATCAATCTTCTACTAAAAAGATAGACCCAAACCTGACTTTCTATGAAAGTGACCCTAACTGTATCAGATACTTTGAAATGCCTTATCATTTCTGAATAAATTTCAATTCTGGGAGATTACTGAGTTGAGTCAGTGAAACTTTAGTCCTGCTCAATACTCCTGAGAGCAGTAAGAAGCTCTTGCTTTCACAGGTTATGGTAATAGTCTTTATTTAACTCCAGTAGTGATGGCGCTTTCCCAGACATCACATAGCTGTCTTGTACCCATAGGCTTAAATCTGTGTTATTTTCAGTTATGATGTTTTATTTTTTCCTCTGAGATTTTTTGAAATTGCTGACGTAATCTTCCTAATCCAAGACTAGGAAAAACATTTCACTCTTCTACTCAAAAGCCTTCAAATTCTCCTCATTTCTACTGAGTAAAAGTCGAATTCCTGACTCTGAAATGCAAGGCCCTTCACAATTTGGATCCTTGCTAGCTGTCCGACATTAATTACACCCTGCCAATTGCCTCCACGTATTCTATATTTCTAATAAACTGGGCTAATGTCTTTTCTTTGCTTTTGCCTTACTTTTATTCATCCTTTTGCCTTGGTCCATGCCCATCCATGTTTAGAATGTCTCTCTATCATCCCTATCAGATCTATCTTATTTGAAGACCCTTTCCCTCTTTAGGGCTCAACTCTCACTCTACCTTCTCTTTGAACCCTTCCCTGAGTTTCCTCCATTCTCCCCCATCTCCATCTTTTATCTTTTAAATAGAGGATTACTTCTTCCTTGAATTTCTCATGGCATCTTTCCTGAACTTTCCTTTGTGTTTATTTCATATGCTTGTACCATAATTATTTATGTACTCACTCTCCCTTCCATTAGTTTGTAAATTCCTTGAGGGTATGGTCTATGGAGAATCTTTTTGCTTTCCAGTAACTTGCTTCTAGTAGATATTTAGAAAAGTTTGTGAAATAGAAACAGCTTACATTATTAAAACTCTACCACTATTTCTTTTGACTGACAAGTTAGAGGGTGGTATCGCTCAATTCTTTTACCCAGAAGAGTCTTTTATTGGGGAGGACATAGTTCTGATGTATCTCACTTTGTGATTGGGGTATAAAAAAGACCTTGTCAAAATAAATCTACTAGTATCCTAACTATTTCCCTTAGACTTTGGAACTTATTCAACTTTATGCTTTAGTATCTTAAGACATATAATTAGTGTGAGGATTCTCATCATTTCCTGCTTGATGGTACTCTTTTGACTTCTTCATATTATCCATCTTCATCCCAGAAAACCATTTTAGTGCTGGAACTCATATGTCATCAGTATCCTCTGCCTTTAGAGCCCTTCCCTCTGATTAGTGGCTAGAGAACTCATACCAGAATTTCCATTTAAGGAGGATACCCAGTCCATCTATCTCTTCATTCCCTACTCCCTTGACTTCTCTGCCATGTCCTCATACTGAGTACCTTTTCTCTCCCCCTCAGCACCCTTCACTTTTCAGCTTCCTTTAGTATATTGTATTTCCTCATTAGAATGTAAGTTTTGGGAGGGGAGAGACTGCCTTTTGCCTTTCTTTACATCCCCAACACTTATCACAGTTCCAGGAACGTGCTTATTCAATGTTTTTTGACTGACTGATTTTAAAATGTATAGTATCAGGGGACCATCTTTAAATTCTATGGCTCAAAGTGATCATCACATGATCACCCATCTTTTTTTCACAGTTAGCTAGACTGATCCTCAGATTATAGATGAAGTCCACCATCAAGTCAGCACCTTTCCAAGACTGGGGTAATCTGCCAGAACTTAACTGTGAGTGTTGGCATGATCTTTGAAAACTCAGAAACACATCTAACCCATGAAGAGGCATCAGAATAGTGGAGGAGACCGATTCAATGTGTAATCAAGTTTAAGAATATGAGAGATACTTAGGAAACACTTCTGCCTTTTTGATGAAGAAGAATGGTTTCTCTTGCACTGTGAAGTCTACTCATAGAAAGAGCTCTGTGATTGCTAGGTTATCACACTGTAATTACCTCTAGGAAGATATGTCCCCACCTAAATTTATTATATATTTCATGACCTCATACTTAGGCTACTACTTTCACAACTATCATCAGAATTGCCTCAAATTTTAAATTTAATCATGTTATAAGTCACAACAGACCACTCAATGGGAAACATGGATAGTTAGATAAACAGATAAGATATGAGGGATATTTATTAAGCTTTTACAAGGTACTAGGTACAATGCTAAGTGCTGGGGATACAAAGACCACCAAGTAAGACAGTGCCTTCCTTCAAAGAGCTTATGTTCTAATAAGAAAAGACAGCACATGAAGAGGAGCTGGAAAATGGGAGTAGAGTTTAGGCACATTGTAACATAGTACGGAGGAAGCTAAGAAGTACGGTCAAGACTTGAAATTGGGTAAAAACAAGGCCCAAGCTGGCCTGTCAGGGCCAGGGACAGAATGGATCATTAAAAACAGTCAGCCAAAAGGGGACATAGCATTTTCTACTAGGTGCTTGAGGCATGTTTTGACCATACAGTAGACACTCAAATATTTGTTACTTGACTGATGAAAGATAGTTATTGCCCTTGAGGAATTCACATTCTAATAAGGGAGATAAATGAAAAAATAGTTGATGGAAATAAGTAAGTACATCGATTGTCAAAGTGCATTGGGGATTATGTTGACACTCATTCCTTGAGCAAGTGGGAATTCTTAAGGGACAGAGATCACTTCTTACTGGAGTGAACAGTGCTTCACAGAGAAATTGATACCAGCTAGGTCTTGAAGGATAGTCAGAGTTTTAAGAGTCAAAGATGTATGGGAGAGGAACAAAGGAAATGGCATGAAAAAGGCAGAGGTGAGTAAGTGTAAGGTATGTATGGGGGAAGGCAAGCTGGGTCTGGGAAGAGGGAAGGTGGAAGCCAAGATTGAAAAGATAGATAGGAGTAAGAATTTCAGGACCTCAGATGATAGAAATCCTGTTGCCAATGGTGAAATGTTGAAGAGGATTGAGCACAATAGGGATGCTTTGGGAAGATTAGTCTGGCAGATATATTTAGGACATATTGAAGGGAGAAGGAGCTAGAATTATGGATAACCCTTAGGAGATGGTTGCAGTTTTCTATACATGAGTTCAAATTAAAATAATAAAGTTCAAGGTCAATAAAATTCAAATTCAATAAAAGTTCAAATCAAGGTGGTAGAAGTGAGGATTAAATAAAGGGATGAACACGATAAATTTTTAAAAAGAAGAGTGCACATGATTTACTGAATGGTTTGATATATGGAGGCTGAGGAAGAAAAAGGAGGCAAAAGTGATTAAGATTTTTTAACTTAAGAGGATGGCGGTATCATTGATAGGAGAAAGGAGGAAAGGCTAATTTTGAGGACCAGATAATGAATTTACTTTAGACAACATAAAGTAATGAGTATAAGTATAGCTAATGTTTCTTTTTGGGGGGTGAGGTGGGGCAGGAGAAGTCCAGATGTGTGATTTCATTAGTGTAGGGATTCCTTGTGTGGGAAATTCCTCTATTGCTGCATATCGATATCTGCTCTGAAACTAACAATCTTAGTTGCAGAAGGCTCTGAGAAGCTAAATTACCTAAAAGATTCCATAATTTTCTTGCCACTCTGGATCTGCCACGACTGGGAGAAGCATGTATTCTCATCATTTCTCTGGCTATTTTCTGTCATAACTCTTCACCCTGTGCCACCTTCTACTTTGACCTCTTTTTCTTAGAACTATGTTCAAGTCACCACTACCTTTGCTTCTAGGAATATGTAAATTCTATTGTTTAACTTGGTCAGCTAGGTGGTGCAAAGAATAGAGTGGTGGGCTGGAGTCAGGACTTCTTGAATTCAAATCTGGCTTCAGACACTTACTAGCTGTGACCCTGGGCAAGTCACTTAACTGAGTTTGCCTCAGTTTCTTCTTCTGTAAAATGAGCTGAAGAAGGAAATGGCAAACTGCTCCAGTATCTTTGCCAAGAAGACCCCAAATGCATTCACAAAGCATTGGATGTGGCTGAAACAATTGAACAACAACAGTGTTTAACTTACTACCTTTGTAATTTGTGATTTCTCAGACCATACCTTTCTTCTCTGGTCTCAATGTAAAAGAATGTTAGTCCAGCCTTACACTATCTGCACTCCTCTCTCCCTCCCCTCCCCCCTTAGAATGATAGCCTCTAGCATTAAGGCTAATACTTATCTCATAGTAAATTCCTAATAGATGTTATTCATTTGTTTATTCCTACTATTTCAAAGCTTTATCTCAGTCTAGTACAGGGCCTTGTTCATAGTAGGTGTTTAATGAATATTTCTTTAATGGAAACCATTGGCTACTCATTACTGCGGATCATTCTTATTATGAGAATAATTACAAATGTTGGCTTCAGTTTATAAGTTGAATACTTTTTTATCAGGAGAGCCCTGAGGAAATTATTTTAATTAAGATGGCATTTCTGGCAACATAGAAAATACTCTGAAGCCATCAAATCATGTGACTTTACTTTCCTCTCCCAAATTTGAATGGGGGGCAATTGGGTGGCACAGTGTATAGCGTGCCAGGCCTGGAGTCAGGAAGACTCATCTTCCTGAATTCAAATCTGACTTCAGATACTTAATAGCTGTGTGTCCCGGAGAAAGTCACTTAACCCTGTTTGCCTCAGTTTCTTCTTCTGTGAAATGAGCTGGAAAAGGAAATGGCAGACCACTCTAGCATCTTTTCAAAGAAAACTCCCCAATGGCATCACAAAGAGCTGGACACAACTGAAAAATCACCACAGTTTGAAAGGGTGATTTTGCATGATAAACAAGTAGGTCATTAATGGGGAAAAAATTGGCCAGCAACTCTAAGTTAAGAGAAGGGTCAAGTTAGCATAAGGACTAAGTAATGTGTGATACATCATAGACAAGGCCAGGTACAGAATGAAAATATTAAGAAAAACCTACAAGCAAGAAGGATAGAGGTAGTATGTTATAAAAGACAGGTCTTAGATTTGGTGACAGAGGACCTGTATTCAAATCCCTGCTCTGTTACTTACCACATATGTGACCTTGAGTAATTCACTTTTGGGGGCTCATTTTCTCGTCTGTAAAAAGAAGGGCTTTGGACTAAATGATTTTTCAGGTCCCTTCTAGCTCAAATTTTATGATCTCAAGTCACTGGGTAATCCCACAATTCAACCTGACACTTTAAGATAAAATTTGTATTTTTCCATTACCTAGCATGGTGGTTTTCATACAGTAAGGACTTCAGTGTTTGTTCTCTTGTGTTGTAGTGTATTGTATCATATGAGAAAATCTGGAATTTTAGCTCTGGGATGAAATGTTATGTGTACTTTATTTATTTTGGCTGAGAGATCGTGAGCTAGCTTTGGTAAATTTGGTCAAACAGCTGTTCAAAAATCAGTCCCAGCATTTATTTGACAGAATAGACCAATTATTTCAGTGAAATGCAATCAGTCCATTAACCCTACATAGTTGTAGTTGGGTTGGTTCAGGAGCTGCCAACAGACAAATAAGGAGACTCTTATTGCTGTTAACCCATGAGAAAAACAAATAGTCAAAACAAGTGAAATGAACAGTCAAACTGATATATTGATTGACTTAACTTTTCATGTTCAAACAAATTTTCTTAGCATTGTGTAGAAAACATCTTTGGTGTTTGGTCCATGGTTCTTATGTGCTGTATCAGCTCTCATCAATCCGCCACTAAAAATGATTATGGTTTCACTTGGTTTTGAGTTTCACTGGGATGTCACAAATAGTAGTATTTTCCTTGTATGTGCATTAATATATCATATCAAACAGCCATAGACTTCTGTGTTCTTTGTTCTCATGTTTAAGCAATATTCTTATTTCGCTGGTTTTCTTTTATTAGACATTCTCCAGTATTGCCAAAACAGTCATGTTAAAGATAAGATGCTTGCATTAGAGGGATTTATGTTGATTCCCCAGCTACTCAGAGAAAACCAGCTGTTTGAGTCTGTTGGAATCAGACTGAGATTACTGTTTATGGAATAAAGTATGATTTAAACCAAACCATTTTCTGTGCTTCTCACTTAGTTAAACAAAATATTTTTGTTGTTTCTTGACTTTTTGCTTTGAGCACTAATTCCTTTAGGCTATTGTTAGTTCAACTCAAGAGAGGGAAACCATTGATTCCAACACAGCTCTCAGTGAAGAATTAGGAAATGTATTTAATAATGATAATCTCCAAATACTTCACAACAGTATTAGAAATAATTAATGACATTTAAATAGAAAGACTCTTTAATCCCTGCAGGGTGATGCATATATATTTTTTTATTTACATGGGTGCAAGCATGAAGAGTTTGGGGAATCCATCTGATACTTATACCTTTTATTCTGGAGAAACTCCATTGTAATTTATTGGCCACAAATTAATATGTAATTTGTACTGTAATAAAATCCAAACATCTTGTTAATTCAGGTTTATGTTCAGAAATTACTAACTCACTCTACTTCCTATGGAACCATGATTTCATAGCTGAGAAACATTATAAATTATCAGTTGTTTGGAAGACAGAGAAAGTAAGAATAGTCTCTTATAGATGACCTAATGATTTCTAGCAAAAACTGTCTTTACCTCTGCTTCTCAATAATGTTACAAATAATTTGAATTATTTTGAGACAAAATACTGGATTCTGTAACTTTGGGGTTTAGGTAGTAGATTTGTTTTATGTAGTTGACCTTCAAAAACTTTGAAAATGTAACATCTTTGTATTTTAAATAATTTTACCTCTGTACCACAAAAGAAGAAGAGGAGAGGAGAGGAGACGACGTACCTCCTTTGATAATTTTCCAGATAATATTGTGAGGATTTTTTTGCCTATTTGTATTTTTGAATCTTGAAAAAAGAGTTTAGCTAATCTTGATTTTGATAATAAATAGGATTCTATCTGACTAAAGCCAAGGCCGTGGCTGTAGAAATAGTAACAAAATCAAGTTGTGTCAGCCCACATCAGTGGCATTTGATGTCTGTGGTGTGTGTTCTAGTTATGCTCTGAAGCCTGGTTTTACTTTTGGCTTTCACGTTTTACAGAATATCCTTAAAATCAGCAGGGACAGTACTAATTAATTTATAATGTTGTTTTGTATTTCTGAACAAGGTACCTCAGTAATTAAGTGAAATATTTATGATGAATATAAAACAATGCAAATTCATTTGTTTGCCTGAAAGCTAGCTTGTTATTTATTTAGACTGATCTTCTGAAAGAATCTTTCAATTGGATCGCAGTATGAATGGAAATGATATTTAGAGAAGAGTCAAACATGGCACTATAGATTGATGGGCTTGTATATATTATGTTACAGTATCAGTCAAACAAAAGGTGGTCATAAAGACTTGTTTTCTCTTGAGGGAGAGAGTGAGTTAAAAAGGGATGCTTTATCGAAGAAAAGTACCTTGCATGAAATTTAATAATTTAATTTCTGATTGAAAGAAACATAAGTAGAATTCTGACTTCTATACAATAGAAATACCAAAAACTCACTTAACTTTGACCCATTTAAAAATGGTAGAAAAGAACATATATAATTTTCAAAAGTTAAATATCACTGATGTGAACTAATATAATTTGATTTTGTAGCTGGCCTCAAAGCCAGGAGGGCCTAGGATTAAGTAATGCCTCTGACCCATATTGGTTGTATGGTTGTCACCCAGGGCAAATCATTTAACCTCTCTGTGTCTAGGCAAATCTCTAAGACTACGTATATGTTATAGAGAAAGCACCAGTCCATATCGGTAAAGGGATTTTCTCACTCTTGCCTTCCCTATGCTGAGAAATAATTTATACTACCAAAAAACAACTGCTATATTGTTATAAAAAATCAAGGTTAATCATATTATTCTTTCATAAACACAACATACTGAGACAAAAACTCTCAATATTATCTTAACAATATTTTTCTTATTTTCATAAAACTATTTTTGGAATCTGAATTTACCGCATAGTGTTTGTGAAATGAGAGTTTTAATTTTAATGTTACAAGCTAAACTGGACTTATTTCTTAGCATATACGATATGTTTGAGAATACAGTCTGGGCAAATGAAATATCTACATCATCCCAGGTAGGAGTTGGAGACAATTCACTTCCAAATGAGGCCACTTCATCCTCCTCCTTCAAATGATCATCAGGCGTACTTTACAAATTTAGTTAACACCACTTTTCTAGTCTTTTGCATGATGATGATCATCAAAGTTATGACTGAAATGCTGCAGAAAAAAATCAAAACTTTGATGTAAAATTGAGAAGAGAGAAAGTTGTTCCAGCAGCTAATGGCTTGTCTGTTTTCAAAGGAAAATGTCCTTCTGAAGCTGCTATGTGGGAAATGACAGGAATGCAGTGGTTAACTCTGACTCCATTAGGCTTTGTTATAGGGTTGTGAAACTCTATTTTATGCATTTATTAGCATTCATAAAAGTCATACCTGGTGTTAGAGCCCCCCCCCACCAAAGAAAGTATATCTAAGGTCACCAGGCCATTGGCTTCAGGGCAACCTTTTCTCACTTGGTTTTGATTATTTACTGGGCCTATCACGAGACATAGAGAACAAACATTAAGTGCAAACCAAGTTACAAAAGTGCAGAGAGTAGTGAATATAGTAGAACACGTAGGTCAGTAAGGAAATTTCATCTGAAAGGAGTTAGAAGATTCAGGGCAAAGATGCTTCACGCAGCTCATGCTTCCCTGAGTTGTTCCTACCTTTTTCCTTAATTTATTTTGAAATAGTCTTTTCTTATGCAAAACTTTGTCTTCTGCCTTGTTTGTCTTGGATCCAGCTCTGTTTTCATTGTAGAGAACCCCTTGTTGTGAAAACTTCCTCCACCATTGCAGACCAAACACCCCTTTGAGAGCCATCTCCAGTCATGCTGATCTATGTCTAGCCACTGGACCCAGATGGCTCTGGAGGAGAGAGTGAGGCTGGTGACTTTGAGCAGCCTTCCCTCACTTTAATCCAATTCACTTTCATGTCATGGCATCACCTCCCTGATGGTCCTTTTCAAGAATGAAGGACAAACAACAACAATCAAACATCCCTCACTAAAATGGAGTCTTACAAAGTTGTCAAGGGCCCTCAGAGTCTAAATAGCATACCCCCTGCTGTACAGATATAGCAACAAAGGCAGGACCTGAACCCAGCTTTTCCCAATTCCAAGGCCAGCACACCATTTGTTAGACCACTCTGTCTTATGCTCTTAATCTCCATAAAAGGTTAAGTCTAGGTGGGTGAACGAGGCCATTCCCAGAAACCTCAGCCTGAATTAGGCTTCCCAACAAAGTGCCATGGCAATTCCTTTGTTGGTCTTTTCATTGATTATTTCAAAATAATCTGAGACAGAAGGCAATCAATCAAACCAGTTTCTTTCCCTTCATACCAATGAGCAAATCAGTCCCTGAAAAATGTCAGTAATTTAGCGATGACCTTGTTGTGCTTCTCAACAATGATATGTTGTAAAATCACAGGTTTGTGCATACATAAAAACACATTTTTACTTAAGCAGAATTGTCTCCTTTGTGGGTGCAGAACCCAGTGATAATTATACTGTGTGGCTCTCTCCCTCACATTTTTATGTAACTGAAGGATAAGGACAGGGTTGGAGCCTAGACTTTTTCTTTCCCAGTGTAAGGAACTCCCAGCGAGGAAACTTCCTCTGCCACAGCAGGTCAGCATGTCTCTGAAACTTTTAGTTTTGAAAAGCTTTCTGGGACACTTAATGACTTGCAACACAGTCATTACATGGCAGAGGTAGTACCTGAACTCAGGTCTTCCTAGCCTTGAAACTGGTTCTGTATCCTCTTTCCATGCTGCTGTGCACATAGGTGAAATTTGATTAAAATGAGTCATGGCAGTGGATTGGGGCATCAGGAAGGCATAATAGTAGAAAGTATACTGCATTTGAAGTGAGAAGACTTAGATTTGAATTCCAGCTCTGCTTCTTTGTACTTGTATGGCTTTGAGAAAATCATATCACCTTTCTGGGGCTTGGTTTCTTCATCTGTAAAATGAGGGAAGTTGGGATGGATGACTTTTTAATGGCCCTTTTTAGTGCTTTTGTTGTTGTTTAGTTGTTTTCAGTTGTGTCTGACTCTTCATGACCCTATTTGAGGTTTTCTCAGCAAAGGTACTGGAGTAGTTTGTCATTTCCTCCTCCAGCTCATTTTACAGAAGAGGAAACTGAGGCAAACAGGGTTAAGTGACTTGCCTAGGGTCACACAGCAAGTAAGAATCTGAGGCCAGATTTGAACTCAGGAAGATTTGTCTTCCTGGATCTAGGCCTGGCACTCTATCTGCTGTGCCATCCAGCAGCTAAATCCTATGACTCTATGATCAAGGGAAGAAGTGGCAGAAAATTGTGGCTATGTGTAGAAGAGGATGGTTGGTGAGGTCACATATCCATTTATATATTTGATAACTGTGTTATCTTCTGTGTTGTCTTCTCTTGCTCTGTGCCTAGCTACTTTGAATCACTGTGAAACTATGATTTCCGTATTCCCACAGTATTATTAGGTCTGGATCAAAAGCCATAATTCTGGTATGATTCTATATGTAAATACAATCAGATACTAGGGCATTGTCACTGCTATCTCATCATTAGAAATTCTGTGTAAGAAAAGCCTTTCTTGGGCATCATTAGAGATTTGTCTAGTAAAGTACTTACAGAGTATCACCTGTAAGTAGCTCTAAGGTAGTTTCACTACAACATAGACTTCTCAGACAATGTTAGAGTAAGGTCTCAGTATATCATCTTGCATCTGAATGTTAAAGCTGTGTCTAAATTATTACTTAATAATTATTACTTAAATTATAAACTTAAATTATTACTTAAATTCTTCTTCTTATTCTTCTCCTTCTTCTTCCCTCTTTCTCCTCCTCCTTCTTCTCTGAAAAGATGGACTCCATTGTTCTAACTCTATAATCTGAGGTTTCTTAATCCCACATACTTGTCTTTTCCTCTTCTTTGCTCAGCCTACTCCTAACACCTGGAATGGATTTCCATTTATTCCTTCCCCTATTATCTTCTCCTTTCACCTCTACTCTTAAAGTCCTTCCCCTTTTTTAAAGTCAAACTCAAGTGACTTCTCCATTAAACTTATCCTGAAAACCACATTAGAATGCCTTCCCTAAAGCTGAAAATGATGTCTTCCCTATCAGATTTTGAAGTTATTTGTCCTCTGCCCTTATCACATATTCTTTGTGTAGCAATTGTCTTTTAACATGTACTTCTCTTTGTCCCCATTAAAATGCAAACTCTTTAAGAGTAGGGCTCTGTCTTCCTTAACAGCAAGTGCCTTAACAACTCATAGTGCTGCTTAATGAATGTTGGTTGAATTAAATATGATTGGATAGGTTCAGAGCTGGTTGGATTGCCCAGAATCAAAGATAATTCTAAATGGTTCAATGTCAATGTGGCAGGTGTCCTCTAGTAAAGATGCTTAGGCATCTGAACATGGCCCAATGTTGTTTAACATTTTTATCGATGACTTGGATAAAGGCAAAAATGACTCATTTGTTGAATTTGCAGATGGCACCCACCCAAACTACTCTTCTCTCTCTTCCTCATATACCATCTATCTCTCATCTCTGTATTTTCCCATGCCCCATGCCTGGACTGTATTTCCTCCTTGTCTCTGTCTCATAGAGTACTCCTCATCCTTTAAGACATAAGTGAAGTTTTGTATGAACTCTTCCCTGTTCCTCCACCTTAATAGTGCCCTTCCTCCCAAACTACCTTCTTTGAAAGTAATTTGTATTTAATCCTTTTATATTTATTCATTATATGTTTATATATGTTCTCGTCGTCTCCCTTATTTGAATGCAAACTTATTATGGCACATAATAGGTACTTAATAAATACTTGTTGATCAATTGATGAGAGTACAAGGATCTTAAAGGACCTTAACAGGTGGAATGTAATCAAATGAAATTCAGAAGGGATGCTATATTATTTTGGTTGAAAAAATCAACTTCACAAGAATAAGTTGAAGGACAGATGATTAAGAAGCAGTTGTTTTTTTAAAGATCCAGGAGTTTGGGGGAGTTTGAGTTCATTGTGAGTTAGTAGTATGACAAGCAAATGTGATCGTGTGCTACTTTAAGTGAGGCATAGATTCAAGGAATAGAGAGAAGATAATCTCACTGTAGCGTCTTCATCAGACTTCATTTGGAGTGCTGTATTCAGTTTCAGGCTAGGTGGTTTACAAAGGACATTCAGAAACTGAAATGTGTGCAGAGGAGCACTGTCAGGATGAAGAAGATGTCTGAAATCGTGTCAGGTAAGCTTGGTCAAAGAAACTGAACATGTTTGACCTAGAGAGGAAAACACCCATGGGAGGATGGGAATGATAGTTTTATTCAGATATTTGAAGGACTGTCATGTGGAGGAGGGATTAGACTCCACTGAATCACAGAATCTGAGACTGGGAAGAGACTTCAGTGGCTCTCTAGTCCCACCCAGGCCAAAAAGGAATCTCTGCTAGAACATACTCTACAAGCGATCGTCCAACCTCTGCTGGAAGACCTTACAGTAGGGATTCCTTCTCTGTATGGGTTGGATTAGATTGCCACTGAAGTCCCTTCCAACTCACAAATTCAGTAATCCTATAACTCACCTAGGTTTGAATTAAGCACACCACACCAGTCCTGAATTGAATTGCTTTGGCCAGACTTCCCAGAAGAGTGGGAGCAAAGAAGGTCATCAGGGAAATATATGCCTGAACAAGAATAGGTGGTTGGTTCCCATGGCTCCTGTAGCTCACAAAAAGAGAGAGACTGCTCACATGGGAATAGGAAGGAATAACAAATGGACAACCTGGAGTGATTACATTACATCATTACATGGTTACATTACATGATCAATCTGGAGATGTGAACTATATTAACAAGCCAGTCAGATCACTGCTTGCTTGCTTGATCGCACTACAAAAGATGTGGAGAATGGTTGAAAAGGCAGCGTTGGTCCTATTTAGCAGGAATTGCTAAAGTAGCATGGCTCTGGTCAGCTATCCACAATATGCCTGTGTGATTTTGGGGTGTGGGGTGGAGAGAAGAGGATGGAGCAGATGTTAGACTCTCAATAATGCTGTTCAGTTTTTGCATGCTTCATCGGAATTAAAAGAACATTTTCCTATGAACATTTTCTTTAAATTTCAATAACTGAATAACAGAATTGCGAGAATTGTGAAGGGTGGTATTTTGTGGTGAGTTCTTTGAAAACCTCAAAGTGCTATTTACATGTGAGTTATTATTATCATTGTTATTAAACCCAGAAGGGACATTTGAGATAATTTAGTCCAACCCATTGAGTTTACAGTTGAAGGAACAGGTATGGAGAAGTTGAGGGATTTGCCCAAGGTCTGTGTTTAGTTATAGAGCCAGGTTGCTTCGTTCCCAGGTACTTGACTCCAAATTCATCACTGCTTCCATTCTTCCATGATGCCTCTAGCCTGAAGCCTCCAGGAGCTCACCTAATCCAGAAGGTTCTAAGTGAACAAAAGGTACAAATGCTTGTAGAATTGATATAGTTAGAAAAGAAAATTCTTGTCTTTAAGGAATACATGCCTGTTATACTGAACTGACTCAGGACAAATGCTGATCTTCTTATCCCCTTACTTATAAAAGTAAAACCCTTAGAGAAAAAAGTGTGAAAAATGATGAAAATTTTATAAAAATAAATGATCCTGAACATTTTCTCATCTACAGTATTTTACATCTGCAAGAGAAATCTATGGAGAGAAAATCCTGGCGAGCTCTTTTGAGTAGGTGCAGCATCGTGAAATATTTCAGGAAGTTCAGTTAGACTGTTAATATAAGTTACATTCCCTCACCCGGTAACATTACATGAAAACTCCTCTCGTGTTTTTTGTTATGGCACATAGGTGGCTGTGGCAATTTGTGTGTGTGTGTTTGTATATGTAATATATTAATTTTTATATAATTCTCATTCTTGTTGAAAGAATATGCTTATTATTTTCCTCATGCCCTTGAATTCTTACTAGAAAGATAGATTTACACCTTCGATGAATGCAAGGAAAAGCTGCTAAAGCTCCCCAGGACCTTCCAGGCTATATTGCTCTGTGACACTGTTTGTGTGTGGCCCAAATCACAGCAATGTTTACTCCTTAATTTTTGTACCTCCATGTGTTACATTTTAAAGAGGATTGCACAGTGTTTAGGGGTGTGACCAAAATAATGAGAAAACAGGATTTACACTTGTGAAAAATTCAGAGCAGAAAATTAGTAAACGAACTTGGAACTGAATTCAGTTTACTCCACCCTGCTTCTGATTATCTTACCAACTCATTGTAGGTATAGACAGGATGAGCAACTGAAAATCAGATCATAAATTATTATTATGAATAAAAATACCCAACATTCATGTAGTACTATATAGGTTGCAAAGTGCTTTACAAGAATTAGCACATTCGATATCCACAACATACCTGTGCTGTTTTATCCCTATTTTATGGGTGAGAAGACTGAGGCTGAGTCTGCTAGTGTTCACACAGCTAATAAGTGTCAGAAGGAGGCAGGATTCAATTCCATGTCTCTCCTGTCTCCAAATCTAATACCCATGGCACTTTTGGAACCACAAGGCATTTGTTCTAAGGAGAATTTATGATATTGCTACATGTTTTGTGTTGTTTTGTTTTTTTTCAGATTTATTGCTAACCTTGAATTACTTTCAGTCCAAATTTCAATTAATCTATTTATATGTCTTTAAAGTGGGAGTGGGAAGAAAAAGAAATTAACAGGGTACTGGCAGATAGTGGTATTAGGCATGTGCATTTTGCCCGATTTTCTTAGGGGTGACCAGTAGCATCTAAAGCAGGGATGCTTTTTCTTTTTGCTTTTTCCTGTTTGAAATTCAGAAAATAAAACATAGCACTTGAATGAAACAAAACAAAATAAAATAGAAGCCAGTGATGGCAAAACTAAAATTGCATTGGATTTATCGTCATCTGATTCTTAAAGTAATCTAACAAGAAAAATAACCTCCATTACAAATCACTCAAGGATTTTTCTGTAGAATAAACACACATACCTAGAATTGCTAATTCAAGGGAAGCTTCAATATGTTAAGATTATAATTAAGCTATAAGGCGCTACAGACAATTTCTTGGGATTGTAGGCATGCCTCAGGTAGTATTATGAGGCATGATGCTGAAGGCTAAATGAATATGACCACCTGAATATGGCTGTAATCAAGCATAAAATATGGTGTATGACAGATATACCTGGTGTATCTACCCCTACCCCTGCTTTAGAGCAAGATTTACATATATGAAGGAAGAAAAAGTCCTGGATTTTGTGAGTTTACTAAGTATTTGGAAGTGTTAAGTTATAGCAATAAGCCACAAAACTTGGATATTTATCCAACTCTAACTGAATTTTATTTTCTACTTCTTCTTGGTGGTCTTTCCCTTTATCCATTATCCTTATTATGGCTTCCTCTTTAATGATCATTTCTCTTTCCCAGTCATCTCATTTTGGGGGAAAAAAAAGAAGTTTTATATCCCAGTTGGTATATCAGGTTTTTGTGTGCTCTTAACCTGGTTTTGCTTCTACAGCTAATTAACCTTGTCACTGAGGAACATCGGTACATTATTTAATTCCAAAGTAGATTAAAATATGCCATAAAGTCTCTTAGTTCTCTCATGGAGACTTTTAAAGATCAGCAGAACCCAGAACGAGAGTTAGGTTACAACCTAGAGTTCATTAATCAGCAGGGGAGTAGATAACAAATCATGCATGTTAATATTACTTTTTAAATAAACAAGATATTTTAATGGGACTCTCTATGCTATATCTATATTTATTTTATGATAGTTCAAGTTGCAAGCATTATGGTAGAGCTAATTTTCCAGTGCACAGGAACATAGAGAAAATGTTGTATTAAGACGTCACCTGAAGGACGTATAGGCGTTGACTCAGCTCTGAAGAGCTGAGTCTAGCCAAAAAAGCTAGCCAAAAAAATAATAGGGAAATCCAGAAGACTACACAAGTCTGACTGGGAAATAAAACATTACAGTGGAGACACTGTCTCTTGTGACTGGTTATTGGGCATCAATTGGCTCTCAGCTACATGGTGTAGTAGGTAGAGCAATGGACTCGAAGGCTGGATGACCTGCATTTGAACTTTTCTCAAAATTGCAAACTGAAGAAACTTGGGCAAGTTATTTCACCTCTCCTAGCCTGCAAAGTAGTGATGAAAATAATAGCACCTACTTCACAGGATTGTGGTGGGGAATAAATGAAATAATACACATGAAGTGTTTTGTAAATCTTAAAGTACTTAATGTTATTGTTATTGTTTATAGAAATGACTTTCAATGAGCCTGCTGAGGATCACAGATGAATATATTTGGGGTTAGAATGAAAGAGATGGAGTTCAGAGAAGACTGCTCTGCTAAAATATCAAGAAACTGCGAAACAGGTGAGAGGATCTAGGTTTAGGATTTTGTTAAAATGTGAAATTTTGTCCCAGGTAGGGTTAAAGATGGGGTGGGGGCCCTGGTTTTTTACTAGATAGGGAGTACTGTCTCTGGCTGTTTATTGATGGAATTCAGATGTAATTATCAACTTAAACAATGCTTTGGCAACTTTGTTCAATCACTCAGTCAATAAACATTTATTAAGCACTTACTGTGTACCAGGCATTGTGATAAGTGCTGCGGATACAAAAAAGAGGTAAAAAATAGTCCTTACCTTCAAGGAGCTTACAATCTAATGGGGGAGGCAACATGTAAACAAATATATACGAACAAGCTATATAGAGGATAAATAAGAAATAATTAGCAGAGGGAAGGGACTAGAATTAAGAGGGGTTAGGACAGACTTCCTGAAGATGAGATTTTAGTGGGGATTTGAAGGACTACAGAGAAGCCAATAGGTAGAGATGAGGGGCCAGAGCAAGGATGAGATTTAGGTTGTGAGTCCAGACTGCAAGGATGGCATTGCCTTCAACAGGGCAGAATGCTGATAAGAACTCACTGTTTCCTTAAAGAAATGTCTGGCAGTTTAATTGGAAAATTGAAAAGCAACCTGGCAGAAATTGGATTTAGACCAAAACCTCATACCATATAACATAATAAATACCAAATGGATATAAAAACTCATGTCATAAACAAATTAGAGGAGGGTGGAGGCAATATGGCAGAGTAGATGCAGGAAATCACCTGAACTCTCCCAAATTTCCTTTTAAACAACCAGACAGATTCACAAGTGAATTCTATCAAACATTTAAAGAACCATCAACAGCCATTTGAAAAGTTGATCCAAGTCATTAATTGAAAATGCAAATGCAAACAATTGAGATTCTTCATCACATTCATCAAATTGACAACAATGACAAAAAATAAAAATGATAATTATTGTAGGTGTTTCAGGAAGAAATACACATTGGTGTACTCTTGGTAGATGTATAGATTGACATACCCATTCTGGAAAGCAATTTGTCGTGATACCAAAAATGTCACTAACTATAGCCTTTAAACGCAATTACACCATTCTTAGACGTATACCTCAAAGAGATCAAAGAAAGAAAAAAAAGTATACAGAAAGTATGTATACAAAAAATATTTAATAGTAGCTCTGTTTTGTTATAGCAAAGGCTTGGAAACAAAGGGTATGACTATCAATGAGGCAATGGCTGAACAAATTATGGTATATGAATGTAATGGGATGTTATTACACTGTAAGAAATAACAAAACATAGAAGTTCAGAGAAACCTGGGAAGATTTATATGGACTTGTACAGGATGAAATGATCAAAACTAGAATAATTCATTTAGTAAAAACAATATTGTAAAGAAAAATAGCTTATAAGTTTTGAGACCTCTGGTCAACACAATGACTAATCATGAGTCTGGAAGGTTTGTAATGAAACATGTCAGCCACCTCCTGACAGAGGGTTTGGTGGATAAAGAAAGAGATGTACATTTTTGGTCATTGAAAAGGTGTGGATTTGTTTATTTGACTTTAATTATTTTGTTACATGGATTGTGTTTTTTTTTCATTTTTCTTTTAGAAGGTGAATTGGGTGTAGGGGAAGGAGAGAGTTAGCAATAATGCTGCTCCCCAAAATAGAGTGTCATCGATACATTTTTTTAAAGTTTACAGAAGTGAATAGAAAAAAAAAATTCAGAGGGAAATACAAACAAGGAAGACAGCCTGGAAAATATCATGTTGAATCTGTTATATAATTTTAAAAAGCAAACTGCATTTAATAGAGATTTGTGGTTTTACATATAATCTTTCTGTCTTACTTTGTATGTAAGAATGTTATTGGGGGAATTTTATCTAATTTAGAATTAGAAAAAAATAAAAAATTTTTTTAAAAAAGCGATATTTTGTAGTGTACAATTTAAGGTCATCGAAAGTGCTGTAGAATTTTCCAAATAGAATCCAGCCTGATCTCTTTCTCTTCAATTCTGGGCTCTGCTCATTGTCTATTTGAAGCTCCTGTCCAAGATAAATATATTTATGGAGTAACTTAATATACTGACCATCCAACTACATGTCATACTCTGGGCAACACAGATTTTTTCATTTTATTTCTTTTTCCAGTACATACAACTAGGCCAATCTTTTAAAGATCATGGATCTCACTCAGTGAGCAAGCCATATAGTATTCTAGGGTCTGGTTTAATCAATATATCATTTGTAAATTGGAATATATGGAGGAGAACCTTACCATCCATAGGGAATTTCTCTTTCTATTTTGATTCCATGGAGGATGTAATCCATGACAGTGGCTTAAACTAAATGTAATGTATTTATGATTTCCTTGATATTGCCATTCAGTGGATGGTTAAAAATAATTATTTTGGCAGTTCTCACAGAATCTTTTCTTTTAAAAACATTAATCTACAAAATCAATATTATTTATAACAATAACAAAATCAAAAGGCAACAAAAGAAAGGGATATTTCATTCAAAATGATGTCAGAATGCCCCAAATCCTCAGGAGTCAACCTACTAAGGACACTCAATACTCATATAGGTTTAATTACAAAATTCTTCTGAAAGAAATAAAGAACTTAAATAGCTAGATAAGTGTACAGTATTCATGTCCAGGCTATAGCATTAGAATAAAGATGACAACACTTCCAAAGTTAAGATATAATTTTAATGCTATGCCAATTAAATTACAAAATGAACATTTTATATAGATAAAACAATAACACAAATAATTTTAATAGTACAAGAAATAATGAAAAATAGTAGGAATGTAGGCAAAATATCACTTTCAGGCCTCAAACTATATTATATAATAGCAGCCATCAAAAGCTTTTGTATTAGTTTGAAAATAGTTTAAAAAAGAAACAGATTAATGGAATAGACTACACAAGTTATAATCAGAAATAATGGAACTCCATGACCGAGTATTTGATAAATTTTAAAACATATATCACTTATGAAAGAACTCTTTTTAATAGGAACTGTTGGGACAACTGGAAAGCAAACTGGCAGAAATTAGGCTTATCTTAACATCTTATACCATATTCCAAGATAAATTCAAAACAAGAGAAAGAGATTAGTGATCATACAATAAAACAATCCAAATTGAAGCAGATCACATATGTTTTACAACTAAGAGCAGGAGAGGAATTCTTACCCAAACAGAAAGAATTACAAAAAAAAAGATTATTTGATTACATGGAAATGAAAAACTTTTCAAAAACAAAATTAATGCATCTCAAAGAAGAAAGGGAGTGAACAAATAGGAAAAAAATCTTTGTATCAAATTTCCTTAACTAAAAGGAACAACTAATGTCAGGTTATTGCAACAGTCTAGGCATGAGATAATAAGGGCCTATACAAGTTTGGTGTTAGAGAGAAAGAAAGCTACGTGGTAGAAATACTCTTGTGTCTTCTGTGTTCCATTCATGCTCTTTGCTCTCTCTGCGACTGCTCTTTTTTCCATTGGCTGCACCAATTGATGTCTAGGTCCACGTATTCTCCATTCCCACTGCCATTCCTCTGCACTGCTCTTCTGGTTAGTAACTGATCCTAAGAGCTAACAGATTGCTTATCCTGAGATTATCTGTGAAGGCTCCACATTCTCTCATAGAAGGTGGCCTACCACCTACAGATTAAACATATCATCAAGTTCTCATATCCTACTACAGACACACACTTCTTCCCTCATGTGGAGGATGCGCTTTTCCCATTAGATTGAACTTCCCTATTTAATTACTACAAACTTAATCTCTTCCTTCCCCTAACTCTTACATTCTCATTCTCCTCTTCTTTCTAAGAGTCTCCGGGAATTACTGTCTACTTGCTTTTCACCCATGGACTTAATAGGAATGCATCTATCTCCCTTCTCAGTTGCTTAATATATCCTCACACTCTACAATCTCATCTCTCAAAATATATTAGTTCACCTCTAGGGTAGCCATACTGCTTCATTTCTTATCCTTTACTTCCTTCACTTCTATTGTTTATCTACATTCTACTTACATCTTTATCCCCCTTTGTACTTTTAATTTCTTGATGTTACTTTTTAAAAAATCTCTTAGGCTAGTTTTTCTCTTTCTCTTATTTTTTAAAATGATATCTAAACATGGAATAATTCATGTCATTTCTTATTCTTTCCTTGATAACTGTACTTATTTACCTTTGTTTTTATAGTGTTTAATGTTTACAAAAATATTGCTAATGTTTTCATTTCTATTTTCCTCATAGAAATGCCACAATTGCATCATTTAGGTTTCACATCGAAATTTTTCATTGATATATATGCTCATTGACATGATATGTCATTTGATACTACAGCTTGAATTCTTATGCTTTTTGGAATATACTATACGAGTCTTTCCTGAGATTTTTTTGTGGCTGTGGAATAATAATGTGTTATTCAAATATTGCTTACTTTATATTTGAAGGTCTTTTTCTGGTCATTGTTTATCATTGAAATTATTTACCATATTTCTTAGGGGGGTATATAAGCTTCAAGTTGTTTCTGAGTATTCTGACTTCAAAGTTGATAACTTTGGTTTGTATAAAGTTGATACGTTTTTTGAATATTATTACTTTTGCTTCTCCTCTGCCAGATATTTTTTGTACATCTGTTTTTGTGTTCCATTTCTGTTTATCCCTCTTCCACTTTTTTTAGAGAAGCTAGTTCTTCATAGGTTTATTTTTTCTTGTACTCTAATTGAATTCTTAAATTCTGCATTCAAAATTTTAAATCCTAATCCATGTGTATTCCTAATTTCTTTTTAAAAATTAATTTCATTCTCTTCTGAATTATTTTGGAATTTCTTAATATTCCGTGCTTTCTTGGGAATCTACATGATTCTTTGTATCTGTGTTGTTAAGCAAAATTGTCTCCTTAGCATGGCTTTTGTTTCTTTTGAGTGGAAGTACTTTCAGCTGTTACGTGCTAAGCCCCAGGCCCAAAGCCCTATCAGGTATGAAACCTGTGTGGGTGTAGATTAATGACTTAAGAGGGGCCAACTGGGGAACCAATGGTCTCTGGTCGTTGAGACGGGGCTTGAGAACTGCAGAGGCTCGGCCGTGAGGAAAGGCGAGCCAAGAGGGACAACTACAGCGGAGGCAGGAAGCTGCGGAAGCAGAGCTGACCCATGTGTAGACCCAGGAGTGCGAGCAAAGACTTGAGGCCAGTAAAAATGATTTGGCTAAATATTATCTTGTTTTTCTGTGGCCTCCTGGTTACTCTTGTGAGGCGGGCTTTCTGGGCCTGGAGTCTTTTTTGTCAAGATGTTGGAATGGGGAGGCTGGTTCATGGATCAGCTGCGGTGGGGCCTAAATAAATTTTTTGTTGTTTTCTACTTAGAGAATCTCTCATACCTTGTGATTTCAAACCATTCAAACATATACATGATTATATTTGAGATTATAAATTCAGCCTTCCTACTACAGTATCTTCCAGCAGGGATCAATTTTTTCTCTGTTTTGTAATATTTGTTGAAAGCTTCACATTTTCTTTGAGAATTTATTGATCATCATTCTGATTTTAAGATCCTCTATGCTGAATTATCTTGTACTCTGGTCTTTTAAAGAGTTTTTTTAAAAAAAATCTTAGGTGTTTCAGCCTTTATTTATCTATTATTTTCTCACTCTTTCTCTTTGCTGTTAGGTATAGTTTTTAATACAGAATGTAAGTTTGGGGATATAAGTTTCATGGGCATGAGTACTTGTTCTAAATACCTTTTGAATATTGGATATAATACATACATACATGCATATATATATATATATATGTTACGTATACATATTTAATTTGTATATTATAAGAAAGTGGCAATGACATTTAAGACAATGAAGTGAAGAATAATGACTTGACAATCAAATTCATGTGGAAGAATTTCATGCTGGAGGTAAAATGATAAATTATATATAAGTATTACATATGTCTGTGTATATTTATACCCACATACATAATACTGGAGCCATCTCATATTCAGTTCCCCCTTTTTCAGGCTTGGTACAGTCACATATTCTAGTTACCCACTCCAATTCTTCCCTTGGCTTTCCTCCAGTCTTTCTTGTGACTGGGATAAATCCATGTCTGCTATTTTTTTTCAGTGTGCTAAGAGAGTAGGCAAGGTATTTTAGGCAGATTCTCTGAATATTTGGGGTCCCCTATCCTAAAGCTGTGCCCTAGTAAGCAGCAAAAATTTTAGCACACTACTCACTCTATCGAGTGACTGACCAATTAGTGCCTGCTACTAGCTGTAGGGCAAGGAATGGTTTGGGGTAGAATGTGCCTGAAGAGTCTATGTAGAACAGGTGGAGATGGGTGTCCCTCAATGGTCACAAGGCACATGCCTGTGAGTCACCTTGTGTGGGGAAATGTTTCTAAATGCTTTAAGGATTAGAGTTCCCTGTTGCTAATTCATAAGGAGCTTACCTTCTTGAGGTTCATTTTTCTTTGTCCTTTGTATTTAGTTGTATTTGCTCTTCATGTGGTACATAATTCCTTTTAATGTAGGGTTGGGGAATTAAAAGAGTCTGGAGAAAGTTACTAATCTGCCATCCTTCTGGTCACATGATCAGATGTTTCTGTCATAGAGGATTTTGTCACATGGATGGGAATCACCTTGTTTGTGGAAAACTTTTAAGATTGAAGGTCATTATTTGATACCAAAAGCTTTGATATCTGCAAACCATAGACGTAATAGACACTTTCATGCCCTGCATTTCCCAGTTGTATGACCATGAAGGTGCTCTGCTGTAGATCATCTATGAAAACATTCTTGTTTCCTTCTCATGTTTTCATTCACAAGTACTCTTGATGCATACATAGATCATTGTCATAAAGATTTTATGTAAGTCACAAAATAGATACGTGGGTTGATAGTTGCTGATACATCCTCAATTGTTGTTTATTTTGGTAAAATAACATCTGTGATATTTTGGAAGAATCTTCCCATTTTTAAACATATCTTGAAAATCAATCCTTGAATTTGATTAGGTTAAGCCCTCATCTTAAATGTCACTGTCACTTCCTTTTATAGTGCATTGGTAACTGAAATGATAGAGAAATGTTCTCGCACTACTATCATTGGTAAGCCTTGTCTCTTTTGGAAATACTAGATCTGTTCTATTTGTCATCCATTTGTTGTTCTTCCAAACTCACATTAGATTCATTTTACTTCTCTTGCTTTTTGCTGCTCTATGAAATAATATTGTTTGTGATCTTCCATCATCCTTTAGCCGTCTTAGTTTTCAAATAAGCTTTTAATTGAAAGTACTTATGACTTTAAATGCTGTCTTTCTCTATTTCACAAGGAGAGCAAGTATTTATTTGTTGGCTGAGGCAATTTCTGGGTTCTTCCTTTTGTGATGACTATTTGCATTAGCTAAACTATCCAGAGTCAATGTCCTTTATTATTGCCAATTTCACAGTTTTTGGAGTCTGTAGCGTCTTTAAGTGCATCGGAACTGCTTTAATTAAACACAGTGCCCTTACCTTTATCCTTCTTGTTTGATGTTGGATTTTTATCTTTGCTCTAAGTATTCAGTGGTCTTGTTATTCATAGAAGGATGATTTTTAAATGGCTCCCAAGATAGTAACCAGTCATTTCTTGTCTATTTTCATACAGAGGAGTTTATGTATTTTTTGTATCATTTTATACTTACCACAATCAGTGCATGTTTACTTTCTCCTTGAAGAAAATATTCATAACATGCAGTTTTTCAAGCTTTTTTCTTTTTTTAAAATTTCTTGACATTGGGTCATATTTGTCATCATGTTCTTACTATCTTCTTTCATGCCAATATTCACATTTAAGTTACTGAGTTTTAAGGTACATGTTGACTTATTTTTGGAGATCTTATCAAATTCTTCCTAGAGTCTCTCTCTACTTCATCCTCTGCAACAGATGGTGTTACATGCACTAAAATTTTCTTCACAGTAGTCTGATTTTTTATGCTCATTATGAACCTCACAAGGTAAAATGACCAAGTATACCGTAATGTAATTTGTTTTTGGACTTTTGATTAGACCTCATTGGCTATTATAATCCTATTGCCCAAATCTTGTTGTATGGCTATCACAAGGTACTGCAGTCTTTAAAGAGCTGAAAATGACTTTATTGCCCAAACGGCAAAGAAGAATAATATTGTCATGTTGTGAGTATGAATAATGTGTGACATATTACAAACAAGCAAGGATTTTATCCTTTCTACTAAAAAGGATTTTATCAAATGAATATATATGTGATATAAAGATGGACGGTCACCTAATAAAAATGAAGGATGCCTGATTCCAATCAATCTTTCAGTCAATAAGCATTTTTTAAGTGCTTGCCAGAAACTGAATTAAGTACAAAAAGAAATTAAGTCCTTGCCTTAAGAAGCTTATATTCTAATGAGAAGAGACAACATAGAAAAGGAAACTGAATGCAGAGATAAGGATGAGAATACCCTCTGCCATATCTCCAGGGTTTGAGCATGGAAGAGAAATCCATAATGTAGTCTGGTAAAAAAATGAAAACATGGCTTATCTAGGTACTCTTCTTAAATGGAAATTTTCAGAAGAACCTTCCAGTCACAGGGAGAGGCCACACTTGATAGGGAGTACTTCTGAGGCATGGATTCTAGGAATGGAGTGATATTCCAGGATAAAGAGGTTTCTGATGAATAGTGAAGTTAATGATGGACAGCTTATGTATTCCATTGATATACTTAGGATGTCAAGAAAAAGTAAGGGAGATCCTTTACCCCCAGGATATGGAGTAGAATCCCTGTAGATAAGGGCCAGATAAGATGGGCAGGCATAAGAGGATTGTGATCTCATCAACCTAAAGGAACTTTGATAAGGTCACTCATCCATTTGAGAATTGAGTATTTTGCCTTTATATACAAAATGAAACCAGTTTTGTTGATTGCTTTATTCCTGTTGACACAGAGAACACATGAGCAAGCCTTCCATTTAGCTCAGCTGCTTTGGACCCTAGGATTTGTGAAATTAAAAAAATGATGTCCATATTTCAATATAATTGATTTCTTTTTTAATCCTATGTATTTTATTTTATGTATTTAAAAACATTAAGCTGAGAAGGGATCCATTAGGCTTTACCTGGCTGAAAAGGGGATTCTTGGCATAAAAAAAATTTTGAACCCCAGATTTAGCTGAAACTTCTTGAGTTAGTCTTTTTGTTTAATTTATAATGAGAATATTAATGTAGGTACAGGGCTTATTAAGTGTATAATCACTTAAATTAACATTCATCTCTAGATTAAGGGCTTTGCTCTTCAAACTCTGCTCCAGTTTCTACCACTCACCATCATCACTCTCAAAGTGAGGCCATACAACAAGAGGGCTGCATAGCAATAACAGCTGATTCTCCCCCATCCCCTTTGGTTCATGGGTTACCATAGTTCAAAAAGTCATCATCTATTGGCCAACATTATGGTGATAATCCTCTCCAAACCTGGCTAGGCTATCCCTGAGGAAGCAGACCCAGTCTTTTGGCAACATTTATGCAAAACCTTTCCAATTTGGTAGAAACTGCCAGAACTTACACTCAGCTAGTATAGCCTTTGAAAACCTCAGGTCACTCAGGTGACTTTCACGGTGTGGCTAGAAGCACTGAAATAGAGCTTTAGGAGGGGGAATTCTGAATGAAAATGTGCTTATTAAGCACTTAGTATATGTGAAACTCTATGCTAAGCATTAGCAATACAAGTGGCTAAATAAGCTCTCAAGAAACACATTCCAATGGAGGAGACAACATATATAAAAGGTTTCAGCTATGATTCATATGGAAATATCCTGTGGTCCTCAGGGTGCAGGTGCAGAGCAGATGGTGCTGATGCATTGTCTTTAATGTCATTTTCTACTGATAAAATCATATCAGATTCTGATGCTACACTATTTCACTTATCAAGGACTTAGCTGGTGAAAATTTCCTCTTCTGTGTCTTTGCTGACTATGGCTGCCGAGGAGGCAGGGGCTACAACTCCTGAAGGAGCAGCTAGTTGCCCTGGTCACATTTTCATAGGGGTTATGACTGGGAATGTTGGATGGAAGGAAGTAGGGTCTGTGAACCTGTGGTTCTTCCACTTTCAGGGCCCCTAGACTAACTTGGAAGCCTCTAGCATGTTGGATAGAGCCTGTATTCAAATAAATTCAATTAAAGATTTATTAGGTGTCTATGAAGAGCTAGGCATTATTCTAGGCACTGGGAGAGGGGTACAGAGTTTTAAAAGCCTTCCCCCAAAGATCTTATATTCAAAAGGGATGGTCAAGATAGATGCAGTTTTAGTGAGACCAAAATGTACACAGATTAGTAAATACAAAACAATTTTTGAGGGAAGCATGCGCAACTAGGGGAGAAGGATAAGGAAAGGTCTAACAAAGGAGGTAGCATTTGAGTATCACTTTAAAGGGAGCAAGGGATTCCAAGATATGGAGGTCAGGAAGAGGACCATTCCAGACATTTATATAGAGACCAGAGATAGAATGCTGAGAATGGGAAACATCAGGTATAGCAGTTTGACTGGGACATTGAGGACACAAAATCAACCTAGAAAGATAAGTTAGAGCCTAATTAAGAAGGGTTTTAAATAACAAATAAATTACTTTATATTTTATCCTAGAGCAATGGGGAGCCACTGAAGCTTTATGAAGTAGCATAGTCAGACATGTAATTACTTATAAATATCTTATGGAAAGATATGAATTAGAATTACAAAGAATTTAAAAACCAAACAAACAAACACACATAGAAGGGCTGTATCCTAAACTCACTGAAGTAGCATTCCCTAAGGAAGTCACTGATAATTCTGGTACAAAAACCTTCCCTCACTACAACCCAGTGAGGCAGATAAAACAAGTATTACTATCTCCATTTCATAGATAAGGAAACTAAACCTTAGAGATAAGTAGCTTGCTTATGTCTAACCTGGGACTCAGGTCTTCTGGCTCCCAAGGCATTGCTCTCTAAACTACAAACTTTGCCTAATTCATTTTTAAATTATGAAGTATTATAGAAAGATAAAACATTGTTAATTTTATTATGAAGTGCCCCATTATTAGTACTGAGAATTGATCAAAAGCTTCTGACAAGGAGTAAAGTAGATTGGGAACCACATTGCTGACCTTGTTAGAATTGTGTTCAAAGTACCTTTCCTATCAACTAAAACTCATTGACTCTGCCACCTAGGCTGATTATGAGAGTAAAAAGGGCCTTTTGACTTCCAAGCTCCCAAATGCTATCTTGGAGAGTTGAGCTGAGGTTTCCAAAGTTCTGGATTCCAGACAAGTCAGCTAATATTCTATATAGGTGAATGTTGTTGTATCTGATATCTTTCATAACTATAATATTCTTATAACAAAAGTTGAAAGCATTGCCTCAGGAGCTACTACTACTGTGTTTATGACTATTCTTATATAAATGTAGTAGCATTTTTCTAAAGGATTTGCAAACTTCTTTTCAAAATCAATTTTATGCTAATATTACCA
Source organism: Phalanger gymnotis (assembly GCA_028646595.1). Taxonomy (NCBI): domain Eukaryota; kingdom Metazoa; phylum Chordata; class Mammalia; order Diprotodontia; family Phalangeridae; genus Phalanger; species Phalanger gymnotis. Next base: position 589,042,718 of record CM053622.1, read on the forward strand.
TAATTATTTAATTCATAAGACATATTTCTGTGCTGTGGTTTGATTGTATTGGGAAAAAGTGTTGGCTAAGGGAGCTTTTTTTTAACTGCAAAAATGTTGATCACAGATTCCAATATTCAGTTTTCAGAACTTGGAAGAATATGACTTTGACCTCCAGAAGAGCAGTGTCTGCAGTCAATCACATCCTTACATAGATATTTTTCTTTTTAGAGAGATTCTACTGAAATACAATGGGCTGTCTGTAATTATAACCTTCCTTACCCTTTCTCATTGGCTTCCTAGCAGTTATAGGTCATTGACCAGACTGGTAATCTTCCAGAATAAGCTTTGGGTCTGGTCATGATATACAAAGTACATTGTATAGTAAGGAGATCACTTAGGACTTGTTCACTCAATAGTGAAATTATTGTACTATATTTAAATACTTTTATACTGATAAGTTTTAAATGCTCATATGTTATGTGCTTGCCAAGTTTTATTTTCTAAGGATGTATCTAATGTGGTTTTACTAAGTTAGTGTATGGTATCACTTTAAATGATTCTGCACGAACTAGATGTAAATTAAATCTCTCTTTCTTCCTCCCCTCCCCTGCCCCGTGATAAACTCTTCATCTCTAGCAATTTAGAAGTGAGGTAAAAATAACTTTTTTTTTTCCTTAAACAATGCATAGTTGGCTAATTTGACTTAATTCCCATGCACTTTACCAATTATGTACATGTATTCAGTGCATCAAAAGTGTAACAATTAATATAGCAGTGCAAATGAGTATGCAAGTTCTACCACTGTTTTATTCAAATGGGATGTGTCAAAATCAATTTGATATGAAATGCAGAGTGATAGATTACAGTGATAAATTGAAGGTATGGACAGCACTTTACGGAATTCTGTCAGTCTTCAGGCAGCATCGCCAGATCAAATGCACTCTAACTTCTAGTCAGAGGACTCTATCTGTTCTCAGTGAATCTGAAATTGATCCTTTCCTATTAATGGGAGTAACATATACATCCAGAGAGGAGAGCTGACCCATAAAGACTTTGACTTTCTTGAATATATTCACATCTGTTTTCTTGTTTATACTAAGGTCAAATATACATACATACATATATACATATATGTATCTGAAAATGAAAATAGTTTGATAAAAAACAAACAAAATAATTTTTCATTAACTGTGCTATTTCTCACTAATTAAATAATTCTATATATATATATATATATATTCTTAAAGCAATATTTTCTAAAATTCATGGTCTTGTGACAACCTACTATTTAAATTTTCTTTAGTGTGATAGAAATAAAAGAAGTATTTGGCATTTTAACACAGTAATAATCATAGGAACAAGAATAGCCAGCATTTATAGAGCACTTTAAGGTTTGCAAAGTGCTGATACATGTTATCTCACTGGATCCTCCTAACAATCCTGTGAGTTAGGGGCTGTTATTTTCTATTTCGAAAAAGAGGAATGTGAGGCTGGGAGACATTAAGGGACTTGCCTAAGGTCAACACAGCTAAAAAAATGTCTGAGGTAGAATTTAAAGTAAAATATACCCAACTCCAGTTTGAGCCCTCTAACTCACCTGCACCATCTTGCTGCCTAGATACATTGCTTGGTGCTGATAAATACCTTTTTAAGTGAAACAAAAAGCCATGGTGTCAACTCTAGGTTTATTTGTCACATAAGGCCTCTTTCTTTATGTTTAGTCTAATATGTGTGTAATTTAAATTTTTAATGAAATTTATTGTTGTACCTTGATAAGTTCTGAGAATCATGCAATTTAATATTTTCCTACAAGTTTGGTGTTTTACTAGGAAGTGAATATCTTTCAGTTCCTCCTCTCTTGAGTTTCCTGTATCAGTGATACTATTTCATGAGAAAATGGGAATATAATAAATTACAGTGTCTTGAATTTTAAATGATGAAGTGTTTGAGATTAGAACTGTACAAATTCTTGCCTATCAATACAAAATGTAATATTGTCCAGGAATGTCCAAAGGTGAAATTAAATGAGGAAGTAAGCTAAAGATAGAAGAAGTGTGAATAGACAATCATTTCATTCATTGTATTTGAACACTACAGAGACATTTCCTTGCTAATAAAGTTCCGTCTATCCCTCCCCACAATTTTTTTTTGCTTTATCTGGAAAACATTATTTGTATATAAAAATCATTGATCCCATTGGATTGTTCAACCTGGTTCTAAAAGATATTTACCTATGAAAAGATTTCCCTCGTTTTGGAAGGTCTAAAATATCCATTTTTCATAATTATTTTCCACATTTCTACCCAATTTTACATGAATTTCCTTGGATGTCAGAACACAAAACAGACAGAACTTGGAAAGTGGTGAGGCTTATTTTGACTTCAAATAGGAAAATTATTTTTCTTAAAGTCAAATACAAAGTAGAGGTTACATGTGTTTTAATGGACAAAGCCAGACCCAGAAACTTCTTCTGCTTCAAGTCGATAGTCTTGAAAGAAAAAAGAATAAAAAAAACAAAAACAACAATAAAACCCGTAAACCCCAAATTGCTTTTATTTTTCTCTTCCAAATTACCAAATGGAGCTGCAGTTTTCACTGAGCCACAGGAAGTTCTGATTGTGGTCATTTACTCTCTATTTTCCTCTAATAAACACATCTGCATTTAACTTTGATAGAAAATGCTGGCTAATAAATGCAAATGTTTCTTCCTTTAGTTGGACCTTTCCTTCCCCTCTTCTCTGTTCCCCTCGCTGACGTGATCCTCAGCTTTCTCCTCTCTTAATCTAGGACATAACCAGATTTCATAAATAATATAGGAAAAACAAATCCAACCTTTTATTATGCTTCTTCCATGCTGATTTTAGTTCCTTTGTGGCCATTTCAATTCACTGTCTTTCCACTCAGGGCTATAGAAGCTTAGGTTTCACTCTCAGGGTGTGAGCTTATATGTTCTCATCCACCAAAGCTCTCAACTCTAGCATAAAGGAATAATTCTACATATCCCTATCCGTAACTTTCCTAAGATGATGCAAAAAATGCTGCCATATAAATTCCAAAATGAACTAATGAAGAATGACTTTGGAGATGAAATGTATATGCATGTGTACAGCAGCTAACATGGCAACTGGAACACAAAGTATTTTTTCTTCTCACATTTTGCCAACCAGCGTATGAATTTCCTGCAGAGGACAGGGATTAACAGCCAGTATCCTTTGGAAAAAATGCAAAACTATGAATCAAATAAAATATAGAATCTGTAAATGGAGTTCTGAAATGATGTAGTTAAAGTTACATATGTGGTCTATTATGGTAACCGGGAACATGTGTGTAATAATGATGGGCAAACTGATTTGAGAGGTGGGAGGATACAGGGGTGAGTGGGTGGGTAGGTGGGAAAGTGATCTAAAACCTTTCTCTTCAAACTGATCTACAGTATACGTAGGGGAAGTTTAGAATAATAAATGATCTTCTTCCCTCAAATCTTTTCAGGTATAACCTCCCAGTCTTGACTTTAGACAACCAGCCTTCAATGATCATGTTATATTGTGTTGCACTGGTAGGTTTTACAGGCTTTCCTGGGCTTTCTGGATCCAGATAAATATTATCTATTTGAACTATTTCCTGAAATTATATCAAAGTAATGCTCTCTAAAAGAGGGAAAGAAGATTCAACATACATTTATTCAAGTGACTATTATAGGCCAGGAACTACCTTAATTGTTCAGGATATCAAGACATAACAATAAAACATATGCTGATAAGTAAGTATAAAATATATACATATATTTTGGATATATGTATGTATATACATATATACAGTATGAATGCAAAACACTTGAAAGGCATTAACAATTAGGGATGAGGGATTCCGGCAAGGCCCTGTCACAAGTGGTCCTAGAGTACACCACTTGAGTGAAGCTAAGGAAGATAAGAAATGAGGGGTAAGGATGAAATGCATTCAGAGCGTGAGGGGACAGCCTACAGAGAGGTATGTCATAATTTCACAATTGGAGGATAAATGGAGAATAGAGGATTATGTAATTTAATGAGCTACTATAATGTATTTGGTGTATCAATTACCTGTGGTTTGTGTTTCGTCAAAACTGTAGGCCTGTTTATGCTTAGGCAAATATGAAACCTGATGAACGTAGGTCCTAATTAAAGCCTTTGCCTTTTACTCATATTGTATCCTTTGTAAAATTACTTGATCATTCCTTTTATTATACATAGAAAAAATAGAATCAACAGCTGAGTTTAAGAGGTCCATGAGATATCTTCAGTTTCATATGTCCGTTAGGCATTTGGAGATGTAAGACTGGGCATTAGAAGTTAGGGCTGGATAAATGATCTAAGAATCATCTGATTGTTAAATCTATCAGAGATGAGAAGATTACCAAGGGAAGTAGTATAATGAGAGAAGATAAAAGGGAGCAGGATAGAGCTCTGGGGGCATCCATGGTTAAACTGCATGACTTGGATGAAGATCTAGCAAAAGAGACTGAGAATTAACCATCTAACAGATAGGAGGGACCAATGACATGAAAACTTGGAGAGAAGAGAGAATCAAGAAGAGGGTGATTGTAAATGTCAATGGCTGCAGAGATCAAGTAGGATTGAAATTGAGGGTGGGGAAGGCCTTTCAATTTGGCAATTAAAAGATCTTTGGTAACTTTGGAGGTAGCAGTTTTGCTTGAATGATGAGGTCAGAAACCAAACAGCAAAGGGTTAAGAAGAGAGTGAGGGGAAATAAAGTAGAGGAATCAGTTATAGAAAGAACCTTTTCAAGGAGTTTAGCTAGAAAAGGGAGAAGAAATATAGGATGATAGTAATCAGGTATGGATTAATCCAGTGACTATAGGTTCTTTAAGAATGGGCATGTTTGTAAGCTGTAGGGAAAGAGCCAATATATCAGGAAAGGCTGAAGAAGTGAGAGAGGAGGTGATAGAGGGCTCATTAGAATGAAGAAAACAGGATGGAATGGGATCATTTGTAAAGGGGTTTGCCTTGGCAAAGAGAAGGGCCACTTTTTCTTGGCAGTCAGGAAGAAGGAAGAGGTAACAGAAAGCATCTAAGTGAGATGAGGAGGTGGAGAGAAGAGGACGCTCTTGGAGAATGGGCTTACTTTTTAAAGTGAAACATGAGGCAAGATTCTTAGCTTCAGAGAACTGAGGGGGAACCACGGGAAGTTTGTAGGATGATGAAAGAGACTTGGAAAAGTCATCGTGGTAAGTGGGAGCATGAGTTAATTGGGAATGTGTGAAAGTATTGCCTTGTTATAGGTTTAGATGACATAAATTTATAGTGTACTCGGTATGGTTCTATAATTTTCCATCTTCCTTCCGAAGTATGTGAGTAGGAGCAAAGGCAGATGATGGTAGAAGGTTTGGCAGGTCAAGATCTTCAGTAGGTTAAGGGGCAAATTACTGGAGAGAAGGGGCAAATTACTGGACAGCATAGAATTTAAGTGATCCACCAATGACTCCAGGTTTTGTGGAGTTTAGATATCTGCAGAGAGCATCTAGAACATGATGCAACGGCTACCCTGGAAGGCCAGGAAATGCTCAAGGACAAACCAATTGCTGTGGAGTTGAGAGTACCTAGAGCGCTCACAGGCAAGCCAACTTCTAGGGAATTTAAATGGCTAGTTGAGAATACAAAAGCGCTCGCCAAACCATGTCTATCTCAGAAGTCTGGAAGCTTGGGTTAGCATCCAATTCATATCATCAATTAGGGCCAACTGACTCATAGAAGAACAACTACAAAAAATGAGAGGGGAAATTGATCACGGAATAGCAGGCAGCTCAGCCAGATCAAGGCCTGGGTTCCCTGCTTTGGCACGAGAGACTGGGTTTAGTTTTAAGACACCTGCAGATGGGTAACTTTTCTCCTTTGATATTTGAAACTCTTGTGGGTTTCCTTGAAGTTACTGATGCTGAAAGCCTTAGAAAGGTTGACAGATTCCTGGGAACTTATTTCTAGGCCAACAGTATAGAACAGGAATTGGAAACCTATTCTTTCCTAGGAGGGATAGCTTGACATGAAGGCAAGATGAGAGTGATGGCGATGATTGCCAACAGGGGGAGGTGGTGAGTCAATCCCTAGGGTTATAAGGTGAAGTAAGATAGACAGGCAGAAATGAAAAACAAGTATTAGTACCCAGCCACCAACAATGTTATTATAGCCCCATGTGTCATGTTGCTTAGAGCATACATTTTAATAATACATTTAATTTAATATTAAAATTAAGTAACTTTGTCTTTTGTCTATGGAAATGAGGGGGTCAGAATAGACAATTATCCAAGGTCCATGTTATCCCTAAGAGTCTATGATTATAATCTGTTCTTGAAATTATGAGCAGGGCACTTGTGTGTATGTGTGTGTGTATATATATATATGTATGTATATGTATGTATATGTGTGTGTATACATGCACGTATACATGTGTATATATGTATGTATATGTTTATGTGTGTATATATGCATGTATATATATGTATATGTATATATATACATGAAAATCTATTAGAAAAGACATTATGAGCTGGATTCAGAATGGGGGGGACAGCATTTAATTAATTTTTAATTCCTCATTTGCTGTCAGTTATGTCAGAGCCATTAGTTAATGGCACACACCTAAATGCTTCTCTTGCTATGGTATAGAAGGTTCATTTTATAATAGCAATAAAAACACTCCAGGCCATGCATTTCGGGATGATTATCACACTTCTCAGGTGGTTAAAGCTAAGCTAACTGCCTTTATCTCTGGATTCAGTAGCTTACCCACAGTTTAGGCCATGTTTAACTTTTAAGTTGAGAGCTTTTATTGATTTTTAATTAAAAAGAATGTTAAGATGATGTGGTTGTAAGTTTAGAGCAACCTGCAGCTAACTGGGAAAGCATTTTGATATCTATACAACAGTAAGCACCAAGAGGACTGAACAGTCCCCAGGACTTGCCATCGCAATCAGCTGCAGTGCTAGATTCAGTGATATTCCTGGCTCAGTGCTGTAGCTAGCCTAAGAAACTTAGCTGCTTTGTGTTTTGGCATTTAAGGCTGCAGAATAGGAACAAGGCAAATCACTTTATTAAATCCTGTAGCGTATATCATATTCTATGAGCATATAATAGCTATTGTGTCTTGACCATTCAGCATGGTATTAATGGACACATTTACCAGCCTCACTTGTTTTTACACACATACCAAATCTGTGTTACAAGAGTAATGATAACATGCCAGGTCACTCATTTCAAGGTGATTATTACATATTTTGGGTGGTTTCAGACCTAAATCCTTCCTTGACAACAAGTAGTCAATGAGGGAAATTCAGGCATTTAGGATCACATTTGGCACATTGCAATAATAATATAAGAATGCTGTGTCTACAACATACCAAAAAACAGAGATAGTAAAAGTGAGGTAATTAACTTATTATTTTATCTATTCCAGTTGTTCCTAGCTCTTATCTTGATATTAGAAAGGACCTCTGGGAATCTCAGAGACAAAGAATATTAGAGTTGGGAGAGACCTTAGAGTTCATTCTGGTCTAACCATTTTACCTTAATAAAAAGACTTGTCTGAGGCCATATGGATAGTGTCAAAATCTCCAACCTAGGTCCTATGACAAGAAGTCCAGTGTTTTGGGGTGTCACAAGAAAGTTAAAAACCTAATTATTATTTTTCTTTTTTTAATTAAAGAAAGTCATCCATCTGTTTTAGAAGGAATGATTAAGTGTTCCCCAAACCAAGCTAACATTGATTGGTTGTAGCAACTTCCTAGATTTCAGAAACTGGTGATTTACAATATACTAATAACCAATTCTCTCCTCAGAGGAATAAATGTATTGATTTCATGTCCCATGGAAATAGCCTTATGACTACTTACACACTAATATAATAAAAACGAGCCTGCGTTATAGCATGCTTTAAGTTTGACAAAGGACATTTTGCACACCCCTTACTTCTCTGTGAGGACGGTATCCCATGTGCTGTCACTCCCAGTGTACGGTTGAAGAAACTGAGGCTCAGAGAAGTTAGGTGACTTGCCGATGGTCACAAAGCCATTATGTGTCCTGAGCCCCAAGCCCCTGTCACAGACTTTAAAATCAACTTTTAGACCATCTATGAGACAATGTGCATAAAAATTATTTATAAATGTTAGAGTCCCATATGAATATCAGTTATCATCATTACCACAGTCATCATCTCATTCTTCTCATCATTTTTGGAGTTCAAATAGAAATAGTCCTTGTGTATGCTACTTCTTCTATTATTTTATTATATTTAATTTTCTATGCCTTATTGCACAGATATATAGAAAGAAATGCTTTCTGTAGATGAATGGGGCAGGTAGGTGGCACAGTAGATGGAGCACTGGGCCCGAAGTCAGGAAGATTCATTGGCCTGAGTTCAAATCTGGCCTCAGACATTTAATAGCTGCGTGACCCAGGGCAAGTCACTTAATCCTTTTTGCCTCAGTTTCCTGATCTGTAACATGAACTAGAGAAGGAAATGGCAAACTATTCTCGTGTCTCGTGTCACAAGAAAGCCCCAAATGGTGTCATGAAGAGTCAGACATGACTGAACAACAGCAACAAAAAGTTAAATAAATGTATTAAGGTGTATACTCATTTTATGAAGTCTCACCGGTATTCCAGGTACAATTCTAGTAACAGACAGAACAATAGGGATCATAATCCATGTTCTATTTCCAAATGATTTTGATCTTATCTATGAGGGATCCATATTTTGGAAATATTTCATTCCATGTAGGTTGAAGATTGTAAGCATTTGGTATACGCATATCTATAAAAAATCTTAAATGTTTGTGGATCAGTGTTCTATCTGGGTTCATGTGAATAGCAGCTTGGTTTATGATAATGATCCAGCTATAGTACAGTTTATTTATTGAGTTCTTTAGGATATTTTGAGAGCTGTCTTTGTCATTTGGGGATTTGTCATCTATTGGTCCATCAAACAGAATAGTGAGCTTCAGATGTATAAGTCTAGCCACCAGCTCATGTATTGAAAGGGTATTTGGTAGCTACTAAAATGTTTACAATTGGCATTGATGTATTGCCCAATTTATATAGCTTCCTTGAATAATCTACATTGATCACTAAGTCCAGGGTCCTTAAGGATAACCCTTCTGTAATTTATGGTGGCAATGACCTCGGCCTAATTGCCATCATAAACCCCTCTGTTTCTACAAATAACCCACATGACTCAAACCTTTGATTATTCTTTGTTGACATATTATTGGCTGAGTTCATGCGGGTGTCACCAATGTAGTGCTTTTTGATTCTCTTCTTGGATCTTGCTATCTCATAAGTTTTGTCCAAAAGTAAACCACTTTTGGTTATAGTTGAAAAATACAGAGATGGATGTTGGTTTTCAACCTTTATTCTTGATTGGTGAAGTCATATTTGTTCCAAAAGAACTATTGGTTTTTTAACCTGAGTATCACATTCTCTAAAAATATTTATTAATTCTCTTCCTCCTTTTATAATGTTAATTTCTCTATGCATACTGCAGGACGAGTAATCTGGACATCTCCCAAATTTGTTAGGTACCATTTTACAGTTCTGAAATAATATAGTAAGAGTGTGCACATTGCATCGGTGTTAATTGCTTTAAACTTATTCTTCCCATTTAACTGTGGTTAATGATGTCGGTAATTTTCATAATGTATCCATATTCAGCCACCTCTAAGATGTCTTGATGCTCAACATGTACTGCCTGGAGAAGACAAAGATTTTGTAAGGATTGGCTTCATCCATCACTTCAACATGACCACCGGATTCCAGCTTGAACTTCTCAGTCTTGAGCTTTCCTTGGCATATGTTAAAAATTTTGCACATATTGAATCCAAATGATATTTTGATATCACTGGAGAAAGATTATAAGAGATGAAGGAACTCTTTTATGTGTTTTTCGGGGGAGCCATATAGCTTGATATCATCCATATACATCAAGTGATTAATAAGATATTTTGGTTCAATTTTTTGATTCGAATGTCATACATAGTTCTACTTAGTGAAGATAACAAAGGGTTTAATGGTAGAAAGAACTACAACAGGTTTTAACTACTGCCCTGAAAGATGCTATATTGCTCTCTTATTTTTTTTAATTTTTTTTATTTAATATATTTAGTTTTCAGCATTGATTTTCACAAGAGTTTGAATTATAAATTTTCTCCCCATTTCTACCCTCCCACCTACTCCAACATGGCATATATTCTGATTACCCTGTTCCCCAGTCAGCCTTCCCTTCTGTCACCCCACTCCACTCCCATCCCCTTTTCCCTTCCTTTCTTGTAGGGCAAGATAAATTTCTATGCCCCATTACCTGTGTATCTTATTTTCTTGTTGCCTGCAGAAACTTTTTTTTTGTTTTTGAACATCTATTTTTTAAAACTTTGAGTTCCAAATTCTCTCCCTTCTTCCCTTCCCACTCACCCTCCCTAAGAAGTCAAGCAATTCAACATGGGCCACAT
>CM053622.1:589053691-589097351 GCA_028646595.1 Phalanger gymnotis
TTTGTTGTAGGCTCTTTGACTTTGTTGACTTCTTCTGGCTGCATGTTTTGGTCTTCTTTATCACTAAAGAAAGATTCCAAAGTCCGAGACTGAATCTGGGTGCGTTTTTGCTGCCTGGCCATGTTCCCAGACAACTTACTTGACCCTTGAGTTTTTCAGTGGGGTATGACTGTTTGTAGAGTAAAGAGTCCTATGTTCCAAGCTTGAGGGGATGTACCAGCTCTGCCACATCAGCACTCCTCCTTCCCCAAGAACCCCCGACCTGGACTGGACTTAGATCTTCAGCAGGCTCTGCACTCCTGCTCTGATCAGCCACTTAATTCCTCCCACCAGGTGGGCCTGGGGCCAGAAGTAACTGCAGCTGTAGTTCTGTAGCTGCCCCACTTCTGCTTCCCCCCAACCCGGGGCGGTAGTTGAACTGCAAACTCTATCCCCCTGTCCTCAGCAGTTTTTCCCACAAACCTTCTCTGTTGTCTTTGGTGTTTGTAGGCTGAGAAGTCTGGTAACTGCTGCAGCTCAATGATTCAGGGCACTAGGGCCTGCTCCACCCAGCTCCTAGTCTGGTTGGTCTGCGTGGCCCACGCTGGGCTCTGCTCTGCTGCACTCCAATCCCAGCTCCATGCGGGATAGACCTTACCCAGAGACCATCCAGGCTGTCCTGGGCTAGAGCCCTGCTTCCTTCCACTATTTTGTGGGTTCTCCAGTTCTTCTCTGTTGTCTTTGGTGTTTGTGGGTTGAGAAGTATGGCAACTGCCACAGCTCACTGATTCAGGGCGCTAGGGCCCACTCCACCTGGTTCCTGTTCTGGTTTGTCCGCATGGCCCACGTTGGGCTCTACTCCGCTCTGCTCCGCTCCCAGCTCCATGAGTGAAAGACCTCACCCTGCAACAATCCAGGCTGTCCTGGGCTGGAGCCCGGCTTCCCTCTGCTATTTTGTGGGTTCTGCAGTTCTAGAATTGGTTCAGAGCCATTTTTTATAGGTTTTTGGAGGGATTTGGCGGGGAGCTCACGCTAGTCCCTGCTTTCCAGCCGCCATCTTGGCTCCGCCCCAAGATGCTATATTTTATGTCAGTTGTTCTTAACATGGTGATCATGGCATGTTTTCTTTGTGGATCTAAAGTACTATACTAGGAACTATTTTATATATTTACAGTACATGAATACGATGTGAGTGTGGAAGTGAGTTAAAGTCTTTGTAACAATCAACAAAAGAAATAGAAATATTACATTGATTTGGGGCAGACTGTTCAAGTATTAATCAAGTGGTGGCATTTTACCTTTTAGAATGCCATTTTTGCCCTTCCAATATATCGATATTTTTGTGAAGTATTTTATTTTTTCGTGATTTGAGCTAAAGACGCTTTGGATAAAGCACATAAACAGTCTTGGCCTTTATTGGGGGACATCTTTTGGTAATACACATGTGATGCTGTATGAAAAGAATGAAAAGGTGGGATGAGTCTGACAAAAGAAGCAGTTGAGCTAATGATTGCAAGTATTATCTGGAACTGCTGCATTTCAATTTTTATCAGAAACTAGCCTCCCTTGACATAACCTGTCATTTTATTAAGGATACACATTTTTTTTCTTTCAGATTTGATCTGACTTGTGCTTTGTATTGAACTCCCTGTGCCTACATCAAGGACTGGAAAATTTTTACATCCTCCTAGTTGGGAGGCTTTGTGAGAAAAGTGGAGGGGTGGTATGTCTTACCTCCAATTTCATTACTTCTCAAGCCTCCGTAGCAACATTTTTTTGATTGAGGCTTAATTATTATTCCTCCCCCCTAATTTTGTATTCCCACTTTGACTCCTTGTATTGCTTTTAATGGTTTTTTGACTTTTCCTTTCAATTACTGATTGAGGGAATCTAGAACTTCTGATTTGCTTTCATTTTCCAAATTCCTTTCCATCTCTTTTTCTTTTGTTGCCTTTAACTGGTCAATGTGCATTCAAGCATTCTACTGCAAGTGCCAGCAAGGTGTTGGTATAGTCTTCCCCAGAGATAGATCTCAAGTTGCTCTTAGCATGGGAGCGTTTGATGGCTGTCAGTAGGGATGTTCCTTAAAAGTTATACCGTCCCTTACAGGCTTCTTACTACAGCACGGGCTGTCATATATATTGCTGTGTACAGGTCCTAAATGTCTATATACTCTCTGTCAACTTCCATTGAATTCATTAATGATAGTTATAGCAGGTATCACCTTTTTAAATAAAGATCATTATAGTTTCACTGAAAAGTGGCTTTTTAGAATTCAAGTATAATTTTGCCCATTTCCTTTTCAGTATCATTTGAGATATCAGTGACAATATGCCATTTAACTCTTCCTCCTTCTCCGCTTCCTTCTTGTCCTCCTCCTTCTCCTTCCTCTTCTTTCTCTACCTCCCTCTCTTTCTCCTCTTCCTTTGTTTTCATTATTATTTCCAATATATATGGCAGACACTCAAATGATCCCTTAGTGGCTTAAAAAAAAGTTGAAATATTTCCTAAAGTTTCCCAACTCACTCTAAGAGCTAGATTTATGGAGTAAGATTGCCACTGAATCACCAAGTCCATGAAACATCCCTGGGAGCATTTTAAGGTGATTTGTGTCTTGATCACCTGGTGAGGTCAGGTAGGTGATTAGGTCATAGATTTAGAAATGGAAAGGACCTTATCTTAGTAAATCACTTTCTGATTTCTTTTGGTTTCATAGGCTCCAACTCATCAACATTCAGCCTTAGGCAGAGGTAAAAATAGAACAGGATTTAGAAAGTGAGTTGAGTTAGATGCCCAAATATAAAGGTGTCACTTAAAGTACCACGATATAACAAGTAAGCCCCCCATCCTGCAACAGGAGGCATGTAATATGGATTATTGGGAAGCATGTTAGATTTGAACACAAAAGAGAGATGGGTAAAGTATCTAGGTGGTGCACTGGATAGAACCTTGGCCCTGAAATCTGGAGGACCTGAGTTCAAAGCTAGCATCAGATATTTACTAGCTGTGTGGCCCTGGGCTAGTCACTTAACCCTGATTGCCTCCCATAAAAAAGGGGGGAGAGAGAGAGAGAGACAGAGAGAAACAGAGAAAGAGACAGAGACAGAGAGAGAAAGAGAGACAGAGAGGGAGGGAGAGAGAGAGAGGGAGAGAGGTTAAATTCAGCCCTGAAGCTTACTGATAATGTGACTGTGAGCAAGTCCTCTAACTTCTTTGAGCCTCACTTTCTTCACCTATAAAAAGGGCATAATGATATTTGCAATACTTGACCTCACATGGTTGTTAGAAGGATCAAATAAGGTCATAGATTAAAGTTATATGCAAGCCTTAAAATGCTATGTTAATGCTAGTTATTATTATTGTTGTTGTTGTTTGGAGTAGTAGTAATGGTGGTTGTGATGTGGTAGTAGTAGCAGTTTGCATTCAGTTTCATAAACAATCATGCACTCAGTATTTTCAGATTTCAAGTTGCAAATAGTTGTAAAAGACATTTTAAAGATCGGTGTTCATTGAAATGCACCACAGCATATACACATACTCCCTGAAGAAACATTTTAACTTATGAGTTTAAATAATAACAGAATTATAACTTAATTTAATTCATTCCAGGTACACTCTTATTAAAGAACATTCTGACCAAAATATCGGAATAAACATTTAGCTACTAAGCGAATAAATTAAACTCCTTTATGATTTAATTGCACCAGTGAGTATTTCTTTTTGGAATGTGTTTCTGCTTTGATACATTTCAATACACACCGTGAATTACATTGAATGATGGCATTTCAGAATATGTGTGAGTATGTGTATGCATATGCATTTCTGAACTGCTTTTAAAAAAGCTAATTAAAATATGTATGCATGTGTACATAGGAACATTCAGATCTCTATGTTTATATGTATGTATACAATATAGCGAGGCACATTTGCAGACGTCCCATGCAATGCAGTCATATTTGCCAACTCAATGCAAAAATGAACAGAGCCATTTAGTTTCTGTACACAGTATATGTATACACACACTCAGTGTGTTTATCCATCATGTGATAGACACATCATCTTTAGAGGTGGCTATTTTGATCACTATGCATATTTTGAACCAACCACTGGGAACTATTTTGAGTTATTTTGATAGTTGCATATTGGGATAGAGGTTATAACAAGAGAGTTCCCTAGAACAGATTTTTTAAAATTGAATTTTATCTGTATTTTTTTCTTTGTAGTTTGTCAAGTAGCCACGTGTTTCTCTTTTTTGTCAGTTTCAAGGTAACAGACAGCAAACTGCACTGAAGAAGCGTGCTAGCTTTGGTGCCTGAGAACCTAGGACTGTGTCTAAGCTCTGTGTGACCTTGGCTAACTCACCTAACCTCTCTGTGCAGCCTTTTCCTCATGTGTAAAAGGAGGAGGGGAAATGGACTTGATAATCTCCAATGTTTCTTTCAGTTCCAAGTCTATGGACTTGGTTCTACTTTCAAGAAACAATTTTTTTTAAAAAACATTTTTATTTTTAGACAGTAAATGAGCATTTATTTAGTGACTACTGTGCTAAGGTTTAGGGATACCAAGAAAGCCACAAGACAGTCCTTGGTTTCAAGAAACTCACATTCTAAAAGTGAACAACATGGAGACAGACAAATTATGTATAAGCAAGATAGAGACAAGATTACTTAGAGGTGATGAACACAAAGGGAAAGCAGTGGCATTAAGGGAGACAAAGAAAGGCTTTTTTTAAAAAATAGAAAATGGGTTTTAGCCAAAAGACACTCACCCCCACCATGACTGATACCTGTATGGGAAAAAAAAATCCTTCTTCTTTCCAAAAAGGAGTTTATTTCCAAACACAACACTGTTATTGTAGTTTTTAAGTATTTTTCTTAAGGACCAATGTGACATTCCCTCCCTGTTTCTGGATTCCTTATATCTCTGATCTTTATCTGGATTTTGTTTTTTAATGCCTCTTGTATGCATTGTCAATAAATTAGTATTTGTTAAATGCCTACTGTGCGCCAGGAACTGTGCTTTGTGCTGGAAATACAAATATGAAAAAGACAGTCCTTCCCTTGAGGGGCTTACCCTGTAATAGGGGAGAACATGTAAACAAAAGGAAGCTGAAAAGGTAATAGAAGGAAGTTACAAGGTTCAGGAGCATGATGGACAGGTCTGGGGAGTGCAATTGGATTGGAGACAAAGAAATGCATAGCCTGGGTGCCCTCCTTAAATGGAGTTTCTGGGAGGAATTCTCACTGTCCCCTTCGTGTGTTTTGTGTCATATAACCTGTACAAACCAAGTTTTTTTGCTGGTGGAAAATCATTGGCTTTTTTGTGTGTGTGAACATGAGGACATTGGCTATTTCTGAGAGAAAAAATTTAAAAGTCTCTAATCAGCCCCAAGAACTTGGCAAAAGCCAAGTCTTAATGTTCAAATGCTAGGATGAAAGGTTTGTGTCCTGAAGACAGAGCTGAGTCAAAGCGTCTCCGTGCTCTGGACAAGGGTTTCAGGTTGTGTACTACAGTCCACTGAGGTGAACTTGGCTTAAATTTTTTTTGTAACTATACTTCAGTATTATTAGTTTCCATAGCAATCGTATGTATTTTATTTTATATACATTTAAAAACAATTTTCAAAGAAAGTCCACAGTTTTACCAGACTTCCATAGGAGTCCTTCCCCTATCCCCAAAAGTTTAAGAACCCCTGTATTAGGTATTTAAGGTATATGTATACATTTTTAATGGTTCTGAATCCAATAATCCTATGGAATATGAATTCTTTGGCAATAAAATATATTTGTAAAAATTCCCAAGCCACCTACAGCAATATAGATCTAGTTCACTTGGTGGGATATTTGGTGGTGATGGTGTTTCCTTCTGCTCTTCTCAGCTCAAAAGACAGTATTGAGCCTTGAGGGCTGAACATTACAAGTGCCGTATATGCTCAAGAGTCCTGCCTTTGAACTTGTCCTAACTCTTAGTCTTCTCCTTCATGTCCTCTGACTTTTCATTGAGGACATCCCGCTGCCTCAGCCCTACAGACATTATTTGTTAACTTCGTTATTGTCATTGTTTTACTTGTGGTTATTAGAAAGCTTCTTCCAAGTTCTGAGCCTGTTTCAACCTGGAATCACCTCTTGTCGATTGACTTGAGCTAGCAGATTTCACTGAAGGCAAGGCAGTAAGGTAGAAGAGGGAGAGACCTCGCCAGTGCTCATCAACCATATATAGAGATGGACTCACGACACCACTCATGTCTAGGGTGGTGTCACTGGTACCCACAACCAATCATTAGGACCAGATCTCAGTATATCCTAGGATTCAAGGACTTCCAACAAGAGGAGAAGCCTGATTAAGAGTGGCAGAGTGGGGCCAGTGCAGAGTTGAAAGGTTGGGTTCATTCTATGCCTTAGTTAGGCACTCTGGGCTTTTGTTCAACAGAAAGTCAGAAGAGCTGTTGGATGGGAGGTGTGTATGAGAGAACAAACTTGTTAGGTCCTGAGGAAGACTTTGGTGTAACTCGGTACTTTCCTGTCTCATGTCTCCAATGCCTTATGAAACTATCACAGGATTGCATGATAGATTTAGAGCCGGGATGACCTTAGAGTTCACTGAGTCTATTCCCTTTGCTTTACAGATGAGGAAACTGAGGCCCAAACAGGTTAAATAAGTTGTCAAAGTCATACAGCTAGTTGATATCTGAAGTGGAATTTGAATGCAAGTATTCTTGATTCCAAGGGTACTCTCTCACCCTCCCAGCCTTCCCTGGTAACAAGAGAAAAACACTTAATCAAAACCAATTGACATAGGTGCCATGTCTGACCCTGGATATATAGCCCTTCACTTCTCCAAGGAACAGAGAAGACTCCTTTGGGGCCAAGATTGATCAGTACAATTACACAGAATTTGGATTCATTTCAGCCTTCTTATTTGTGTCGGTATCATTGTTGTGTATATTGTTTCTTTTATTCTGTTTACTTCAGCCTATGCTAGTTCACACAGTTTCCATGATTCTCTAAATTCAAGTTGGTTTTTCTTAGAGCACAACAATATTAATATACATATATATGCATATATAGGTGTGTATATGTATGTATATATGTGTGTATGTATATATATGTATGTGTATATAGGTATGTATATATAGACATGTAGGTGTGTGTATACACACACATATACGTATATGGAATTCCATATTTTCCATATATTTTGGAAGAAACAGCTTGGAGGACTAGGAAAATCCTCTTGTGGGAGCAAGGATTACTTCTATTCCTTAGGAAAATTCTTCAATTCAGCTCCCCTCTACTTCTCAATATTTCTCAAGACCTTTATTCACCCATTGCGTCTTCTATGCTTCTTATATCTCAGGAGTGTCATCATAACTCCTAAAACTAATCCCTCTGCTTGCCTTCTTGAAGACCTTGCTCCTGCAATCATACCCTTTCTTGAGTGTCTTAATATCTCTCTCTCTTCTTGTTCGTTGATATCTGCCTATAAATATGCTTGGATCTCTTCAATCCTAACAAGTTTGTCCTTGGCCCTTCAACCTCATGCAGTGATTATCTCATCTAGATCCTTTCCTTGTCAAACTCCCATATGATAATAGATTTAGTCTTCTCAATGAATCAGGAGGTTGATTTGTCTGTATTAGTGGTTGGAGGGGCAACTGGGGGCTTGAGAAGTAAAGAAAATATAGTGGGTGGAATAACTTTGATTTCATGACTTTTTCAAGCAGTGAGTTCTTCAGTTTCTCCAGCAAACTGGGGATAGGAGTGCAGAAATTGGACCATGGAACTTGCCTAGTACAGAAATTGTAGGTCACCTGAGGAATAAGGCAATGCTAGGGAAAGGACTCTGAAAAGTAAACTATTATAGTGGCAGAGATCTTGGGAACCCTAAGAGGCCAGTAGAGGATGACTGGAAATCAACTTTAGGCAAGAAAGTGTCATTAATTCTTCCAGCAGATTGTTTTGCATGAAACTGAATTCATGATATGAATGTGCTACTTATAGGCATTTAGAGTGGTGGCCCACCACTGTTCTAATTACTGCAGCTCAGAAACCAATATGGAAAGGTAATGACTCTGGAAAATGCCCCTCCCCCCATTCTTGGCAGATTTGTGTATTGGTTTTAATAGGCATTGGGGAGTAGTGGATAGAGAGTGGGCCTCAGGGTACAATGACCAGGATTTAAATTCCTCAATTCCTCCTCCTCTGCATTCTGGCTGTGTGACTCAAGGTAAGTTTAACCTTTCAGTGTTCCCAGAAACTCTCTAAGACTGTAAATTATAAAGCAGGTGCCAATCTGCATTCATAGGAGTTTCTTCACTGAAAGTTCCCTATACCAAAGAAACCACAGGTCCCCTCACTATTGCCCTATCCCAACCCCAAAAAAAGATTAGAGTTATAACCCTGCAGGAATATTTTACTTTCTGGTCTATAGTTACATTTGAATAAGGTAGACAAGAGGACACAAAATTAAAGAGGCTAAATGCCCAGCGTGGGATTAAAAAGGTGTATTTTAATTAAGGCTCTTTAGCATCTTCCTTTCAGAATTAAACCTACCACCATTGTGCCTTAGAGGGGAATTAGGCAATATGGTGAGGTATGTCTGCCTGGTGCTTCTGATAGCTTCTCAGAAAGGCACATTATTACTTATGTTATTATTGGTGGCATTATTTTTATTAGAACAAATACTGAAATTCACATTGAATCTCTATTACTTTGTCTTCTCTCCACCTTAATTTAAAGTGGAAAAGGACTATCTCCCCCCTCCCAAGCCAAGTCAAAAGCGACTATCTTGTTTGAACACAGTCCTGCCAAGAAAGAGAGCGAGTCACAACATCTGTGGACATCAGTTTCCTCATCTTTGAAATGACAGTGTTGGATTATGGTCTCTACCAAATCTTAATGAAATTGGGACTATTGATGTCAGGTAAAGGTAGTCAGACTAGACTGACAAGTCTGATGGGCAGTTTGAACCCATCATCTGTGCTACTTGTGCCTATATCAATTTCTTTTATGCCTCCTCTCCTACCAGCAAAGTTCACTTTAGGGTCAACAATGAATGTCCCCTACGCTTCCCTGGATCATTTATGATGTCCAAAACAAAGCAAGTAAGGTGCTCCTTCTATAGCAAACCTAGAGGAGATCGTGGACAAAAGTCACACAGATTGAGTGAGCATAAATCAGGGTTTCTTTTTCTTTTTTGTGTCACCCCTTTGGCATTCTGGTGAAACCCATGAATGTCTTCTCAGAATAATATTGTAAAATGCATAAAATAAAATAGACAAAATTAACAACCAATTATATTGAAATCCCATTATCAAAACATTTTTTTAAAAGTTCATGAACCCCTAAATTAAGAACCATGACATAGACCTTTTCGAATTAATTTTTTTCTTTAAAAAAATTTACTTTTCCTTTCATTGGAAAAGAAAAACAAAAACTTTTAAGAAATATGCAACCATAAGAAATTTATTCATTGGCCATATGCAAATATATCCTTCATAATCAATCCTCTGGTATCATGGTTTATCATTGTACTGATCAAAATTCTCAGTCTTTCAATATTAATTGCTTTTTTTTACAAAGTTGTTTTTGTATAAACTGTTTGCCTTGTATAACTTTTTCTCTACAGAGATTATTTGTGATCGTCA
Source organism: Phalanger gymnotis (assembly GCA_028646595.1). NCBI lineage: Eukaryota > Metazoa > Chordata > Mammalia > Diprotodontia > Phalangeridae > Phalanger > Phalanger gymnotis. The sequence goes on from CM053622.1 coordinate 589,063,317, forward strand.
TCACAGGAAGAAACATCCACATTAATAAGATCATAAATCTATTCGAGTATTTCAGAGTCGTCACATTATGCCTTTATTTGTCATTGGAGTGCCTTAATCAGAAAGGGACCAAATATCTAGTGATGAACTTTGTAACATAAACCCCAAATGAGCATTTTTGTGCTGTATTTTTGTAACTATTTTAATGTAATAAAAGAATAACATTTGTATATGGATTGAGCAGATAAGATACCTTTGTGCTAATTTGAATTACCCTTTTTAAAGCATTTCCTTTTGATTTCGATAGAAAAATAGCATCCTTCAACAGATTGTTCTGCTGTGGTTACACTTAAATTGGGGGTTGTGCATGTCAAATGAAAACACCATGCCAATAATGACACTTAGGAAGAGGACACAAATAGCAACAGGCCATGCAAGCAACAGCTATACTAATTTTTCATTTGAGCAAGTCCTGTGGAGTTGCCCAAACCTACACTGATTTCGTAGAATAGGTTTAAACAGAACAATATCTTCTGAAACAAGGCAAGCATGAATAGACTTACGGTAATACTCTTTTTTCATTCAGAAGGTTATGACTAACTGTTGTACTGGGCAGGTACCCAGAAAGTCGGCCTCTACACAATGTGCATTAAAATAGAGCAATTTGGAGGTGATATATTTGTAGATCTTTTTTCCACCTATGAATAAAGGCTTTCAGAACCAAATGCAGTTAAGTAAAGTGGGGAATCTCTAGCACGAAACATGTAAGTTAAGGCCATCAGTAGAAAAAAAAAGTGTAAGAAAATATAAACTTTGAGCTTTAAATGTATATATTTGCATGGTCATATAAAGAAAGCTTCTCTACAGGCAGATTCTTTGTTAATTTTTTCCCTCCTGATTAAAACCAGAATAGTGTTCCAGTAGATGACATAGGGAATATTTTTTCTGCAGTTAAAAATCGTATTTCCTTTTTCTTTCCTCACTCTTCTTTTCCCCCAGATCAAAGCATACTATTCTTTTCTACTCTAGACAGGAACCCTAATACTTTCATAACCATGAACTAGGAACAGCCTTCCTGGGAAGAGAGAAACATTTCAAATAATAAGAAAGGATTGTTATATGCACAATAACAAATAAAATACATCTTTTGTAAATAACTCCCACCAGAAATCTTATATTTCCAGGCATCTATGCATATACCTTCATATAACAACTTCTCCATTCGTAAAACATTCATTGAAGGCAGCTCTGCAGTTTTATAGAAAACAACATGCCAGGGATGCAAGAATCTTGCCAGTTCTGTGAAAAATGACACCAATTAAAGCTTAAATTGCTTGTTTTCTCATAAGGTACATATTTTCATAACTTTGAAATCAAATAATTGCTGCTTTTATATTAAATACAATAAAACAAAAAGGATGCTAGTTTAGAGGAACTGCTACAAGCATTTTAATATAATTTTCCCACCATTTAAAGTCACAAAATATGGAAAGCAAGTCAAGTATGCAAAGTTCCAAGGAGATAGAGAAACTCCTTCAGATTATTACATCATTTGTCTTTTGTGTCAGAAAATGTGTATGTGATTTCATTGTTTGATTAAATGCCAAAAAAGGCACATTGCTCTTATCTAACTGATTACAGATTTTATTCATATGAAAAAATATTTGTTAATGTTTTAACATTGGGAGGTATGCTAGCTTTTATTTTTTAAGTTCCAAACATGCATCTCAAAAACACAATCTTCCAACTTCCCAGGCTTCTTTTCTTCATTTTGCATTAACAATACAGGGTACTAAAATTTCCCATACTGAAATATAGTCCCCAATGATTTCAAATCTACAAACTAAGTAAACAATTCCTTTCTGACTTAGTAGTGCATGTGTGTGTGTGTGTGTGTGTGTGTGTGTGTGTGTGCGTGTGTGTGTCTGCCTGCATGCATTTGTAAGTTTGTGTTTTCAGAAGTATATCATTTCTATTTTCAGGAGCTCTCTGCAGAAGTTTAACACTTTGAGATTCTTCAAAGCAAAATATTTTAAATACTTTTTAAAAGACGTATTACAGACAGAGAAAATAACATTTACAAACTGAATTAAGAGTGGCTTTGGTATATGTGTACGTAAGTTTAATTTAAAATACCTTACTTTGATAATTAAGAATTAATGTCATGCTGTTATATAACACAGGAAGACTTTTAACATCTTTTTGTCCATACTCCATACTGGAGTATCGATTTCTAAAATGAAGTTTAAAAAAATAGTTATGCATGTATGTACCTATATTGAATATGGTTATACACATATTCCTCCTTTGGTTCCGGAGGGTGATACCAAGGTTTTTAATGCTACAAACTAGTCATCTGCATTAATAATATGCTTGCACTGAAGCCAATTTGAGGCTACATCTGGGGATTTCAAGGTCATTTACCTTTGGCCTAGCCTCCATTAACTTCTTCACTAAAAGTCCCAATGATCCTTATTTTGGCCTTGAGTATGGGTTATCTAAATCATCCCTCATCATATTTCCACATAAATAGCCAGTTTCCTTAAATAGACATTATGTTCAGTGGGGACAGTTTTTTAATGTTTCTAAGTTCAATAGAAAATATAAAAAATGCACTTGAAAAAGTCTGTTCTTTTAAAAAAAAGTATCTATATTTGGAAAAAGAATGCTTTAAGACTTCTTTAAACATTTTTTAATTAGAAGAGATTAAAGACAGCTAAATATTCCCCCTGTCACTGGGGAGAAAAAACTGATACAAAACAGTGAGATCTCCAAAATATTGGGACTGTCAGTTTGTTAAGAGACAAGTTAGAAAATGGGTTAAGTAATTATACTCTACATTCACATACATATGTTTGGGTTTTTTTTTTTAAGTCTCCATTGCCTGACATATTGAGTATTAAATTCAGAGACTTTATTTTTAAAATATTAACCCATTAGGATACTTCCTTTCTCGTACTTTGGAACATTTGTTGTTATTGTTGTTGAGTCTGATTTTTCTTTTATGTTAATGAACATAATCAGAACAAATATGTAAACACCGGACAATTTTAACAAAAGGATTTGGAGAGAACTTGGTGAGTAGGACTAAAGAGAATAGATCTTATTTATTGTGTTATTTAAACCTGAGTTACATTACACCATCCTACATTTAAGAGGCAGCCCACTAATGCAAGCAAGGGTGTCTCCTGCAACGAGACAAAGATTAATGCCATGTGTACTGATGATACTCTACCACAATTCAGAATTCTGTGGCGCCATGACGCCCCTGTTTTAGATGGTGGTTTGCCAAGAGAAAATTACTTAAACCAATTGTGAATGCATTCCTTTTTTTTTTTACTTTTTATACAACCACATTTATGTAAGTAAATAGTATAATGAATATTTTTGAAATGATCCATCATTTTGAATTCACCTAGTTTGTATAAAATGCAATGCAGTTTTTCTCTCTCTCATACAAGAAAGATTTTCACATGGGAATGTTCTTTTTTTTCTGTGAAAAAGATTTCTCATAGACAACCAACCACAACTGGAATAGATTCTTTTAAACATATTGTAACGTGAGAATTTTCTTCAGCTGGAGGGTGTCTTATTTTTTAAATTGGAAGCCGTTGTTCTTCAAAACCAGCATTACATTATAATATATGATGTGCTATCCCCCTTCTCGTATGCAGAAATTGATATGCTTAAATATAAGAAATATTGAAATGTTATGTGATATTTAAGCTCATAGTTTTCCAGAGCAGGGTACTTGTTTTCTGGAGTTGCATATCACAGACACATTCAGAGGGTGCTAATTGGATAAATGATATACTAAGAATATCACTTTTTCTCTGTGGAATATATTTAGACTTTCTCAAAGGGTTAAGGATGATGAATCTGAGAACTGACGCTATTTTTTGGGCAGTAGTTTGCATTATAAAACCGTCACCCCTCACATTGAATAATTAACCCAATTTCTTGAATGAATGCCCCCCAAAGACAGTGAATTTGGAAACTGAATTTTATTTCATGCCTCCTTAGAAGGCGGTTTCTTCCAGAACAGAACTAAGATCATTTATAAGTTTTGGTAAAATTCATTGTAGCTTTATTCACTGCATTTGGTTGATGAACACTTCGGATTAATTATCCAACAGAATGTTTATGCATTTCACTTAAAATTTAAAAAAAATGAGAGAAAGTATGAAACAATGGATAGTGAGCTGACCCTGGAGTCAAAGATCTGGATTAAAATCCTATTCCTGATAAATTCTAGCTGTGTGACTCTGGGTAACTCAAACTTTTCAGTGTCCCAAGCTACTATCTAAGACAGAAGTTGTAGAACAGGTGCCATTTGTACTAGTGGAGGGAGTTTCCTCACTGAGATTTCTCTATATCTGTAGAATCATGGGACCCTTTAGTCTAATCAATTTAACTTTTAAAAATAAGCAGTTTTCACTTACTTGTTCAACAAATATTTATTTTAGTTTGCGAGATATCAGTATTTTGAAAATAAACAACTCCAAGATGCTTCTTCTTTTCTTCTAATTCTTAATGATTTTCCCCCTTATTAAAAAAAATACTCAACACTTAGACCTTAATATATGTTCTAAGGAAATGATTATTGAGTTGAATCGAATTGCCTGTGTCCACCATTTCTGCCAAAGGAGCCCCGTATCACTCTCTTATTATTATGATCCCTAATGTTCAGGGAAGACTAGCATACCTCTGGCTATGAGGGCTTGGTGATCCCTTTTCAGGGCTGCTCATGTACCTTTAGTGTCTACTTGATTCACTCAACTCTCACTTGTGGCTCCAAGAAACTGTAGCATAAGCAGTGGCCATCTCAGTAAGCCATCTCCCCAGATTGACTAAACCAGGTTGAAGGTAATCGACAAGCCTCAAACCTGTCAGTGAGTTAAGGGTATGTATACCCAAAACATGTAAAGACTGTCTCTGACAGAATGGGAAGATAACAAATTGTTCTAACACCCATGAAGGAGACTGAAGCAAGTGTTGGTGGAGTGCTTAGAGCTTGATCAGACATTGAAGGTGCCGAGGTCATCCAGTGCATTCCGGACCATCACCAGTTCTCCTGACTTTAGTCCTCCTACTGATGACTCTGGAAGAAAGAATGAGGCTGATGACTCTGTGCAACTCTGCCTCACCAAAATACAATTCACATGCAAATCAAGACATCACTCTGTGATGTTATTGGTCCTCTTTGAAAATGAAGGACAAAGAACAATAGCTCTGCTTCTGTTTACAATGATGAATTCATCTGAGTATGACTTTTATCCAGCTAATTATTAGGGTATCTCATAATATTGGTACATAGTCAATGGTATCCCAACTTCTTTGGGTCTGAAAGGTTTATTGCCTTGAATAGTTTAACCTCCAAATCAAGGTTGAAATATTTCTCAGAATTCCTCTGTCATCATATTGCCAAATATAGGTTGTAATCCCTTTTTGTTGTTCAGACAAAGCACTTTTGTACAACTCTTCATGACCCCATTTGAGGTTTTGTTGGTAAAGATACTAGAGTGGTTTGCCATTTCCTTCTTCAGCTCATTTTATTTATTTATTTGGGGGGGGGGCAGGAGACAGTCGGGGAATTGAGTGACTTGCCTAGGGTCATGTAGCTAGTAAGAGTCTAAGGACAAATTTGAGCTTAGTTCTTCCTGACTCCAGGCCCAGCACTCTATCCACTGTGCCACCTAACTACCCTGTACTTCCTACACAAAATTAACAGGTGGAGTTCTACTAGATTCCAACAGCTGGAAACAGAATAAATCAAATCCGACAAATGCTTATTGATCAAGTTTTATGTTCAAGACACTTCATAGACACTATGAAAGGGGTGGGGTGCTAAGAAAAAGCTTCTACTGCAGTAAAGAAAACAAGGTCTCCAAACTTTCCTTAAAAAAATTGACTACACTCACTTCCTCCACTCGCTCCCCTTTTTATTCCTCATCCCTTTGTAGTTTGCCTTCTGACCTTATCATTTCACTCAGATTTCTCTCTCAAAAGTTACCAAGTGATCACTTAATTGCCAGATCTAGTCATTTTCTTAGTCTTCATGCTTTTAAATCTATCTGCTACAACTGACATGGCTGATCAACCATCCTCTCTGCCTGGATCATCTCTCCTTGCACGGTGTTCCTGAATCTACCCTTCTTTGATTTGCTTTCTCATTATCTGACTATTCTTTCTCAGTCTCTGTTGACATTCTTTGTATTGGCATCCTCATCTGCTGCCGTAGTTTTAACTACTATGTATCGGCTTAGTGCCTAGAACATAGAAGGCACTTAACAAATGCTTATTGACTGACTGCAGATAATCTCTCTTAATCTTTAGTCTTGCATCATTAATTGCCTATTAGATATTTCAAATGGAGACATCTTAAAATTAACACATTCACTAATAAATTCAGTTCCCCCCAAGTCCTACCCCCTTTCCAAAATTCCCTATTTCCAAGTCATCTGACTGAACCTAGTACTTTTTTCACTGTGCCTTTGAAAGGACTTAGAGACAGTAGTGTTAATAGCATTTCAATCATACTTCTCATCTCCAAACTCTTTTTCATAAGAAAAAATATAAATTGGGCCCTTATTGGGAACAAATTTTTTTTAAAGATTTTAATTATGGCAGAGGTTGTATCTTTAGCAATGTACCAAACAGAAGTGAATAGTAAACAGGAAATTGAAACAAAGTTATGACTTGTTTGCATACTGTCTTCCATGAGCTTTGTGTTTTATATATGATTAATCCTCACAGCCCCTTACCCCCCCCCATTATATGTAGCCATTAGCTCATAATCTTTTCACTATAGAGAGGAACAACCTGAGGGATGACATTCAAGTGTGTGAGGTTCCCCAGCAAATCAGTGGCTGAGCTGAGGCTAGACCTTAGGTCTCCTGATTTCCAGACCCCCTGCTGTATGCATTGGTTCCTCATATATTATTAATCTAGTTCATGCTAGAGTTGCTAAATGAAGTTTTTATTGATCAAGTAATAGTGTCTGTGATCATTCAGGATTATCTCAGACTTTCCAAAGCAGTGAGATCCTAACGGCATTGCTTCAGCCCATCCAATGCAGAGCTTTGGAAACCAGAGTGGCTTATTGAGGGAGATAATCTTTTGGATGGGCTTGTGATCAACATTTATCCTGATCTTCATGGGCAGCAAAAATCCCATGGCAATCCAAAGTATTACCTGCCCCCGAACATGGATAAAAATTTACTCGTACCCTGGTGCTGAGCTTTCGACTGGGTGCTGGGCATTGTTCATCAGCTCTATGTCAACATCAGCCATTTTGGAGAGATGAAGTCACGTGGATTGCTGTGCAATGGTTTGAGGGGAGAGGTGCCATAAAGCAGCAAAATGCATCTCTGAGAGTATTTGCTTTTGAAGTCTTTTAAACGTTAACATCTCATTCATTGTTATATACAAATGAAGGCCTTGGGATCTATGCATGTTTAGATAGAAGCTTTAGAATTTTAATGGCAGTGTCACATAGCTCTATAAACATAAATTTCCCTAGGTTTTCAGTAAGGTTGTGGATGTGATCTGTGACCCTGATGTCATGATAATCTTGGCATCCTCCACGTGCCCGTTACTTGGAGCCCTACCTCTGCTCATGGAGAATTGGCTCGCTGCTGGTTCATCAACTGTGCAGAGTCCTGCCCCTTTCTTGTGAGAGTAAACATTTCTTCAAATAAAAACAGTTTCATGACCATGGTTTCCTTGGCCAGAGTTGAAATAAAAGCTTTCCCCTTATGTAATTAAGGCAGAGACAACTGTAGACATGTTCTAAATCCTTAAAGAGTTCAATCCCTCCACAGTCCCCCTGCGTCTTGTTGGAGCCAAAGTCATCTTAATTCTGTATTCTAGGTGAAAGGCAAATGATCAAATCTCTCATCACATGGACTTCAAAGTCTTTCAAATCTCATCCACCTCACCCCGGTTTTCCCTTCACTTAATATTAAACGTTCTATCATTATCCTTAAGCTCTCTACTGATATACCGTTTTTATTTAAAGAAATAAAAATTGGCTACATGAATCAATGAATGAGATCAGGTCTCCCCTGTGCCTAAGTCATCCCCCAGAATCAGGGCACTTCGGAAGCAGCATTAACTCTTTCAGGCTGCTGAAGTAGTCGCATGTTTCACTGTTGTAGTCAGGGACTTTTTGTTTGGAGATGGAAGGGGTGATGGGGCTGGGGCAGATCAGGTGATGTAGGCCCCTTGAATCTTCTCCCCAAAGTTTCTGTACAAGGGAATTCAGGTTAAAATGGACATCAAAGGCATCTTTGAGGCGGTAGTAAATAGATTAAAAAAGGTTAAAATAAGAAATAGATACCAAGATAGGCTAAAATAAAAAAGGTTTACAATGTTCAAAAAATAGGTTAAAATAGGTTAAAATGTATGTATGCATACATGTGTGTATGTATGTATCTATATCTATCTATCTATCTATCTATCTATCCATCTAGATGAGGGAAGAGCAAAACCCTGGCTTAGCCCTGGTCATGTATGTGGTAAAAGCCCAGTATTTAATAACCAATTTATGTAAATGCAAAACTATACCTATTTGTAAATGAATTTGTATATTTGCATTTTGAATACGTGAGGGCTCAAATCCTATCTTCAATACTAGCTTTATGACATGGCAAGTTACTTAGCCTCCCTCCTTTCTCAGTTTCCTCATTTCTTAAAATGAAGTGGTTGGGCTATGATGGCTTCTGAGCCATCTCTGAGCCATTTCACCTCTCATTCTATGATCACATGATTCTGTGCCTCAGGTCACTTTTTTAAGCACCAGCCAAGTCAGGTACTTCCTTTCCTATCACTCATCTGAGTACTGATAAAGCTCCACATCTGCCTGATATACATGGCCAGCAGAGTCACGGCGACACCTGATTGAGTCCAAATGATTCTGGCTGAGATACACCAAATGCCATCCTGGTAGCCTATAAGTGTTAGTACTCTCATGTCAGTGCTTAACTAGCTGTAAGAGAATGAGTTAGGCACATTGAGGAAGTAAGCCTGATGAACAGAATTAGTAGCCCACTAAAAATAACCAAAAAATGACCTAATCTTTCTGTTTCTAATTTAAAGAATATAATCTTCAGAAGCCCCAAATCCCAGGGTGGTGAATAGATATGCTGTAGCTTTTTCTTTATTTGCTTCTCATCTGAAATGTATTTGAAGTTTTTGAAACGCTTCTGAGATGCTGGTATTCTTTTCTGTTTTGGACTCAGTTTTGGAAACAGGCTAACTTTGTTCAGGTAATTGGCTGCATTCAATTATTGGAGCTCTGGTACTTACAGCAGCCACTGTGTGCAGAAAAAGAGTGGGATTTTGGAATATTAATTGGAAAAAGATTGAGGCTCTTCTAGAACTTGGGAGGATAACCATTGCCCCTTGTCTTAGGTGGCTTACCCCATTGTTGATAAAACTGGAGATGCAGATGGATTAGTTTTAGGGAGGATGCATAGAATGAAAATCTCTGGTTTATTCCATCATATTGCTTTATTTTTATCTTTCCTGCCACCTCTCCCCCACCCCATAGTTTGATTTCACAGTATGTTTTTGTGGGTAGGAGCTACCTTCTTCATGCCTCAAAGCCTCAAGATCACCAGTGTGTGTGTGTGTGTGTGTGTGTGTGTATGTGTGTGTATGTATTGAGAGGCGTGTAATAATTATGGAAAGGATGGTATTACAGAAAGAGTTGGAAAGAACATCAGATTTGTAATGAAGAGGATTCAAATACTATTACCTGGATCACCTTGCACAAATCGTTCACTACCTCTCTGAGTCTCAGTGTCCACCTCTGTAAAGAGAAGAGGTTGATCTGGTTGACCTCTGATATGCCTTCTGGTTCTGATTCCAAGATGCTGTGAAATGTCAGCCTAAACTCAACCCATTCCCTTTTTTATCATTTATCAGCAGTTCCTCTAGGATCAGTGGTCAAGTGATTAATTGGAATTGATCCACAAATACAACAACAGTGGAATTTGGGAGATCTCCAAAAGGTCCCAAACTGAGAGTGAGCTGCCCCCACCCGTACTGAGTTGAGATGAAGGTTTAAGTGTGTACTTTCTTAGAGGAGGGTATAACTTTGTGTCTACAGAGTGGATCACTGTTTAACAAATCAACAAATCCTCTCAGTTAGCCAGATGGAATTTAGTGGGAGTGGTGATATTCCAGAGAGGGTAGATGTGCTTCCTTTGTGGCACAGGCTCACTCTACCACCTTGCCATGTCTGTCCTTCCCCGTCTACAACCATAAACGATCCTAAACCATACAAGTGCAGGGATGTCATGAGAGATGGCCATTGAAATGTGAACCTCTTTTGATACCACTCTCCTTTCTCAGCTTTACACAGAATTTGTTGTCCATCTTATATAGTGGCCTCTGGTGCATGGTGAAGTGTCATCTGGAAAACTGAATTACTTTTTTTTTAACTGTGCATGATGTTCAGAGGGTTGTCTTAAAAATAATTATATTCAATTTAGTAATCTCATCGGGGCAGTAACATTGTCTAACCTGCACTCTATAAACGTCCATAGCTGCTAGTGGAGAGTGTCATTTAACCAATAGTTCAGTTAATCTGAGTTGATGGTGATGAATGTGGATATAAATTGGCTATGGTCAAATATACCACAAATCGTGAAGATAAATTTTGCCAGAATGAATTTGAAATAGCTCTCAAAAATGTTCTCGTATTTCAACATTAAGAACCAGTTCCCTTTTCATATTTTTACTCTCTCCCCACATATAACTTCCTGCTTGCAAGAAGATAAAGAGATTATTCATTTGTTTCTCAGAAATGTCTGTTTAAGGTATAAGACAGGTCAATCTTTTCCTCCCATTATGATGTCTCCTCAGGGCTTTCGAGTGGCTCAGAACACACATTTTTTGGAAATGTTAAAATCTCTTTAGCTCAATTAATTTCTAAAGAACAACACACATTTAGTAAAACTTTTTGTTTTCTTATCTAAAGTTTTTTGGGTGGGTCTTCTTGGCCTACCTAAAAGCCTGGAAAGGGAAAAGGAAATGATCTGGTGGGATGTAAGCTGTGGGTGATAAAATAGTGAAGTTGGACAGAAAAAGAAGAATGAGGGAACCACTGGCAGAAGACAAATAGACAAAGAAATATTCAAGATAGGAAGGGCCTGGATTTTTAGGAGCAGATATCTTGGCAACTGAGATGGAAAGGGTCTTCTCCCTGAGGCAGGTAGGACTTGGAAGCAATCAGAAAGAGAATCTGGCATCTATATAATATGTATTATAAGCAGTTAGAGAAAGTGAAAGGAATAAGTAGAGCGAAGCTTGATTTGGGAGGAAAAATCACGAGCAGAAAATAAAAGTGTTAGGGAAAGGGAAGAAAGTGAAAAAAAGAAAAAGGAAAAACAGTAGAGAGGATTGAAGAAAGATCCATGTGGTCTCAAGAAACAAAGAAATAGCATTTTAAGATAGAAAGTTGAAGTCAAAGAGCTTCATCAAAGAAACTGAGAAACTTGTTTAAACTTAAGGGTTAGCAAGTTTTCAATTTATTTATTTTTGCACTGAGTACCTCAAAATTGTGAGATGCAGTTTAATAAAGTTCTTTTTAAATATTCAATGAGGAGTAAAGGAATTCCCCTTGAAATTCTAAATATTTCTCAAAATGCCTCAAACTTCTTCAAAAAGATATAAAGTGGAACTAGCACATTTTTGGATTTTCCCTTCCTTAAGCTTCTTTGAATGTAGCCCTTTTGAATTTGGAGGATAAAAAAGTGCTGATTTAAAAAAAAAAACCCACTTTTTTCTTATCTACATACATACCGTGTATCTAGGTTCATAGGATTATAGGATCATGAAATTAGAGATGGAAGGGATCTTAGAGATCAGTTACAACCCTCTCATTTTACAGATGAGGAAACTGAGTCCCAGAGACTCCTAAGACACTTGAAATCAAATGCCAACAATCAACTTAGAATCATCCAGGATGACTTATCAAACATTCTGGCTCCAAGGACACTTTAGCTTTCCATTAGATAGAAATTATGCACACATACCTAACCCCAAACCACAAAAACCAAGTGGTTTCTCATTTGGTAGAGTAATTCATATTCTGGAAAATTTCTTTTCTTTGATGTTACGAAAACAGCCTAAATCGAGCATCTAAAACTGATTGTTTTTTAAGATCCAGAACTGAGCAGTACACTTGTCTGGGTAAGGTAGGAGAATGGTCTGCCCTTCCCCTTTGTCTAGGTCAGTCTTCTTGCAGCTGACTAAGACTAGACCCCAGGGAGGTGAGGATGCCTTAGCAGCTGGAGGTAATTTGTTCTGCAGCTGTGTAGCTGCTGGTACGAGAGATAAGCAATGGCCATCTTTGTTCATTGGATTTGTATGGAAGCTCAGTGGCCAGAGGGCAGAATTATAGGTTATATATCCTTCACAGACATGCTTCAGCACACCTCTAGTCTGCCCGCTCTAGACTGTGTTCCCTTTTCGGATTGTATAGTCTCATCACACATGTGAAATTGTACAGACAAATTGGATCTTAACATCTAGGGCAATACATTGAAACTGTAAGCATCCATAACTCTTATTCTTATCCTGAACACGGACCATAACTTCCTTTAACTTAATAGATGGTCTTCTGGAGCTATTGTGGCTTAAAAAAATCATCAGCCTGTAGCCAACCTGATGATAGATATCTCCAAACTTAATCCTTGGCCAACTGTAATCAGCCCGTTAGTTCTTGAAACCCTGAAGTGGCTGGCTGGAGCTCTGGGCCTGGAGTCAGGAAAATCTGAGGTCAAATTCAGTCAAAGACACTAGCTGTGGGTTCTGCACAAGTCATTTAATCTCAGTCTTACTTTCCTCAGCTGTGCAATGGGATAACAGCATCTACCTTGCAGGGCTGTCATAAAAATCAAATGAGATATGCATAAAGTGCTTATGCCTGGCATTTAGCAGGTGTGCCAGGCAAAGGAATACATGTTTATTCCCTTCTTTGTCCCTCAACCCTCCGCTTTCTTTCCACTAGACTCACCAGAGATTGTGCCCTGCTAACATAGCCATCAAAAACCTTGGGTCACAACACTGTTCATAACCTTGAACTGGTGATTCCCCGAGTAGCCACTGATATTCACCTTCCAGGAAAGCAAAGACAGATACAAAGGATCAATACATAGCACTTAGCGCAGTGCTTGGTATATAACAGGTGCATAATAAATGCTCCTTTACTTGACATATTCAAGTAGCCCTCTTTCTGGTAGAGCAAACAACTTTAAACGAAGTGAGAGCTGAAAAAAAATATTGTTATATGAACATCATGAAACAGTATTGTGAAATCAGAAAGGATGACTATGAGGAAGTACGGGCAGTGTGGGAAACTTTGCATGAACTTTTATAGAATGAAATAACCAAAATGAAGAGACTAACACATGCAGCGGCCAACGTAATATAAATGATAAGATCATTGAAAGGAAGCTGGATGCTAAGTATGTGAAAAATGATTAATGGTCCAATAAACAGATAATAAAGCATACCGTCCTCTTCTTCATAGAGAGGTGGGGGACTACTATGGCAGAACATGGTATTGCTGTATCAATTATTTTGGTTTAATTTTTTTTCTTTGGTATGAGGGAAGGTTCAGTCTAAAGGAGGGAGTAGGATGAGGGTAGTATTTCCTGTGCCATAATAAAACATTAGAGTAGCACTTTAGCTGAGAATTCAGTAAGTACAACCCAAACTACCCAAGTTCTATATGATGACCAGTCAAGGGTGAGAGATAGAAGCAAGCCAGAGGGGAGAGACTGTTGCAAGAGCCATATTGGTTTTACATGGACAATGAATAGGGTGAATCTGGAAGGCTGTTATTGGGAGGAGTGATTGACTGCTTTGCTTACACGTTTCTGGGGGTGAGCCTGATTTATGCCCACTTTTCATTGTGGCTTTTCTCTCCTTTTGTTCCTACTTCCTCAATTCCCTTCTTCTCTGTTCCACTCAGGGCTGTGGGACTTCTTTAAAGGTAGAAAGGTTGGAAGAGAGAGTGGATTTTTGCTGCCAAAAATGCTTGAGATATAAAAGGATATAGGCAGAGGCTACTCCTGATCTTCAACTGCTTTTCAGGTCATTTCCTTAGTGACAACAAAGGAGTATCCCTCTAAATCCTTTTAACTTTTAAATGTGTTCTTTTAAAATCTAATTAATAAAGATGTTTTGTAATCAAAGTTTTATGTTGCCTGAATGTTTCAGTGAATTTTATCCCTCGAAACTGAATCACTAGACTAGCATGAGAGAGACAGAGAGAGAGACAGAGAGACAGAGACAGAGAGAGACAGAGACAGACTTGGGCATATAAAGAGATGAATTTGTCATTGAGTAACAGTTACATTCCTATTTGATATATAGCTTTTCAGGATTTTACTGTTCAAGACATTGAAAATTATGTTGTAATTCTATAAGAATAGACCTGTGGTGTTGTGAAAAAAAAAGCTGTATTTGGAGTCAGTTTCATATCTCCTCTGTGCAACTTAATTTCTGAGTAAACATGGGCAAACCATTTAACTTTCTTAGGACTCAGTTTCCTCAAGTAAAGTTAGAGGGTTGACTGGATGACCTCTGTGGTACCTTCCATCTCTAAGTGTATGATGTTGTGATCCTCAGTGACATAAATGGGAATACAGTTTTCTGGCATAGCAGACCATATGAAATGAAGTTGAGAGCTGGAGTTTCCCCAACTCTGGATAATTAATCCATGAATAATGTAGGCTCTACTGTCAAACAAACGCTGGTTTGCATTAAGCAAGTCGGAACAACATTGGAAAACTAAAGGCAGGAGTATTGGCAAGGATGTACAGCTACACAATTTTGATATTTTATTCTCAGGAATGGTTCCTATATATGGTATATGGCCATAAGTCATCCCACTCATGAGACTAGGTACTTATGCCTTCTTTATTTGGATTGTGAACTTATTAGAAAAGCTTCTCAAGCTGAATTACTGCACAAAAAAGAAGATCTACTTGGGTACTATTTTAATCTAAATTAATTGGTTATCCTGTGGCTTTCTGAGTCTTGATATTATATTATATACAGTATCTGTCTGAACTGGCCTATTGGTCTGTATGTGAACATAATGCAAGTTGTGTAGCCAGCACCTTCTTTTGGTAAGATTCTTAAAGACTGAATCTGATAGTATAGGTCCATTCATTCTCCTTATCCTATAAGAATTTATTTAGGACTTATAGCATAGTGGAATATAAGGTATTATGAGAGAGACAGAAAGGTATAACCTAACATATGTCTCTTGGTCTCCAGAAAGTAAGATATAGATTTTACAAGACACATAGATGAAGAGTTAAATAGCAATAGAAGAATTAAGTCATTCGTAAATGCTATAATAGTTGAGGACAGTATGTGCACAAGAGCCAAAAGGGCACAATTGCCAAGAGGAACCGTAGGCATTCAGAAGATAGAGAAATCACTTTGAGTTGAGGTGGGTTAAGGAAAGCTTTTTGAAAGAGGTGGGACTTAAATTGTGCCTTTAAGGAAAAGGAATCTTAGTAAAAAAAAAATAAAGACATGTCAGACAGGGGGAATGGAATCTGCAAAGGTGAAATATATATATATATATATATATATACATATATATGTATAAAATATAAATGTATTTATACGTCTATATATACATGTATGTATATTTTTGCATATAATCTCATGCATGAGTATACATATATAAGCCTAAGTGGAAAATTGAGACAATAACTCAGATACTTAGATAATCACAGAATGTCAGAACTAGAAGGAAGTTTAGACATTGTCTAGTCCAAGGGTCAGCAACTTCAGCCTGAGAACCAAATTCAGCCTGCCACATTTTTTTGGAAAGGGCCACAAGCTAAAAATGTAAAAACCATTCTTAGCTCCATGTGCCAAATGAAAACAGCAAATGGGATTTGGCCCTTGGGCCATAGTTTGTCCACCCTCGATATATATTCCATTCCATTCATTTTATAGAGGTGTGACCTGAGATCTATAGGGAATAAATGAATTGCTTAAGGACACTTCACCAGTAAGTGGCAAAAAAAAAATTATTTCAGTTTTATAACTCTAAATCCAATGCTCCTCCTACTCCATAACAAAACCATATTATTATGAAATATATCAGGCAAATGAACATTGCCTGTCTAAATTATTTATCTGTTGATAGCTTAATTGTGTATATTTTGCGAGTATATTTTAGAGACATAGAATATGCAAACTCATTCTTAACCTGATGTAATCATTTTATTTTTAAATAAAATTTGTCTGTAAATTTGCCTCCAAGGAGAGACATAAAATAAAATCCCAGTTTCTGATCTGTATCTAAAAAGATCAATAGTCTTTTCAATTAAAACTTTGATAAAGATTTTACTATGCATGGACATCCACAGTTGTCATAATCAATTGTAAATTGCTCATTAAGATTCACAAATCCAGGTAGTTGACTTTGAGGAAGATATTGAGAAGCATTGAAAGAAACCTATTAATTTTCCTGTTCTCACTTTGTCATAATTCAATTTAAAAAATAACTCACTGAGCAGTGCTAAGCTGTATATGACATGGGCCCTGCCCTTCTCTTAAAAATATCATCAGATAGTTGAGGGGAAGCATGAAATAATTAGAAGAAACAATCTAAATGCGACAATATATTCATCTGTAAAATGATAGTGCAGAATTAGTCTATGAGGTCCTTTCTAGCTCTCAATCCATGATTCTATGATATTCCCTAGAGAAATCTTGGATGGGAATATAAGCCAAAGAGATATTGGCAACAGATTGAAAGACTGAATATAATTAAGTGCCAAAATGGGCATACTAACAAAAACTGCTATGGTTATGTCATTGATTCTTTAATTTGATGTTCTTTTGAATTGTCCCATGACCTATTTTGACATGCAGGCCTAGTAAACTATATTTCTATTCTCCAAGATCTCTCCATTAAGATATTTAACAACATAGAGTGGTGAGAAAATATTCTATTTAAACAAACCAGATCTCTTTTATATGTGAAAGCTAATAATACAAGCTAGAGAGGAGGCATCTTGTTTGGTAGTGTCAGTAACAGAAAAATAAACTAAGAAGACAAATAGAAGCAGGCATGACATATTACCATGCTGATGTATGAATATGTATGTTTAAAAATCAAGACCCATTGCTAGGGATCATACCAAGGTTTTTCTTGAACATCAGCTTTAGTTATTTAATGACTATAAAGCTTTTCTGAAATTTTATGTTTCTAAAAACATTCCTTCCTCAATTTCTTCTTCTTCCTTTTTTCCTTTATTCTCTCCTTGTTCATATTCCTTATATCCAATTCATTTGCAAGGCATGGCATCATTTTCCTGATGTCATGGTCCTCTTTGAAAATGAAGGACAAACTACAATGTGTGAGTAGTCGGAGCTGCCCATTAGGCGCCCAAATGGCCAGTTCCAGTTAGGCAACACAACTCTTCCTCTCCTTTTCTTTCCTCCCTCCCTCTTCCCCTTATGCCCCCCTCTTCCTAGCCCAAAGGAAGGTCAATGTTGATGGCTGAAACCTACCTTGATATCTTGGGGTTTACTGGTGACACTTCTTTCTTAAAGACCATGCCTTAAACCCAATTCACTCTTGCTCTCATTGATTGGACATTAATAGGTTCCTACCCAAGTATCACTTAATGTTTTTTGGGGGCCTGGATGGCCCAGATGGGTCAGAGAGTAAATAGTAATTATTTCTCTTTTGTCCAGAAACCCAGAGGGTCTTCTGCTCCCAGTTTGATTTTTTTTTTAAATTAAATGGGTCCTCCCAGGCTCACTTCTTAAATAGCCCTAATCACTGAACAGGCATTGCCCCAGTCAAAGTGAGAACTTGGAAAGCCTCATCTTAAAAAGGCTAAGGTCTCCCATTGTATCCTGGGCCATCTCCAGTTTTCCTGATCTGTATCTGGCCACTGGACCAGATGACTCTAGAAGATAAGGTGAAGCTGCTGACTTTGCACAGCTGTATTAGCAAGGCAATAATCACAATATAAACAATAATTGTAAATATGCCTATGTAGTGCTATATTGCAAAATATAAGAGACTCTCCATATAGAAGGTAGAAGAAGTAAACCATTTATTCAGACACCAGAGAACCAGATCCCAAAACCAATAAGTCCAATCCATTATAGCAGCAAAGAAATTAATAGGCATTATCACAGCAGAGAACAACTCCATCTCAAAACCATTCCCACCCCCTGCTGGGGCCTTGCCACCAATAAACACAGCACAGGTAGCACATGTCTGCTTTCTTCCTCAGTTCTAACCACTTGGAGCATTTCCTTCTCCACCCTTTCCTGTTCTTTTCATTCAGCAAGCTCCTCCCACCATGTGACTTAGGCTTCCTGTGACATAAGCAGGTCACATGGGCCTATTAATGGGTGGAAAAGATCTTCAAATTCAAGTTACCATTACAACAGCCCTCCCTCACTTAAATCCAATTCATTTGCAAGTCATGGTATTATCTTCCTGATGTCATGATCCTCTTCAAGAATGAAAGAAAAACCACAACCACACAACCTTCTCTTGATTATCTTTCTCTTCTCTGATTCAACCTTTCTCTTCTTTTCTTCTTCCTTCCCCTTTCTTCTCCTTTCCCCTTTTCTTTTTCTTATTCCTTCTTTTTATTCCACAAAATTTCCACTATTCTTGAAAAATTCTTATTTATGAGCTAGCTAAAAATAATGAAAGAACGTTACCAAAGATTTTTACTAAGAACTAAAGAACTTTACTAAACTTTTAACCATTAAGACCCCAATTGGGTAGTTTATATAAAATTTAATATTTAAAAATAGATTACTAAGTTAGTTATTTGGCATCCTTTGATGTGATGGTGCATATTGCCATTATGTCTTCTTCCTGTGAGACAACTCTAGAAACCAGAGAGAAATGGCCTTCTTAAAAATTCAGCATTGAATGAAAAATGTACCATTCAAACGATAACGGGATTGTAGAACTGAAAGAGATGTTGGAAAATCATCTAGTTCAGTCTTCTCATTTTGTAGTTGAGGAAACTGAAATGCTAATGGAAGAGTTCCATTGACATTTGTATAATTCATATCAGAGCTGAGATTAGTGTCGAGGTCTCCTAAGTGTTGGTGTAGTCAGTGTTCTTTATACTATATCATGGCGACGGCCCTTTCTCCTAAAATTAAAAAGCTGAAATATTAAAACTGTTATAACAATTAGAGCAGTTGTGAAACAAATGAAATGTGGTTCAAGCAAATTTAAGAAAGAAAGGGTATCAGTGCTTAACCTGAATGTCAATGCTAACATTAGAAAAATGCCTACATATACAGAATGAAGCATCGTATTCAGACAATACTGGCATAATTGACCCATCAAATGGCTAAAATATCAAGATAAGCTAGTATTATTAGGTGGCTCTGGACATTCACAGTGAAAGGAAATTTGGTTTTGGTCAGTTATCTGGATAATTGCCTTCAATTGCAACTTTTCAGTTCTACTAGATATAATACAATGCCACAATCATTAAGGATTTAAGAAGAATTATACAGGTTACTTTGGGTTCTCTGATGATGTATCTCTTTTTTGGAGAGTGTCTTGAACTATTTGCTACAAGTAAGAGATGCAAGTAAGTAAAAATATTCAAGTAGTACAGTAAACCTTCCTTTTATGAGAACTCAAGAAGGAAAAGGGATTTAATCAGACTGAAAAAGCAATCATAAAAAGTCTTATTTCCATCCAGCAAATAGTATATCTTTCTAAATTTTAGAGTACAACTTTAATAAGTATTAATGGAAACTAGAAAGAACTTCCTACATTGAAACTCAATTTTTGCTGGTTGAAGTTTGTTTTGAGATTAGGTAGGTGACATATACTCACCCCACCCTGCTTTGTGTTAGAGCGCATTAGCATGAAACAGGTATCTTATTAAAACTAATTTTAATTCTTTTTATTAGCTTAACTTGGTAATGCTTATTGAGAAAAATGCCTGGTTTTTGAATCAAAGATCATTTGAAAATTTTCCATTCATATGAACTTGAATTTTATGACTGAATCTTTCATTGTTGAAGGCTGTGCAAAGCCAGCTCTGTGGTAATTAATAGAGGGAAAACACACAGAAATCAAACATCTTTGTTCTTTAGCTCATGAATATACTGTTTAAATAGTTGTGTGTATGGACTAATACCTTTCAAAATATGGGATGATTAATTATATAGCATGGTTTTATTGGCAGATTTCTCATACTGGTTGAAGAACCAATAAAAGGAAAATTTCCAGGGGGTGTTGGTTGGGAAATGGGCTTTGGATTGAATGTGACAATGGAAATTATATCTTAAAAATACTCTGGGAATGAATATGCTTAAACAATGTGACCATATAATTTTATTTGGTCACTTAATCTCAGCCAAAATCATGTCCAGAAATGGGGTGGACAGAGAGCTGGTCAAATAGCCTGGAAAACTCATGCTCAAGACCTGCCTCTGACACACACTGGCAGTGGGACCCCAGGTCAGTCATTTAACCTTTTCCGCTTCAATTTTCTCACCCATAAAATGGGCATAATGATAGCACCTACTTCTCAGGAGGGTTGTGAGGATTAAAAGAAGTAATAATACCTGTCTAGTTCCTGTGCCCATAGGTCACACCAAGTTGCTGCATAACTAGATCGAAAACTACTTACAAACAACAAAGACCTTAGTTTCTCTTCTTCATCTCTCAACAATAACCAAGATGGTGCTTTGACATGTAGTGTTGTATGTAAAAATCTGAGAACTACCAATTACCTCAGAAAAATTGAGCCATTCCTCAAAAGACTCAGAACTCTAGTGAAAGCTACATAGTTATGCTTTAACTTGTAATAATAAGGGCATTTAAGCATCAATTTCAAAGACAAGGAGATTTATAAAATGAATTAATCAAGTTGTATTTTATTTATGTTCTGGTCTATATTAATTTTAAGAATGCAGGGGTAAACTTGTTCAAAATCATTTTCTCCCTTTAATTTGTAGGATATTTCCAATTAATTCAATGTACCAATAATTTCTGTTAAACATTGGATAATAACAAAAGCTGTGTTACACCAATATCTATCATTTAATCCAATAGTGACTGAGAATTTTTTTCTTTACAATACATTTTACTGCCTTGCAATTTAAATTTTAGGCTCATACTTGGCTCACTAGTCAATTATATTATGTTGCTAAAGTGGACCAAATAATCATAATGACTTTTTCTACAACAGACAGAGTCATCAACCAGAAATGCTGATCCAATTAGTCATCTAGGCAAACCTTAATTTAGACTTTGACTAAATCTAGAAATGGTTGATTCATAGCCATTGCTCTGATAATGCATTCACTTTTATACAATTATTTTCACACTTTAATTTCTCTTCTTCCATAGAGTTAAGGACTGCTTCAAATAGATTGAATCAATATCAGTAGGCATTTATTAAGTACCTATGATTCTGTGATAAACATTGGGGATATAAAGACTAAAAAAAAAATCCTGCCTCCCAGGACCTTATACTCTCCTTGGGCAAACCAGACAAACAGATAAGACAATACAAATTATGTTTAAAAATATGCTTCATATAATAACTGTAGCAGCATGCTACTACGATTCTGCTTCCATACTCATCCCTCATCATTTAGACTGGTAGATATTGAGAGTCCATGTTGCTGGTGAGCAGTTTGTACAATAAATAAGGCAAAATATATGCCATAGAGCCAAACAGCCAAATTAACATGTCTAGCTATAATAATAAAGAGCACAGGACAAAGTACAGTATTGATTATATTTAGCTGTGATTGATTCTAGTTAGAATAGGCTGAAGGCTTTCATTTGAATTTGTTCAGTATCAAAGTTAATACTCATTGCTAAAATTGTCTTACTATTGGACATATCCATTTTACATTATGTAGTTGTTCTTTGTGAAAAACTGGCCAGAAAGAGATCTTATTTGATATTTCTGTGGTATTGCAGAGTTCTTCTGCTACAAAGGAGGGAGCAGAAAACTCTCTTCTGCAAGAGGAAGTTGTTTCACAAAGATATTGGTCAATGTACAGATGCATTGTAGACATGGGCCTTCTCAGACATTGAGAGACTTCTTGTTGCTCAGCAACTATGATATTTAATTGCTAGTGTATAGTATTCCTTTTCAGTATTAGGGAACAAACAGTCTTCATTTTTCATTTGTGTAGCAATCAAAAATTTTGGCAATAAATCCATGAATTACAAGCTCCTGTATTCCTTATCTTGGGTTCTGCAGCTTTTATTTCACAGAATTAACTTGGTGATTTTTCTTGGGTACCAGTAGAATATAAGCTTTCTGAAGGCAAGAGTTGTTTTTGTTTGATCTTTATTTCTATAATGTTCAGCAATACCCAAGTCACATAGTAAGCATTTATTAAGTGTCTATGTTCCAGATGCTGTCCTGTGTTGAGAATAAAAGAAAATAAAATAAAAGCCCTTGGCTTCAAGGAGTATAACTTTTGTTGTGGGAGAACCAGATATACTCATGAAAATAAAGAAAAAATTTAAAAAAATAATAATTTTAGGAGGTGAGTAAATAGCAACCGAGATGATAGAAAAGCTCTTTTTAGGAGGTAGCACAGCAGCTGATCCATGAAGGGATTCAAAGAGGCAAATGTGATGAGGGGGCATTCTAGGTGGGGGTGGGAGACCCTCTCTCCAAAGGCATAGAGATTATGCCTGTGGATTGTTACGGAAGAGGAAAAAACATGGAGGCCAGTTTGGCTAGAATTTAGAATGAGTGAAGCAAAATAAAGTATAATAAAGCTGTTAAGTTAGGCTGGAATTAGATTATGAAGAGATTTAAATTCAAAGCAGAGGAGTTCATAGGTTATCTCAGAGGCAACAGGCAGGCCCTTAGAGCTTCCTGAGCAGGTTATGTGTGTGTAGAGGGGTGAGTGGGTGACAGGCTCATACTATTACTTCAGGAATACCACTCTGGCGGCAGTGTGGAGGATGAAAGAGCGGGGAGAGACATAGCATATGCTTCAGGAAAAAGTGTTGAATGGTGAACTCCATCACATAGACCTTATGCAGTTGTTGCTTCAGAAGGGAAACACCAGACATAGGCAGACATTCTGAAGAGAATATTCTTAGAACATTCTCTGTTTGCTGCCAGAGCAAATCAACCATTCTGCTGGGCTGAGATGGAGCCTAGTGAGTGGTTGTTTTCCAGGCCTGATAGGTATTAGTGACACAAGGAAGAAAACAGCAGGAAAGCTACTTTTGGTTTTCAATGTTCTTTTGAAAAAAATTAATTCAGTTCAATTCCATAAACATTTATTAAGTACTTACTATATGCCAGGCCCAATTGGAAACATTCTTATTTCTGTTTGAAACTATTCAAATTTTCTAAGATGTGTTAAAGCAGAGTCTAATTCTGGCACAAATGTTTTTGTCAGCGAGGAAGAGGATCAATTTATTTTGTTATTTCTTTAGATAAACTTGCTTTGCTAGTATTATTATTATTACTATGATTCCTTTCTTACTCTTTTCTTCCATTTCTCCCTCCCCAGTTTTTCCATGCTGCCTTTATTTTGTTTTGCAAATGCTTTGGGTGATACTCTGAGCCCAGTAGTAGAGATGGGGGGCCCTTTGTAATATGTACTGATTACCACTAAAAAAGTATCAGAAAAGTTTTCCTTTCTTAGAATGCTGTAGAGTGATTTTTTTATGTGTCTAAGAAATGGAAACATTTTGTCTCATATAAAAAAGAAATATTTTTATACTGTGCTCCACTCACAGACCACATCAGAGGTATTCTAAGAATAGAATAGATCAAATATATTTTATGGAAATATAATGAGAAAAGGATGTGTTCCCAAAACTCACTCTGAACAAAGGAATGCAACATAGTCAGGAATACTTTAATGCTCCTAACAATTTTCTCATGTGAAAGGCTGAAGAACAGCCCTGGTTTGAAGAAATCTTCCAATTCTCCCCAGGCTCCCTGAACTTGAAATCAGAACTAGGAAAGCTATACGTTATGAAAAAAGCAAATGTATGGAAAAAGTGACTTAGGGCATTAACCAAAAAGACATTTTTGAAAGAAGAAAACATCAATATGAAACATTTTGTCATATTTCATTTCATTGATCATACATTTATTTTATGTGTTCCAGAATACCCGAGCTTAGAAGTAACTGCATTTCAGGGAACTCATATTAGATTTGTCAGTCTGTTTTAGAGAAAACTAACTGGGACAAAATATGGTACAATTATTTGCTTTTATCAAATTGTTTTATAGCACATACAATGAACAGTAACATTAAATATATTAAAGACATGGGTTTTCTGACAAAAGCAGCAAAGATTGAACATACATCCAGCAATGTTCCTTTCACAGCAGTAAATATTGGTGTTCAAGTGATGGTTACTGGCCTCATTGAAATCATTTGGCAAAAAGAATTATCTATTTTAATTGTGAGGTAACTTTTACACATAACAGGACAGAGTTTCACAGTATAGCATTTTCCTTCTCTACTGGTAGACTTCATACAAATGTGAAGTGTACTTAGGGTGCTGCTTTCACTATTCCTCAAGACCCTGTACCACAAGTTTGTGGGTGAGCTTAAAAAAGCTGGGTTGCCACTCCTGACATGTGTCAAATATCTCATTGGCTTGCTTAGGTCATAATATTCCCTGACTCTTCTCTTTTGTTGTATTCTTGAGGTAAATTTTCAAACAGAACTTAGAGTTATTTCTTTTATATTTTGTTGCTTTTAAAAAATATGTATATATTCTCAGTGGATTTTTCTTTTTTAAAAAATGTGGTATTCAAGTCTAAAGGGACCACAGAGCCCTATGGAAGAGAAATCATCATAATATTCATGCATTAAACATATATATATTCATGGACATATATCTATTTTGGGGGGAGGAAAGAAACCCCTCCAAAATGCATATGCTATCATGGCCCCCAAGGTAGCAATAACATATGTAGAGACAATTTATGCAGTTTCAGGCTGTGAACAGGATTTTCAAGACCTGCTTCCAGAAAATGTTACCCCCTCCTTCCTCCTTCAATCTGTCCATTTACTTTCCATGGCAGACCTTCTTTTCTTCCAAAATTGACTAGTAAGCCTTCTGAATGAGGCTGCTCATTTGGATTTGCCATTTGGTAGCTCGTCAGTGGTAATGGAAACATTCTTAGGGAACTTGGTAATTTTTTCAGAAATGCAGAAAGTCCAAATTGTTTCCTTTGTTTTATTTCTCTCTCCCACAATCCCCAATAAAGGGTTAGTAGGAGTCTGTCTACACTGGATGAAAAAGTAATAGATTTACTTCAAAAATTACAATACTCTACTGAGGCTGCTTTTTTTTCTTTTCTTTTTTGCCAGCTTAAATTTCCCATGCTATTTTCAGCAATGAGAACAAATAGAAACCAAGTGGCACTTAACAGTAATTTTCAAACTTCTTGAAAAAAAAGTAATGAAAACCTCACTAAAAAAAACCCCTCTATGAATGAGTATGAAACTATTTATTGAGCTTTCCATGCCTTGGCAATCCTACTGACTCCTGCTATACTGAACTATAATGTTGCAGTTATTGGGAAAGTAGTAGAATGAGTGGTAGCAAACCTAAGTGGCGAAAAAACACAGAGAATGTTCCTTTTTATAATATATTATTGTCTCCTGCTTCTTCCAGGCTTTTCTATTAGGAAATGTTAGCATTAGCATCTTGTCCAGTGATTCTTAAAGTGTGTGTGTGTGTGTGTGTGTGTGTGTGTGTGTGTGTGTGTGTGTGTGTGTGAGAGAGAGAGAGAGAGAGAGAGAGAGAGAGAGAGAGAGAGAGAGAGAGAGAGACTCCTTTGGCAGTCTGCTGAAGCACCCTTCTCAGAATGACATTTCTAACTGCAGCATATAAAATCCCTATGATTACAAAGGAAACCAATTATACTAAAAGACAGTTATAAATTTTTTTAAGTACACAGCACCTAGGTTGAGTCCCTAAAAAGGACATCCAGGAGGAGGTTAAAAAGTTTATGTCATGTTCATTTTAGTTGGCTTCCCTTTGTCCACCTAAAATGGTTGTCGTGATATGGTAGTATATGAAGGCCTATTCCACTTAGTAAAAATCTGTATTTACAGATTGATAACAGAAGATGTTAGGTGACTTGCCTAACTAGATAATTCCTTCATAGAATTCTCTTACACAGAGAAGTCCTAAGTGCACCTAAAATATAAGTAAGGTTTGGGTTTTTTTTAAATTTAATTTAATTTAAAATTTTAATTTAAAAAAAATTCTTTTTTTTACAGAGAGATATTGAAAAGAGCATATTAACTTACAAATCAGAAGCTCTGGTTTTGAGTACCAGGTCCCTAGCATCGAGGCCGTGGGAAATCAATTAAACTTTCTGAACCTCAGTTTCCTTATCTGTAAAAGGGAGTTACAGTCACACTATCAGCCTCAGTGGATGGTGGTTGAAGGAAGTGCTTTGTAACCCATTGTGTTAGATAAGTAGGAGCTGTCATTATTCTAGTGTCTAGGGTGCTCATCACTATTCCAGGAACTTTGAAATATACTAAAGTCTAAAATTATTTGTTCCTTAATCTTAAGGAACTTAGAGTCTAATTGGGGAAATAAAAAGAATGTACATAAAGTAATTAGTAGACAATAGGAGGCAGTATATAATTAAATACTAAATTATAGAGGACAGTATAATGGCAATAACATTGCAGAAAAGGGGACAATCATTTAGGGCTGGAGTAGTCAGGAAGATATAAGAGTTTCTTACTGGGACTCATGGGGATTTTGCAGAAAATCAGATGAGTCAACGAAGGCTGAAAGCAACATGCATTTTTATTTGTAAGATATTCTGATGTAGTAGAAAGACTATTAGAGCTGGAGTCAGGAAGAACTGGTTCATACTCAAACTCTGATGCTTTCCAACTGTGTGACCCTGGACAAACGACTCAACTTCTTAAAGTCTCAGTTTTCTCATCTGTAAAATGGAGCTAACGATACCAGTAGTATGTATTTCACAGGGATTTTGTGAGATTCAAGTGAGTCATAAAGTACATGTAAAACACTTCATAAACTTTAAAGTGCTATGAAAATATCAGCATTATTATAATAATTATTACTTTTACTTGGTGCATTTAAAAGAAAGCCACATAGTATAACTGGAGATACACAAGGGAGCATGAAAGAACAGGTGAGAGCAGCAAAATACCAGAACTGTATCCACTCCAGACCCCAAAGTGGAATAGAAGCTTATATATCTTGAATTAGGGCAGTACATTCCCCTCTTCTCCTATGGTAGAGCCTGGAGTAACACTTCTAGAGCAGAAAGGGAAAGAAAGGAAAGGGATCCAGTTGGATATGTTGCCAGAGAACCTTGGGTTTGATGGTCTTCAGGCTGAGGCATGTGGAAGGAGTCTATGATGTTCTTCTAAAAGTTTGCTCCTAGTTTTGATAACATCAAGCTTCTGTCAGTTTCATGGATGAGATTTTGAGGTCCCTCATTACCTTCATTATCAGAATAACTAGAAAAGTAGAAGAGGGCCATACGTGTTTTAGGGATGGGGAAGTGTCTCATTCAGGTATGCCTTATTGATTTGCCACCTTTTATGTTAAAAGTAAAGAAATGCCAATTAACTAGGAAGTTATAAGTTTCTAGCTTGGTAGGTTCCAGGTATAGAAGATTCAAGATATTGGGGAGAGAGGTTCAGAAAAGGAGAAGAACAGAAAGGAATGTTTTAGTTTAGAGCAGAGAAAATGTTAGCAGGACAATGAAGTGACCCTTTAGACTTGAGTAGAGATAAAGGAAAAGAAAAGGAAAACAAAGACATGTTAGGGTCATATTATGGGAGATACAGAATGTCAGATAGAAGAATATAGACCTGATTTTTTAAAAAGAGAAAACAGAGAACCATTGAAGGTTTTTTTGAGTGAAGGACTGGTATGACAAAGTTTGTATTTAAGAATATTGAGTTTGGAAGTAATATTTAGGCTATATTGCAGTGGTAAAAGATTGGATTTTGGGGATTAAGTGGGACAGGCACTTGAAAAAATTCAGAAGTGAAGTAATGAGGGCCTGGACTTGGGTAATGGTATTGGAGATGAAGAGGAAGGGAGTGGAGAAAGAAGCACTTTAATAGAAGAATTAATAGAGTTTAGTGACCTACTGGATCTAAGGGAAGAAGAGTGTCAAAGATAAGTCAAAGGTGAATTTCAGGGTTTAAATGTAGATAACTGAATCAATGGGGATACCATCAGGAAAAGGAAGACAGAAGGATAAATGTACTGGGGTTAGGGAGAGTAGATGCTGAATTTTGCTTTGGATGTATGTGGTTTGAAGTGATTGATGCTTATCAGAATGGAAATGTCTAGAAGGCAGTTAGAAACAGGTTGAAAGCTGAGGTGGGCAGGTAGATTTGGGAAAAATCTGAAGCATGCATTTCTTTTTAGGATCATGCCTACCATTTTACAGGGCAGCTGGGTGATGCAGTGGAAAGGGTGCTTGGCTTTAAGTCAGAAAGACGCATCTGAGTTCAAATATAGCCTCAGACTCTTACTAGCCATGTGACCCTGGGCAAGTCACTTAACTCTGTTTGCTAATGAGCTACAGAAGGTAATGGCAAACCACTCAGGTATCTGTGCCAAGAAATCTCCAAATGGGGTCACAAGGAGTCAGATATGACTGAAGTGACTGAAACAGCAATAATAAAAAAAAAAAACAGCTACTACTACTGTTTTAAAATAAACCTACATAAGGACCACAGTTTTTCTAAGTATAGATCATGGTAGCAAAGAATTTGCTAAATCATATGTATATATACGTATGTATGCATGTATGTATATACACATATATACAAAATATGCATATACATGTACATATATATGTATGTATGTATATGTATATATAAAAGCATGCTTAGTCGAATATATTATATGTTTTATAAAATTAAACAAAATAGAAGATCTTATTCTCTTGTTCTCCACTCCACCCTCCAGGGAAGAGGAAATTAAACTCAAGCTTGGCAGTCACTTACTCTTGCAGACACTCTTGTGTCATTTATTATGGAAACTTTACTATGTAGTCCCTAGGGAGGTACCAGAATAAAATCCTTGTTATCTTCTGGTCGTTGTCGTCATCCTCATCGTCATCTGCTTTAGGTAGCATTTCACATTGGTATAAAACAATGAAGGGTAACCTAGGAGGCAAGAAGAAATTGAGAGAAATTTTGTCACTTACATCATATAGCATATCTGGAAAAATATTTTCAATTTATTATAATTAATTCATAACAATACCAAATCACCCCTAGACTTTCTAAGTATTTTTTAAAGAATTTGTGTAAAGATATCTAACAGATTTACTTGAGTATCTTTTTCCCAACTATGTAAACTTAGATTTTAATGTCAGATATCTTTATGCATAATTATGTTAAAGATATATTTATGCAAGAAACATAAGGCAGTCCTTGGCATATTAGTTGGCAGCTACAAACTTAAAATTAGCACTTTATTATTTTGCAAAAATACATATTCTCTTCCTTTTTAGACTGTTTTTATCTACACAGATTTGCAGAAGCAAGGTCTGTTTGGTCAGCAATTTCAAGAGGACTAGAGCTTTAGAGATGGATTAGAATTCTAACCATCTCTCTCCCTTCATTTTACAAATAAGGAAACTAAGGCACAGAGCTATTAAGTGATTTTCCCAAGGTCATAGAGCTAGTAGTATTTGAGGGAGGATTCAAACTCAGGTCTTCCTCATGCCAAATCTAGCACTGTATCAAATATTCTACTCTGATTCTCTGGACAAGAGTCTGAGATTACGGAAGGGTTGCAATCTGCATGACTGAAGGGAATTACAAATCAATGAGTACACAGATCCATTAAAGTTAGAATATGGGACATTGAGGTGTGTATAGGTTTTAGATATGCTTACAGAATTTAAATTGCCAACATTGACAGGTGGTTTGCAGCAATAACCAAATATATAAGACCACGTGGGCATGTTGGGGATAACCAGCTATTATTTATGCCACTGGAGGACAAAAAACTATGGAATAGGTTTACATCACCTCAGAATGAAAGTAGATTCCCCTGGGAACCTGATAGAATGGTGAGGACAATCCACAAATTTCCATTTTCCTTGCTTTTCCACATAGGGTTCCCTGTGAACTTTTAAGAACCTAAATTTGGGCATTTAAATAAATTAGGTGAAATGAGGAGAGTTTTCCTGAGGAAGAGAGAATGATTCCAGTCTGGAAAGAAGGGACCAACTAAGAAATGGGAGTCAAATGAAAGCAAGTATTCATGGGTCATTTGGCCAATGAAATAGAAGATGATATTTTTTCTAATCCTTACTATCTCTCAAATCTTTCCAAAATATGACTTATGAGCAAGAGATAAAGCAACTTTAAATGTCTCTCTGGTGGTTTAGGGTACCAAGAACCCTAACAAAGTAAAAACCCAATGAATCAACCACAGGGAAAGCTAACTCTTACCTTAATAGGCTCATTTGGCACTCCTTGCTCCACTGCCCACTATTCTTGGGCAAGGTTGTATAGAATAACTCACAGGCTTGCAATGAGGTTCAACTTTATTATCTAGTGCAAAATGAATTTCCCAGCTTGACAGAAAATCTAGAGTGAGATCTAGCCCCCAGAGAAACTGCCACAGAGGGGGAAGGAATCAGAACATAAATGATATGGGATATAAGGAAAAAATTTTGAAGCTAACAAAGGAACAAGAAAATTCAAAGGCCTTGAGTAAAAGCATGTGAACTCACAGTGAAGATATTAATTCCAGAAAAGAATATGACTTCTAGGATAAGCCAAAAGAGTCCAGGCATCTGTGTGTAAATATTGTAAGACAAAGGGATATGACTCAACACCTGAGGAGACAGAGGACCCTGAGGATTCTCAAGAAGGCATGGAACCACAACAGTACATTGCTGAACAGTTGGTAAAAGAAATAAGAATTTTGAAAGCAGGATTTATAGTCTACACAGAACAAATAATCAGCAGGAAACAAAAAAAACTTGAATCCATAGTTGAAAGACTCACCAAAAAAAATGAGAGAATAACTGATTGGGAATGCAAATATGTAAAAGTAAAGGACAATTTAGAGGAAAAGAAGCAAAAATAAATTTAAGTAACATCAAAAGAAAATATAAACTCCATACAAACAAAACACATTGATCTTAAACACTTAAAGACTACTTAGGGATTACAAATCTTACATAAGAATATGGCAAGTCAAAAATATGAACACTGATGCAAAAAAGAAAAACTGAATACCCAGAATTTTTGAACACAGAAGGCACAATCGCAATCAAAATACTTTACAAATCGCCTGCAGGGAGAAAAAAACAAACAAACGAACATTTTTGCTGGAAACCCCAAGACATAAAGTAGTTAAATTTTAAAATTTCACTGATAAATGAAACATTCTGTAAAGGACCAAGAGAAAAACTTTCAAACATAAAGGAAAGGAAATTCAAATGTCAGGACTTTTCTGCACCCAACAGAAATCATAGGAAAGAAGGGAACAAAAAGTTCTAAAGAGCAAAGGAGCTCAAGATGCTGTGACCCGCCATGAATACTTAAGCTATAGTTAGTGGATCCACTAACCTTCTTCCAATTTATATGGCATGCTCAAATTGCAATCTATGGACATAGCCTCAGTGAACCTCCTCTTTTTTTATGAAGGACTGAAGTGAGACTTTAATAAGAGCTGTATGTATACATGAATTAACTTTAAAAAAACATTTATTAGCTACGTATTCTTTGCAAGGCACTGTGATAGGCCCTAGAGATATAAATATAAAAATAAAAATCTGTGCCCTTGAGATTGAATTCTACATCATCTATAAACCAACCACAAACATTTATAATAGGTATGCGTATATCATATTCAACGAGCAGAAGAAAAACAAATTTTATTTAAATATCTAGAGTCATTTATTTCAATCACTGAAATAAACAGAATTTACATTAAGCCATTTAAAGAGTTATAAATATGATAGAAAATGAATACAATAATAAAAAGTTACCAATGCAATTGTTATTCTTTCTCAGTAATTTTTTCTATCCTTAAAATTAAATATGTATAGAAGGGACAGATATCAACTAATTCCCTTGTTTAATGTTATTATTGTCAAAATGTGGTTTTGCTGACAGCAGTTTAAAAATAAATGAAATATGAAGTCCTCACGAGTTATTTTCCAATTAATAAACATTTTTTTTTAAAAAAAGAACTTGGGCGATCAATTTCAAGAGATTCTTTGTTTCATTTTAAATACCAGCTTATATTTTAATTTTGAATGTTTGGTCTTCAAATGTTGAAAAAGCGTTCTTGCTTTATTTTTTCATTTGACAAATTATCTCCAAAAATGACATTCTATAGTCATGGAATGATGCCCTACAGTTATGAGAAACTTTTCTCTCATCCAAGAAAAACAATGAAACTAATTATTAAATTATTGTCATTATTCTTTCAGATTAAACTGTTTTGTATTTCTTTGGAAGTTGACAATTAAGGACTGCTCCACTTTTTTGTAGTCTGAAGTATCTGATTCAGAGTTACTTTTGAAAATGAAACTAAGCAATGTTCTTTGTATTTTCCCTTTACTTTAAAATCTTGCTTGTATCTAATTAGTATTTATTTTCATAAAAATAATATATTGAAGAAATTTTAAACACAAATTTACAATAGTTAAAATAATTATGATATCACTAAAATGAATATTTCTATCACTTTTTTATTTGGTGACTGATAGCAAATAGACATCGGGGTAATAACACATAAGGAGATATGACAAGTAACCTATCCAACCTAGACACATATTCCTTAAAATCTTCCTTCTAAAAATTTAATTTAGAATTAGGGCTCATTATAGTGACTGCATCAAGGCAGGATATTATTCATGTGTAGATTATATCTGTCGAGTCAAATATTTTAACTTTGTGAATTTGAAGAAATAAGGATACCTGACAATTTAAGTTTGGTAGACTACTTGGAAAACCTTAATTTCTTTTTTTTTCTTTTTAGTTTACAACATTCCATTCTACATAATTTTGAGTTCCAGATTTTCTTCCCTCCCTCCCTCCCTCCCCTCCCCAAGATGGCATGGAATCCCATATAGCATCCACATATAACTTTGCATTGAATTAATTTACACACTAGTCAGGTTATGGAGAAGAACTGTGATCAATGAAATGAATCATGAGAAAGAAGAAACAGGACCAAAAAAAACCAACCCAAAAACAAAAACGAAAGAGAGAAAAAGAAAAAAAAGGGGGGGGGAAGGCTAGCATGAAGTGTACCTCAATCTGCATTCATACTTCATAGTTCTTTCTCTGGATGTAGATAGCATTCTCCATTGTGAGTCCTTTGGAGTTGTCTTTGTACCCTGTGTTGCTGAGAAGAGAAACGTCTGTCAGGGTTAGTCCTAACAGAATCCATATATCTGTGGTTGTATATAATGTTCTCCTGGCTCTGATCTGCTCACCCAGCATTATGTCGTGTAGGTTCTTCCAGGTTGTTATGAAGTCCGTATCATCCCCATTTCTTAAAGCACAATAGCATTCCATTACCTTCATATACCACAGCTTGTTCAGCCATTCCCCAATTGACGGGCATCCCTTTGATTTCCAATTCTTAGCTACCAGAAAAAAAGCTGTTATAAATATTTTGTACATACGGGTCCTTTTCCTGCTTGTGTGATTTCTTTGGGATACAACCCTAGAAGAGGTATTGCTGGGTCAAAGGGTATGAACATTTTTATAGCCCTTTGGGCATAGTTCCAAATTGCTCTCCAAAATGGCTGGATCAGCTCACAACTCTACCAGCAATGTAACAATGTTCCAATTTTCCCACATCCTCTCCAGCATTTATCATTTTCCTGTTTTCTTATTTTAGCCAATCTGACAGGAGAGATATGGTATTTTTTCATATGCCTATAGATATCTTTAATTTCTTCATCTGAAAACTGCTTGTTCATATCCTTTGACCATTTCTCAATTGGAGAATGACTTGTATTCCTATATATTTGGCTCAGT
>CM053622.1:589097851-589190220 GCA_028646595.1 Phalanger gymnotis
AGTAGTGTGTAAATTAATTCAATGCCAAGTTATACATGGAAGTTATATGGGATTCCATGCCTTCTTGGGGAGGGGGGGGAGGGAGGGAAGAAAATATGGAACCCAAAATTATGTAGAACTGTTTGTTGCAAACTAAAAATAAAAAACACAGAAAAAAATATATAGATAAGTAAAAAAAAAAAGAAACTTGATAGAGTCTTCCTCAAACCTATCGAAGTGGCAGAATCAGAATTGTTGGCAATAAAGTGTACTTTTATCATGTGAAAAAAAAGTATCAAGTGAGACAATATGTATAAAGTGCTTTTTTAGTCATAAAGTATTATATAAATAACTGTTAGTTAGCTAGCTAGCTAGTAAGTAGTGTAGTAGTAGTAATACTAGTACGAGTAGTAGTAGCAGATGTTCAATACTCCAGGCAGCTGTCAAAGATTTTAAGTTACCCAGTAGTTTCTGATCTCTGTATTAAATCTGTTGAGAGAGGGGTTCAGGATGAGCTTAGAAATTTGAGAGTGAAGAAGAGGTTTCAAACAAGTCAGTATGAGGAATAAAATAGTACGTTGAGAATTAATAAAGCTACAAAGTAGGGAACTGATATAAGTGAGGGCTCAGTGAAGGGTAGCCTGCATTTGTAACAGTCATGGTAAAATGCAAAAAAAAAATGTTACTGCATATTTGCCTCAGAATTTGCTCTTCCTAAAAGAGTCATTTATTTGTTTTACTTTTCCCCGTAGTTCCTAATTTCAATGCTTTCATCATTTTCATTTGTCCTCTCTTATGACCTTTTCTATTACTCTGTTAGTCTTAAAGATAGTAGCTGAATACAAGAGCAAAAACATGCCATAGCATACTCTACTAAAAAAAAAGAACCAGAATTAATTTTTGTATTAAAATTTGTATATTCCATACTCATGATATTTTATTCTAGAATCATACTGAACTTTTAAATAGCAGCAATAATTAATGTGGCCTGTTGAAACTGTGATATATTAAGACTACTACTGTGTTTTTCTACAATACCTATATGTGTTCGTTTTTGCATAAATTTAAATTTTTATTGTTCATTTCATATGAATTATCCTGCTTGTGATGCGACATGTATGTCCTTTATTTCTGCCATTTTCTCTTATCTGTCAAGACTTTTTTGGAAATATTTACCGTTTAGTTGGGATGGCTAGGTGGTACAGTGGATAGAGTATCTGATCGAGGGTCAGGAAGACCTGAGTTCACGTCTGGCCTCAGACATTTCCTAGCTGTGTGACCGTGGCCGAGTCACTTAACCCCGTTTACCTCAGTTCCTTCATCTATATAATGAACTGGAGAAGGAAATAGTAAACCACTCCAATATCTGGGCCAAGAAAACTCCAAAAGGGATTGTGAAGAGTCAGACCTGACTGAAAATGACTTAAATAAACTAAACAACAACAATTAACCCTTTAGTTAATATGGAAATGTGTTGTCATTGTTCCACATATATCTATTAGGCGTTTTAATCTTATTAAGTAAACCAAATCACAGATTCGTATACATATATGTTTGTATATGAACACATGTGTATATATGTATATCCATCTATACACACACACATGCGTGTTATCCCAAAAGTCTTACTGCTGTGTTAAGCTTTAGTAGCTTAAATAAATAAGCTTTAATAGCTTAAAAGAGCAGTACCACTTTTAGGATACCCTGCCTAAGTAATATTCACTTTCCTTTTCCACAGTAACTCACAAGGCTCCCCTAGTTGGTTATATATATGTATAGGTGGTGAAATATCTCATTTAGTAGCACCATTTGTTAGCACTGTGAAGTCATTATAATTAGTGCAAAAGAAATTGCCCTCTGGCAAAGCATTGTAAGGTGTGGCCCACCACTAATGGATGCAGCATAACCTAGCATCAAACTGGAAGGAAAGTTGCATAGAGGGATTGTTTTGTCTTTGGGACAGACTCAAACATTGATTGCCATGCTCTGTTTCTATTATCAAGAGGTCATATTGAAAGAAGATAGTATAATGTAAAAACATTTTAAGAGCAGACTGCTAAAGAATGACATGGGACAGGGGGAAATCAGAGTTTCTGTAGCATAAGAGCACAAATAAAAAGGTTTGTTCCTTTGGAGTCAATGGAAGTTTGGAATACATTAAAGCTGGAGTTTTCCATTTAATGGAGATTTGGATACCATCGTATTATTTGATCTTGGTACAGCAGTGCATTGTGGGAATTCGTGGTTTTAAAAGCTTCTCTCTAGAGGCAGTTAAGGCAGTCTGAATCTGAATGTGGTCAGGGGAAGGCTGCTGAGGTTAGGTTGCTATTTACAAATATCCTTTTGTTTCTATTACTTTTCCCTGGGCTTTGTAAATAAACTTTGGGGATCGTACCTCAAGTAGCTTGATTTTTGTTTGGTAGTTGACACTATCTATGAGATAAACATTGGATCTTGTTTGAATGTATTTGCTTTTGATTTGAATGTATGACTTTCATGACAAGTTGTGAGGCACATGCTACAGGTAACCGTTATTCTATTTAGCCAAGTTTAACAACCCGTTCTACCCTTCAAGAGGTTTATATTTACCTTCATGGAACTGAAGGACCTAAGGAGAGTATCATCCTTTGCCGTTCTGAGTA
This sequence comes from Phalanger gymnotis, assembly GCA_028646595.1. Taxonomy (NCBI): domain Eukaryota; kingdom Metazoa; phylum Chordata; class Mammalia; order Diprotodontia; family Phalangeridae; genus Phalanger; species Phalanger gymnotis. The sequence continues at coordinate 589,100,473 of CM053622.1, forward strand.
CATTTTCCTGCAAATGGAACAATCCCTTGTTATAACTGGAATGTTTTCACTGTAAAAAATCATATAGACACGGAATGTCAGCAGCTATCAGCGTGGTAAGCAAAAACACATTGGAGTGATTTAGAATAGGAGAATGCATGGCATTCTAGGGAAACCTCTCCTGGCGTAAGTTTTGCATTGCTCTCATTTTGAGTGCTGGCATCACTTGGTTCTGCTGTGCATTTCTCTCACCCCACCACTTGTGAGATAATGCTCTTATACCCTAAGTGCTACCCCCAAAGACATGTACTCATTTATAGAACGTACATATTCATGCTTCAGTCAGTCACCTTAGAAGCAGAGCAGAAGCAGAGTAGGGATTGATATTACGGTCGAGGCAAATGCTTTTTGGTAAGGACTTACAGGGATCTAAAGAGCTATTGCAGGAGTCTCGTATTCTAATGTTACAATACTCCAGTGTAGCTATGACCTTATTAATGTGTCTATTTCCTCCCACAGGCATCCAACACATGACAGCATGTGGCTCACAACACTCCTGAGTGTAGCCTAAATGAGACTAAAATATAATTGGGAAATATTTAACAAAATAAATAAAAATACAATACAACAGATAATATTGCATTCAGAAGGGACTGAATGAGATGATTTAGAGGATGTGGTAGAAAAGATAGAGGATAGATGATAATGTAAGTGGCATCCTCTGGACCTGATGCCTAGGTTCTTATCATACCTCCCTAAATCAGTATGAAGAGGTCATAATTACTGCTATGTAGCAGGGTCATTCAGTAAGCAGAAAAATGTTGTACGTTTTATAGAAAGTGTCTTACTCAAGTATGTTTTGTTTCCCACCTCCAGTAGCATAGGAAGGTAGGCATCAGTTCGGATGCTGGAATTTTCCAGTAAGGAAAATTCTACATTTGGGTAGTCCAGAGAAGAGGCAGTGTAGAGGTCCTAATCAGGAAGATGGGGTATCTCAGATTATATCATGAATATTTCCTTCAAGAAAAAAAAGTAAGGTGCTGGATATGGCAAGCACCAAATAATATAGCAAAAAATTGAAATCTATCATATTTTAACAATCTGGAAATGACTCATTACTGATGTGCAAGTCATTCCCAAATCAGAGTCCTGTCTGCAATCATGCTGCTGTCTTGTTAGAGAAGAGATGACAAGCAGTAGAAAATTAGAAGAAAAATAAGATGTATGAAATTAAAATAATTTCAAACCAAACAATTTAAACAAGCTGTTGACCCTGGGGGGAAAAGGAGGAAGCCAATAAAAGAACAGATATTGGCAAAGGTTATAACATTTCCCAAAGAAGCTTAAGGAATGGAAATTAAAAGAAACAAATAAAAAAGCCTAGAAACTACTTTAGCCAGCCAACACTAAATCTATTTGCTAAACAAAAAGATAATGACTATGGATATAATTAAGAATATACATACATATGTAGAGAGAATATAGTTTGATACACATAAACATATATAATACATACATACATACATATATATACACACACATATATAAGTGTATGTAATGGTATCAGAGTCAGGAAGACCTGAATTTGTATCTGGCCTCAGACACTTACTAGCTCTGTGACCCTGGGCAACTCACTTAACCTCTGTTTGCCTAATCCACTTGAGAAGAAAATGGCAGACCACTCTACTCTCTTTGCCAAGAAAACCCCATGAACACTATTAGTGTGTCACAGAGTCATGAATAGATAACTGAACAACTGAACAACAACAAATATATGTGAGTATATGTGTATAGATATACAGTTTGGTTTTTGCAAACGTCTTGGTGTGAAATATTAGGGCTTGAATGATGGCAGCAGCACTGGTACTGGAAAGGCAGAGACAGATGGGAAAACTATTGAGGTGGTAGAATTGCTGGACTTGGATGTATTGAGTAATAGGAAGGAATCAGAAATGGTACTAGATTTCAAGCCCAGGTGCCTTATATAAATGTGTTACTTTTTGTTACAGCAAATAATCGATTTTGAGAATCACCATTTCAGATCAGTGGACCACAAACTTGGCTATTTACTTCAGTGATTTTCCATGCAATTCAGAGAGCAATGTGGTGTAGAGCATTAACACGAGTGCATATAAGAGCATGCATGGCTCTTATGGAAGCATATAGATGGACAATTAAAATATAGAAGGAAGGAAGAAGGGATTAAATTATATGGACTCTTTCCTTTTGTCCTAGGGTTATAGAATTTGAAGTTGGAAGAGATCATCTGGCTCAACTCTCTCATTTTACAGATTTAAAAAATGAGGTACCGTGAGGTCACAAACATAATAAGTAGCAAAGAGTAAACCTCTAGCACTGTTTTTGCCATACTTTGCTATTTACCCATTCTGCAAACTCTTATGGACCTTCCTTCCTGAGGAGGGGGAAGGGAGGGAGAGAGGGGGAGAGGGAGAGAGACAATGAAGAGGGAGAGGGAGGAGGGAGAAGGGAGAAGGGAGAAGCAGAGGGAGAGGGAAAGGGAAAGGGAAAGAGAGAGGGGGAGGGCGATACAGAGGAAGAGGCAGAGGGAGAGGGACAATGAAGAGGGAGAGGGAGGAGGGAGAAGGAAAGGAAGAGACAGGGGGAGGGAGATACAGAGGAAGAGGAAGAGGGAGAGGGAAAGGGAGAGACAGAAGGGGAGGGAGATACAGAGGAAGAGGCAGAGGGAGAGGGAGAGACAGAAAGAGAGGGAGAGGTAGAGGTAGAGACAGAGGGAGAGAGAGTGTATAAGACAGAGACAGACAGAAAAAGAGAGAGAGGGAAAGAGAATAAAAATACTAGTTTTCATTTTATGGATTTAGGATCAAAACTAATGGAAAAATAAAGGAGGATTCTGTTTATATATATATATGTATATATATGTGTGTGTGTGTGTGTGTGTGTGTGTGTGTGTGTGTGTGTATTTTTTTTCTTTTGGTCTGATCCTGTGATTTCATTGGTTTAGGGAACTTCTGATGAGTAAACTTCTTCTACCAATGCAAATTTGCAACTGATAGTCTTAGAGAGTTTTCTGAGAGCACTGAGAGATTAAGGATCTTGTCCATGACCACATAGCCAGTCTCTTCCAAAGACTGGACTGGAACTCAAGGTTCCTTGACTAGAGGCCAAGTCTCTACCCGCCGAAGTCAGACTGCTTCTCTCCTAAAATTAACGATAGAAAAATGGCAATGCTTACTATAACAAGGATATGATTTGAAATTATCCTGTGGACAGCCCTTGGGGTCATTTTTCTAGTTAGTGTTTTACAAGTTTTACGGCCCTGAATAGTTTCATATTAGTTATACTAAACTCTGCATTTGTCTGTCAGGTTTGTTTTTGTTAGCACAAGACAAAGTCAGTAATAGTCACTCGGTCAGCTGCTGTTACTCCTCAATTATCCTTGCTGCTTATGAAGCTAAGTAACTTTTATTTCTTCTCTCTGTAGCTCAGTTTTATAATTCTGGCAACACATCTGAAGAAATTATACATACATGCTTGTCCTTTATCAGAGAGACTTTTTTGCTATTGTGTCTCACAGAAGTTTTAAATTTAAAAATCTACAATATTAAAGTGACTGTTGGGAAAAAAAAACATTCAGAGGTGACTCATTGTTTTCATTGGATATCAAGCAGCACTTTCTAAAAAAATAGACAAAATTTCATATTAATATATATGTAGGTTTTTTTTTTAAGGCAGGCCTAGAGTGAGGAAGACTTATCTTCCTGAGTTCAAATCTGGCTTTAGATAACTTGCTTAGCTGTGTGGCCCTGGGCAAGTCAGTTAACACTCTATCTCAGTTCCTTATGTGTAAAATGAGATGAAAGAATGGCAAACCCCTCCAGTGTTTCTGCCAAGAAAACCCTAAATGGGGTCACAGGGAGTTGGACACAACTGAAACAACTGAACAACAACAATAAAGGTTTAATAAAGATAATAAAGTCACATTCTTGTCTCCTGTAGAAATTATCGAAACAGAATAAATGAATTCAAAACACCTGGGTTTGTGTTTCTGTTGCATGTGTCAATGACACTATTATTAAAATAGAGAAATAGGATAATGATAAATAAAGTGACATTAATATTTCACTCGAGCTTCTGTAGAGCCTGTCTTTAATATGGCTACTCTTAACAGTTAAAGGCACTCTGACAGTTATGTAATTCCTTCACCACTTAAGTACACCAGGATTTTATTATTAAGCACACTGGCTGGAAAGAGTGTTCACACTATAAACAGTTTTGTTGGATTGGTAATCCTGCTTGTCAGATTTGTTCACTGTTTGATATTAATCAGTAGGTTTATAAAAGGTGCAGTACAAGGCCGAAATGAATAGCGGAGAAGTTACAAATCCTGTTTCCATAAAACAGAGTATCCTCGAGATCTTTACTGCAGAGGTGTGTGCAGAATATCTTGACATTTCATGCTTGGTTTGACAGTGTATACTAACCTAAGGGCAGAAGAGTTATTATGATAATAGGTGCTACTGTTCATTTCATTACCCAAGCTTAGAGACGTAGAGGCCTCAATAGAAATTTGTTGAAATATATTGAATTTCATTTTTACATTTGCTAACGTGATGAATGCATTGGTGTTTGTTTTTGTGTATTTCACTTTTCTGCTTTTGCTTTTCTTTGTAGTCCCAGAGCCTAGCTTACTGTGAACTAGTTTTGCAATTATTAAATATTGCTCGTTGAATGATCGACTGACTACATGTCTATCAAAAGATAGCATCAAAGGATGTATGGCTAGGTGAGACATTCAGAGCATCAAGTCCAATGCCATCATTCTAGAAAAGAAGGAACTTGCGCAGGGTCCTTCAGACAATTAAGCGGCAGATGCGGGATTTATACTGAGAGTCTCTGATTGCCAAACAACACTCTATTTTCAGAAAGTTCTTCACAATATGTTTAAACCTGTCTCTTTCGAGTGACTTTAAATCACTCCCACACACACATCCTATATTCCTTTATGTCTTAATTGCTGTTTTATTTACACAAAAGTCCTATCTTCTGTCAATGTGCTTGGACAGAACCAGGCACAAAAACCGGGCACCTATTTGCTCAGCTGAACGACGCCCTAGATCTATTCAAGTCCCAGTACAAGTGCCTTACCTGATCAATTCAGTAATTAGAATTTCTCCACTAAAAATAACTCTGTATTTTAATTGTGTATATTTGTAATTGTCAGATCCTAGAGCAAGCATTCTTAAAAGTGTGTGTGTGTGCGTGTGTGTGTGTCCCTTTGGAAGGCTGGTGAAACTTGTTTAATGCTTGTCAGAATACATAGGATTACAAAGGAATCCAATTATATTGAAATACAGGCATTAAAATATATTTTTTAAAAAGTTAATGGACCCCTAGGTTAAGAATGCCTAATCTAGAGAACAAAGAATATATTTTAACTCTTTTCTTTCTATCTCTAGTGACTAGTACAGTGCCTGGTGTATATAGTAGGTAATTAAAAATCATTTTTAATTAAATGGTATCATTCATGGCTATATTACTCTTTCTTTCCTTGAGTTTTTTTTTCCTTTAAGATAATCGTGAACTCATGTACCTATAACTTTTCTTCAACATTCCATTTTGTAATTAGCGATTGCTTTACATTAGAAAAGCACCTTATTTCTATAGCTTTCCCACTGTGGGACTATTTGGAGTTGAGTGACTCAGTGGAAGTAGTGCTGAATTTGGAATAACAGGAACTGGGGTAAAAGTTTTACTACCTCACTATAGACAGGTAATGAGGTTAATTGGTCAGGTTAATTTCCAGGCCTCATTTTCCCTGGCTGTAAAATTAGAGATTTGTATTCAATGACCTCTAAGGTCCCTTTTAGTTTTTCATCTATGATCCTAAAATGTAATTTTGTAGCTTTTTCTGAGAAGCAATGTCTTTGACTGCATATGCTATTATGTCAGATCCTCAGGCAGTCACAGAAAAGCTGAAACGTTAGATGTTAATAATGGTGATGACGACGATGATGATGATGGTAACTACTACACTATAGTAGTTTAAAGTTTGCAAAGTCCTTTACATGCATTGCTTCATTTGAACCCTGCTAGGCAGGTACTCTAGGGCTGCTCTCTGTGGATACCATCCTCAGATTTAATAGATATGATACCTATTAGATAGATTGATTATCTATAGATCTAGGAGACATAACACCTGCGAGATCTCTGAGGCTCAGAGAGTTAAAGTGATTTGCTTATGGTCACAAAGGTCACCAAAAATTGAATTTGAAACCCAGTGGTCTTACTTTCAAGTCTGACACTTCATCTGATACCTGGCACATATAAATGATCATAGTTCATGAATAAAATGCCTGATTAACAAAAGAATAACTAGGCAGTAGACATCCTTGGTAGCTTTTCAAATAGACTCCAAAAAAAAATACAAAAAAACTTTTATTCAGCACACATAGAGAAAAAAGTCATTGGACTTAAAAAGTGTTTCTTATATTCACTAGTACATCTCCTTCCTATACCGTTTCTACTTTCCAAGGAAGGAGCTTGCCAGTATCTGGTCTATGCCAAATTTTTTTTACTTTTACTAATCATACTGGCTTATTTGGCCTTAACCCTAACCCTTCATTTTCCCTCCCCGACTATGTGTGTACACACACACATATCTGCATATAATAAAAACATAGATAGACATGTGTGCATATGATAAAAAATTCTCTTATGGAGAGATAAGGAATGGGTGCCACTATTAATTTTATTCTCTTTCCTGATCAGAATATGACCAAATGCTCCAAGAGAGAAACTGAATTCAATGAGTTACTCTATGAAATTCACTTTACAAAGCTTAGATTCTTACACAAATATGATCTAAATAGCAATGATAAAAGCAACAGTTAAATATAAGGCACTTTGCAAACCTCCAAGCTTTATCCAAATATGCCTTAATAATGCTTAAAGCTATATTTTCTATTATTACATTCAGCTCTTAACATACCTTGCATTTATATAAGGCTTTATGAAGAGCTTTACACTATTGCCTATTTTTCTAATCATTATTATTATATGGATACGGTAATAAGTCAACATCTATTAAGCACTCTACAAACGCTGATGTTGTTGTTGTTGTCCGGCATGTAGCACAATGCTTGGTAATTAGTAGGTGCTTAATAAATGCTCATTTATCAATTGGTTGTTTTGGCCTGATCTTATTAAGGGTACAGCTATCAGCAAACTCTGGTTTAAACAAGAGGATAAATTTTCCTCACCAAAAGCTTACCTCAAGCAGGATATTGTATTATTATTATCATAAATTTCATAGCCCGTTATCCTGTCACTTGCATCAGTAGTAGGTAGCTTGAAGGTAGAGGCCTAGGTTATGCAAATCTTCCTCAAAATCGTAAGATGGGGAAGGAAGTAGCAGCTAAGCATTCAGAGGCTCCCTGACTGGAGCAGTGGGAATAGAATTTTGCCCCAGGGTGCCAAATTTAGAGGGTGCTGGCAGCATTCTCAATCCTTCAAAAGCATAGAAACAGAGCTTTAGCTCAGTACCTAGTTAGTAGATAATTAGTTAAAATAGTGAGCTATTTTATGTAGCTTATGCCAGATGGTATGCTGACGTGAGCGCCTCTTCGCTGGCCTGAGGTGGCCTCCCCAGAAGTAACTTGTAGCTACTGTCACTCCCGACTATGGGGTCACTTCTCAACTCCCCACCTTCTCCTTGCTGGAATGAGGCGAATGTTCTCAAGACTTGTCCAGGGAAGAAGTGTGTCTGCTTATACCTACGGTGCTCAGAATGAGAAAGAGTTTCCGAAGCTTTGCTTGTCCTGATTTAGTGTGGTAGATTGGTTCTCCTTTTAAGGCGTTTAGGGAAAAAAGAAAATAAAAAGTCCTTCAATCAGCACTTCAGTGCTTATCCCTGAATAGTGACCAAGTAGAAATTTGAACCCAGAGTCCTTAATTCCTGGGCCCTGAGCTAAATGCTGCTCTGTGTGTTGTGAGAGCAAAATGTGATGTCATAAACATGGCATAATGACTTCACAGTGGATTCCATTAGGAAGAGAAGCTAGGTTATATGGGGAAGCAGGGAGGGGGAAATAACTCTTTTATTGAAAAACATATTACATATTACACATAATGATAGAGAGGGGAATAAAGGAAATAATAGGCCAATTACTTTTCTTTGTGAACAAATGTTTGTCACTTTTAAGTTTACTCCTGTGTTCTAGGACTACTCCATTTATAGCCTCTGCAACTGACATGAAACTATTTTGAAACTTCATAATTTTGTTGTCTTTCTTTTGGTATTTTTTGAAGGTTGCAAAGATCTTTGACATAAATCCATTACCGGACATTTTTATTCAAAGGTTAGCAAAGACCACCAAAGTATTATCTGGTGTAGACTTTATTTTAGGAGCAAACATAAACACGAAGAAACCATAATCCTGGTGTAATGTAGGAATCTAATTAAGACTAATGAGGCAACATTAAATTTAATGTATGATGCATTTTATATGCCTTACCATTAGAGCCGCAGCAAGCTGTTCTGTCAGAGAGTCGAACTTTGGTGACTATCCCCCTACAGGCATTCTTAAGCAATCTGGGCTTAAGCCTCTGATCACTCATTAGACTTGTGCTGGGCTTGCAGAGCTAGACACAAAAGCGACAATAAGACATGAGAAAAAGGGGGACTCCTCTGCCAGTGGGCTCACCAAATCAATGAAAAGACAGAGGTCTCGGCTGTGCTGAGAATTCTGTGCCGTCCTGGAGGCCAGGGCTGTTCCAGGCAGGGACACCGAGGCTGACAGTCAAAGACTAAAGAAAACAACAGAGTTGGGGTGGAGTTTGGGGGAGGGGGGAACAGAGGGCAGTGGGAAGGTGAAGAGCAAGAGATCACACTTTTGCTGGATTCCGAGAAAGATTAATTGTTCTTGCTGCGGGTCAGTTTGAGGAGGATCTGAGGGGAAACAATCTTTGGTCCTGGAAGTCTTTTACAAATAGGGTCAGCCCTGGTGCATGCAATCCCAGAAAAGGGACGTGGAGGAATCTCTTAAGCTGCATACCACAGGTTACTTAAGAGGAGGGCCTAAAGGAATGAAACTTCAGAAGCTCATTTAGGGAAATTATCCTTTGGAGTTGCGTGGCTTCCCTTTCCATGATCTAGCCTATAAAGGCTTGGGCGTAGATTAAATGACTTGTCTGTGCTTAATGCAACTAGTTGGAAAGAAAACCCAAGCTAGAAGCCAAATCTCCCAAACCTCCCAGACTTGTGCTTTTTCCACTAGATCGTGTCGCTAAAGCACAATTCACTTGCTTATTTTAAAATCATTGTTAAAAACCACTACCTTAATTCTGTCACTTAAAATAAACACTAAAAAGTTTTTGATTGCGGGTCATATTATCCAGAGGTGGTTTTTTTTAAGGTCCCTATAATGACAGCTTGGTTTTTCTGAATTGCTGTATCCTGATTCCAAAGACTGACAACTAGTCCTGAAGATTCACTTCAATTTATCAGCACTCAGAGCCTTGAGTGCTACATTGGAAAGGGCATAAACTCTGGGATCAGAGGTTCTGGGTTGAAATCCCATCTGGATTATTTTTAAGACAAGTAGGTGTTGCAGTAGATAGAATATTGGACTTTAAGTCAGGAAGACCTGAATTCAAAACCTGACTTAGATGCTTACTGGCTGTGTGACCATGGATGAGTTAATTAATCGATCAATCTGTTTTACCAGCTTTAAAAATGGGCCTAATAATAACAGCTACTTTTCACAGGGTTGTGGTGAGGATCAAATTCATTAATATGTGTAAAGCTCTTTGAAAACCCTAAAATGCTATACCAACGTTATAGCTCCTAGCTGTGGGATTTGTAGCTTAAGCTGTCCGAGGCCTCAGTTTCCTCATCTGTAAAATGAGGGGTTTGGATTAGGTGGCCTCTAAGGTCCCTTCTTCCACTAGATCTACAATTCTATGATCTTTGTTCCAGGAATTTGAATTTGCAAGGATCTGAATCTTCCTGGTCCCTTGAGGAAAATGGTTTCTGATATTCCAGCTCAATGGTTCAGGGAGAGGACAGACTCTGTATGTCCATAGAAGGCCATGAGGGAAAAAGAAAAAAAAAATCCAAGTCAGCATTGAGAGAGTAAAGAGCAGCCACTGAGAAGAGGGAGAAAAGTGATTCTCCCCTGAAGTCAGTTATTCCTCATTTGTCCTGTCTCAAATCCCTTCCTTCTTACTCTGCTGCTCCTACACAGTCAGTAAAACTCACAGCCATTTGAGTTCAGGTATAACCCCAATCTCAAAGGCCTGGTACAGAGAGTGGTACACATTTACACCTACACCTTTGTGACTGTCTATTGCTTTGTACAATGATGTGTCTACTAGAAGTATTTTGAGTGTTATGGAAAAGACTGAGATGTGCAGCAGACCTCTCCACAGTAAATATATGCTTAGCTGTCTTTTAGCCCATGTCTATGGGAGAAAAGCCTATCTAACCTAAGCCATCTTTTCCTGTGTCTGTACTATTTACGTAGCCTCAAGAAGGAAGGATATAACATACCATGGATGCAGTTATTTTCATATGGATAAACCAGTCAGAACAAGGCAGAAATACCTCTCTGCAAGCTCTCTTGTTAACAGCTTTAAAACCTCATACTGAAAATAAACAGGATTTTTCCCAAGGAAGGAGGGGGTTACCAGCAGGAGGGAGTGAGAGCACTGGAAGATACATTAAATCAGCACAAGGAGGAAAGCTGAAAAGACATGAGGTCTCGGAGAAGTCTGATTCAATAAGTGATATTTTTCTGTCTTCTTTGCTTCTCTTACCGCCTTCTGGAGAGTCTTTCCTGATGACCCCTCTCTCCCTTACTCCCCATTTCTTTTCAAACTTGGCATCTCTAAGAGAAATGATATTAGCATCTGAGACAGGTTGGATTAAGAAGCTTTGATTCCAAACCTCTTTGTGATATTTTTCCACAAATACTGAACCTTTCTGCCCCAAATAACGTATAGAAGTCAACAAGCAAGCACACTGTTATTTATTAAGTGCCTATTATGTGCCTGGCACTATATGTTGGGGATATAAAGAAACCTCCCCTCCTCCACCAAAAAAAAAAGAAAAAACAGTTCCTACTCTCAGGAGTTCACAGTCTACAAGGGAAACAATATGCAAGCAACTATGAACAAACATGATATATATGTAAAGACCTGAAAAAGATTTCTTGCAGAGGACAGGACTTTATTAGTGACTAAAGGATGCCAGGAAATCAACACGAGGAAGGGAGACTTCTAGATACGGAGAATGCCAGTGAAAATACACTGAGTCGGGAGATGGAATGTCCAGTGAGAGGAACAGTAAGGAGGCCAGTGTCACTGTATCACAAAGTAGGAAAGACAGGAAGCACTAAGGTGTAAGAAGACTAGAAAAATGGGAAGGTGTAAGGTTATGAAGAGTTTTAAAATCAAAACAGAGGTTTTGTATTTGACCCTGAAGGCAACAGGGAGCCACTGAATTTTATTAAAAGGGAGGAAGATTAATTTGTTAGCTGAGTGATAGACAGACTGCAGCAGGGAGAGACTTCAGGCAAGGAGACCAACCTATTACAATAGTCTAAACATGAGGTGAAGAGGGCCTAGATCAGGGTGGTGGCAGCTTCAGAGCAAATGGGGGGAGTTTTATGTACGAGATGCTGTGAAAGTAGGAACTATGGGATTTGCCAACTGGAATCACAAAATCACTGAATACGGCATCTTAAAGGTCATCTAGTTTACTTATCCTTTCTTCCCCCACCAAATTCCTGAAAAACCTACATCTCCAATAACTAGTCATCCAATCTAGGCATAAGCACTTCCAAAGGCAGGGAACTCATTACCTCTCAATGTTATTCACTTTTGGTCCATTTTTGTATTACTCCAAAAGGATTAAAAAGGAAGAACTTCCAAGTATATGTTTATGAAACTTTCATCAACCCATCCTTGTTTGCCTTGGAAGAGATGAAGGCTCTCTGTTTCCTCTGAAAGTCAAAGCCTTTTACCTATTTGAAGACATCCATTATACCCTCACTAAAACTTCCATTCTCCAGGTGAAGCATGGTCACTGGTGCCTGGAATTCCTCTAATTGGAGGCAAAACTTTCTCTTCTACAATTAGAATTTAAAATTTAACAACTATGGGAAATGTAACACTTCAAATTGAATTCACAGTAAAAGTGCAAATGACTGATATCAGACGCCTTCATTAGAAACACCTTTTGATAAGGGGATTCTGGAAAAGGGAGCAAGCATTAGGATAAGTTGGAAAGAGAAGAAAAGGGCCTAGAAAAAGCCTAAGGTGCCAAGGTCAAAGTGACTTGCTTCACAGTTTTGCCTAGGGCTGGTGCTAATAGACCTATTGCTGATACAGATGACATATGTGTAGTCTTACTGAGAGATACTAACCACTATTTTTAGGTTTTGCCACAAATCAAATTCAATTTTATCATTAGTTCCCAATAATTAAATGCTCAATCTTGCCTTTGTCTTAAAGGCCAGGATCTCCCAATGCATCCTGGGCCATTTCCAGTTCCTGGTGAATATCAAGCCATTGGACCTAGATGGTTCTGGAGGAGAAGATGAAACTGGTGACCTTGCACAGTCCTCCCTCACTCAAATCAAAGTCAATTGCAAGTCATGTCATCATTTCCCTGATGTCATGGTGATGTCATGGTCCTCTTTGAAAACAAAGGACAAGCACAGGAGCCACCAGCAAAAGAAAAGCATGAAAGGATGTAGCATAAAGAAGCCAAATCACAGGATGTGATTATTCTGAAGATTATGCAAATTTATTAATACAGGTACTTTTTGTCTGGCCTTTGGACTTCAGATCCCTGAAGAACCTTGAACCTTGGATTTTGTGACTTTTCCAGAATTATCCTAATGAAAGGCATTTAAATTGATAGGACAAAAGCATGAATTGAAAGTTAAATTCTATTCCCAGGACTAGACCCATTGATTTCTCTAACAGTTGCTTATATGTGCTAGAAGGCAAAATGTGACCTAAAATATAAGTGTAGCAAAGCAGATCTAGGCTGTAATATTTTTTTTCACTTTGTCTGAGATAAATTATAGATATTTACACTTTGTAGGGAAAATTCAGAAAAAAAGACAGTAGAGTGAAATCCCCCTGAAGGCAGGGATGGTTTCATTTTTGTCTTTACTAACACAGAGCCTAGTACATAATATGCTTTAATAAATGTTTTGTAAATAAATGAATAAAAGTATTCCAAATCAGTCAACCTACTTGACTCTTTTTCTTCCATGTAATATTCAAACAAATCAAGAAGCAAGCCGCCCCAAGACTCTCAAAAAGCAGCAGCAGATTTTTTTAGCCGGACATAAATGTTGAGAGATGCAGTAATCATTAGTGTTGTCTTGCCTTTTAGGCAGTACCTAAGTTACTGACATTTGGCAACACAAAAGGTTTCTCAAGTGTCAGGAACCTATACATTTTTTGGATTGATGGTTTCATTAAAAGCTGTTCTATTGTCTTTTTGCTTTCTTTGCTTTAATGCTGTCTTTGGGGTTCATTAGAGCTAGTGTTTTTAATGGCATCAGCTGGGCTTAGGTTTCATTGCAGCTGAACCTCACCATTGCTAATCACTCAGCCAACATATGCCATTTCCACAGTACCAAATGACTCCTTCTGCACAGCCTCCTTTATATTCCCATCTCTCCATTTTAAGATCATAGCAACATTTACTATTGGTGTTAGTTGTGATATAACCAACAGTGCTCACTTCTCTTTTGTGTCCAGGGGGATAGGTAATATGTGCTCAGCACTGCACAGTTTCTACAGCCTGACTTAACTTTTCTTTTTCTCTCCCCCATTCATTTTCAGTATGTATGATGCATGAGACAAGACAAAATAACAGGTACCTACCTACAGGGCGATGTGGTGTCCTTCTCCCAATTACTTTTCAGACTGTACATTCAACACAGTACAGGCACTGAACTTGAATAACTCAGAGTTAGTCTCCATTTGTCCCTATAACCTCTTCTCTCTCTAGGGATCCTATTTTTAAGAGCACAGAATGTATTAAGGCCAAGAAAAAGTGAGAAACTATCAGAGAGTCAATAAGTCCAGTGAATCGCTCAGCCATCTGAATTGTGGTCTTTCCTCAATGAATGAATTCTGATTTTCCAGTTTCCTAAGATTTCTGGGACTTAAATCAAAAGACAGGTTCTAGTCCCTCTTTTTTTGTTAATGTTATTACAAATGGAATAAAAAGAGGCAGGGAATGGGGTTGGGCATGAGAGTGGTGAAGAATCATTCTGCTTCGAGGAGGATACTGCCCAATTTTTTAAACTTAATAGGATTAGTCATGGGAACTATTTTTAGCAGAAGTTCAACTTTATCCATGTATTTTAATGTGGGAAAAGTGTGTCCTTTTCCCTCTGCTAATGTTTGATGTATTCCAGCCCTCCTGTGAGCGTGTTTGAGTATCTTAGGGGCTCTGGAGTGGAGGACAACTTCCTCTCGGATTCTCTCTGTTTTCTTTCGTGAAAATGACATTCCAAAGCTATTTCACTTTCTGACAGGAAATGGACCCTTGCCAAAAATGATTAAAGTCCAAGAAAGCATAACAGTTCCAAAACTGCAGCCGTTCTTTAGGAGTCCTGAGTTTGACATTGTGTCAAACAAATGTGAAATATTGTTTAATAAATTTGAATAATACTGAGATAGGGAAAAATGGTTCTTGGCTTATGTTGCTGGTGCTTTGTATTAAGGATGTAAAGGACTACCTAGCTCTGAGAAATTGAAATATATATCTAAATATACTTGTGTGAGAAGAGCAAAGCTTAATACTCGACTGGTCTATGTGGAAGTAGATAAGTAGGTACAAGGATAAAAAGACATTTAACCCCACACAGAGGATTACACACTTGCATTGTTTATAGGAAAAAAAGATTGCTGCATGTGTGGCCTATATAATTAATAAACAGTACATACATAATCATTTCTTGATGAAATAGTTAAAGTTAATTTAGTAGGCTTTTTTTTTGGTTAAGAATCTGGAACTATATTTTCATTCCTGTGGGAAACTCCTCGTATAGAAGCTCATGATACAGAGCTTCTATTATTTAGAGCTCCTCGTATAGAAACTCATTTGCAAAATAAGGTATTAGAGAAGTATCTGGGGCACTAAAGAGGAAAGTGACTTGCTAGTGGTCATATAGTTTGTGTCATAGGGAGGACTGAACCTTGGTCTTTCTGGCTCCAAGGCTGATTCTCTATCCAAGACAGTACACTGCCATTCCGATTGATAGTGAAATACATTAAAAACAAAAAGAAAAGCAAAAAATAACAATAACAATTGGACAAAAATAGTTTTATTTAAATTACTAGAAATGCGCATTTAAACTTGTATTCATTATGTTCAAACAATAAGCCAATAATTAGACATTTTTAATAGCTACCTAAGATACGTTGTATTAGCAAATTATACCTGTGGCTAAATGAACAAAAGGTTCAAAATAACCAGCCAAGAACAACATTCAATGCAGACACAGCGTCCAGTATTTAAGTGCTCCTCACCTGAAAAGCACTTTAAGTGTATATGAACTACCAAAAGCATCATTTTAGAGCTCCTCTCTGGATAGTCATCACTGCAACAAGCTTGACAATATCCTTTCCCTCCACTCTCTTCAATGGTGTGTGTGCTCTGGGCACACAAAGTTCAATCAGGTCTGTATCTACTGACATTCAATGAGGAGAGCAATTCATGACCACTTTTTAGACAAGCTAAATTGATCAGACAAGTCAGTCAATGTCATTGAGTACTATTTGTCACTCCATAAGCAGCTACAATCTGCCGCACTACAAATGCAGAAGGACCGCCGAATAAATCACATCAAACAGTGGGAGTAGATAGTATCCCTTCATCCATAATTGGTACAGCCCTCTCCTGTCACATTTGTTCATCCCTGTGATTCTGGTGAGGATTGACACTGACAAGGGAAGAGCAGCCACCGTCAAGCCCATTAGAGAGTATATGTTTCTGTGATGCACGTGTTAATAGATATCTATCATAATATTACATTAATGTCACCCATGTATGAGGCTTATAACTTAAACCATCTGCATATCTTGATAACATGCTGGGGCTGATCTTTTCCACCAGTAGCTAAACTGTTTAGGTTTGAAAGAAAATTGACAGTTGCAAAAGAAAGCATGTGATTTAAAAGACACACAGTATGGCCAAGCAGAAATGTTACAAGTGCTGATTGCCCAATCTTTTCTGCTGGACATGAAAGTCAAAACTCCAGAGTCTGCTGTTAGGACCCCATCAGCATAAAACATGAACAAAAATCACCCACCACTTTTCTGCTTATTTAGAAACATCTTTCGTTCTTAGTAATTTTTAGTGATTTTCTGTTTCTTCCAATGAAATAGAAAACTGCACAAGAACAACTGATGCTTTCTAAGTTGATGTGCATTTATTGAAAATAATAACAACCTGATATCATTAACCTCTAAATTGTTTTTTCTGCTACATTTGTGTATAGTATATACACATCGTGTGCATTTCTTAGTGTATGCATTATGCTATAACCTCCCTATAGCATTAAAAATTAACATAAATTAATTAAGACAATATACTTCCATAATGTCAAGTCTTTAAACCCTGTAAACTCTAGGGATACGGAAATGGACTTCAGTTGTTGTGAAACATATCTTGTATATTGTGTTTTCACTCAGCAGAGATAATGACTATGTCTATTCAGATTGAAAATTGGAAAATTTAGTCATTTGTTTAGTCAGCTCCACAAAGTCCTCCACGAATGCTGCTTTATAGGGTGCAGATGACTTGGGGTTCTCAAAGTCTGTGCCAGTGGAGTGCAAGTAGGTTTTACTCTGCTGTAAAGGTTCCAAGTATAGTCTTGGTGATAGACAGAAGACCAAGCAAGCCCCCTGAGGACAAGGACTGTTGCTTTTTCTTTGATCCCCAATGCTTAACACAGTATTTGGTACATAGTGTATGTGTAGTAAATTCTTGGTGGTAGATTGATGGAGGATTGTCAGTGGATTGGCCTCTAGGTGATTAATTTTTTGACCATGGTAATAATGAAAAAAATGCCCTTTATTAACCCTCTTTCTCTTCTACAGGGAGAGGATAGAGGAGTGTAAAGAAAGGGGCAGAGGTGCTAAGAATCGCTTTTAGATCATTTATAAGTGTTAACTGAATTATAGGTATTATAAATGTGAATTGCTTTGCTAATGACTAATGAATGGATATACATTGGCAGATCCAGAGTAATACTAATACCCTTATGTTAAACTCTATGTTAAAAAAGACAACAAAAGGAAGTAGCAGCCAAGTAAAAGGATGATGGCTCAAAGATTCTCCAGGGAGAGACAATGGACTTGGGAAATTTGATTTCATCACATGCCCAAAGGCAACAAGGACTATTATTTTGTAGAGAAGTCATCATGTCCTATGGTGCTCATATGGATCAAGAGCAAAAAAAAAAAATCCAAATGCTGTGATAATTGCAGCTTCTGTGCTGACATATGGTATATGATGAAGTAAAGAAATTCTTTGAAGAACTTTAAAGCCCTTCACAACCTGCTTTGGCAATCTTCTTACATGGTATTCCCTGTATGCACTCTACAGCCCAGTGACACTGGTTGCTCTCCTTCCTTTTCTTCCCATGGCACACTTCACCTTTTGAATTTGCACTTTTTTCCTGGTTGTCCTCCACTCTCAGAATGCCTTCCTTTCTTCTCTCTGGCAAGTACCTTCACTGGCTTCCTTCAAGTATTAGCTTAAATTGGGTCTTGTGTTACAAGTCTTTTCTAGTCTTCCTCAATGTTAATGCCTTCCCTCTGATTATCTCTAATTTACTCTCTCTATATGTTTTATAGATAGATAGATAGATAGATAGATAGATAGATAGATAGATAGATAGATAGATAGATAGACAGATTGAGTTGTTTGTATGTTGTCTCCTCAATTAAAATGTGAGCACCTTGTGGGTATGGACTCTTTTTCTTTTTTATTTTCTTTGTGTGTCCAGTTCTTATGTGGTTCCTGACATACAGTAAACACTTAAAAAAGTGCTTGTTGACTTAACTGAAGAACTGAAGATTCTACATACCAGATCAACATAGCCTTTGATTCTTGGTGATGCCATTGTAAACACAAGAAAGGGAAAAGACAGAAAGCGTAACAGAAAGTACAGCTCAGATTTGAGAAACAAAGTATGCCATAGGCTTGTCGATTACTCTGAAGTCCTAAAGCTTTATCTCTTATATGATATATATGTGTATATCTATCTATTTATCCATCTATTTTCCCAGAAGAAAATAAGAGTCTGGATATAGTGATCAGTGGATAATATCACAGGCAAAATGCAATTAAATGTATCTCAACAGAGTGAAAACAACTGGATACTGATGTGGGATTAATATCTGAATCAGTTGTCTGTGAGTGGTCATATCATAAACCAATTAGGGCAAAAGTCAAAATCAACATCAAATTGGAAGACAGGCTAAAGATGAGTTACTATAAAAAACTGAAGCAGCTTCAATGTGGTATTCAAACATTTGACAGCAGAAAATTATCGCAGACAAAAATAAACAAAAAATGACTGTTGGACGCAATCAAATCACCGTTTACTACAAAGGCCTGTATGATGTCAAAGAGTCATCACAACATGGAGGACAAAAGAGCTCAGAAAGAGCATTTGCCATGGAACACTCAACCTCCTTGCCAAGCAGAAAGCCAGTTTATATTGAAAATTCATTTGTTAAACCACTACAAAAGAGGACAAAAGTGGAAGATTATAAGCACTATTTCCTTAGGAAATAACAAAAGCAATGGAAGTGAAAACAAGTCTACGGAAATCTTGGCATGAGTCCCAACTGAGCCATGTGATCCCCAGAGTATTAATAGATAAAATTGGCAGTAAGACAGCAAATATATGGAAACTGGAATGTTTTTTAAAGCATTTCTCTAGCTATTTTCATCACTGGCAGAGGAACACAATTGCAATTTAACATTTCAGCAGGCATTTATTAAATGTCTACAATGTGCAAGGCACTCTGCTAGCCACTGACTATACAAAGACAAAAAACAATTCATCCCTTACCCTCAAGGAGCTAACAGTCTTGTGGAGTGGGGAGACAGATATGTAACTAACATTATTCTACAGCAAAGGATGAGAAGAGCAAAAAAGAGTCCTGAGTAAAGTGCTACAAGAAATTGAAGGAAAAGAAGACCATTTTAAGATGGGAGAGAAGAGGGGTGGAGAATGGTGCGGTGAAGAAAAGCTTTCTGTAGGTGGTGGCACCTGAATTGGACCTTGAAAGAGGGAAAAGACTTCAACATAGAGAGATGAAAGGGGTTTATTGCCATGAATGAAGCAGGATGAGCAGAGGCAAAGAGCCAGTAATAAACAAGATTAAAATAGACGAAAGAAAATAAGCTTATTGAATGGAAAATAGAGTAAATGAAGGTAAGTATAATGAGATAAAGTCATAAAAGTAGATTGGAACCAGGTTGTGCACGATCTTGCATGCCAGGACTGCGGTTTATATTTGGTAGGCAATGGAAAACTATTGTAGGTTTATGATTAAAAGAATGAAATAATCAAAATTGCACATCATGAAGATTACTCAAGCACTTCTGTGAAGGATGGGAGAATAAGAGAAATGGAAGTAAGTGAGCCATGCTGGGAGACACCTAGTTAAGAAGTCATGAGGATGCGAACTACATTGATTCTAGTGGTAGTCAGGAACACATGTGAATGGATGTGAGAAATATTGCCAAGGTAGACTCAGTAAGGCTTGGGAACTAATTGAAGATAATGGAAGAGAGAAGTAAGGGTCTAAAATGATCTTGAGAAAGAGATCTTGCATAATTTGGAGGATTGTCATGTTTTCAACAAATAAAGTAGTTGGAGGAGGGACAAGTTTAGTTTAGTTTTTTTTTTCCAGGACAATGAATTAAACTTTGTCATACTGAATTTCACGTTCTAGTTTTACATTCAGGTAAAAATATTGATCAGGCAATAGGAAATACGGGACTAGAACTATGGGTAGAAGTAGTAAAAATCATTTGCAAAGAGAGGATAATTGAATCCCAAAAAGGGAATGAGATCGCCAAGGAAGAAAGTGTAGGAAAAGAGAGAAAGAAGAGCTTATGCTTCTCCCAAGTAAAGAAAGAATGTTGTGGGTCAAAAGACAACAGAGAAACACATAATAGGCCAAGTAAGCAGCAACATATTTCCTAAGAACATATAAGTAAAAGATGTTATCGAGGAAACATATGATGAAAAAAAGAAGTGGATTGGTTGTGTCATGAGAGGGATGGATAAAAGAAAATAGATAGTTTGGGTGTTGCAGCGGAATGCAGGAAATGCAAAAAACAATACAGAGGAAGTCATCCAGCATATTGAGTAGATCCTCTGAGAAATGTTTGTGGAAGAACAGGGACAAAAATCACCAAGGACGAGACGGCATGGATCAGTTGTGATCTCTGCACCAATGGAGAGAATATAGAACTTGAAGAGAACACAGACCCTTGATGCATTAAAGTCCAGTCTACTTGATGCCAAACATTAAGTGAGAAATTAGTTTAACATTTTGAGAAGATAAAGCTTGACCACCTGTGGTCCTCAAAACTAATGGTGAGCAATTCAACAAACATTATTAAGTGCCTAATGTGTTCACCAAATTGTGCTTGGTGAGGACAATATGAAGGCAAAAAAAGAAACTACTTGCGATCTTGAAAAACTTCCTTCTATTGGGGAAATATAACATGTACCTTGTTGTGCTGAGCTGGGCCCTGATCTGCCTACTGCCAGAAGGAAAGCTTCCTACATGCCTGAGAAGAACACTTAGACTAACTAGGGTCCTTTGAAATTTATGCATATTTCTAGGATGTTGTTGTTCATCCTTCATTTTCAAAGAGGACCAATGACATGACTGGGTGATATCTTGACATGTGTGAGAGTTGGATTTAAGTGAGGCATACTTATGCAAAAGAAGAGAGAGTGGAGAACTCCACTA
This sequence comes from Phalanger gymnotis, assembly GCA_028646595.1. Lineage (NCBI taxonomy): Eukaryota > Metazoa > Chordata > Mammalia > Diprotodontia > Phalangeridae > Phalanger > Phalanger gymnotis. The sequence continues at coordinate 589,121,473 of CM053622.1, forward strand.
ACAGGGCAGAATTTAATACTGTGGCCCAGGATTCAGTGGATGACCTGGGAATCTTCAATGCCTGTCCAAGCTCTAAATGTTCCACAGTGCCTGCTTCAGCTGTCTTCATGATTATTGGAACAAATTGTTCTCATTTGCCCATTCTACCATGGAAAGTCTTCACATGCTTTAGGTAGACATTCCCCAACTCACCAACAGGTATAAGGCTGGTCAGTTACCTTCAACCTGGGGAGATGGTTTTACCAGGGTGTGACTGCTGCACATACTACAGCTTCTTGGAGCCACAGTTGAGAACAGGGTAAATTAGGTGGACAGCAAAGGTGGATGAGCAGCCCGGAAAAAGGCTTGGCAAACCATCAAACTTATAAATCCCTTTTAAAGAAAGAAAGGAACAGGTTGTGGTTACAAGATGGTCCCATTAGCTTTGGAAAAAATAGGAAGAGGAATCGTACAATTATATCTCTACATAGATGTTGTTTATTACCTTAAATTTATTAGCTTAAATGATTTCTTAATCATTTAAGGAAGTCAAGTCAGTATTCAGTAATTTATTAAGTGATATTAAATATATATATATACGTGATACGTATGTATATATATGTGTGTATGTGTATATATATATACATATATATATATGTGCATATATATATATATGTATATATATATATGTATATATATATATATATATATTATGTGCCAGACACTGGCACATAGAAAGGCAAAAAGGGATACAGAGAAAGGCAAAAAAATTTAAATGGTCTTTGCGCTTAAGGGGCCCATAGCCTAATGGGAGAGACAACATGCAAACAGCCATGTACAAATAAGATATATTACAGGATAAAATGAAGATGATCAAAAGAAGAAAAGCAGTGGCATTAAAGAAAATTGGGAAAGGCTCCTTGTAAAAGACAGGATTTTGCCTGGTACTTAGAAGAACTCGAGGAAGGCAGAACACAAGGATAAAAAGGAAGATAATTCTAGGTATGGGGACAGCTAGTGAAAATTCACAAATTTGAAAGGTTGATTCTTGTGTGAGAAGAACATCAAGGCAACTGGTGTCACTAGATTGCAGTGTATGTAGAAAAGAGTGAGGTGTAAGAAGGCTGGAAAGGTATCAGGGTAGGGAGGGTTTAAAAAGCCATAGGATTTGATATTTGATGATGGAGGAAAAAGAGAACCACTGGAATTTCTTCAGTAGAGTGGTGAGGGGTGGGGGGAGGGGGAGAGAGGTGTAACATGGTCAGACCTGCACTATAGAAAGATCAGCTTCACAGTTGAGCGGAAGATGGAGTAGAATGGGAGAGTGGGGGTGGTTGGGAAGGGGCCAGGACCGGGACTTGAATCAGAGAAACCAACCAGAAGGCTATTGAGCTTATCTTTGTTCACATTATGCCATCCAGGCAATCTATGTTTTTAAGATATTTCTTGTGTGAAAAGTAAGCCCTTTGGAAAGTTTTGGCCACTCTCATATTAAGAGGGGATGTGACTGACTAATCATTCCCTTTTTTGATAGGCATATTAGGACTGTAATAGAGGCTCCTTGTTGTTCAGTTGTTTCAATCATGTCCAACTCTCTGTGACCCATTTTGGGGTTTTCTTGGAAAAGATACTGGAGTGGTTTGACATTTCCTTTTTCAGATGAGGAAACTGAGGCAAACAGGATTAAGTGACTAGCCCAGGATCACACAGCTATTAAGTGTCTGAGGCTGGATTTGAACTCTGGTCTTCCTGACTCCAGGCCCAGCACTCCATTCGCTTCACAACCTAGCTACCCTGTAATAGAGCAACATGGTATAAAAAACAGAGTGGAACCAGAAAGACCATGGTTCAAATCCAGTTGTTGTGGGTGTAGCTTTAAAACCAGCACCCTCTTAGTTCAGGTCAGATGTTGGGTTGAAATGAGGCACTTGCAAGTCACTGAATGTTAAACAAAGAAGTAAATTTACTTGGTCCTAACACAGAAAATATATGTTGCTATGATATAATGGCTTCTCTGGATGCGCCCCTGATGTCTCCATCTGGTCAGTCAGTCATCATGGCATAGCAACCCAGTCTGAGGCACCCACTAAGTCTAAGAAACTGAGACCCCACGTGGCTTAGGCTTTTTATTAGTCCTAGACTAGAGAAGCTGGAGAGGATGCTTCATCAGGGCAGCTGGGGTTGAAGAGTTGCGTAGGGCTCGGGTTTGGGGAGGAATCTGTGACAGTGTATGGGAAACGGCAACGGGAAGCTGCTATCATTCTATACCTACCTTTCATCTTTATTTGTTGTATAAACCTGAGAAAGTCACTCTCTATATGCCTTCAGGTAATTCCTTTAGGACTTATCTATTAATTTATCATTGTGGTGTACTTTGGTGGAGGGCGTACCCATACCAGGAGTCCCCCACATTGCCAAAATCACAGGTCCTTCAAACATCAGTCAATCAATCAGTATTTGTTATATGTGTTACTATGTAAGGTCTGGATTTGCAAATAGAAAGATTGAAATAATCCCTCCTTGCAAGGACCCTGCATGTTAATGGAGGTGACAGTAATGTCATAAGAGTTTATTCAGGGTAAGGAGAATAAATAAATCTAAAGTACTTAAGTACTAGGTAGTTTAGAAGGAAGGATACAATCGGGTGAGGAGAATTGGAAAAGGTATCTTGTAGACTGTGGGGCTAGATGCATCCTGAAGGAAATGATGGATGGGAAGGCGAAGTTAGGAGTGAACACCTTGGAGGCATATGTGATGGCCGGGGCAAACACACGTAGTTGGGTAATGAGCAAGGTGTCAGGAATAGAGGGAGAAGGATAATTTGGCTGGATGGCAGAGCATCAGAGGGAAAGGTAGAAAGACAGGCTTCGAAGGACTTTAAAGGCACTTTTTTCCCTAATGTCCAGGTTTTAGTATCACATTTGACAAAAATCTACTTTTCGTGAAGAAATTTGTGTGAAAGATGTAGAAATGTGGGCTCAATGACATTGGTGTATATTTATAGTTATTCTTCTACATCTTGACTTTCCCCACCTCGGTTTCAATACATTGCAGGATGGCATAAGACATTATAGTGGGAATTTTATGGGAGTTTTGCAGAAGTTGCAGACAATACTCAAAGGCCAATAGACAACACAGAGCCTATGACCAAATACTTAACCTAAATTTTACATTATGGTGCAGGAAATATCCCATTAAAGAAAAAAAAAGATTCAGACTTCTTCTCTGATATGAATGGAGGGCCAAAAAATTTTACTTGGATTTTTCAGATCTTGGGAAATGCTACCATGCCTAACCCCCACACTGTAGAAGAGATAAGTGTATTACTGGATAAATGGCTATGCCCAAAGAAAGTTGATTAATGGTTTGGTATTGAGTATGTAGACATACTACAAGGCTCTGCCCTCAGATGTCTTCCACTTAACATTTTCATTAATGACTTAGATTAATGATAAAAATGGCATACTTAGCAATTTTATAAATGACATGAAGCTAGGACGGATAGTCAAAGTCAACATCCAGAAACAATGGGTGGACTATAGCACAATAAAGAACGATAAGGATAAAGGCAATTCTATAGGTAGGTTCAAACTGCTTTAGGAGTCTTATGCTTATCTCTGAGTAAGAAAGAGGGTCTTTGGCCAGCTAAAATATATCTGGAAGAGGGTTCCCAGAATGAAGAGGAGACTAAAATACATGTCAGATAAGAAAGAGGTCAAAGAACTGGTTGTGTTTAGACTATAGAAGAGAGAATTGGGAGTGGGGGTTAGCCAATGGGAGAGGGATATGGGAGTTCTATCCATTTAAGTTACCAAGTAACATACAAAGGCAAAAATGAAGCAGCCTCATATGCTATTAGGAGAAAACATGTACACAAATAAACAGAATGCCAACGCATTAAAGCAGACATGGAGGGCACAGATGAGAAGGTTTGATGTGGACAGAATGCCTGCTTCAGAGCCAGATGACCTATGTTCAAATCACAGGCCTGCCACTTACTAGCTTTGTCACCCTGGGCGAGTCAAGTAATGTCTTAATTTCTTAATCTGTAAAAGGAAGTAGTTGGACCCGATGGCTTTCTAACTTCACTTTCCATGCTAAATGTGGGACCATATGAGCCTTTGAGAACCCAAACAATTGTTGGGATCAAGACTATTAGAAAAGAGATTGAGCAGACTAATGTAGTTAACTACAAAAGCAAGGAATTTGAAGTAAGTGGAGCGGGATTTGAATATAGGTGCTGCCATATGCTACCTGTATGATTGCAAGTAAATCATTTATCCACTCTTGGCCTCGATCACTTCATCTCTAACTTGAAGGGTTTGGACTGGGTACTCTTCAATGTCCCTCCTAACTATAAATCTTGTAATTCTAAGGACCATGGGTGAAAATTACAGAGAAACACATTTTTGTTCAATATAAGTCCGAACTTCTAAACATAATCAGTCTTCAGACAGCTGTCAAGTCAAAACAATCTCCATGTGGGATGTGGGTCAGGTCTAAAGAACAGGTCTGACCACATCACTCCCCTGCTCAAAACACTTGACAGTCTTTTTGTTGTCTTCAGGACATCTTGCAAAATGCTTAGCCTAGCATTTAAGGCCCTCTGCAGTCTGTCTGTGACCTACCTTTCCAACAAAATTTGACATTGTTCCATAAACTCTAAATTTTAGTCCAGACTGACTATCTCCTGTCTCTAGAACTCAGCATTCTGTCTCTCATCTCTAGGCATTCGTGCAGGCTGGACCTCATGCCTTAAATACACTTTAATTGCATTTCTCCCTTTAAAAAACCCTTCCCTTCCTTCAAAGCTCAGCTCTGGTGCTATCTCCTTGGTGCAGCTTTCCATGATCCCACCAGCTGAAAGTGTTCCCTACCTTCTCAGATTTTCTAGAACATTTAAAAATTCCTTACTTAATAATATGCATAGCTGTGTTCAGCTATTCAGATCAAATGCACATAGAATATAGACTCCTTGAGGGCAGAGACTGTGTCATGTGTTATCTATTTTATTCCAAGTCATCGGCACAATGCTTTGCTTCTAGATGGTTAATACTTTTTAAAGAAATGAATGTTATCAATAAATGAATAAAATGCAATGGATTGCTTTATGAGGTAGCGAGTTTCCTGTTAATGGAAGTTTTTGAGTAGAGGCTGAATGTCTACTTACCAGGGTATTGTAGAAGGCGTTGATGCATGGGATGAGGTGATAAACTAGATGAATTTTAGTATCCCCTGCATTTCTAAAAGATTATGTGATTTAGTGACCTTAGATAATGATGACTCTAACTTTCCAAAGGGTCTTCTTTGCTTTTATGGAATAGATTATGTACTAGGAGGATATTAATCAGTTAACTACATGAACATATGAGAGCCCAGTGAAGCAGGTTATTTTATGTGATTTCTGTCATGTACAGACATCCTGTGCCAACTTGGTGAGGGCTAACAGAAGAGTTAGCATATAGCCAAACATCTGGGAAATAGTGGTGGAACCCAGTAGTAGAGACAGCAAGTGATGGTCAGTGTATTAATAATGTGTGTGTCAAAAATCAAAGAGTAGAGGGAAGTCACCAAGTCAGTAGTGATGAGAGTCAAGATTTGCAGATTGGGTTTAATACACAGGAATTGGTAGACATATTCTCTTTCACATATATGTACATACATACAAATTTATATATGACAATTTACATTTATTAACTTTATATTTATGCTGCATATATTTTTATGCGTACTTGTTGCTTCCCTCATTAAAATGCAAGTAGCTTGTGAATAGGGATTGTTTCTGCTCTTTGTCCTTGTATTTGCAATTCCCAGACATGTAGGAGGCATTTAATAAAAGCTTGTTAATTGAAGAAAAGAAGCTAGGCCTATGTAATGGCAACCATACTGGCACACACAGGATGGCTGCTTGTGCAGGTTCTTTTATCTGCTTTACTAAGGAAAGATAGCTGTTTCAGGGGTCAACAATCTTTCTTTTTTAATCACGTAAAACACAAACACAGGAAATACAGAGAAGAGAAATAAAGACCAACAGAGAGGGTTCCACTGCCTGAATCAAAGCTTTACATCCACCACTGAATCAAGAGAGGAGTCGTGGAGCTCAGAACATACGGCCACTCAGTCTCGACCAGGGAATCACAGCATCTTTGTCATAAGTGAGCCCCCAAAGCAAAAGCTCACGTCTCAGAATATATACTCTTTAGGCTCAGTGTCTAGTTAGAAACTAACAGAAGGTATGTGAGCCTTCCTACAAGCAAGCAAGCTTCCCTTAATGGGCTCCACATGAGGCCTATCAATGGGTGGGGAAGGCCTTATATCCTCTCCCCTCCCATTAACATTACAGTCTAGAATAAATCAACAAGTAAATTGGCAGCATCAGGAGAAACAAGAAAAAATAAATCAAACCAGGAACAGAACATATAACTGATTGACTGTTTGCCACACTCAATTGCTGTATGTTAACAGAGTGGTTTTTTAACCCTAAAATTTAATTTTTAAAAAAAGTTTTATTGTTTTTTTTCCCATCACAGTTATTTCTGGAAAAACCCATCCTTCTATCCTTCCGTGAACCTTCCCTTGTAACAAAGGGAAAAATCAAACAAACTTGTTAAGTAAAACCTTATACCTATTTGGCAACTTCCAGCATCCCACATCCATAGTCCTGCACCATTCCATTGAAAGAAAGGAGAAAGCACAGGGAATTTTAAAATAAGGTAAGCAATATTAGCCCCATCTCAGACTGTCAGATATGGATGCTTTGCCACTACTTTGCCTTAGCTGTAAAGAAAGGATTTGCTTTCCCCTCCACCAAATCCAGCCTAGAGTCAGTCTTCACATCGGAGTCAATTCCCAATGTGATTGCAATCGCCTTAGATCTATCAATCACCAGATGAGCAAATAAGCACAAAGTCCCCAAAGACCTCCACTTTTCCCAAGGATACACACAGGCTTTCTTGTGGTTCTAATGATATGAACAGAACATAGAGGGAGCCATACACATCACACAAGGGATTAGCCAGGGAAGCAGGTGCCAATACTACTATTGCAAAGTCAAGTCTCAGACTCTGTCCTAAGTTACTATTCCTCAGCAGCACCAGAACAATACTTTGACAGAATAGCATTGGCAAGTCTCAAAATTATCAGCAGTGGTGATAGACTGGATCACTGCTTTATAAACAACGCCTAAGTCTAATCAGTAGCAGCTGACTCCTAGACTGGTAGCATCTCGTGTGCCTCCATACCATGGACCATTTTATATTGGCAGACCCAAAGGTTTAGCTTCCCTGGCCTGTGTTATGGCATTCCCTGTTGTGCTTACTGACACACCTGTAACTTCTTAAAGGGATGAGGCTATCAGCCTGAGCGTGCGTGCGTGCGTGCCTGTGTGTGTATGTGTGATATTACTCATAGCCCAAGTTTGATTCACATAGAAAGGGATCCTTATGTGAAGAATGCCTGGTGACTTTTCTCCAAGGTTTTGTTTTTGCATTCCCTCTGCCCCCAACTGTGTTCTTTCCCACTAGCTTAACTTTATTTATACCTTGAAAAACCTGTCTTGGTTTAAATGAGGTTTGCTTAAATGGACTATCCTAAATCTACACTATATGACTGATGGTCAATGGGAAATGTAAATGTCAGTTAGGAAGCAATTGGCAAGTAAATAGGCAGAATGTAATTTTGGTTGTTTGATCAAAGTTACAAAAAATGGTAAACTCATACTGACAAACAGCACAGAGCCAACCAATATCCAACCCAGCTAGCTTTCATGGGAGTATACTCATTGTCAACAAATGTTATGGAAAGGTCAATGGTTAATTAAATAATCCATCACCTTGGGATAGAGAGTAGTTCTCAAGTCTGACAATCAGTGACAGAAATATTCAAAGGTCAAAAAATGAGTTACAATATATTCTGCTTTGTTGTTATGTATTATAAAGATGTGGCTTGCGTTGAGAACCATAGGCATAAAGATAGAAGCATATGTTGATGAAAACATTTTTCCCCTGTACAACTCAAATTTAGATTATTTATTGATATGATATACCATCATCTGAGGCATCTTTTTTTCCTGAAATACACATATGTATATAGACATACATACTTATACAGAGACATAGACATATATACATACATGCATGCATTCACCTGCATAGATAGATAGATAGATTAGAGATAGATGACAGATTGGTAGATATACAGTAAAATTTTGATTGCAGATCTGGGCAGTTCTTTGAGATTAAAAGAACAAGCAAGCAAAACAACAGGGAAGCTTCCTCCTCCCCCCTCATCCCCCATCCATGATGATTTTTGGGGCTTGGTGATTTCAAACTGCTGTTTACAAAGAGAACAGCTTTACAAACGTTTGCCTTCTACTGCTGACTGCATTTTCTTCCCAAGGAGCAGAGCCGTATCGTTCTCACTGAACAGTAACATCGACTATTTCCTTATGGCCAGGGCAGACCTACCCTTCTGTAAATTAAAAGCGCTATGCAAACTTGATTCATTGATTTCACCTAATTTCCCTCGCCAAGATTGGGTCCTTCATTGTCCTCCCAAGCCTTTAGTTCTTTCCAATTGTAAGTATTATTTTATTCATGCTGCCTAGCAAATGATTGTCTCCCAGAGTCACTCTCAACCCCCTCTACTTATTCCTTCTTTCTGTTCCTTGGTGGTATTGACTCAGACTATGTTCCGGGTTTCTACTTTCCAAGCTGAAGTTGTCCAAAAGAAGTACCATGTGACCTATACAACCTAACATTATTCTTACCTTTTATTTATTTATTTTTAAATTTTAGCTAAGGGCCAAATCAGTGACATGAAATGGGAGAACCCAGAATAACCATTTTGCATAAAACTATAAATCTCATACATTTTTTTTCAATGAGGACAAAAATTAATTACATATTAAATGAAAAGGACCACAAATTGAGAAACAGATTTTTAAGTGTCCATGTTGTTGGTTTTTGCATCCTAAAAGAAAGACCATTACTTTTTTTCCTGAGAGTTGAAAGAGTAGGACATAAGGCATAGTATATGGACACTGTGGAATGCTCTTTATATGGCTTATAAATGAGATGGTATTGTGGGGAGATGACTCTTTGGGGACTTTGGCCTATTCAGTACCGGTTTTCCCTTCTTGCTCTCTGTCTGTATGATAGTTGCTGTTCCAAATACTGGGGAGTGTTATATGATTATTTTATCTCTCACTGTAAAGCGTTTTGAGAGACTTTGTATGAGAAGCAATATAAAAATAAATTGAATTGAACTATGGCTTCACCTTCCCACTTTTTAGTGCAGAAACCTTTAGAGCAAAAACTGCAGGGCTATGACAAAAGACAAGATTAAGACTGTGTCAGGAAAACAGGCAACGCTGGAGAGTCCCCGACCCTGCCTGAGTAGTTTGGGATTTTTTTTTCAGTTTAGATTACGTTAGATTTAAAGCATCTCTGCCACTAGTGAAAATCATCTTGGTGTTTTTCTTAAGATAGCTATTTTGAGCCATAAGATATTCAGTATCTCCTTCCTTAAAAAAGCAACATTTCTATAAAGACAAGAAAACTTGATAATTGTACAAATATCTATTTTACATAACACATCACGGTTCATTAAAAGCCACCCTGTTGGCCTTTGAAAGGCCAAGGGCTGAGCCATGGAATATTACTTTCAGCATCCACAACTGTAATAATTTGTCTTTTAAAATAAAATAATCTTGGCTTAGGATAATAGGTTTTTCCTGCAGAAATACGATTTTGTGTTTTATGACATGGCATCAATACATTATTTTAATAAATGACTCTTGGTTCACAAGAAGTGCTGTATTTTGACAATATCAGCCAGCCTTTTCATTTGTTTAAGCAGGAAAAGTGGGGTGCCAAAATAAAGCTACTCCAGAAGAACATCTCAAGAATGTTTATGAAAGCTCGGCTGCAGCTACATTTATTAGAGTTGAAGCCCAGCACTAATTTGTCATGCAGAATTCCAGGGAAGTGAGTAATTTCTATGTTTCTCTAAATGCCAGCATTTAATATCAGGAGTAACCATTTGCTTGTAAACACAGATCAAACGACATAAGACGTCAATGTGACAAAAGGTATCAGAGATTTGTCATCATCTGGCAACAGTTATTGGATTTATTTGCTATTGTGTCATGTTTTTTCTCATAAAAATAAGATGTAGATAGAAAGACTGATCGTACCAAAGCTCTCTGACAGTAAGCATAATGCTAGTTTTAACAATGGAAAAAAATTTACCAGGGAAATGATTTTTGGTAAGCAGCACCTAAGCTTATCCTCTATGCCTCCCTTTGCCCCTCATATCCCCCTCCCCCATTCCAAGCCCTGTGGCCATCTTATGCTCTCTGTTGTTATATTAGTATATCAAGCTAATGGAAGATCACATTCCTTCCAAGGTCATGACTACGGTTGGTGGCTATCCAGAAAGCCAACAGAAAGAGTGATTTCTATTTCTTTTTACTTGTACATTGATTCAGAATCATAAGACTAAGAAGGAGAGACCAAACTTGAGGCTTTGTAATCCATCGCAAGTCTGAAAAGCCTCACACAGTTTCCTTACTTCGAGCCAGGTTCTTGCAGCATGTAAAATACTCCCTGGAAATAATAAATACCAGTAACAATAATTTATATCTACATAGCAACTTACAGTGTCCAAAGCATTTTGCGTTCTTTGTCTCCTTTGAGGCTCACCTCTCTGTAAGGTTGTTAGGGCAAATATTATTACTTTTTTTTCCATTTTAAACATTTGAGTAAATGAATATTCACAGAAGCTAAGTGATTTATTTGCCCAAGCAAATTCATGGCACAAGTCAGGGCTCAATGTATGAATTGGAGAGGGAAGAAGAGACTAGAGGCAGTGAGGTCATTTAGGATACTAATACAATAGTATAGGCAAGAGGTGCCAAGGGCCTAGTCTCACTGCAAATATATATTTAAAAAAATAAATAATATGTTTATAAAAAGAAGAAGACTTGATAGTTGGTCAAAAATATCTGTTTTATATAACATGTCACGGTAGTGGCCAAGTGAGTAGAGATGGTGAGGGAAGTGAGAGAAGCTTTGTAGGTAGAATGGATCTGACTTGACAAATGATTGGTGATAGGGGCTGAGGGAAAATGGAAAGCTAAAAATGATTCTAAAGTTTTGAACCTGGATTATTAAGAAGCTGGTAACTTGGCTTGCTTGTGCCTCCTACTCTCTTAACTCAGCTTTTCTATTCTTTTAAAAATTTTCACTTTAAAAGGAAAATGGCAAATATTAGAAGGGCAGTGAAAAACAGGCACATTAATGTACTTTTGGTTTAACTGTGAATCAACACAACTTTTCTGGGGAGCAATATGTAACTACGCCCCAGAAGTCACTAAATTACTTATACTCTTTCACGCAGTGATACCACTACTACTATATTTCTATATTTATCTATGTGTGTGTGTGTGTGTGTACATGTACCTATGTACTGCCTTAGTAGGAAAGAAATGTGGAAGCTAAGAGAATGCTCATAATTTGGGGAATGCCTGACCAATTTATGGTATATGAATGTAATAGAATATCATTATTATACATGTAAGAAATGACCTCAACTTTTATATATGTTAAATGACCAGTCTCTTCTAAATTAGGCATCTTGCCTCTCCATTCTAGGAACCTAAAATTTGGGGGCTCCCTTAGGGGTCTTTCTCAGGATTTCACTATTTCTCTCCAATAAAATATCTGTTTTTCCTTAGCTTCCTTCTCTGCAAGCTCAAGAATCTTGCCCTTTAGTCCTGGATGTCCAATATCATAGAGCAGGGCTGTCCAGCCTTAGGTTTTTATGGAAACAATAGACAATATATTTTGATTTGCCATTCTAGTGAGAGCTCTGTGGTAGCTTGGCTTCATTTATTAAAGCATTTATGTAAATTTCTATGCTTCTAGGCGGCTGCATAAATTGCACTGGGGGCTGCATCTTGGACAGCCCTGTCATAGAGCATTTGTCCTATTTTGGACACTCATGAGTGTGGTCCGCTATGTCTATCTTGACAAAGTCTATCTTAGTGAAAAAGGTGGAAAACTGCGAGATGGAAGATTGTACGGTTAGATAGATTAAAAAATGGTTGAACGACCAAAGATTAGTGATTAATGTATGAAAATACAATGAGGGAGGTCTTTGGTGGGAATGGGAGGAAAAGGAAAGGGAATAAGCATCTATATAGTACCTACCATGTGTGCCTACATAATGGCAGACACAGTACTAAAAATATAATTTCACTTCATCCTCACAGCAACTATGTGAGGGAGGTGCTACTATTATCCCCATTTTACAGATGAAGAGATGGAAGCAAACAGAGGTGCAGTGACTTTCTAAGGTCACTCAGCTAGTGAGTGTCTGAGGGCAGATTTGAAATTGGATCTTCTTGACTTCAGTCTTGTCTCTCCTTCCACTCCACTGCCTAGCTGTCTCTGGGATTCGTCTTTCACCATCTAGGTCAATTTGGATAATTGGACAATGGAAAAAAATGATGCACTTACTGGATTTACACATACTGATTGTCTAGGAAGGATAGAAAACCTATTGGAGACAGGGTGATGATGCAAAAAAAGAAGTCAAAGTACTGGAACCTTGGGCTAAATTTAATGAGAAATGGGCTACATTTAATAAAGTTAAATGTGAAGTCTTACATGTGGTTTCTACAAATCAATTCTACAAATACAGAATTGCAGAGGCAATAGAATGGCTAGATTGACCATTTATGTAAAAAAAATCTGGATATTTTATGGACCACACATCCATCAGGAGATAACAGTATAACATGAGAATCAAAGCTAAAATATCTGAGACTACATTAATGTAAGCATACTGTGTGGAATGTGGAAGGCATCTTTGATAGACCATATTTGGAATATTGTATTCAATTCTGGGTAAGGAAAGCTTTGACAAAATGGAGGCCATCTAGATGAGAGTGACTGGGATGGTGTCAAGACAGGAAACTCTGTCAGATGAGGATTAAAGGAACAGGGGATGTTCATCCCAGGCAAGAGATGATTACTGTTTTTGATGTTTACACATGGCAGTGGAATTAGATTTGTTTTCCTCAGTTCCAGAGGGCAGAATGAGGAGAAAAGAAGTTGTAGGAATAAAGTTTGAGTTTGATTTATAGAAAAAACTTCTAAATGATTATAATATTCAGAATGCAGATTGGGTGGCCCTTGTAGATAGCAATGTTTCTATTACCAGAACTTTTTATACAGAAGCTAGATAATGTTTTAGGAATGGAGAAAGGAGAGGGATTTCTCTTCAGGGCTATGTTAAATTAGTTGATTTCTGAGGTTGCTTTCAAATCTTAAATTCTGTAATTCACTGACCTCAGGTCCAGTGATGTTTCTGATATACCATTCTACCTCTCAATACAATAAGAAAGACAACTTTGAATGCCACATTAACTTTTTCTAGGGATTAAAGTCTCCTCCAAAATTACTGTCATAGGACAGTAAATGACAACTTTTGGCTAGAGTTTAAAACCTTTTAAAAATGCCAATTTCCTTAGTTACATACTGAATCTGGCCCATTGTGCATTAATTCTTTGATGTCTTTTAAGTAGAGATATATACCAAAGATATATATCCTTATCATTATCCTATATCTTTTAGGGGCCCATTTATTCATAGCATTGTACTATATACTCATAAAAAAGGTTGTGGAACAAGCACCTATGCACAAGCATCTTGTTAGCGGAGACAAACACACTGTTGTGGACCAAAGAGTAAGCAATAGTACTTTTAAGTACTCTACAAAAAATTAACAGGACAAAAAGATATTAACATATGATATGTATTATGGGTGAGCCCAGTTTGGAGTGATGAATGAAGGTTAAGAACATCTAATCAAATCACATAAGAGAGGAAGGAAGCAAGCATTTATATCTGGCCTACTTTGTGCCAAATACTATGCTAAGTGCTTTGCAAATATTATCTCATTTGATCATCCTGACACTCCTGTGAGGTAGGTGTAACCATTATCTCTATTTCACAGTTGAGGAAACTGAGGCAGACAGCATTTAAGTGATTTGTCCATAATCACACAGCTAGCAAGTATCTGAGACCAGATTTGAAATTGAGTCTTCTATAATTCCAGGGCCAGTGTTCAACTGTGCTACTTAGCTGCCTCAATATACAGATATATATATACATATATACATACATATATATCTATATCTCTATCTGTATATATATATATACCCTTCATATGTTTGTGACCAAATAGGTCCATGCTTGAGTGGGGTAAGAAAAGCTGATTCTCCTCTCTAGAGGGAATTATAGCCCAATGCAGTCAGTGAGGTAGGTACCTCTATTTGAAAATACTATTTAGAGAAGCTGTGTCGAGTCTTGTTGGTTGAATTAATTTATACCATATGATTCTCCTGTTGTCATATATACTTGCCCCCTTTAATTTGGGGCATATTTAGGAGCAGACGCATAATTTATTGATGAATTGGGTACTCGCTGGCCACATAGGAGTCTCAGAATAAATATGTGTGTATTTCAGATACAGAGATAAGAAAAGCATATTGCTTTAGGTGGCTTCCTCCATCTCAAATATACCTACAATCCTGCACAACCGGATGGCAGCAGTGAAACTAAGAAAGCTGGTTTGGTACTTAGAAATTTCCTGCCAGGTAAATATGATGTGAAGAGTACAAAAGTAAACCCCTTAAAGGCATCCTTTTAAAACTTTTGGGGTCAGGTTAAGATGGAAATTGTGTTTCTACTCTTCAGCCAGGCAATTGGACGTAACAATCTTTAGCCAAAGGAAAGGGGAAGTTTCATTTTTTTCTTCTTCATTGATTCTTAAACATCTTAATTTACATCAGTAGGATAGAAGAATTGGTTCAGTCTTGTCTTTTCAAAATCTATCTGAAATTCTCCTTTTACATCTTTTGTATAAGTATTGGTACCTCCCCTTCTTCTCTCTCAGAGGGACACTAAAATTAATAAAGATGTATGCAGAGAGTTAACTCTGTGTATTGGCAGGTTTTGTATCCATTCACTAAACCACATCCCACACAACAGTAAGGAGGAGATCGAAGGGGTACCACAGTGCCATCTTTAGATTGAGATCATATGGCTTTGAATGAGACTTCTATAGAGCTATTCATTTTAGTCTCAAGCATTTGCCAAAGTGAGTTTGACCATACTGCACATTCCTCACTCCTCTGCCAATCAAACCCACAAGTTTAAAGCACATGGAAAGAGAAAACGCCAAATCCCTCCGAATATAAGTGAGGCTGACATGCCAAAGAACATTTAAAACAACAACAAAAAAAGGACTCATAAGAGAGAGGTAAAGAATGAAAGTTTGCCTGCTAGACAGGGTGTTTCAAGGATTCATATCATTCAGTGAAACCTAACCTAATTAGTGTAAGTGGAGACTTTTTTGTTATAGATGCTCAAGTATAATGACTGCTATTATGGCAGCTTGCAGCAAGAGAGATATATGGCATTCAATGCTCTGCCAAAGAAAAAATAAACATGTTTCACTTCTTCATTAGATAATGTTTATTTATAGCATAGTATATATCGACCTCCCCTGTAACATTAAAGTTTTGACTGCTTTTTAACTATAAAATCTGATATTGTTGTGGCAGCTGCATGACTTAAATGATTGCTAGAGTACAGCTGTTATCAAAGAGTGAGATTTATAGCTGCACTACATGGTGTAGAGATATGTGCATATTTACTTTGCCTTTTACTACTTGTGTCCTATATTTTAATGATAGTAGGTGGGATGAAATGACAAAAAATGTATTTTATCATTGCAAAAACAAGCCAGACAGTTTATTTTAAAGTATGTCTTAATTTTACATTGTGGTAGTCACTCAGTTATCTCTGGCATTTTCTTCTAGAAATGGCTTGAATGAGGATAAGGATGATAATGCCCCCACTCATGGCTTACCCACATAATGTAAATACATAAGATTTACCCAGCTATAGTGGGCATGCTAAGAGCGCTTAATGACCATGCAGAAAATCTTTCTTTTTTAAAGATATGCCACCGAAAAAGTGATGCCAAAAACAATTCATATGAAATATTCTATTTTTTCAGGCAGACCGTGTAAGTTTAGCATAATTCTGTTTAGCCTTAAATCTGTTATTATCTTTTGCTGAATAGGCATTGCCTCAGTCAAACTGAGACCTGTTAAAACCATAGCTTCAAAAGGCCAAGGTCCCCCATTGCATCCTGGGCCATCTCCAGTCATGCTGATCTATATCTGGCCACTGGATCCAGATGGCTCTGGAGGAGAAAGTGAGGCTCGTAACTTTGCTAAGCTCTCCTTCACTTAAATCCAATTCACTTTCATGTCCTGGAGTCACCTCCCTGATGTCATGATCCTCTTTGAGAATGAAGGATAAACAGCAGCAGCAGCAGCAGCAGCAGCAGCAGCATCTCTCCTATATAGAGCTAGGTATGACTTTCAAATCAAAAAACCTCTTAATAATCACTTGGTGTATATTGATAACATCATATGTGCTTTGTAAACCTTAAAGTGATATATAACTGATAGCTATTACTATTATTATACGGCTTTACCAAAATACCCCACCCCCCAAAAAAAGAACAAATCTTTCATTTCATGGAATCTTTCTCCAATGATATCAAAATGTCAAGGTAAGAAATATTGACCATAAAGATATCAAATAGAAGGTTGCG
This sequence comes from Phalanger gymnotis, assembly GCA_028646595.1. Lineage (NCBI taxonomy): Eukaryota > Metazoa > Chordata > Mammalia > Diprotodontia > Phalangeridae > Phalanger > Phalanger gymnotis. Next base: position 589,138,150 of record CM053622.1, read on the forward strand.
ACTGAATGTATTAATAGATTGGCATTCTGTAATAAAAATCGCATTTGAAGAACGTACTTGAATGGATGTATACCTTTGGAATTATAACATGGGCCAAAAGGGATTTGGAAATATCTTAGCAAAATCCCTTACTATATTAACAAAACACAGGGCTCATCACCCTAATCCAGGTGTAGAAAGGTTAATACCTCACAAGAAAAGGAAGATGATTGATAGATATTCTTAGAACACATGAAAAAGAGGCAGTAAACCTACAGCAATACTTTAGCAATCAGCAGCCATCGCTTCACCAAGCAGTAGTAAAGGTACATGTTATTAGATTTATTGAGTTGGCTTACCTCCAAATAGAACCTACGGAATGACTGAGATCCAAAAGCAGAATCAAATGGCCCTTCATGGAGGACATATGCATGAACACAACCAACAGACTGACAAAAAAGCATGGAACAAATGGCTGAATGATGTAGATTTGTTTTCGGAATCACAGGTGTTTTTGATGGTTACTCAGATCATCACCTCCAAAAATTACAGGAGTATTATTTTTAAGGAGCCTAGACTATGTGATAAATGTAAATTATACCAAGAAATATTAGAGACTGGGCAACATATCACTTTCTGCTTTAAAAATTGAGCACCTATTCAATACCTAGAAAGACATGACACAGGGGGTAGAATTGGAAGCTTACTACTCTTCATGGACTAACATATGACAAATCCCCATAATACAAATAAGGACTTTAAAATATCATGGTGACCTGAACCAATAAACTGAACTGGAATTAATTCATCATCACAGACCGAAATGTTGTCCACAATTGCCTAGCTATTAACATTGATCCACAAAATTAAAATAATAATAATAATAATGCTGCTGATAGATTTTTGGCATACCAAATAGTCATATTCTCCAAGCTTTATGAAATGAAAAGCTTTCGAAATACAGAAATCTAGCAGAAGTAAAGGAATCATGTGAGACAGAATAAGGTACATATCAATTCAATTCAATAAACATTTATTACACACTGTTATGCCAGGCATTGTGCTAAGCTCTGGGGATACAGGGAGAAAAGAAGACAGTCCCTGACCTCAAGAAGCTTACACTCTAATGGGGAAGACCACATGCAAACAAATAGATATAAATCAAGCTGCAGTACATAGGATAAATGAGAATTAACTAACAGAGGAAAGACACTGCAATTAAGAGCGATTTGAGAAGGTCGGATTTTAGTTGGGAATTAAAGGAAGCTAAGGAGGTCAGTAGTTGGAGTGGAGGAGGGAGATCATTCCAGGCATGAGGGACAGCCAGAGAGAATTCCTGGAACTGAGAGATGGACTGTCTTGTTCATGGAACAGCCAGGAGGTCAGTGTCACTGGATTGAAGAATATATGTTGGGGAGTAAGGTATAAGAAAACTAGACAGGTAAGAGGGGGCTATATTACAAAGGGCTTCAAATACCAAAAGAGCATTTTGTATTGTTCCTGGAGGCAATAGGAAGCCACTACAGTTTACTGAATGGGGGCAATTTTAGGCCCTGCATTTTAGGAAAATCACTTTTGGTTGAATGGAGAATGAATTGGAGGGGGGAGAGACTAGAGGCAGGCAGACCCACCAGCAGCCTATTGCAGTAATCAAGGCATGAGGTGATGAGGGACTTCACTAGAGTGGTGGCAGTGTCAGAGGAGAGAAGGGGGTGTTTTAGAGGGATGTTGCAAAGGCTGACCTTGGCAATAGCTTGGATATGGAGGTGAGAGGTAATGAGGAATCCAAGATGACTCCTAGGTTGCCAGCATGAGGGACTGGGAGGATGGTGTTGTCCTCTACAATAATAGGAAAGGTATGTGTTTTTTGGAGGTGGGGAGTTCAGGGGGAAAGATACCAAGTTCTATTTTGGACATAATGAGTTTAAGATGTCTACTGGACGTGCAGTTCAAGATGTCTGAAAGGCAGTTGGAGATGTAAGATTGAAGGTCAGCTGAGAGACTGGGGCAGGAAAGGTAGATTTGAGAATCATTAGCATAAATACGGTAATTAAATCCATGGGAGCAGATAAAATCACCAAGCAAAGTAGTATAGAGGAAGACAAAAAGAGGACCCGGAATAGAACTCCGATGGACACCTAAGGTGAGAGGATCCAACAAAAAGGAAACAGAAGATCAGATAAGTTGGAGGAAAAGCAGGAGAGAGTAGTGTCCTGAAAACCTAGACAGAAAAGAATGTCAAGGAGGGGAGCATGATTAATACTGTCAATGGCTGCAGAGAGATAAAAGAAAGTGAGGACTGAGAAAAAAAACAACATGGAAATTGGCAGCTAAGAGATCATCAATAATTTCAGAGAACAGATTTGGTGGAATGCTTGGTTGGAAACAAAATTACAAGGGGTTAAGAAGATAATGAAAGGAGGGAAAGTGGAGGCACCTATTGTAGATGACCTTTTTGGGGAGTTTAGCTATAAAGGGCAGAAGAGAAGTAGGATAATAGTTAGCACTGATGGATCAAGTGAGGGTTTTTTTCAGGAGAGAGAAAAGAGCCACTAAAGAGATTTGTATTGAGGACACTTTCAGAAGCTCAGCAGAAGATATGCTTGTACTTTTATTGAGCTCCAAAAAATGTTATTTTATCCTGACCATCAGTCTAGAGAATATCAAATGTAAAAAGAATGTTAGCAGGATAGTCACTCATTCCAGACCTATTTCTATGTTTCTGTCTAAATTTCATTGGATAAGATGAAAAGAAGTTTCTATACTACTAGTACTTCTCCTCCTCCTCCTCCTTTTCCTCCTTCTCCTTTGTTATAATCATCATGGTCTCCTTCTTCTCCTCCTCCTCCTTCTCTTTCTCCTTCTCCTCCTCCTCCTCCTCCTCCTCCTCCTCCTTCTTCTTCTTCTATTACTACTACTACTACTTCTATTACTATTACTAGCACTACTACTACTACAACTACAAATACCACTACTGCTGCTGCTACTGTTGCTGCTACTACAAGTGAGCCTACAGAAAATAAGCTTATATCCTAATACATTTTCAATGATAAAAATATTTTATTCACCTGTACAATAATTCACAGAACATTAAAAATAAAAAATAATCCTCAAATCATTTCTCTCCGCAATCCACAAGAAAAGTTGAAAAAAGTGATTAGTAATAATGATAAATAGCTGACCTCATAGCATTTTAATATCTGCAAAGTAATTTATATATATAGGGTATTTCAAAAGTCTTAGTTCATATTTAATCAAGATTGAGCTTTAAACTTGAAACTGCACTAAGACTTTTGGGACACTCTGTACATTATCTTCACCATAGCCCTGTGAATTAGGTATTGCAAACATTATTACCCTTATTTTACAAGTAAACAAACTTCATAAGTGAAACCTAAGTTAGTTGCAAATGCTCTATCTCCCTTACCTGTGCATATTTATACATTTATACTTATATGTTTATCTGTAGACTTCTCCCAGAAGACCACAAACAATGTGAGAGTAGGGGCTATTTTTGTTGTTTTTTGTTTGTTTGTTTGTTTGTTTGTTTTTGCCATTATGTCCCTAATACAGATGCTAGTTGTAGTGCTTTGCACAGAGAAAGCCCAGTCAGTATTTGCTTTTGGCTCACTGTAGGCCTGTAGATAGTGAGTTTCAAAGAGGTAGAGTTTGAATTCATGCCTCTCCTGGCTCTGAGTCCTATAATCTTATGCATGTTATTTAGTCATGTTTCCTTTTCATCTTATAAGGTACAGAATACTTGATAATTAGAAAAATTACTTAAATAATCCAAAATTTTGATGTGATAACTATAGCTACAGGGCAACCCACTTGAAAAGTGTAACCAAAGGTCATATGACTTTAAATGTGCCATTGTTAGAAAAAAAGAGTAAACAATGAAGAAAGGAGGGAAGAAAAGTTATATTTTTTCCTCAACAGTACCCGCTGATTGTGTCTTTTTTTTCTTTTGGCTTCATAATGCCAGAGAATGAATCACCCAGTGACTGATGGGCAAAATTCAGAAGACTTGACAGTTCTGTTCAGATCAGATAAACATTGAAGCCTGTTTGGGGTAGAAACTGGGAAGGAAATCTCATGAAGACAGACTTTTTTTTTCAGAAAATTCCCATTACTTGCTGGATTGCAAAGGGTTAGAAATACTGCAAGAATAGTCTTTAGATTATTTGGGGATTTCATGATTGATCTCAGGAAGTACAAAAGTGCCCAATGCATTCGGGGAAGTGATAATCACATCCTTTCAAACAGAAAAGTTTTAGATCAGCTGTTATTTTATCCCAAACTGCTTAACTAGCCCATGTACTGGCCACCTTTGTCTTCTTTTTTGTTAAATGGCATACAGAGTTTAAATATACACGAAATACTACTAGTTAGAGGACAATAAATCTGTGAAAATTAGGAGGTGGATTCTTCCTTACAGTAACTAGCACTTAAGGCAACATGTTGTGGTCTCTCATTTCCTAGAGATACCACTGGGAGGCATCTAGATGGTGCAGTGGATAGAGCCCTGGGCCTGAAGTCAGGAAGACAACTCCAGTTCTGGCCTTAGACATTCACAGTAATAGCTATGTGATCCCGGGCAAATCGGTTCACTTACCTGAGTCTTAGTTTCCTCATCTGTAAAATGAGGATAATATCAGTACCTACCTCTCAGGGTTGTGGTAAGGATAAAATGAGATGTTTGTAAAGCACTTTGCCGACCTTAAAGCACTTTCTAAATGTTAGCTATCGTTATTGTGAATAGAAGATCACTCAAGGTAATTTTCATATTGTGTATCAATATCCTTAGCTCCTGTAGAACACGTGGCTAACACATAATAGGCGTTTAAAAATGCTTCTTGATTCATTGACTTTTTAAAAAGTAAGGATGGAATTAAAGGAATTGAGGAATTAGATGAACTTGGGCAAAACAGTGGTCCCCAAAGGAAATTTGGAAATTTCTTATTCCATATCACTTGTTTGTTTGTGTTTTTCGTTCAGTGATCAAAAGGTTGCAATAGTGGGGGGATCTCGAGCTAACTTGGGGTGACAGAAGTTTACTGGAGTCAGACTTCAGTCATCAGCAAATGCTCCATAAGCACACAAACATGGCATTTTCTGACATATAGCTCCCAAACTGGAAATTTCAAAACTTTATAGGTGTCTTATTGATGAAATCCAAACTGTTTTCTTTCTGATTAAAATAGAAAAAAAACAGCTTTGGCACATGAATTATTAAATATCCCTGTGAAATCACTCCACAGAAGCACAAATAGAAACTATCTTCTGTAAAACACATAAACTGAGTTTTCTGAATATTCTCATCATTGTTTCATTATAAAGATATGCCGATCAATTAATGCTGCTCCCCAGCATGTAACACACTGCCTGGCATGCCAAGTGTATGAAATGTGGGAAATGGAAACTCAGAATCCGGAATGACTAGAAACCTGGTAGTGGGAGTGTTAATATACTTCCTTTAAAGCTTATGCAATAAATATTTCTCTCTGTGAGAAATTCATCAAGATTTTGATACGGAGCTCAACAGTTAATGCTATGCTTTTTCCCAACTCCCAACTCCACAGGTAGTTAACTGATTAACCAAGCCAAGTCAACCAGCATTTATTAAGTGCCTACTATATCCCAGGCACTGTGCTTTGTAACCCTGTGAGGATGCAGAGAAGGGTGAGGGGAAAGTGCTTACCCTCAAAGAGCACATAGTTTAAGGCAGGAGACAACAGGCAAGGAACTATGTACAAACTCTATACATACACACATATACATATGCATATAAAACATATACATATATAAACACATAGATGTATGTATGTGTGGGTATGTATGTGTGTATACACATAGACACACAGATACACACAAACATATATGACAAATTGTAGTTAATCTCAGAGGGAAGGCTCTAAGATTAAACATTTGTTGCTAGCAGATATCCTGTCTCTCCATTTCATGGAGGAAGGACATATGGGCTCTATTTTCCAGATATTTTCTAAAGATAAAAAGAAAAAAAATTTGAAAAGCAGATTATGCAAATGGAAATTTATCTATCTGCTGTGTGTGTATGTCCCATGTGTGTGCGTGGCTTTCATTTCCTAGTTGATGTGAAGAAAAGAAAAAAAAAAGAAATTTCACACATTCCCAACCCAGATTTTAATATCAAATATTATAAGTGACAGTCTTTATCAATTTATGACATTTCGCTTACAGATTAGGTGATTACTGAAGAAAGAAAAATCATCACATTAACCAACACTGAAATAATTTTAAAGTTTTGTCCTTAAAATCTGAGCCATGCTTAATCCTAGAAATAGTTCTGACAATTGACTAACAGGACTGATATGTCAATCTGGTGTAATATGTCCATTTAGAATGAGGAGCTAATGCTTTTATGGTTAACGATTTATGCTGATTTATTTTCTCCATGAAGGACAGATGCCTTCGTATCCTCTCTGTTCTTTTCTTCAATCTAACCTACGTCTACATGCACATACTTACTTCAACCATTTGGATTGAATTGCCTGGTAAATAACAAAGGTTACCGCTGCCACACAATTGCCTTTGTATTCTCTTAGCATAGTACCTGGTGCATATTAGCTGCTTCATAAATGATTGTTGATTGACTGAACTGAATAGACTAACCCAAATGATTGAAGAGTTAATGTGTGCAGTTATAGATACCTTAACAGCTTAGTGGATAGAATATTGGAACCAGGAAGAGCTTAATGTCATTCCTACCTCAGAAAGTTACTAGCTGTGTGACCCTGGGCAAATCACCTAACCTCTCTCAGTCTCTGTTTCCTCTTCGATAAAATAGGAATAATAATAGTACCTGCTTCAAGGAGTTGTTGAGAGGAGAGTTATCAAACAAAAGCCTCATGAGCTGAATGAGGCCCAAGATACATCTTCAGTGTAACCTGAACCAGATTAAAATGGAATTGTGAAATATTTAACAAAACAAAATGTAATAAAACTTGGATAATATTACATTTTAAAATTGTCGATAGAAGGCCTGCAGGGAGCTTTATGTACACATTAGTGGCCCCCATTTCTATTTGAGTCTGACACCATTGGTTGAATGTATCAAATGAGAAAATCCTTGCAAAGTGCTTCGCAAACCTTGAAGCATTATATAATTGTTAGCTACTATTGTTTCACAGAGGGGAAACCAATCAGCTTATAAATTTCTCTGATTTGTAAGGTAATGGAAAGGTGTGCAAGAAAGAAAATTGCTCGAAGCAAAGGGATTGCTCTGTAATCATTAGGATGATTAGCTTCAATATGGCATATTAATTATATATTATAACTAATTATATAATTATAATTATGACTAGTAGCATGCATGCATGTAGGATGGTGTATGAACTATGAAAAATTAGATCATTAGAAAATACTTGATAGTTTTTTAAATTTTTACAACTAGTTGGTACAAAAAGTACACAGTAAAAGGTAATTCGGTTCAACAAATTCAGTTTCTCCTTGTCTACTGTCTTTTCTCTACTTCCTTAAAATGTGCTGAGGTCTTCTCCATCATGGAAGAACTCTCACATGACCCTGATATCCCTTCAAACTCTGTCCTATATCTCCCTTTTGTTTCATTGTAAAATTCCTGCAATCTCTGCACTTGTTTCTTCTACTTCCTTAAGACCTATTCACTTTCCAATGGTAGGCTTTCAATGCTACCACCCAAATAAAACTACCGTTTCCAAGCTCACCAATATCTTCTAAGTGCTAAATCACTGGGTTTTTCTCAGTCATCATCCTTTTCCTCTATGCAGCATTTTGTAGCATGGACAACACTTCTCTTCTTGGGGAACTATCTCTTTTGTGACATTGCTCTCTTCTAGTCCTCCTATTACACTTATCTGATTACTTCTTAGTTGTCTTAGTCTTCTTTGCTAGATCATCTGCCGTATCTTTCCCCTTAGTGCAGATATCAGGGTACTTCCTCTTGCCTCTCTTGTTCTCTAATCTTTTCCCCTCTCCTCCTTTCCCTTTCTCTCCTGTCTTTTCTTCTTTTCTCCTTTTTCTTCTGGTGAGCTCATTTGCCCCTACTGGGTTGTGTCAAGTGTTAACACCACATCAATCCACAAACAGACACAGACAGACACACTCACTTAATATCTCTTCTGAATTCAACTCCCATACCATCTACTGCCCAATAGACATCTCCTACCAGGGGTGGGGAACCTGAGGTCTTGAGGCCACACGTGGTCCTCTAGGTCCTCAAGTGTGGCCCTTTGACTGAATCCAAACTTCACAGAATAAATCCCCTTAATAAAAGGATTTGTTCTGTAAAACTTGTACTCAGTCAAAGGACCTAGAAGGCCACATGTGGCCTTGAGGCCTCAGTTTTACCACCCCTGAACTCGACATCCTTAAAATTCAACATGTCCAAAGAAGAAAAGATTATCTTCCCACCTAAACCTGTTGCTTCTCCAAATTTCTTTTTTTTTTCTTTTGAGGGCACTATATTCACCTGTCAATCACATTTCATAACCTCAGAATCATCCTTGGCTCTTCCTTCTCCTCTAAAATATCTAATTAATTGCCACATCTTATTATTTATAGCTCTACAACTCATCTAATTATCTTTTCTCCATATACACAGCCATCATCTGAGGGCCTACCCCATTAATTCTGACCTTAGTTAGATACAAGTTTGACCAGGCCCACTGAAGTTCAAGAGCCCTTGAGCTCAAGGGATCCACCAGCCGCAACCTCACCAGTAACCAAAGGGACCATAATTTTTCTACCATGGCCAGAAAATTGTTTTCTTTTAATAAAGCTTTCTTCTGAAACAATGGGGCCCAAATATTCATAAATTAGAATAGACCTGGAAGGAGGGACCAAGAAAATTATTATATCCCCAGAAAGTAATCAGGGTTTTTTATGCCATAAATATCCTTGCATAATGAAGATTTAGAAATACTCTAAATAGGAAAATATTATTTTGTAAAATTTTATAGTTATTTAACCTAGACTATTGCTGTTTGTCCTTCTTCAGGCTCAAAGAGGATCAAAATGACATCACAACTTTGGGGGCAAAGTACACTGTGTCCAACTAGGGCTGATCAGACCAATACAAGCTCAGAAGGCACTACAACAGGTCTCTAGATTGACCATCTCATGTATCTTTTGAGCTGTTGCAATTCTGCTTTGCTTATAGAACACATCAATTTCTTTGATGTAGGCATGCCATTCTGGATAGTCTGTCAAAATCTCTCATGTCTCACAATTGATATTAACCTTGTATTGTTTCTTCTGGCATCCATGTGTGTGCTTGCCTTGTGTGAGTTCTCCACTATAGTCTTTTAGGTAAAAGTATGTTTGGCATATGAACTATGCAGCCAGTACATTGGATTGCACTCTCTGCAATAGTTTGAATGTTTGGCAGTTCAGCTACAGAAATGACTCCAATCCATACCATATGATATCTTGGTAGGTGATCTTCAGAATCTCCCAAAGACACGTCAAATGGAATCAGTTCAATTATCTGGCATGGAGCTGGTAGCTTGTCCAGGTTTCATAGTCATGTGACAATAAAGTCAGCATGACAACTCTGTAGACCTTCAGTTTGGTAGACACCCTAATATCTCTACTCTCCTACGCTTTCTTTAGGAGCTTCCCAACTTCTGAGATAGTTCTGGTAATGCATGCATTAACTTTATCATCTATGTCTGTGTGGACATCCCTGGAAAGTATACTGCCAGTGAAAGCGAACTTATCCACAGCATTCAGAATTTCTCCATTTGCTGTAACCAGTGGTTCCACATCTAGATGGTGCGGTGCTGATTAGTAGAGAACCTCTACTTTCTTGGTTTTAATTGTCAGGCCAAAATTAGCACAAACAGCAGAGTATTGATCCATGCTTTGCTGCATCTCAGCCTCAGAGGCTGTGCTCATGTACAATCATTTGCGAACAAAAAATTGTGTACCACCTCTCCCTCCATTTTAGTCTTGGCTTGCAGCCTTTTCAAGTGAGATAGCTGGCCAGCAGTGTGATAGCTGACCTCGATGCCATTTTTGTCCTCCTTGAAGGCATCTGACCACATTGTGGAAAACATTACACTAAACAGCATGGGATCAAACACCCCACCCTGCTTCACTCTATTCATGACTGGGAAAATGCAGTACTATAGTCCATTACCCAGAATCCATGCAAGTATGCCACCAGGAAACTGGCCTATGATATTGATGAATATCTCCAGGCAACCACATTTCACCATGATCTTCCACAAGCCCTCACAACTGACAGTATCAAAGGCTTTGGTAAGGTTGATGAACATTGTGTTCCAACCTCTGTTCTGCTCCTAGAATTTCTCTTGGAGTTGTCTGCCGGCAAACACCATGTTGACCATTCTTTGGCTCTTTCTGAAGCCACACTAGCTCTTGGGTGGATGGCCATCTTCCATGCGAAGGATCAGTCAATTAAAGAGGACCCTGGCAAGAATCTTGCCAGCAATGACCCCCCTGTGATTATCACAGGACAACCTGTTTCCTTGTCCTTTATAGGGATGGACAATGGAAGCATCTTTGATCTAGAGGATAACCTCCTCTTGTCACATAACCTGGGAAGATTTCTGTCTGTTTCTGTATGAGCAGTAGACCCCCTACCTTGTAGATATCTGTGGGATGGAATCAGAGCCAGGGTCTTTGCCACAAAAGGGAACCTTAATAGCATTTAATACCTTCTCTTCAGTTGGAAGTTGAGCTAGAGGGGCATTAAAAGTCAATGGCTTCAGCATTGCTTGATGACTATCTGTTGAGAATACTGTGGAGCTGTTTAGCCCCAGGATCATGTCCTTATCACTGATTAGCATAGCCCAATCACCACTGAATAGTTGAGATGCACCAAAGATCTTTTGGCCCATAAATAGCCTTCAGAGCATACAGAAGTGCTTTGGATTGTTACTATCAGTATAAAATTGATTCTCATCTGCCTTCTTACTGAGCCAAGAATCCTGCATTTCTCTAAGCTTCACTTGCACTTTACTTTTGATTGAGGTAAACACTGGATTCTTAGAGAAACATGAACTGTCCTGCTGCTTTTACAAACTGTTTTACTTGTAGTAGCTTCTGAATTTACCTACCATTTTCATCAAACCAATCCTGGTGTTTTTAAGTGTTCTGGCTCAGATGAGCAAATGTGGGGCTTTACACCAAGTCTGGGAAAGCTGCCCACTCCTTTTCTGTTCCACTATTGCTGTGTGTTGGTTGACTCAGCTTTCCTTCTAGGTTAGCAATACTATTTACGCACAGAGAAGCCCTCTAATCTGTTGACCATTTAGTCTCCTGATGGTCATCTTGTGTTGCTGCTGCTGCTTTAGTTGAATTTGAATATTTACTTTAGAGAGGATAAGTCTATGATCAGTCCAGTACTCTGCACCTTTATGACTCTCACATCCTGTCTGTCTCTTCTCCTTACAGTGACATAGTCTACTAAATGCCAGGGCAGCATTAAATGCCAGTTATCTGCCATTGTAAACAGGCCTGGATGGGACAGTTTCTAGGGCAATTTTTCTAGACCCTTCCTTGTGCCAGGAGATAAGCAATGTGATCCTTAAAAATAGCTGGTCAGATGCCCAGGGGGCTGTTGAATCTCACTGCTGCTTCAGTCTAGTGAGATGACCCTATGCCCTGAGCCACTTATGCCCAGGGTGGTGTCTACTGCTCCACACTTGCTACAATTTGCCTAAAGTCATTAGTCTTATTCTCTCTTCCAGAGTCATCAAAGTCCAGTGGCAAGAGAAAAGACAAAATGACTGGTGATGGCCCAGGACGCAGTGAATGACCTTGACATCTTCAATGCCTGGCCAAGCTCTAAGTGTTCTGTGATACTGGCTTCTACTGACTTTGTAGGCTGTTGGACAAATTGTCCTCATCTGCTTATTCCACCAGAGGAAGTCTTCATATGCTTGGGTTAGACACTCCCCAACTCATTGAAAGGTTCAAGGCCTGTCAGTTACTTTCTACCTGGTTTAGCCCTTATGCTGAGACAATTTACTGGGGTATGGCTGCTGCAGATGCTATGGCTTCTTGGAGCTACAGGGGAGAGGTGGGTGACAGGTGGACACTTGTAGATGAGCAGTCCTGAAAAGCGCACCAGAGATGCTAGTCCACCCGGAACACACCACACACTTTTTAACCTAGACTAGGTTTGTCTATAATGTACTAACCATTCAATATGTGTGCTGCAATATGGACCCAACTGTGAGATAATAAATCCCTTCCTTCCCCCAAGGACTAAGGATTGGAGGGATGATTGGTAAATTCTATGCCCATTTTTTCTCCATGAGTTATACAAGAACTCAAGGAGCTCGAGTAGCATGCCTATAGCCATAAGACATACTCATAGATCTGTGAATTCACTGATTTGAATGTTCCCTCTGTGTAGAATATAATACCCATTCCTGCAAATCCTGTGTGTTAGCCCTACCCTTTATTTTCCATAAACAGGGTACACTCAAAGTGCAATAGTAAGGAGTTAGGGTCAGGACTTCCTATATGACTTCCCTGGTTGCTGGGTAGACAAACCTTACCAATATTTAGAAATCTGAGTGGTTTGATCCATTGCCCAGGCTTTCAAAGTCCCAGGGGCCGGTGACAGGATTTGTTATCAACTTACTGTGTGACTTTGGGGAAAAATATTTCACTTCCCGAGTGAGGTGTCAGTTTTCTCTTCTGCAAAATGAAGGGTTTGGATGAACTGGTATCTAAGAGTCCCTCCAGCTCTACAATGCTTTGATTCTACAACTTGGTGATTCCAAGTAACCCTACCCTATTATCACCAAGGGATTTATTGTCCATAGGGAGCACTCAAGCATATAGAGACCACAGATAAAGCTTAATACACTATCATTTTCTCAGGAAAAAAACATTTAAGACTTTGAAAGTCTATGACTTTTGACAAACAGAAGAGAAACTAGCAGAATAAAGAATGGAGTGCAACAAAAAAATGAGATTGTAGTCAAAGTCCACCGTAAACGATTTGCTTAAGTTGTGGTTTACATGGCTTTGCATCAGGGCATGGCATCATGATTCGACAGACTAGAAAAAATACAGAGAAAGTAGTAACAGTGTTATGTGATATATTAAGAAAGATTTAAAAATGTATTCTTCCACCAAATGGTGTAAATTAAAGTAAGCTGTCAAAATGACAGCACAATAATGCCATCTTAGCAGTAGCACATACTGTACCACAGTTGAAATCATATCAATTCTGTAGAGAAATTACAGATGATATTGGGGGAAAAATTGCTGGAAATGCTATTCTTTGTAATTTTAGAATCATCATTACTAGCTGGAATCCACTACAAACACATAACCACAAGAATAACTATAATAAATCATGATAATTTATATCACAGCTAATTCTGGGGAAGGAGCATCAGATACACTTCATACTACTCAAACTATAATTATTTTCATTAAACTATAAAATTGCTTATAACAGATTTACTCTAAACACATAAAATCATGTTCTTAACAGTGAACACACAACTAGGCCACAAGTGTTCAAAATAAATGAAGTCAAGTGTAAAATAGCAGCCTTTGATTTATACTTTTTAATTATATATCTTTATAGTCACAATCAATGTACTTTTGTGTGCTTTTAATATATTCCTTTTTAAAAAATTTTAGTGAAACATCCAACAGGCTTATTCAATCACCATCCTGTTGATTAAAAGTCAGTGTCAAAATAAACTTAGGAAAATGATGTCAGGTGCCGGTAAACACAACCTCCCAAATAGTTTGTGGCTGTCAAGAGTTCAGACTCTTTTAGAAGATGGGGTTGGGGGAGGGCAATGAGAAAGCATTTCAGGCCTCATGACAAGGAAAAGTAGAGAGGAAGGATGTTTAGATAATTAAGAATGATTAAGGAGACTGTAATGAGGCTACTGAGATTATAAGATAGTTCTTACCAAAAAAAAAAGTGGAGAAAGGCTTAGAATGTAGAACATCACCCATTTTGAAACTTCTCAGCTTCTCATAATTCTCACTTGTAAGGAAGTTAAATAGCACATACAGGTATTTGCATGTGCACATTGCATGGAGGTGGGGAGAGAGTCACTTGCATTTTTGCTGTCATTGCATGGGCTGATTGGCATTGAAATGCCCCATCCCACACATGGAATTTCATAGTTCTCTAATGAGCGTGGCCTCAGCATCCATGTTATTTTAACGCTTCTCAGTACCTTCTAAAAGCAAATTTGTGAGACTTTAGTGTAAACAGCTCTTTGGGTATTAATAGTATAAAATGAAAAAAAAAAGTTGTCCCTCTATAGCTGATTTAATTTTCCCCCTTTCTTGAAATTTATTTATGGTTTTGCTGTTTTTAAAAATATAAACACAGGCAAGGCTATTTAAGAACATGCCAAGATGATCATTCAGATATTCAGTGTCAGACGAGGACTCTGTGATTTCCAAATACTTTATGGTTTTTGTCAATTTAATTCAACAAACATCTATTAAGTAGCTGTTTTATGCAGGGCACTGACTGGGACTGGGGGAGTTAAAACATTTAAACATTAAAACATTCCTACCCTAATAGCATAAACTGGACTTGGGGTAAAGGAAGACTGAAGTCACATTCCACAACTAGTACTTACTAGCTGTGAGACCATGAGCAAATTAGTTAACTTTTTTTGAGCCTTTTTTTCTTCTTTTGTTAAATGGGGACTAGCTTCTGGTTCAGGAGGTTGATATAGGGCCCAAATGAAATAATGTATTCAAGGGGTTGGCAAAATTTAAAGTGCTATATAAATGCTAGCTACTTGGTTTGGGGGCTATTATTACAGATCGAAAAATAGTTTTAAGGAAGAAGAAATATCAAAGTTTAATTTAATTTTTTTAATATAATAAGCCAAAACATCTTTCAGCCCCCAAAATTTTACTTTGGAGTTTATATTATTTGGTTTGATTTTCATTACAGATCAAGTTAACTGAATGATTATCCAGTCACAACTTCTGTTGTGCTATGTAGATGCTAAGGCCAGGGTGATATCATCTCAGTTACATCAGAATACGCAAAATAATATGGTGGTATTGAATAACCATGACTCATTGGCATTGCAGGGATGTAACAATTGGCACCTGACAACTAGTGTTATCCCTCACAGCATGAAAGCAAACATTTGTGTACGGTCCCAATTTAAATTTTGTAGCTTTTTGTCTATTCACTCTTCATCATAAAGACCTGTTTTGGAAAGCAACTGTTTAATATTTATGTCAAGTTTGATTTGGCCATGTAAAGCAATGTCAAAATATAAAATGCCACTGTGAAATATATAAAATGGTTTATCCTCCTCCAGTGCTTCATAGTGTCACAGTGATGACTCTGTATTCTTCAGGTGCTACCATGCTGGAAGTTTCAAGTATGATCACAGCGGCAGACGGGATTTGTTATCCAAGAACCACCCTTCATAAAATCACAGAGGCTCATCACTGCATTGGCCACAGAGCCATTCTCTGCCTCATGTCTTACCTAACCTTAATCAATGAATAGGCATTGCCTTAAACTGAGACCTATTTAAGATCTTAGCTTGAAAAGGCCAAGGTCTCCCACTGCATCCAGACTATCTCCAGTAATTCTGATCTATATATCTTGCCACTGGACCCAGATGGGTCCAGAGGAGAAAGTGAGGCTGGTGACTTTGCACCACCCTCCCTCACTTAAATCCAATTCACTTGCATCTCATAGCATCATCTCCCTGATGCTACGGTCCTCTTTGAGAATGAAGGACAATGACAACAACAAACAACAACAACAGGGAGTAATTCACCAAGAACAACTCATGAAGAACATCTACTGAGGCATAAAGAAAAATCTATTGCCATAAGTAGAGGGCAAATCCACATTAATTAAATAGTGGATTGGCATTAGTAGGGCTACTTCATTTCCTTAAGGTATCTAGTTAGGAAAGGAAACATTCTACAGAAAACTGAATCAGCCTTTTAAAAACAGTCAACGTTCTATGATCTCTTGGGTAATAAGAATTGAATCATTTCTTTAATTCAGGTGACCCTTCATCTTCAGGTGACTCTTCTTTAATTCTTTAATTCAGGTGACCCTTTATCCCTAGGGTCAACTCATCTAGGAAAAAAAGAGGTAAATTATTTTAAGCTCTGTTCAGTTTCAATTCAAGCTGTCCACAACTGTTTGTAAAGGCACCTTTAGGTGTGCATATTTTCAAATGAATGCCCCATCCTGGTTTGAAGAGAGGTTTTAGAATATCTTTCCAAAGGGAGATAGTTCATTGAAAGCCATATGTAGCCAGATAAATTGAAACTCTAAGTTGTCTCTCTCAGTAGCATTTACCAGTCAAGATAGAATAATTGTGAATTTGGTGCTCCAATGAATCTTTGACTCTTTTCTGTGGGTGTGTTTGGATTATAACTCTGGTTTACCATTTCTCAAAAGCTCAACAATAAGCTCTAGATATTTTCTTGTAAATTAACAAGACACAAAATCTTTGGAGAATTTTCCAAACGTTAGTACAGTGGCTTAAAGGGGACAGAAGTATGCAGCATTGAAATACAACTTAATGAACACAACAACAACTGATAGACATGTGGTTGGAGGAAAATGGATTTATTTCAACAAATTCATTAAACAAACATTTATTAAGCACCAAACAATATATGGAACATTCTGCTAAGCAAATAATGAAAGTGATACAAATATTAACTAACTCATAATCTTTGTCCTCATGGAGTTGACAGTTTTATAGTGGAATAGGAGAAATATCTTTTTTTTGAGTTTGTGTGGTAGGTAATTGCTACTGAAATAAATCTACTACGATGCACAAATTATAGAAGTAAAAACCTAGATTTTATTTTCTTTAAGCACAGTTTGAGGATTCAATAAAAAAAAACACCCCTAAACGAAGATTAGAGTTTCTGATAAGCCTTTATAAAGAAAATTATGTCAGAGAGACAGAGATATTTTTTAACCTATAACAATCTTTCTGGCCTTTGAAGCCATAAAGCTCACATAGGCCTAGTCAAATGGATTCATTATCTCATGCTTCTTTCAATGAAGGTTGAGCAAAATAAGTTAGAAAAAATTGTAATCTCATATATCCCCTGAGGAAACAAAACTAGTTACAGAGACTCTACAGGTAAACTAGGGGCAGTTAGATGTCTCAGTGGATAGAGTACTAGGACTGGAGTCAAGAAGACCTAAGTTCAAATCTAGTCCCAGCCACTTACTAGTTACATGACTCTGTGCAAGTGTTGCAACGATCCGGCTAGCCGCTATTGTGGGGGTGAAAGACCAACACAAGCCCAACAACGAGAACACTGCAAGCCCTGATTCTTTTGATCTGCATTACTAAGGAAAGCAACATTAAGGGGTTAACAAGCTCACTTTAATCCAGCATACAAATATCATTCACTTAGTTCTGGAGAAAAAGCCAGCACCCTGAACTTCAGAGCAAATACAAACAAATTACAAACATCAACAGACAGACCTTGTCTGATTCAAATCTCAATGTTTAACAAAGTCCCAATCATCTGGGTTTACAAGTTGGAGGGCTCTTAACTACAGCTGCCCAGAGTTTCCACATCAGCATGCCTCCAAGAGTGAGAGTCCTTAGCAAATAGCTCTGTTCTCTCTTTTTATCACTCTTTAGCCGTCACCAAACATTATTTGAGTGACCAGAACTCAGGCTCCAGTATTGGCTCTGGTCTTAGCAACTCCCCTTAGGACCCTGAGGGCTTCATGTCCACATAGGCTTAGCACCTAGTAGATAGGCGTTTGGGCCTAGGGTTTAGCACCTAGTAAGACTCAGTCAAAGACACCCAACTTAGTTGATATTACAGCAAGTCACTTAACCTCTATTTGCCTTAACCCACTGGAGAATATTTGAAATGGCAAAGCATTCTAGTATCTTTGCCAAGAAATCCCATGGACAGTGTGGTCTATAGGGTCAGGCTGGCAAAACTTTTTCCATACATTGTCTCATTTGATCCTTTCAACAATCCTTTCAGGTAGGTTGTTGAATAGAAATTTATATATATTTCATAGCTCTAGCTGTTGAATGTGGTCCAATTCTATAGTAGGAATAAATTTAATGTGTTATTTTGCTAGTGTGAAGTGGAGAAGATCCTGGGAGTCTAGGCATTAAAGAACTGAGGTGACAGATTGTTACTGGTATTATCAATATAAATATTAAGAACTCTGGTTTGATGCTAAGAGATTGTGAGGATAGGAAGACCATGAGCCAGCATCTGAGAAAGTCCTTACCTAGAGGTAAATAAAACAAATAAATGGGGGAAATGGTGAATTGTCATTGAGATTAGTGGTACAGTAGTGATCTGGAAGCCGCTGTAGAAGACTAGGAGTGCCCCTCCCCCCTTCTCTTGGCCATCTGACTTAGAGGTGGTTTAGATAAGAGAGTAACATAAGGAGTGGAAAGTAGTTCAAAGGATGTTGTGTCTTCAGGGCAAAGAGAGATTTCAGTGAAAGTGAGGAGGTGTAGCTTTGAGAAATTCTAGACTAAACAATACTGAATGGAGGGGTAATGAATAGAAAGTATTTTCCGAGATTAAAAACAGTGGAATAGCCTGATATTGATTACTGCCATTTTTGAAGAAAAGGACTATTATCTAATCCATGAATGAATATCTATTTATCTATCTATGGAACATGATTTGACCTATAGTACATATGGATCCATGTATTAATAAGCTCCTTTATAATGGAAATTGATTTTTTATCTATGTTTGTTAAATTGAAAAGTAAAAGTTCTTTAACATGCAGAATAAAAGTTCAAATATGTAAAATATTAAGATCATTAGTAGCAGGAAAAAGGTAACAAATAAAAGGAATTTTGCTTTCAGTTGCCTATTTATACTGGGATTACAACTCAATGTGTGTAGTTAGGTGGGACACTGGAGTCAGGGAAGACTTGAGTTTAAATCTGTCCTCAGATACTTACTAGCTGTATGACCCTGGGGAAGTCATTTAACTTGTTTGCCTCAGTTTCCTCATGTATAAAATAGGGATAATAATTGCTGTTGTTGTGTTTGTCCTTTGTTTTCCAAGAGGGCCATTGCATCAGAGAAATGATGACACGACTTGCAGTTGACTTTGATTTGAGTGAGGGAGGGCTGTGCAAGGTCACTAGCCTCACTTTCTCCTCCAGAGACATGACCCATATTCATCAGGATGACTCGAGTTGGCCCAGGATGCAATGAGAGACCCTGGCCCTTTTAGACTAAGGCCTTTGCAGATATTCACTTAGAGTGAGGTAAGGTCCATGCAGGGAATAAGCCTCTTTATGAAGTGAGTCAAGGGATGGCCCCTTTAATTAGAAAAAAAGAAAAAAAAATCAAGCTGGGAGAGGAAGACCCTCAGGCTTGCTGTACCAAAGAGAAACAGTCACTATTGATATTCACTCTAAGGTAGGAGGGCCCAAAATACAACCATTAAGTAGAGCTTGGGCAGGGACCTATTGTGGTCTAATCTATGAGCTTCAGAGTGAACTGGGTTTAAGGTTTTGCGATAGAAGAAAGAAAGGAAAGAAAAAAAGAAAGGAAGAAAGGAAGGAAGGAAGGAAGACATCTAGCCAGTAAACCTCAAGTTAAGTGGGCAGCTTCTGGCCATTAAAATTTATCTCCCTTTGGAGAGGAGAAGGAGGAGAGGGAGAGGGAGAGGGAGAGGGAGAGGGAGAGGGAGAGGGAGAGGGAGAGGGAGAGGGAGAGGGAGAGGGAGAGGGAAAGGACAAGCTGAGTTACCCAACTAGCTGGGTTCAGGCTGCTCCTTTTACTCACAGGTTGTGTTTGTCCTTCGTTTTCCAAGAGTACCATAACATCAGGGAAATGATGACATGACTTGTAGTTGACTTTGTTTTGAGTGAGGGAGGGCTGTGCAAAGTCACCAGCCTCACTTTCTCCTCCAGAACCATCTGTCTCCAGTGATCGGATATTCATCAGGATGACTGGAGATGGCCCAGGATTCAATGGGAGACCCTGGCCCTTTTAGGCTAAGGCCTTTTCAGGTAATCATTTAGAGCGAAGGGCCCATTCAGTGAATAGGCCTCTTTAAGAAGAGAGTCAAGGGACGACCCCTTTAATTAGAAAAAAAAGAAAAAAATCAAGCCAGGAGGGGAGGACCCTCAGGGTTGCTGTTCCAAAGAGAAACAGTTACCACTGACATTCACTCTAAGCCAGGAGGGCCCAAAATGCTTCCATTAAGTGGCCATTAATTAGAGCTTGGGCAGGGACAAAATGATATTATATTTGTAAGACATTTAGTCCAGTGCCTGATGCATAATAAGTGCTATGTAAATGTTACTTAGTATTCATTATTTTAAATACTGATTGAAACTAGTTAAAACTGAATCAAATTTTTCTTTGACAAATTTTGGTTCTTACTTTAAACTTAGCATGTGAGGCCCAACTGTTGTTAAATAATGAAAATAGAAATAGAAGTGTCCAAAGATGTGTAAAAGCTAAATCTATTGCAGGTTAAATAATATAAGGAAGTGCTGTTTCTATCACTTTAAAGGAACCGTAGATAAACTCCAAAGGCTGGCAGTTGTCTAAGTTGAATAGACAACAGCAGTTTCTTAGAATTTGGCATAATTTTAGATAGCCATTTGAACTGCCTCAGTATGGTCATCTACATGATATTACATTTTTTTTTTCATCCACTTCTATTTCAATACAAGATTCTGGATTTTGATTTTTACTTTGCCCAGACTTCTGTCTTCCTCAATGTAGGGGCTTTTTGATTTGGAAATTAGAGCGCTAATTGGGCTCTGTGATTTGCCTGTGACTACACAGCTTCTAAGTGTCAGAGGTGGGATGAACTTGGGTCTTTGTGACGCCAAGTCTGGTCTTCTGGCCATTATGTCCTCTTGCCTCAATCTGGATTGTTATGTGATATTTTAAATTGTTTTTATTATTTTAATTTTGACCACTTTGGAATGATTGGATACTTGTCTTTCTGCCTTAAAATGATGAAATGTCACCCACAGAAACAGTAAGTGGCTTTCCCATAATATCCTTAAAATCAATAACAGATTATAAGATTAATATGTACAACCAGGTCTCAGATTACCCAGCCAAAATGCCTCTCTGAAAAGAAGACGAAAATCTCTAGTCTTTATCACTTTTTTTGGTTTTAGTATTTTGTGAACAGTAATTTGCTGTGAATTTAAAGTTATTTCCCTCCTTAAAACAGCTCTATTGAAATAGTGGATGTGAGCCTACTCTTACAAGAAATGATAAGTTTATGAATAAAATTTTACTTCCCTGGCCTTTCTCCGATACCATCCATGAGTAGGACTTTGAAGCTGAGTCTACACAAAACAAGTCTTTCCAGGTGTTTGGTTGAGAGAGAATCTGAAACACTGACAGTCATTTAGTTTGTTTTTGGTCTGAAAAACTTCAAAGTTAGTTACAAGCATTATCAAATATCAATTGTGTGTGAAGCCCAGTACTAGTTACTACTGGGAAATATGAGTAAAGCCTTTCAAGTAATTAGATTAGTATACAAAACAACTTATATGTCTCAGTGAGTCTATCCTCCAAAGTAGTCCCCTTGAATGTCTATTCTACACTTATTCCAGTGATGTTGCCATTGCTGCAAACACTTTTGGAACTCACTTGAAATTGCCTTCAGAACCAGTTTATGAGACATGTAAGTTAATCTTGCTTCTTTGTATTCACACTTTATTTTGGCACAAAAGGATAGGTCATAGGCTCAGAAGGCAACTCTTAGAGTATCTCTAGATTATATTAGTAATAGCACTTTCAAAATAATTATATTCAAGTACTTAAAAGGAAGTGTAGTCTCAGTGATTTGCAATCTCCCTCCATCAGTGCAATTCACTCCTCAATGATCTCCTCTCCAAGACTTTCGGTCATGTCTTCCTATAAGTTTTCCACACATACTATTCTGGAAGGCCTCCTTGTTTTCTCTCGACCTCATGAGATTACCAGGGAAGCAACCTGACTAGCCAACTAGTATCCTTTATTTAGCCATGTTATTTTTACTCCCATTTTTCTTTGAAGTTCCTCATTCATTATATTTTGTGGCCTCCTCACATCTACCATGCACTTCTCCATTGTCGCCTATGTTAAATTCACGTTTAGTTGTTTCGAAACGATTGCATTTCTTATAGGCATGCAACCATTCTGGTAGAATCTTGATATTACAGAGGTGGCTATTTGTTTCTGAAAGAAGCTTTGCCTCATTAAGGAATCTTTTCGGTTTTTTTTTAGAGTGACCCAACCCATTTTCTATTCCTAGTAATTCAGGTCCCAATATGATTTCTGCCATTTTTTCAGATAGAAAAATTGCTAGATAAGTTCTATAGGTTTTTCCATCTAATTTCATGTCATGATATGGGCAATATATATTTTTCAGTCACTTGGTCTTGTACTGTAAGGTTGGTTAGTCAACTTTTCAGCATTCATAGATCCCTGCCAAGATACTCTGACTAATATGATTAAGTGTACGATAAATACTTATGTTTATACCATACTTTACAATTTGCAAAGTAATTTGTTCATTCAAACCACCAAATCTCACATATCTGGACTCAGAACTTTGGTTCTTGTCCATTTTTCCTTCAAGTTTTCAAAGATTTTAAAGGCAAATGTGAATTTTTGTGGATTTTATTGTTCCTATTTAGCTTTTAGGTTCTTTAAGGTACTAAAGATTAAATACAGACTTTTTCAGTATTACTGTATTGTCTCCACATCAAATATAACAAGATTACCATTAGAGATGGCTATTACATATAAAAACTTTAGACATTGAGGTAGTCTGAATATTAATAATGCTTTTTAGATGGAGGAAAGTAGGTTTTAGAGAAGTATATAGCTTGGGCAGAAGGAAGGCAAATTCCTGGTTAGTTAAATGATTACATAGTAACAGTATTATTGGAGACACATCAAACTCTCTCTCTCTCTCTCTCTCTCTCTCTCTCTCTCTCTCTCTCTCTCTCTCTCTCTGTCTCTCTCTCTCTCTTTTTCTTTCTCCTCATGATTGCCTTCCTTCTGCCCAAATTTGGAAAAAGGATCTTAAAAATTATCAGATATTCCCATCATCTAAAAATAAAAATAATACAAATGTGATATATACATATATATACATACATATATATATATGTATATATATATATGTATATACTTCATATATTTTTGAACTGGTTTAGCCTCCTAACTTATCTCTTCACGTCTAGTCTCCATGCTCTGATGGAACTTACACTCTGGTGTATTGCATTCCTGATTGGAAACTGTCTCCAAGAACACTATTTCAGGAAAGCCCCAGTCATGCTTCACCACATTCAGTCCTCTCTGGACATCTCCTTCCAAACAGCTTGCCAACTGCTTTGCCACACCAGAGACTATGTCCTAGAGGAACTTCTGCCTTCATGCATTGCTCTTTATATTGGTGACCGCCTTGCCAACTGCCTTGCTGCCAAATATTTTGTCTAACCTTTCCTTGCTCTTCACGCCTCTCCATTTCTGGAATCACAAACCATGGTAAACTCAATTCTGGATGCTGCTGCAGATCACTTTCCTTAATTAGTGGGTAATCTTTTTGAAGTAGAGATTGTACTTACTTTTGTATTTGTATCCCCAACACCTAGTATAGTGCTTGACACAATTACTCTTTAATAAATTATTTTTCACTCATAAATCCTT
The DNA here is from genome assembly GCA_028646595.1 of Phalanger gymnotis. NCBI lineage: Eukaryota > Metazoa > Chordata > Mammalia > Diprotodontia > Phalangeridae > Phalanger > Phalanger gymnotis. The sequence goes on from CM053622.1 coordinate 589,161,805, forward strand.
TTTCATTTTATTCATTAATGTCCACTCGCATCCTCCTCAGTCTTGCATAATTCTACATATCAATCACAAGTTAGTTTATCTGCAATCCTACTGTTATTGGAGCTGACTCTCCATTGCCTACCAAATAATATTCAAACTTTTTAGCTTAACCTCTAAGGCGTTTAATGATTCAGCTCCAATCTACCATTCTTGCCTTTCCAGTGGTTTCCCTTTATTCCCTTATGTGTACTCCATGATTCAATCAGACAAGAATATTCGTCATTCCCAAATGCACCCTAAACTTTCCTTGATAATTTCCTCGCTGATTTCCTCAATTTCTAATCCTACCTCACCAACCTTGCCTGTTGAAATCCTGCTCATCTAGATTTACCTCATATGTCATCTCCTCCATTATGCTTTTTTTCTGATTCCCCTAGGTGGAAGTGATTTATTCTCTAAATTCTCTAAATTCACATAGACCTTTCTTATAATGTCTCCTTTGTCACTTATTTCATACTGTTCACATCCTTCAGTGGACTTATGGTCTCACTGATGAGAGTACATTCACATTCATGATTATGGTGGCCAATGAACACCTTCTAATTCTGTTTTATTCTGCTCATGTTCCCTAATGGATTGTCCATGGAAGATTTATTCAATGTTAGGAAAGATGAGGGTTCTGTGAACTCATATTTTTTTTGATAATTGTATATTAATGCAATTGGCTTCCTTTGTAATCTTATTTATTTTATGTATTTGAAACATTATTTTGAGAAGGGGTCTATAGGTTTCATCAGACTGTCAATGGGGTCCACGGCTCACAAAATGTTAAGACTTCCTACTCAAGACGTATTATTGTATTGTCTGGGCACGAATCCAGAACTCAAGCTGCCTGTCCTCTACAGCCATTTATTGTGACATATGACTTCATGACTATTCCCACATCTCAATGGCTATTCAAGAAGTTGCCTCCTCTTCCCACCATAATTATTTTTATTACTAACCATTTGTGATGCTAGCCTCTGCTGCCAATTCTGCCTTCCACCTGACAACAGAGTGATGACGGGGAATAAAGCAAGACTTCAGAGTCACAAGCCTTATCTCGGCAATTCTTCAAAATGGGATTGAATTGACCTGAGATATCATCTTGTAAGGTATAGAAATGTGGCTCTCTACTTCCTCTAGAATAAAACTTAAACTCATCTGTTTGACTCTTAACATCCTTCATGACCTGGTCCCAACTTGCTTTTTCAGCTTCATTATACATTCCTCCCCCTTCCCACATTCTATGGACCATATGTTCTTCACATATGGCACTATATCTCTTTTCTCCATGCCTTTGTGCTAACTGACCCCCATGTTTTGAATGTAGTTCTTCCTTAAGCACCAGTGCCCACCCTCCCCAACTTCCTGGCATTTATTTTATATTTGTTCTGTGTAAGTTTATTTTTTGTACATTTGTGTGTGGACATGTTGTTTGCTCTAATAGAATTAAGGTCTTTGAGAGTAGGCATTGTTAATTTTTTTTGTCTTTGTATTCTTAGCATCTGTAATAGAACCTGGAACATAGTAGGTGTTTTAATTAATGGTTGTCAATTGATCTTAGGAATCATCTGGTCATGAGAGTCTGTTGTCTGCCCTGGGTTTAAAACTTAATTATTCTTCTTCTCATTGAGGGTCTTTGTCCATTAAAATGTATTGTTTCAGATTTGAGCCTTCCTGATACAGGGAACTTCTTGTCAATTTTTGTGGAAACTTCCATTTGGAAAGTGCTCAGTTGATATAGCTACTCTGTAAGGAATTCAGTTATTCTATGATATATGTGGACGTGTGTATGTGCATGAAGCCATGTATATGTACTGTTTGAATACAGGAAACTGCCCATCTATACAGTGCAATATTTTTTTTTATATTTTTGACTGGTACTTAATGTTATGGGAAGAATAGTAAATTCTGGATGGTCAAAATACAATAGAGAAGGTAACTACTGGTTCTAGAAACAAGTCCTTGAATGGACAAAAACTGATGCTGGCAGTCTGAAAAGGGAAATGACACTACTATATTATTGCAGCATCTTGGAAAATCATCTGTATTTGTCTCCAGGGTTCTTCCATGCTCTAAAATTTTGATGTCATTCCAGAGCAATTCTGGTTGTCTTGGAGAAAATTGATGTTGAGTAAGGAGAAAAAAGCTGATTTGAAGCTATGACATCTGTGCTACGATCTAATCATTAGATAACTTCTTTGCTACAGCACCAAGAGAGTAAATTTTGAGAGGACAGCTGTCACTCAATGCAGCTTACCACTCCAAAATATAAGCAAAACCAAAATCCAATTCCACTTAAAACTTTTTTTGCAGTTGACCACCATCACAGACCATGTTTCTACATGAGCATTATTCTTTAAATAGGACACTTCCCAGCTTTCTGAAACCATGCACAGAAGAATAATGCTTGATCACAGGCCAGCTGGAGAAGGGGTTATGTTCAAATCACCACAGATATTGTTATAAAGAGAACAATAGATATTGGCAACATTGTTTGATCTTTGTGCCAAGGGCAAAATTAATGTCTTATGCTCACCCCAATTGATCCCTGGAAAGATGTTCATATGAAAAGAAGGACCACAAAAACAATGTCTTCATCTTCTTCCTTACCATTACCAGGTATTATAAATGGTGGGCAGGGCTGGGGGAAGTGCCTTGAAGTAAATTAGTAAGTTCTGAAAAGGCTCAATAGCAATATGATTGGATTTAAAGAAACTTGTTTCATCTTTTTTTTTTTTTTTTGGGTTGCTCAGTGGTATCTCTGCAGGCATTGCAAGCAAACATTGCCAGCAGGCAAAACCTAGTTTCCTCCCTTCCATAACTGCGGACAAATGTTCCATGATGGAATAAAGAACTCTAGGTTTCTTGGAGGATGCTTTATGAATTGGGTGGGTGCTGTGAAGTTGGCTAGGACCATCCCTGGCAACAAACTACTATTCCCTACCTGTGTTGCCTCACATCCAATATGCTCTCTGAATGTACCTTCAGTGCTATGTGTTGCATTGTTACGGAGATTAGTACAAAATGAACTTGGACCACTTCCCAGATTATACATCTGCCCCTTTAACTTACACCTCACCAGCCCACCCCAAGACAAGTAAATGACATGTGGTGTGCTCTGTAGTTGGATCAGCAGAAGCACAAATACAGCTGTGCATTTCTGGCACACCAGCTTTTGATTTTGTGTTTGCCTGCTAGCCAGACAGAAGCCAGATTTGGGGGAGGAATCACCCACAATTGTCTCATTGAAAAAACAGTGAGGATGAGAAATGTGGCTCTATTGCCTTTTTTCATCATCCCGTACCAAGCGAGCTATGTGCTTTCAAGGAGAGGGAGGGCTGTAGGAGCCAATGTTGTATAATGGATGAGAGTTGGGGCTGATTATGGAGTTTGGTAGACTACAGATTAATTCCATAGAGACCTTGGATACTTGGCTCTCCAGCTCAGCTTGATTTTCAAAAACCCATGTCACTTGGACTTAATTTTTTATTGTGGTAACTTTTGAGTAGTTGACAATAAGATCATTATCTTATTTTCTGTTGTCTTGTGCATGGTAAGAATTCCTTCTTGGTTTTCCTTGAAGCAATCTCTTAACACTTTATGAATCCAGTCTTAGAAGCAAACAGGATCTGTTGTAAATTCTGTCATAGTGTCATTTTTATTTAATTGGCCACAGTTATACAAAGCTAATCTTAAAAAAAAAGAAGGAAAGATAAAAACGGCCGTACTACCTAAGTAGTTAATATCACTGAGGATTGATAACCAAGCTGCTTTAATTCAGCTCTTCCCAATCAATTGTAGAGATTAGAAAGTTGTTGGGGTTGGAGAGATATCACTGGAGGCTCTGGGATTTTCTTCTGAAGTCATTCTGAATTAGCAGCTAATGGGGAGCTTTCTTTGATAGCTCTTTTATAATTAAATGCAGCTGGATGAAAATCAACCACAAAGGGAACTCGTTTGTTTATCATTACTTCTGACTTTGTTAGCAGATGTTTTCTGAGTACCATAGTAGCCTGCTTAATTTGTCTCTGTGTAATGTGAAGCAGGTAAACTTTGATTAATAAACTGACAAGTATATTCCTTAATTTCTTTTCTGAAGTTTCCTTCTGTGTCTCTTATAGCACATATGTCAAATCCGGAAAGCACACGAGTAAACATTCAGTTTCTTTTTATATATCACTGGCCAGCTGAAATGGAGGTGTCAGTCGGCTGTGGGCTGGCTTGTCAAATGTTCATCTTGAAAGCTGCTCTGGTATTATCACATGTAAGTAGGCTAGTGAATAAGATAAACACATATGGCATGTATGTACCAGGCTATTTAATGACAGCTCTCAGAGTTGTAATCATCATTGGCTGGCTTTAAGGGACTCGGTATTTTTCAGTGGGGTGGATCGTTTATGGGGCTAAACATTAATTCATCTATTTTAAAAGGGTAATTTTGACATATCCCTTGCTCATAATAAATGCCTCCTCCACTTCTTAACAGGCAGACTTGCTTACCACCTACTTTCTCAAATCATCCCCATTTCAATTTCCTTTCAGACTGCACCCTCTGCCTGCTTCCTCTTTTTTTATTTTTCCAAAGTCTCTCTACCATCATTTAATCCCAATTCCTTCTGTTCAAATTTACCTAACAGAAACATCAAACTGGCATGACTCAGTCTCTATTCAAATTGTTTCATTTGTGTCTTTCTAACTCCAGTGCCTAATGTGGTGACACACAGTAAGTACTTAAGAAGTGCCTGTTGAATGAATGAAAATTAAGTGATGAAAAATTCATAACTCATACATCAGTATACTTGTGTATGGCGTGTCCACAATTTACCTTTGACCATAATTGGTATAGTTGCTCATGTATGTGTCGATCCTACCAGTATAGACATGTCAATGTAGCATTAGTTTTATATTGTGAGGGTCACATGTATTTTAATTTAATTTTTAATAATGCTTACCCAAGTGCTCGGTGCTTATGGATATTTGAAAACTACTTTTTGGTAATGATGCTCTAATAGGACCATCTGCATTGGCAGAGGAACATTGATGAGATCTCAGATCCATTCTAGTATTTAAAACTATACGGAGCCACAAAAAGTTTTTGAATAGAGGACTGATGAGATCAGGCACATATTAGCTAACTATTTTGTTATCAAAATCATCTTGCCATATAATGAATGGGAATCTTGATCACAAAGGTTCCCTTCTTTTGATAAAAAAGTATATATCTCTATATTTCATCTCCATATCTATCCATCAATTCATATTATATATATACATATACATACACACATGTATGTATATATATACATAGGTATATATGTATATATATCATAGGTGTGTATAGATCTGCATTTATGTATACATATACAATAATTTATATATAATATGTGTATATATGTATACACATATATGCATACACATGCACACATATATTTTAACCTGAAAATAGCTAAAATGGATCAGATGTGTCTTTTTAAAAGATAGCAACATATTCTTAAGATCCTTATCTTAAGGTGGTTGGGGCACTGCAAAGGAATTCCAATTTGAGTAAAGAATTATTTGGAGACCGTGGCTAAGCCTCCATGTTTCATATTTTGAAAAACAGAATGGCCTGCATCGGAGTGATGTGAGCAAAAATAACAGAAGCAAATGTCTAAGTCTTCAGTTAATATGTAGCTATAGTTGCTTAGATAATCCTAATTAAACTTTAGGAGGCAAGGTATTATAAAGAGAAAGATTTTTCAGAATCACTGGGTAACACCTTGAATTATTTGTGATAACAAGCATAATATAATTAATACACAGGATGCCTTTCAGAGTAATAAACTGGAATGTGCTTAAGTATAATTTTGGGGAGGCCTGGGGGTGGGAAGCAGGCTTTGAAATCTGCTAATGTTGCTCAGCAACTCATGTATAAAGTTTTATAAAATCACTTGGGGCTCTGAGAGGTTACCTGACTCTTCCATGGCAACATGGTTAATTTGTGTCAGAAAAAGGACATGAATGCAGGATCTCCTGACTCTCAGACCAGCCTTCTGTCCACCATGCCAAAATTCTGCTTTAGGAACAATTACCAGCAGCCACGAGAAAGCTTGCTCTATCAGGTGCCATCAGGCAGATAGCAGATTCCATGACTTTGATTATATAATTAGGAATATGAGAACAGTTTCAGGTGAAAAGCACCAATAAAGTCAGAGTGAGATGGGTGTTAAAAAACTAGAAACCTCCGTTCTGCAAAAGTGATCACAATTCTACTCCAATCAGACAGATCTGACCATGAGATAACTCTGAAATGTGTACAATTTGTTGCTGGTGTTCATGGGGAAAAATGTGTCCACATGTAAGCTGGCCAATACAAAAACATCTGTGAGGAGTGCCAACAGTAATACTTCTGGTGATATGTGTCTGCTTTTAAATTTCCAGAAGCCCTGACCCTGACCTCAGTCATAGCAGCTTATCTTGTAAGCTTTTTTCTGGGCCTTAGTCCTTTTGCTCCATGCCTGAGACACTAAGTGAATCTCAGCCTTGAGGTGATAGTGAGAATGACCTCACTGATACCCTGGACTCTGATATACCTGCTGCCTCTGAACACTGGACAAAGGCAGATCCTCCTTAGTACTGTGGCCTTTCTTGAAATGAAAGGGAAAGAGGAAGCTAATCTGAAGGATTGTCTTTAAGACCTTTATTTCTGATTTTGGCCTGGCTCCTTTTGCAAAAAGTTTCATCACAAATTTCAATAAGAGAAAAACAGAACAAATGATAGAAACTGATGACGGAAGTCTGTTGAATCCCCCAAATCACAATAGGATAGCATGATAACTGAATAATACTTTTTCTTTAACATGGGGACAGGAGGTTGTCAGTGAATCTTTGTGTGGGCATGATTACTGGGTTGTCTCTTGATTTTACTTTAAAAATGAATAGTTATGGCTTTTGACTGACTACATATATAAAGCATAGTCCTGTCTTAATATTAGTCATGAAATAACTCTTTTTTTCATTTTACAAGGATCACATCTTAAATTTGAATAATGTAGCTAACTTATGAGAAGTCACTTGAATAATAAAGATAATTTATATACTGCCTTTGCCCTTTTCTTTATCAGATAATGGGGGAGAAGTAGTCAGAAACTACAACTTAATTAGGTCTACTTGCAGTTTTAGTTTTTGTCTGCAATGAGTCTAAATAGATTTTCTGATATTTATAAAAGTTTTGACTAATGACTGACCTCTGTGACAAGTTTTCTCCTCCAAATGCGGTTTTATGAGCTTAAGCTATGTCTCTGTAGTCAAATGTGGTTTATGCCAGCATTTTAATGCTTACCTTTTATAAGAGTTACATAGTTGAGAATGTTTTCATTTTAGGAAGCAAACCTGATCAAAGACAGGTCATATGTTTTCTCCTTTGAGGCGGTGAGGGCAAATGGGCAAGATTCAGAACAAATGTTTTTCCTAGCACCATATTCAATAGGTAACACTTGCCCTAAAGCAGGGCATGAAAGAATTAGTGGAAAGAATAATAAAAAATTGAAAAAAAAGTCTTTGAAAACCCATGTAATATTAGGTACTACATACAGAATCTTCCTTGTGGGAATTACTGAGGAACAAAGTCCTAGGTCCAAAATTTCAATAATTAAGGGGGGGGGGTAATTAATGCTTCCTCAGCTCAAAAAAAAAGTGTTACTGTTAGAAGCAAGCAGGTAATTATCCCAACTTGAAGCGGAGCAAAACATATTTAAACAACTCTATAGATTGGCCTTGAATTTTAATAAGGATTTTACATTGTGGGGTCTGTGACAAATTCTGGTCGCAGAGAAGTTCTTTGCAAGATGATTTTGTCAAAAATTTTACCAAAGCACAAAGAGGGACCAAAATGCTTACACAGGAAATCTGTTCCCTATTTTTGAAGGTGTGAGTACAGGAAAACATTAGATTTTAATGAATTTTTGTAAAGTTTTAAAAGTTATCCTTATATTTAAACTTAATGATTCTTAGGTGTTATTGTTTATCTGTGATTTCTGGTGGGAAAAGCTGGATCCTGGGATGTTAGACTGATACTTTTTTTTTTAGCACTTTGTATTTTTCTTTAATTTTTTGTTCCTATCTTGATTTTACATTCTCAATATATCACTTATGACATATAATTTTTTTAAAAAGGAAGAGATCAGAAAAAGCAGTTGAGGAAAACTAACAAATCAATTGAGTGTAACAGTGTTTTCATCCCTAGTCACCCACCTCCGTGAAGAAGGAAGGGATGGGCATTTTCTCATTTCTTCTTCAGGATCAAGCTCAGTTCAGGCTAAGTATTCAACTTTGATTTTGTCTTCATTGTTATCCTTTCCACTTGTATTGTTTTAATCATCATATAGACTGTTTTCTGAGTTCTTCTAGCTTCTGTTTGCATCAGTTTATATGTCTTCCCATACCTTTTGCCTTTTCTTATGACTCTATAATATTCCATCATGTTCATTCATGGAACTACAAGTAGTTTGGTCCTTTTCCAGCTGATGGTCTTCCACTTTATTTCCCCTTCTTTGCTACTCCAAAAAGGAATGCTTCCCCGCTTACATTTTACAGATATCATTGATTTTTTTGCATTTATTAATTAATTTTTAGTTTTCAACCATTCACTTCCACAAGATTTTGAGTTCCAATTTTTTTCCTCTTCTCTCCCCTCCCCTATCCCAAGAGAGTGTACATTCTGATTACCCCTACTCCAAATATGCCCTCCCTTCTATGCACGCCCCCTCCTTTCTCTTATTCCCTTCTCTTCTATTTTCCTGTAGGGCAAGTTAAATTTCTATACCCCATTGCCTGTACAGCTTATTTCCCAGTTTCATGTAAAAACAATTTTAGGATTCATTTTTAAAACTTTGAGTTCCACATTTTCTTCCTTCCTCCCTCTCCACCCACCTTCATTGAGAAGGCAAGCAATTCAATATAGGTTATACATCTGTAGTCATGCACAACACTTCCATAGCAGTTGTGTTGTGAAAGACTAACTATATTTCCCTCCATCTTATCCCACACACCCGTTTATTCTATTCTCTCCTTTGACCCTGTCCTTTCTCAAAACAAAAGTGTTTGTTTCTGATTGCCCCCTTCTCCCATTTGCCCTCCCTTCTATCATCCCCCCCTCTTATCCCCTTGCCCCCTACTTTCCTGTAGGGTAAGATAGATTTTCATACTTAATGGAGCGTGTATGTTATTCCCTCCTTAAGCCAAATCTGATGAGAGTAAGTTTCACTCATTCCCTTTCCCTTCTTCCCCTCCCCTCCATTATAAAAGCTTTTTGTTACCTCTTTTATGTGAGATAATTTACCCCATTCTACCTCTCCCTTTCTCCTTCTCCTAGTACATTTCTCCCTCACCTCTTAATTTTATTTTTTAAATATCATCTCTTCATATTCAATTCACCTTGTCCTCTCTGTATACACACAAAGGCACATACACGTATGTATATGTATATGTATATTTTTATGTATACGTATACATATATGTATATGTATATATTCCTTCTAACTACCCTAATACAGAGAAAGGTCTTATGAGTTACAAATACAGTCTTTCCATGTAAGAATGTAAACAGTTCAACTTTAATAAGTCCCTTATGATTTCTCTTTCCTGTTTCCTTTTTCATACTTCTCTTGATTCTTGTATTTAAAAATCAAATTTTCTATTCAGTTCTGATCTTTTCATTAATTTTTCATTAATTTCATAATTGAACATCCTCTATTTCACTGAATGCCCATTTTTTCCCCTGAAGGATTATACTCAGTTTTGCTGTGTAGGTGATTCTTGGTTTTAATCCCAGCTCCTTTGACCTCCAGAATATCATATTCCAAGCCCTCTGATCCTATGATGTAGAAGCTGCTAATTTTGTGTTATTCTGACTATGGCTCCACGATACTTGAATTTTTCTCTCTTACTGCTTGCAGTATTTTCTCCTTAACCTGGGAACTCTGGAATTTTGCTATAATATTCCTGGCAGTTTTCTTTTTAGGATGTCTTTCAGGAGGTGATCTGTGGATTCTTTCAATTTCTATTTTACCCTCTGGCTTTAGAATATCAGGGCAATTTTCCTAGATAATTTCTTGAAAGGCGATGTCTAGGCTCTTTTTTTTATCATGGCTTCCAGGTAGTACGATAATTTTTAAATTATCTCTGGATCTATTTTCCAGGTTAATTGTTTTTCCAATGAGATATTTCACATTATCTTCTATTTTTTCATTCTTTTAGCTTTATTTTATTGTTTCTTGATTTCTCATAAAGTCACTAGTTCCATTTGCTCCATTCTAATTTTTAAGGAATTATTTTCTTCCCTGAGCTTTTGGACCTCCTTTTCTATTTGGCCAATTCTGCTTTTTAAGGCATTCTTCTCCTCATTGGTACTTTGTGCCTCTTTTACCACTTGGACTAGTCTGTTTTTAAGGTGTTATTTTCTTCAGTATATTTTTGTGTCTCCTTTATCAAGCTGTTGACTCATTTTTCATGATTTTCTTGCGTCACTCTCATTTCTCTTCCCAATTTTTCCTCTGCTTCTCTTACTTCATTTTCAAAATCATTTTTTGAGCTCTGCCATGGATTGAGACCAGTTCGTATTTTTTCTTGGAGGCTTTGGATGTAGGAGCTTTGACTTTATTGTCTTCTGAGCAGGTGTTTTGATCTTCCTTGTTCCCATAGTAACTTTGTATGGCCAGATTTTTTTCTATTGTTTGCTCACTTTCCCAGTCTATTTCTTGATTTTTAACTCTTCTTTAAAGTATGGATCTGCTTCCAGGGTGGAGGGTACACTGTCCCAAGTTTCAGGGGTTTTGTGCAGCTGTTTTCAGAGATACTTTTAGGTACCTGTAAGTTTTCAGTTCTTCCAAGGTGTTATGATCTAAGGAGAGGTGTTTACTACTATCCTGACCTGTGTGCTGGTATGTAAGTGACTACAAGCACTCTTTTTTTGCCCTGGAATTGTGAGAAAGGGTCCTCTCTCTACTGTGGCTGCAAGCTCTGGTTTGCTAGTGCTTCTCCTTACCCTGCAACTGCCACCCAGGACTGTTACTCAGATCCAAGTAAGCAACAGAGTCCTACCTCAGTGTAATCTCCTTCTGACGGGTTGTTCAACTGTCTGTGGGATGAGAGCTCTGGAAACAGCTGCTGCTGCCACTACTACTGATTCAGAGGCTCCCAAAGACTGCTTCTGGTTTGCTGTGGCTGTGGCTGTGCCTATGCTGGTGAGGCCCATGCTAGACTGCATTCTACTAATACTCAGATTTGACAGACCTTTCCTGCTAACCTTCCAAGTTTTCTTTGGCTTTGGTGGGCTGAGAGGTCTGGAAACTGCCACTGCTGCCAGTGATCCAGTCACCTCCAGTCCTGTTGCTGGTTTGCTGGGGTCTGCTTTGCATGCAGCCTGTGCTGGACTGTGCTCCTCTCTCACCTTGGTGCAACAGACGTTTCCTGCCAGCCTTCCAAGTTGTCTTGGGCTGCAAATTTGTTTCACTCCATCTTTTTTGGATTCTGCTTCTGTAGAATTTGTTCAAAGTCAATTTTCAAGGTATCTGGAGAGGTTTGGGGGAGAGCTCAGGAAAGTCTCTGCCTTTACTTGGATGGCCCTGCCTCTCCTAGACTGAAAGATATTTAAATGTAACTGTGGACTCTATATTTCAAAAAAAAATTTAATATTTTTATTTCATTAAATATTTCCCAATTTAATGTAAAAAATATTAGCAATCATTTTTAAAAATTTTGAGTTCCAAATTCTTTTCCTCTCTCTTGTCCTCCTTTTCTCCTTTCTTGAGAAGGCAAGTAATTTAATATTGATTATATATGTAAAGAGACAACTAGATGGCTCAGTGTATTGAGTATTGGGCCTAGAGTCAGGAAGACCTGAGTTTAAATGTAGTCTCAGACACTCATTAGCTGTTTGACCTCTGGAAGTCACTCCACTACTTGTAGGAGGCAGCTACATGACTCAGTGGATACAGCACTAGGCCCAGAGTTAAGAAGATCTCAGTTCAAATATAGCCTCAGACACTTACTAGCTGTGTGACCCTGGGTGAGTCATTTAACTTCTGTTTGCCCTAATCCACTGGAGAAGGAAACAACAAACCACTCTAGTATCCTCACCAAGAAAACACCATGGACAGTAGAGTCCATGTGGTCATGAAGAGTCAGACACGACTAAACAACTGAATAATATTAGTAATACATATGTGAAGGCATGCAAAACATTTTCATATTAGTCATGTTGCAAAAGAAAACAGACAAAAATAATAAAACAAGAAAAATTTAAAAAGCAAAATAAAATTATGCTTTGATTTTCATTCAGACTTTATCAGCTCTCTCTGGAGGTGGGTAGTATTTTTCATCGTGGATCCTTTGGAAATGTATTATCTTCATCAGAATAGCTAAATCTTTCACAGCTGATCATTCTTACAATATTGCTGTTACTCTGTACAATGTTCTCCTAGTTCTGCTCACTTCACTTTGAATCAATTTATATAAAACTTGCCATGTTTTTTCTAAAACAATTCTTCTCGCCACCACTTACAGCACCTTAGTATTCCATCAAAATTATATACCACAACTTGTTCAGCAATTCCCCAACTGATGCGCATCCCCTTGATTTCCAATTCTTTGCCACCACAAAAAGAATTGCTATAAATATTTTTGTACAGAAAGGTTATTTTCCCTTTTCTTCTGTCTCTTTTGGAGACAGACCTAGTAGTGATATGACTGGGTCAACAGTGCAGTAATGTCCTCATTTTTCCACATCCCCTCCAGCATTTGCCATTTTCTTTTTCTGTCATGTTAGCCAATCTGATAGGTGTGAGGTCATAATTCAGAGTTGTTTCAATTTGCATTTCTCTAGTCAGTAATGATTTAGAACATTTTTTTAAAAGTGTGAGTATAGATCGCTTTGATTTCTCTTTCTGAAAGTTGCCTGTTCATATCCTTTGACCATTTATCACCTGGGGAATAACTCTTATTTTTATAAATTTGGCTCAGTTCCCTATATATTTGAGAGATGCATACCTTTATTTAAGGTAAGGGATCATATTTCCCCCCTCAACATTTCAATAAATATAGGTATTAATTTTATGGTCTAATGCAGAGCTTCTTAACCTGGGTCCATGAACCTCCCTTCTGAAAATAGTTTGGTAACTATTTCAGCACATTGATTTTCTTTGCCTTCCTATATATTGTACATTTTAAATTTTTATTTATCATTATTCTGATTTTATTTATTTAATATTTATTTATTCAAAATTTATTTATTTATTTATTTATTTAATATTATCATTATTCTGATCATTTTAGCATTATTCTGATAAAGATTTCATCAGACTGCCAAATCTATTGATGACATCAAAAAGTTTGAGAACTTCTAATCTAATGAGCTATTTGGGAGTTCATGTATTATCTGTTAGTTCATTGATTTTCTCAAAACTAAGTTCAGGTATTCCTACTAGCTTCTTACTCCATCCCAAACTTCCCTTCCAGTAGTCCTCTCTCTCCTGCCTCCACATCTGCCCAACTAGTCCTTTAAGGGGAGCATAGCCTTCGTGGCTACAGTTGTGGTCACTTCTCCAGGGTTAAATTATTATTCCAGGCTTGCTCCTGTACAAATTTTTTAGTAAAATTATCCTGGCACATATTTGGTGCTTAATAAACAAACAAAAAACTATCAATGAAATTTCATTCTTTCACATTAATTCATCCATAATTCATTCAGAAATTTTTATTGAGCACCCCTTATATACATTGAATTAACTTGAGCTTCCTCCATGTTACTTACTCATCAGTTATTTGTTCTTTGAACTATTTAACTTTTTTGTCTTTTTCAGGTATCCCCAACTATACTTTGTGAGGCAGGGACTTTGTCTTACACTTCTTTGCATCTCAAGTATAGAACCCTGATTACAGTAAGTGCTCAATCTTTTTTTATTCTGTGGATGATGGTGGTGATGATGCCAATGTGCTAGTGCCATTCCTCATGGAGGATACACAGACAACTAAAGCACAATCTTTTCCTGCTATGAGTTTACGATCCAGTAGGAAAGTCAAACATGTACACATCTAATTCTCAAATTCTTTACTCTCTTCCTTTTAACTTATTATTATTGTTATTATTATCATTATTCAAAGTCTGCAGAAGTGCTTTGTACATATATGTATATTTACATATATGTGTATTATGTATATGTATGTGTGTCTGGGTATATGAATGTTAAAGGAGCACTATCACTTCTGCTGTGAGGTTTTGTTGAGCCCTTTGCCAGTCTTCTTATCCACCTTTGGTGTCTACTCAGCAACCAACTCTCACCTGTGGCTCCAAGAAGTTGTAGCATGCATAGCCACACACTGCTAAAACCATCTTAGCAGACAGGCTGAACTGGGTTGAAGGTATGTGATAGGCCTCAATCCTGTCAGTGAGTTAGGGGAATGTCTACCCCAAGCATGAGATGTCTTCCCCTGGCAGAATGGGCAGATGAGAACAATTTATTCCAATGGTCAGAAAGACAGTTGAAGAAGGTACTGTGGAATGCTTAGAGCTTGGTCAGATATTGAAAACACCAAGGTCATCCAACTGCATCCTGAACCATTCCTTACTGGTTGTCTTGACTTTTGTTTTGCCACTGGACTCTGTTGATTCTGGAAGAGAGAGTGAGGCTAAGGACTTTGTGGACCTCTGTCTCACTTAAATCCAATTCTCTCACCAGTCAAGACATAACCCGGTAATATCAATGGTCCTCTTTGAAAATGAAGGACAAACAACAATTGTTATTGTTATTTTTAAATTTTGGATTGGCCCTCTGATTTCATTACCTCATGGAATTCCTGATGTGGAACTTTCTGTACTATTGTAGACAGGCACCTTCTCTCATATTTGTAATTAAGGTTAGGAATTTGTTCAGGGTTACCCTGACATTATATGGCAGAAGTAGGCCATGAATTGAGATTTCTTCTTGATGCCAAGGCCAGATTTCTATTCACTACTCAATATCTCTTCTCACTCTCATAACTCCAACCAATAAGTAAACATTTTTCAAGCTGACTAAGTATTTATAATACTTATTAGAAGGTAAGCTCCATGCTGACAAGGATTATATGAAATCTTTACTAGCCTATTCAGATATGTCTTTCACTAAAATAAACTTGATTCATATATGTTATTCAGATTTATGAAACAAATAAGTTAAGAGGTTAAGACACAAGTTCTAAAATATGCATGAGACCTGTGAATCTTCCTATGTGACACTGTGTTTATAGTTACCAAGTGTATGCAACACATACTTTCATTCTCCTTATCCGTTAGAAAGTGGAGCCCGAAGTTGATCTAAGGTATGAGGTGAGGCGGAGTGAAGCTATTTATTGAAGGAGAAATTAGACAAATGAAAGGTAGATAAATGGAAATTTTTCAATGAAATATGGATGAATGAATTTAAATAGAATGGAATATACAGTCAACCCACAAACATTTATCAAGCATCTACTATACAAGTACAAGGAATAATTTATTATTATTTATATTTATTATTACATTATATCATTCTATTTATCATATATTTTATTTTGTATATTTATGTTATATTTATATATTACATACATTCTTATATTATATATTTATTATATGTTTATATATTATATTATTAGATTAATAACATTATTTAAAAAGCAAGCACCCCCTACCGTATGGAAATATAATTTGGTTTAATATCTCCCCTTCTTACCCTCCCATTTCCATACTTGTGAGGAATAGTTTCTTTGAAATGAAGTGAAACACCAGCATGTAAGTTATCTACTTAGTAAGTCAGATAGATGGCTTAGTGGGTAGAATGTTTCCCTTGGAGTCATGGAGCAATGGATTTAAAATTACCTCAGACCTTTTTGGGGTATGACCTTGGGCAATTACTCAACCTCTCTTAGCCTCAGTTTCCTCTTTTATAAAATGGAGATAATGTTAGCACCTATCTGACTGGCTTATTGTGAGGATCACATAAGCTGATATGCGTCAAGAACTTTGTAATATATAAATATTAGCAGTTATTGTTGTTATCGTTGCTGCTATTATTAAGTCATATTCAAAAAGATTTATGATGTTTTCCATTATTTCAAGATATAGGACAAATGTGTCTCCTTTCACTGACATTCAATTGAATTTCTGATGTGTAAACCGACCGTTTCTTATATTTCCCTTAGACCAGGACTGCATAACATATGGCTGCAGGCTGCTTGTAGTCTGCCAAAGGATTTTGGGCGGCCCCAGGAAAAATGTCGGGTTGCCACTGCTTACTCAACTGTTTGTCACGTGACCTGTGGCCACCAACCATCATCAGTCTATCTGTAGTGTAATCTATTTGCCCTGAAGAAGTTTACAAGTTGTTCAGGTCTGCCTTAGACTTTCCTATTTTAGAGTATTTCAAGTGATCAGAGCACATGCTGAGTATATTCAGACCCAGAATAGGGTGCAATTGAAGTAGACCAGGGCTGTCCAAAATATTCCCCCCAGTGCGATTTTATGCGGCCCGCCTATGGGTTTTAATTTTCACGAGCGAAAAAATAAAATAACAATTTGCATGGAATGAGTATTAGATTTTTTAATTCCATCACTAATAAGTAATCTCATCGATGTTAATTTTCTTTGGTGTTTTTAAGTGGTATTACGGACGGAACATATCGCATGAAATTTTCGATCGATCTGTGGGATGTGTTCCATTTGTACGATGCAGACTAGTCAGTATGCACCTACCTTTATACTGTTGTGTTGTCGCTTTGTTGGTTTGTGTTTGCTTTCGCACCTCATGCCTTCACCTGTGGTAGTGATGATGTGGTAGTGGCACGTTCCTCCACTTTCTATTAGTGTACTGCAATTTTTATTCTGGGTGCACCCTCAAATGATTATTTTATTTTAATGCGGCCCTAAGATAACCTAAAGTTGGACAGCCCTGAAGTAGACCATGTTTTTCTTCTAACTTTCTTTGTCCTGCCTCTGAATGCTTCAGGGATAGTTTCTTTCTCCTAAGGTTATAGTTGGCTACTTTGAAAAGACCACAGGGTTCTCTTCACTTTACCCCTTTCCTTATATTTCGAGATACCAGCATGTAAACCTTCTAGGCATGTAATTATTACTTGCTATGACACATGAAGGGGAAATGTGAAAAAGAGAGAAAGAGAGGAAAAGAATGTAACAGGATGAGAAGTTTATAGTGACAAAGTCTTTCCTAGTTCCTAGGTGTCAAATTCAGCCTGCAGAACATTCCACAAAACTAGATTAAAATGTAATTGGGAAATGTTTAACAAAATAAATAAAAATACAATAGAACATAGATGATGTTAATTTGTGGTTTCCTAAGTTAATATGGTCCCATTAGGGATCTGTTTCTATTTGATGTTGGAACCACTGTTTTAGCAGATTTGAGAAATTGTACTACTCTCAACTCCCTCTTTATCTTGGAAATTTACAAATGGTGGTTCTATAGGTCACCTCACTCTACCTGTTTCTCTGTTTTGGCTTATTCCCTAAACAAGATTCTGCAAAATTCTATATTCCCTAAACAAGATTCTACAAGATTCTTTTGAACAGTCTGGCCCATGGAGAACTAATTGCTTCCACATTATAGGTGTAAGCCTAGACCTAATTTGGGCTACAATCCCCTCTCTCCTATGCCTAATCAGGTCATTGTTCTATCCTAACCCTCTCGTCCTCTCATTATACACTCACTTATCCCAAACTAATTTACTTTCTAGTTCTGAACTTTGGCTTCTAGGAGTACCCACCCCTGCTTTCTACTATTGGTTGAGTGAAGCAGAGAGATACACCTGCACACCAGTAGAGATTGGGTATCTTTATGTTGTGATTGGCTAGGTGTGTAATTATTTCCCTAGTGCAGTGTCAGAAGTCACTGGTCTCACTTGAGAACCTTCTCTGTTGGGGACAGATTGACTGTAAAAATGCTATGTTGTTATTATGATAACAATTCAGACATATGTTGAAATATTAATATATTTCCTGTGATCATTTTCCCCAGTAAATAGTCAAGGCCATTTCACCACATATATATTATTTTTATGTACTTTCATGAGGAAAATTTTACTTATTTCCCTTTGGTAGTATAGTCCAGTGCATAAAAATACTGCTATGAAGTTCTTTCTGTTACCTAATCTAAATCCCTTACGCTGCAGTTTAACAATGCCCCTTCTCTCAAAATTATTTTAAGGGGGTTTTGATTTGTAACAGAAAGCATTTTCACTGAGTCCCTCTCCATCTGCTTTTAATTGGCCACTAGAATGTTTTTGCCTTTCACTGGTCTAATTTCTCTTTCCCTGAACAGCTTTACTCTGCCTCACCTCGTAACCTTAGATCAACTTCTAGCTGTGCTTTCTGACTAGCAAAAAGGCATGTCCATATTGCAAATACTTAGTAACTCTAAGCCCAGTACCATGTAGGAAGATTCACAGGTCTCATGGGTATTTTTGAACTTGTTATGCTGAACATTTACTTTTCCTCTAGGAAGATTAGACATTTTGGTTCTACCAAATGGGGTCAGGTGAATATGTCCACAAACAATAGGATTATGGCACATGATTGAAATATACGACAAAAACAACAATAGCTAAATCCATTAAGCATTTTATAGAAACACTTCCTCATAAAAGTCCTGTGAAGTAGGTAGTAAAAATTATTATTAATATAATTTTAATCCCTTTGTTTTAGCTGTTGTCATAGTCTGCAACCCCAAAGGTCTACACCCTTTTCTGCTTCCTTTTAAAGGAACAATAGAATCATTGAGATGACGACAAAAAGAAATATAATAAAACATTATCATTGCATATTGCTTAATTCTTTGATATTTGATGGATCCCTGACTTCATTGTTTTGGGCACTGCCTCTAAGGATGTCAACCATCCCCTTTCATCACCCATAAATGTTCTCTCATTCTGATTCTTTTCCACATCCTCCCATGAGACTTCAGGCAGGGTCCAGACTGACCATCAATTACATTTTGCTTGCACTGAATGAATGACCTACCTTGTTTTCCTATTATACATTTTTCTGATAACATCCTTGACACTACTTCTCTTGAACGATTCTTAGTTACTAATCTGTTGTAGTCTGCTCAGGCTAGACATATGCCTCTCCATTGTCCTTTGGGTGTCCAGCAAATTAAATTCTTCAGAGACTGTGGTTTCCTGCTACTTAGACCTGAACAGTATCACTAGAAAAACATTGTTGTTTAAAAGACCCAACTTTGTTATGGGCAGAAGTTTGAGGTTGTGAAGATCACCACACAAGTCTGTTCCATATCATTCCCCTAGAAAACTGACAGATTGACTCATAATTATGAATATTTTCCCACATATATTACCTAAATCTATAATAATCATTCTGTGAAAAAAGCTATATGTTAATATTCCCATGTCGTTGATAAGGAAACTGAGGCTCAGAGGAGTAATGATCATAGATTTAGAACTGGAAGAACCTTAGAGGTCAAAGGACTTGCCAATAGCCAAAGAGCTAGTGAGTATTAGAGATTATATATGGCCTCATGTATCTGATTCTGAGAGTAACTATCTTCCCATTACACTGAGCAGCCTCTCGTGAAGTATTATATTTTATAGACATAATTTGTGGCAGCTTGAAATTTTTGAAAAATGTTGTGGGAAATAAATGTATCTATCTACTCATTTATCTATATTCAACTATCCATCTCTCTCTCTCTCTCTCTCCCTCCCTCCCTCCCTCCATCTGTCTGTCCATCTGTCTAATCCATCTATCCATCTATCTATCTATCTATCTATCTATCTATCTATCTATCTATCTATCTATCTATCTGTCATCTATCATTTTCCTTAATATGGAAGTCTACTTTTTCTTATTGTCTCTCCATGGCATGTTGGAATGAGCATTGGCTCTAGAATCAGAGATCCGGGCAACTCATTTAAGCATTGAGGGCCACCTTTTCCTCTTCTGTAAAGTGAGAGGGTTAGGTTAGATAATTTCTGAAGTCTTTTGTATCTCTAGATCTTTGATCCTTCTTTCAATCAATTCAACATTTATTGAGTGACTGGCATAGCTGTTATAAGAACTATCAAATATTAAAAAAAATAGGAGCTAGGTCCCTATCCATAAGGAGCTTATCTTTTATTTAGGAAAATCAGACTAATAGAAGTGAACAATAAGAGATCAATACCCTCTCTTCCTTCTTTCTCTTTTTTTAAACCTTACTTTTATGCCTGCGTATACATGCTCTCACATTCATACGTACATTTACAGTCATTCAGATTACTACCTCGGTCCATGTACATTGCTCTCCTTAAATATCCTCCTCCACATTTGTACCGTGTAAGTCAATGCTGTTCTTCTGTTACAGGATACTCATTTCTCTTAAATTAAGCTCCCCTTCTCATTATATCTGCCTTGGGAGTGAAGTACAGGAAGCACACTTTAAAGTAAATTGCTTTAGACCCCTTTGGAGTGAGACGGTATGGTTGATTAGAAAGAGAACTGAAAAAAGAATCTGAAAGCTCAGAGTTCAAGGCCTGGTTCTGCCTTTGCCTGTCTATGTCACTTTAGTTAGATCACTTTATCTTTCCAAGCCTCAGTTCCCTCATCTATAAAATGGGAATAATAAGTCTTGCCTCCCCTTTAACAACCCAGCATTGTAAGCACCAGATTGATCGTGCATATGAAGTGATTTTAAAAACTGTAAAGTAATATGCACATAGGAATTTCTGTTATATTCTTCTTTACCACATTTTGTTTCTAGTATTTCTTTTTTAGGGAAGCAGAAGAAGAGGTAATGGTGGGGTATATAATTTGGCACAACAAAGGATGTTACGAAATCATGCAGGTCACCAAAGTGTTGCCAAAGAGGACCCATGGGCATTCTGAGAGATCCACTGTAGCACTTGGACCACACTGTGTATTGTGAATGTGTGTATATGAACATGTGTGTTTGCATTACATCAATCGGTACAACTCTGGTGTTTTTAGGTATGTTGCTCTCTTGTTGTATACTAGACACCTGATCAGAGCTAAGAGGTCTTTGTTGCTTCCCCTGCTCTTACCTCAACAGCCTGGATGAATTGTTTTAAACCAAGGCTTTGAAGAAATCTGTATATTTTTCTAAAAATGTTTAATGAGTTGGAAATAACTAAGCATGAAACACTTTTTAGTATAGTTCTTACAAAGTAAACTTTTGCAATCTGGGATTCTTGTTAGGTAACCTATTAAGAGAAAAAATAGTATTTATTTATCTTAGATTTTTTTATTCTGATGATTTTTGATGCTTTTAAAAAAGTAATTCAGAATATGAGGTTATAACAAAGCAATGACATAAATCACTAAAGACAGAAAACCAAATGGAGCTCACAATGGAATTCAATAGACAGTGTTGCTGGCAGAACTCCCTGAGGCCTCTACAGTGGAATATCCTACTGTAAAGCAAAGCCAATGGCAAAGGGCTGGCACCATTGACTATGTTGCGAAAAGCAAAACTAATTGTAATTAGTGAGATTCCAGGTTTTAGTGGCCTCAACACTTGTGAGAGTAGCTGCCCCATGAGCAGAGGGGGAAATTAGAGAAAAGAGGGAATTAGTGAGACCTTAACACCGTTCAGTTGGCACTGACTTCCAGATCCCAGCACTACTGAGCTCGGTAGCACTGTGGTAATCCTTTAGCTATAGGGTATTGCAATGTGTGCCTGGGTAAGGAATGGAGAAATCGAAAGAGACATGTCTGTAATCTTTCATTAGGCAGAGATGGAATGTCCATAATATTTGGAGCTAGATAAGTATGGCCATATCTGTTTTAAGATGAAGTAAGCCACTGCGCATCTTAATGAAACAGAATTTAGATATTTATCAAGACCAACGATAACCACCTTCCATCATTTTCTTAGGATGCACACAGATCCAAAAGAGATTTCTTTGGTGGATGCTCTGTGCTACTTTTCCCTTGTCATAGTGTCAGAAAGGATAGTTTAATCCCAGGTTTCTGCTAGGGAAATAGCTTTCCCCATTTTCTTTGTTTCTTTTTCTTTTAAAGGACAAACAACCTTTAAAGAAATAATGCCATGATATGATAGGAAGTTACTTGCTGAGCCCTGATATGACACTGGAGAGCATTGCTGAGAGCCAATCAGGTGCTGCCTGTGGAGATGTTTTTGTTTGCAGCATTTTCACACATATTTATTCAATAAAGCTTTTGTTTTACTGACACTGGAAAACAGTATACTGCATTATGCTGTGATTTTGAAGTGACAGTGCCAGTGGGACTGGAGTAAAGGATTTGAAGGGAATTGAGGCTGAAAACTAAAGCTTTGTTCTTGCTTAGTTTTGAAGTAGCATTAAATTTAAGATTTGTGTCCAAAAAAGTCCCCAAATCTTGTGTCAACATTGTACTACTGGCAGGGAAGAGGTTTCCCTCCAAAGACTCTTCTAAATTTCTTTAGGAAAAATAAAAGAAATGTCACCATTCCTTTTTGTGCTAAAAGAAAAACCTCAATAACAACTGGAAGTTAACATATAATTATTTATTTGGCAGAATATAGTTACCATTTGCTGTTGAGAAAAATGTTGAATGATTTATACAGGATTTCATTATCCTTGTGAATTGCAAAGAAAGGTGAATGTCGTGGAGAAAAATATACCTTGCCACAAGTTTCTTTCTCATGAATGAATCCTAATGGTCAGGCTTTATATAGTCCATAAAATAATAGCTATTTTTTATGATAGATAATCCAAAGACCTTACTGGACCCTTGAAATAAATACATCAATTGTGTATCATTAGTAAAACTTTCTTCATCAAAAATGGGCAGTAAGTTGAAACATTATTTAAAGAAACATTATTTAAAGAAGGTCAAAACAGTTCTGACTTTTGAACTGATGGGAAGGATGAAGACTGTTTAGTTGATAAAATTGAAAGGATATGCTATTGGGAAGAGCTGAAAAAGACTTAGGGATGATAGGAGGATACTTGATGTGATAATATTTCCCAATTGTTTTTAGACTGGTAAAAAAAATTATGAATAATATACTTAGCCATAAATATATACATTTATATGTGTGCATTTATATGCAATACACATAGATGCTTGTTCTTTCTATTTCCTATATCCATATGCATACTGAATATGTATATGTATATGTGTATTTTTTTTCTCCTGGAAACACAACAACAACAACAACAACAACAACAACAGAGAAACACATTGGTCTGGAAGTCTTGTGGGTTGAAATGGTTGCTGATGGGGAAAGATCAAGAGGAGGAAGCTGGAGTATTTTTGGGTCCTTCTGAAAGGGAGATGGAGACCATCTGGAGAAGAGGATGCTGCAGGAATGAGTGCCAGGACAGAGATAAAAGTGAATAGAAAGGAAATAGTGGCTAAACAACATCAAAGAGCCAGCTTCACTGCAGCGTGAAACAAGGAACCGTGTTCTTGCACTGGCAGGGGTACAAGGGGGTGGCATGGAACAGTGTCTCAGAATGGTTATGACAAGGATTCACGAATAGCCCATAATCTGGTTTAAGACAAGTTTCCTCCAATGAGATACTAGTGATGTTTGTAGAGCCGAATAACATGAAACAAACTGCAGCTCCTTCTGTTTTGGATTTCTTCAGTGTTCTCTACTTTAGGTAGAGCCGTTAAGATCTTGAAGTGTCCAGAATGGATTAATCTGTGTTTCTCCTCTCCCTCCCCCACCGCCCGCCCTCGCTCTCTTCCTCGTCCCTTTCTACTTCTCCCTCCTCCTTTCGTAGTCCCTCTCCTCCTTCTCCCTCCCCGTCTCGCATTTCTCTCTCTCCCTTCCCCCCTTCTTTCTCTGCCTAGTCCCTCTCCTTCCCTCTCTTCCCAGTCCTTCTCCCTCCCCTGCTCTCCCCTTCCCCCTCCTTTTTCCTCCCATCTCTCTCCTTCCTCCTTCTCTTTTTCCCCATCCCTTCTCCCTCTCCTAGTATTTCTTCCTCCTCGTCCTTCTGTCCTTTTCCCGCTGCTTCCCCTGCCCTCCCTCTTCTGTGTCTTTTCCTCTTTATCTATCACCCCTGCTCCCCTTCTTCCCTTCCCTTCTTCTTCCTTTTCTCTCTTGCTCTCTCTTTTGCTTTTCCTTCTCCTTTCCTCCTCTTCTTAATCTTATTTATCTCTTCTTTGTTTCTCCCCTCCTTTTCCTCTCCTTCTCTTCTTCCATCTAGATAAATTATGTATGTGTATCCTGACAATCATTTTTAAAATGAGGCTTTCTGTCAAATCACATTTGGTGCTTAAAGCCTCATTCAGGCATGACCTATGAGACTACTATTAATTTTGCTAGCATCATGAGATACTTTCGGAACTCAGGTAAAACCAAAAAAAGGCATCCGCCTTGTACCAAAAAAGAAACTTCACTAAAATAAGAAACTGCGTTTGTTTGACTTGGAGGGAGGGGCAAAACTTTTCTAAATGCTAACATATTCTTAAACCATTTGTTTATCATTAATTGCTAATGATAGATTGAAAGCTTTGAGAGCAACAGGAAGTGTAAATAATATAGAAAGAAAAAAATAAAAGAAGAGTGTTAATAATAACAGTTGCAGATGGTTAATGTTTTCCCTGGAAAGCATTGTTTTAAGTTTCTGTTAAATCTTGCCAGATTTGGAGGGCTTGTTTGATCTTAAGTAGAAAATGTTGCCACCACTTCAGTGATAGCAAACATTGCTGAAAACATTTGCAGAATATAGGGCTAGACAACAGAAATGTATGTGCTTATGTGTTTCGATCATAAATTCATCAGTCCTAGGAAGAAGTCACTTTTGGGTGGTAACCATTTCCAGAAAGTCAGACAGCCCCCAAAGTGTCTGCAGTGCCCCCGTGGTAGTCATCATATTTGGCTTTATGTTATTTGAAGCAGGTTTTCTTTGGGACAAAATAAATTTTTGTTTTTAAATGATCTTTCCCATGCATATCTTTGAATGTTCCAATACTTGCAGAGGTTTTCAATTTATGTTTTTTTCCACTTTCTGTATGTTTACAAAATAAATAACCGATCACAGTGCTGTCTTTGTCTGTCTGTCTGTCTCTCTCCTCCTTTCCTCTCTCCCTCTTCTCTTTCTGTGACTCTATCTTTGTCTCTTGTCTCTGTTTCTGTCTTTCTCAAATTTGCTCAGCACACATATTTAAGTTAAGAAAATATATTCCAAGATGTACCAAGAGGTCTGTTTTCCAGACAATGGAATGGTTGGAGTAATTTTATTATAGCCATTATGAGTATTATTCAAAGCTGTCACATGCTGCTATCAGAACTATTTAAAAAAAAGCCAAGCTCTATATGGCCCATATTCTGTCTTGTATTATTACTAATGTTAATAATAATACCATTATTATTCTCAGCCTTTAAATAATAGTTTGTATTATGGTATCACTCTAGAAATTTAGAGAAGAAATAATGTTTGTTTAATGAAGAAAATGTATGTGAATGTTCTATATTTGTCTAAGTCAACTAACTGGCTGGCTAGGGGTCCCATATTTGATACATCAGTGTGATTGTGGCACATTCAGAAAAACTACTTACCATTGTAAAGTCCAGTCTTTCAATATGTATATTTATTAATGATTTTTTGAAAACCTTTTAATTAGAATATCAGCATAAAAATCTATGGACCTGTCAACTCCTGCTCATTTTACTGAATCATGAACTAATCTGTGGGAAAGTTCTACTATGGTGAAAAGCCCAAATGAAGGAAAAACTACTGAGTAATGTTTTGGCCAGCAATAAGGTATTTCCTTAACCATACGGGAAGAGAGTGGGCATTTTAAAACAATTTCCACTTTTCAACGATTTCCATTTTAGTCTATTTGCAAACCAAAATAAAAGCATTTGGGTTTGGGTCAAGTTTCACTCACTAATTCTGCAAAGAATATACAGTAGGGGGAGGGAGGAGAGAATACCCTTTTAAAGCTATTATTGTCTAATAAGCGTTATTCTAAAGAAAAACTTTGGAAAATTGCCCTGGTTGAATTTATATTCCCTTTGTGATCTATGTAAGAAAGATTCATCTCCTGTTCAAATGACTAGTCAATATGTTAGTCAGATCAAATGCCACTAATAAGATGCTAAAAAGTGCTGCTGAGGAACAAGGGGATTTCTTTAACAAGGCATAAAGTGCTTTTTAATCCATTTCTTACTTGTTAAAGGCCTTATGATTCTCACAGACTGTTCTATCATGATGTGGTTTTAATCCTTCATGAGAAGGAAAAACACACTGTAGAATTCAGAAGTATAAATTAAGGGCAGAGTTGGGATATTGCTGCTTTGTAGATCCTTCCTTGAGACTTTCCCCCAAATCTCCACTATTAACATGGAGCTAATGAGGTGATGGGACCAAAAGCAAAGAGAATGATTTGCAAGAAGCACAATGAGGGAGATGTTGCTTTTCCTGCTTTCACTTTGTTTCCTATCTAGTCCGTCTTCTGCACAGCTGACAAACTGATATTCCTGATACACAGAATCAGACAACATCATTCCTCTGCTGAAAAATCTTCAGTGGCTCTCTGCTTCTGGAATCAAACACAAGCTTCACAGGCTGGCTGTTAAAGTCTTCCACCACTAGGGTCTCACCTTCGTTTCTAGTTTTATTTCATATTACTTCCCCTCCATCCTCTCTGTTTCAGTCATATTGATTTGCTAGCTTTTCCCTTTATGCAATATTTTATTTTCTACCTCCATGTCTTTGCATGTTGGAAATTCACTCTTTACCTTTGCCTCCAAGAATCCCTAGCTTCCTTCAAGGTTCAACTGTGCTGCCAGCTTTTCTACATAATACCTTTCGTGACTCTCTTCCCCTAAAAGCTTATTCCATATGCCAGTTACTCGCACTCTCTTCCTCTTGAAATGACTTTGAATATATTTTGCAATGTTTTACTCATGTACATTTTATGATAACACAGTAAAAGGTAAGCTTCTTAGAAACTGTTTTATTTCTGTTTTTGTAAAGAGAGCATTTAGTTCAATCTCATTTTTTGAGATGAGGCAACTGAGACCTAGAGAGGTTAACTGACTTGCCTGAAGTCACACAGGAAGTTCTTGGACTTAAAAAAAGCTTAAATGTTATATATGTTGTGTGTATATAAGTATCGAATTTATTTCTTCCTCCATACCGGAGAGGCAGTGTTCCCCTGAGTAAATGACTCAAAGGACTCTTTTCTAGCTCACATTTGGCTTTTCTAATCAGTGGTTTTCTAATCAATGAGTCAGAAAATTACCCTTTATTACTTAATCAATCACTAAGTAACTATCAAGTATCTACTGCATGCTGGGCAATGGGAATCAAAGACAAAAGCAAGGCAGCCTATGCCCTCAAACAGCTTACTTTCTGCATGGGGATTACAGTGACAGCTTATTCACAGACAAATAAAAGCAAGATATATGCAAATACAAGCAATCACAAAAGCACGAAAGAGAGGGCATTACTAACTATTAGTGGAATCAAGGAAGGCCTCCGAAAGGAGGTGGCACTTAAGTGGAACCTTGAAGGGAGCTAGGGATTTTCTAAGAGGCAAAGGTGAAAAGAGAGAGCATTCCAAACATGGAGATCCTCCTCCTCCTGTGCAAAAGAATATAGATGGAGATAAAATGTGATGAAGAGTAAACAGAAAATAGGCCAGTTTGTCCAGAGCACTGAGTGTATGGAGAGAAGTAACATGTAATAAACCTAAAGAGAGAGTATAACTCATTGGAATGAGACTCTTCTCGTTGGTGGACATCAGTACCAGCACCTGTGTGAGGAATTGGGTAGAGCTGGCAAAAGCTGAAGAGAAGACAGATCCATGGCTCTTGAGTCTCTTCAGGATATTCTGGCTTCCAGCTTTGAGAGAGAAGATGAATGATAACAACCCCATTAGCTCATGAAGAGGTAGGAAGAAACTGACATGAAAGGAACTGGCAGTCTCCATCCTCATCTACAATTCTACATGAGAGGAATTCTCTTCTTTTTTTTTATAAATTTTATTTAATATATTTAGTTTTCAGCATTGATTTTCACAGGAGTTTGAATTACAAATTTTTTCCCCATTTCTACCTTCCCCCCCCACTCCAAGATGGCATGTATTCTGTTTGCCCTGTTCCCCAGTCTGCCCTCCCATCTGTCACCCCACTCCTCTCCCATCCCCTTTTGCCTTCCTTTCTTGTAGGGCAAGATAAATTTCTATGCCCCTTTGCCTGTGTATCTTATTTTCTTGTTGCTTGCAAAAACTTTTTTGTTTTTGTTTTTGAACATCTATTTTTTAAAACTTTGAGTTCCAAATTCTCTCCCCTCTTCCCTTCTCATCCACCCTCCCTAAGAAGTCAAGCAATTCAACATGGGCCACAGGCGTATCATTATGTATAACCCTTCCACAATACTCATGTTGTGGAAGACTAACTATAT